>BPTQ01000004.1:198798347-199472442 GCA_019973895.1 Chrysanthemum seticuspe | reverse complement strand
AAGGCGGAGTCTATCATCCGTTGATAGGTGGCTCCGGCGTTCTTCAGACCGAACGGCATCTTTGTGTAGCAGTAGGTTCCTTGCTCAGTGTAGAATGCTGTTTTTTCTTCGTCCTCTCTCGCCATTTGTACCTGGTGATACCCTTTGTAAGCATCCAAGAAGCATTTGTATTTGTACCCCATGACCGACTCGATCTTCCAGTCGATCTCTGGCAAGGGGTAATAGTCTTTGGGACAGGCGGAGTTGATGTTCTTGAAGTCAATGCACATGCGCCAGCTTCCGTCACACTTCTTCACCAGAACTGGGTTGGATATCCAAGTGGGGTATTTCACTGGTCTGATTATGCCGGCCTTGATCCATTCTTCTACCTCCTTTGTGACTGCTTGACTCCGATCAGCAGCCAACATCCGGCGTTTTTGACATACCGGGTCTATGGAAGGGTTGGCATTTAGGGTATGCTCTATGATTCCTCTAGGGACCCCCGTCATATCCGCCGGTTCCCATGCGAATATGTCGATGTTCCTTTGTAAAAGCTCCTTGAGGCGCTGCTTACCCTCGGCGGACAGTGCACCCCCTATCGTTATGGCTTGTTCAGGGAAGACGGGGTTGATCGCCACTTCCTCGGTTAACCCCACCTCTCCGGTGCTTGTATCTTCCTTACCCTGCTCTGGAACGATGGTCTGCAACTTTTCCAACCTCCTACACTCCGAAATGATGACGGAACGGGTAACCAACGTGGCAACTCCTCGAGGAGTTGGGAACTTCATCATGGAATGAACTGTAGAAGGTATGGCTCGCAGGATCTTCAACCCGGTCCTACCCAAGATGACATTATATGGTGATGGTGCTCGAATAACTGTGAATTTCATCCGGACCTTCCTGTACAACCCCTCGTCTCCGAATGACACGTCTAATTCGATTTTCCCCAGTGGGCGTGTTACCTGTCCGGCAAACCCCAGCAAATCTGTCTGTGTCTGATTCATTCGACTCCTTATCTCATGAGGTAGGTTGTTGAAGCAGTGCTCGAACATCACCTCCACCGAAGCTCCTTCGTCTACGAAGACTCTCCTCACTAGATACCCTTCCATCGTGGCTTCAACTATAAGAGGGTCATCTGACACATCCCCGTCCGGGAGGGGAGGGAAGGTTATAGGCACATTCATCCACCTTTCCTCCTGCTCTGATGACTTCCTTTTTCTCCGTTCGGGCCAGGTTCGGATCATGTTGATGACCTTGTCTTTAGTTCCTGCGTCATTCCTTTGTGGTTCTCTCCTTCCCTTTTGTCTCAGATCCTTGACCAGATGATTTAGCTTCCCTGATTCCAACGCTATCTCTAACTGTCTTTTGAGCTGGTAGCAATCATTCGTATAGTGCCCTTTCTCTCCATGATAGTCACAGTACTTATCTTGATTCTCCTTTCGTGGGGGGTCACGCATCGGCTTTGGAGGAGGTAGACGTAGCTGGTGCTCAGTAGCTAAGATTTCTTTGGGTGGTTTTATAAGTGAATCCAGGGTTAAGCGGGGGTTGCCTCGGTTCTGATGGTCACCGCGATGGGGCACGTACGGAGCCGACCGGTCACCATGGCGGTGTGAACTTCCACGGTCTCTCCCCGAGTACGCATGCCGTCCCTCATTCCTCTTGTCTCCTCCGTAGTGACTCCTGACGGCCCTTTCGTCCTTTCGGAAGGGTCCCGTCGAGGCTCTTCTGGTTGTATCATAGTGTTCCCCTCGGGGCAATTCGGTACTGGCGAAAGCTTCCTCCGACCTTACGAAGTCATCGACCCTAATCATCATCTCCTCCACCGTCTTAGGGATCGTGTCGGCGAATCGCTTGGCCAGTTCGGGACACTTGCACCCGTTCATGAATGAGGAGATCCTCATGATCTCCGGAGCACCCTGTATAAATCCTGTCTCCGTGGTCCACCTTTCTTTGAACTCCGGCAGCGTTTCATTGGCCTTTCTCACTATCTTGGCGATCTCTGTAGGGTCCTTGACACAAGCTTTGTGCAGGGAGAAGCGAGCCTCGAACTGATCCTTAAAAGCCGCCCATTCATCAATGCTTCCCGGAGGAAGCCCATCAAACCAACCTCGGGCCTTTCCATCCAACGTTTGTTGGAACATGCGGCACCACACGGGCATTGGCCACTCCCCATGTCCTGCAGCTCCAGTGAATCGGTTAAGATGGTCTTGGGGGTCCGTAGACCCATCATACAGCTTGATGTGGGTGGGCATTTTGTGTTCCGGAGCGGAAAACTCGATGATTCGCCTACTGAATGGAGATTTCGAGACTTCTTTGAAAGGTTTCGCCAGGTCTTCGTCTTTCACTTTGTTCCCCGTAACTATTTCCTTCTTTTTAATTGCTGGCTCGTCCTTGTCAAGAGTCGTCTCGTCTTCGAAGTCTAGCCGCAATGGCTCAACAGTATCCCTCCGGCTATTATGTTCTTTTATCATTGACTTGAGAGCAGTCACGTACCCTTCCAACTGCTCCCTCGTCAATGGTGTGGAACTTCCTCCAGAAGTTTCCGGTGGTGTCGAACCCGTCATCCTACAACTGGTAGATTGAATACGAGTCCCACGGATGGCGCCAATGTCGAAGTATTTTTTTGTGGGTTGTTGCAGTTATCTTTCAGCCTTAGGAGTAAGCCTTCCAGATACCTGCTAAGATGAACGACGCGTTAGTCTCGCCCCGGGTGTTATCCCAGGACCCGACTCCGGCGTAAGAGTAAGTATGAGTTTTACCGAGAGGTATAGTATAAATGTATGTGTGTGAGAAAATGATACCTTAATCCCAAATACTGTGCGCATATTTATACTGCCTGATGTCACTGTCTGGTCCCTGCGTCTGTCGTACTTCATGGGACCGTTGATAGTATCAGGGCTGACACTGTCCCTGACACTGTCCTTGGAGTCAAGTCCGATATCCACGGGGATGAGACAAAGTGTATCCAGGCTAGATGCCAAAGGTACTGTCAGGTCAGCGAGCTCTTCGGACGGACGACCTGACACTGTACCCTTTATCTTGGACTGTTGTGTTAGAGTATAAGGCCTTTCGGCCAGGGGTATCGTGCCCTTCGGCTAGGGGTATCGTGCCTTTCGGCTATAGGCCGGAGAGGCACATACGTCGTCAATAACCATTAGCAAAACTGAATGCTTGTTCTTTTAACCAGGGTATAAATGTGGGTACCTAGCAGACCAGTCTGCCCCAATTAATGAGTGTCAATATAACTCAAACTCACCATACATGTGTGCGTGGTGGATGTTTCCTTCCTATTGAACTGGTTCATTGGCAATGGAGAAATCAGCATATGTTTCTTGTATGTTATGATTTTGTTGTATCACATGCTAATAATATCTCCCACGTTTCTTGTAGTTATGGAGAACAGTAGTGCTTTTACCATTCAAACTCGTTAATGTATTTCTTCATGAAGCAAGTCATGCTATTGCTTGCAAACTTACATGCGGCCATGTAAGGAATTCCTACATAGCTCTACTTAAACGAGAAAAAGCATATGCAGACCAACCTCTTATCTACCCACCGTCAATCTCCGCCAATCCACTTAGTTTGAGGCAAGTGTCATTTATCTTATTCGCATACCTGACCCTGGGCACCATAGTTTTTTACCTTATCCAATATCAGATTAGTGGCAAGAAAACCTATAAAATCCTGGATTCAGTTTATTTCTGTGTGATCACAATGACAGCTGCAGGATATGGCGATGTAGGGCCAAAATCCAACTTTTTTTTAACCCAATCCCAAAACTTGAAGGCAAAACACCACTAAGATTATTATGAGAAAAGTCAAGAACTTTTAACTTAGTAAAATTTCCAAGAACATTAAGCACACTCCCTGTTAACAAATTCTTACCAAGGTTAAGTACTTCAAGATTCACTAATGAACCAACCCTATTTGGAATAGTACCTCTTCATGATCAATTGTGTTTTGTGACAAATTATGAAAAAATATCAAATTCAACTGTGTTAGAAATCAAACTAGCTGGGATAGTACCTCTTCATGATCAAGGTTGGGTTAGATTTTAACTATGGCGTTAAAATTGTGAATGGTCTATTATACCTTCGATGTAAACCAAGAAAATTCATGTTGACTTTGACAATCCTGGTCAAGGTACTTCTTTGGCATTAAAAACCCAAGTTTTGGACTTCCAGCGATGAAAAGGGCAAGGTTTGTCCCACTGTGATGCTTTGGTACAAGTTTAAGGACCGACGGTGTATTTTAGTCTAAGTAAAAATAAACTATTAAAAAAAAAACAAAATAAATCATAAGTGTTTCCCCGGTTAACTATAACTTTGATTCCCCCCCCAAATTATTCTCTTCTAAAGAAAACAAATTAAACCCTAATCTGTTCAGAAAATTAAATCTCATAGCTTAAACACAGGTGAATTTCCCCTATTTTTGATCTTTTGATTCTCGCCTAATTGTGTTGTGAACGTCTTTGGTATCGTAAGTATAAAACTCTTAATTGTTAATGTGGTTTTTAGGTTTCTGTAGATCTAATCTTACAAAAAAGATATTGCCTTGACAACAAATCTCTACTTTTCTCTTTTTTAAATTCTATTTTAGTTGTATGAAGATTAATTTTGGCCTAATCGATTTTGTATATCCTTTTGCATTCGTTAGTGTATTTAGCATCACATTAGTGGGTTTTTATTAAGTTTAATGCTGGATTACAGGTCTGATCATTAAATCTTTATATGATGACTATTTTTATTCATGCCTTGTTATGAAATGAGTATTGGTGAAGAACTAATTCTGAGGACGGTATTTAAAATTTATAATATCAATATCTTCTTAAATATACCAAATAGTCATCTAATGTACTGTCCATTAGTTAACATTGGGCTTTTATATGACCATGTGATGTTCTTTAGTTCATCTTGTAAAATGCTTTGTCTTAACTACTGTAATTATCTTATGAATCAATGGCATTTCAAATATTTTTTTGTTTATAAAGTGTACCTTTTGAGCATATCATGGATAATAAAAAGCATTTGATGGCCTTTAAATAGATTGTTAACTTAATAATTTACTTTCAGGCAGCTTTGGCTCATCAACCACATAATGTCTAGCCGAAAATGAAACACATTAGTGATAGCGGCTATATCTTCCTTTGAGGTAATTTATAGAATCACCAACATTAGGTACGTATCATGCTTAATTTAAGATGACATAGTTATTCATGTTTTGTGACATCATTTTTTATGTTTTAGTGGGCAGTTTTTTTTTTTTTTTTTTTTTTTTGGGTAATTCATGTCATAATTGAATTAGACTTTTTGTCAATTTGCTCAAGTATTATAATAAAGATCACTGATAATATAAGCTCTTTTTATTCTTGTTGGGACTTGAGATGCTATAATATATCAATTTGACATGTTAGAAATTCAATCACGAGCTCTTAAATAGCTTTCTACCATGAATAATAAGCTCATCGATTGGTTTTGGCTGATTAACAATAGTTAGTCAACAAATCTTGTATCTAAGTAACTTTCTATATTATTTGTTAGTCATGTTGAATTGAGGTCTATTTTCAACAAATCTGATGTTTGCCGAAGTTGTGTCATTTGCTCCAGCTGACGAGGTTGTGTTTCAGATTGACTTTAACTATATTTCATCCATCAGGTTAGCATGAGCTGATGCCTTTAATAAACTCGGTGTGACGAAGAGCCATACGTCACGATAACTAGCAGTTAATTAAACATCATCTCTTAATGAAAATGAGACAGACTTGATGAAATATCTTAATGACATTCTACTGTTATTTGCGAATATTTCTTATATATATTCTTGATGCAGGTTCAAACTTCTTCGAATGTAAAAGTAGTTAATTTTAGGGTTTAATAGGGTGAAGGCGGAATATACGTAACAAACTTTCTCAAATTTACCGATATACGTAACATACTTATTTTATTGTCAACATACGTAATATACTTTTAGATACTTACCAATGTACGTAATATTGTCATACTACCACTTATAAAAGTTACAGTTTTGATCCTGTTTTGATCCTTGTCGTTTGCGTTGACTTCCACCGTTAATCCCTTGTCAATTTTTCACTTAGAAAAGTTACAGTAATAGTCCCTTGACTTTTGCATTGACTTTTACCGTTAGTTCCTCGACATTTTCACCAAATATATGTTTATTTTGTCCGTTTTTATCTATTTTTGTCAAATTTTTTTATGTTTTCATCAATTTTTATACGCTTTCGTCCGTTTTTCTTACTTTTTATGAGGGTATAACCGTCGTTTTACAAACCAAAAGGACGAACAATGTCATTTACTCTTTTAGTTATTTATTTAACTATTAATACGTTAGTAAGGCCCGTTTTTATACGTTTTCACATGTTTTTATCCGTTTTTATATGTTTACAAACATTTTATCCGTTTATATATATTTTGTTCGTTTTTAGCCGTTTAAATACGTTTTTATCCGTTTTTATACGTTTTTATCCAGTTTTCTTACGTTTTCATACGTTTTTATTTGTCTTTATACGGTTTTTTCTGTTTTATACGTTTTCGCCCGTTTTTAACCGTAATCCATGTGATATTCACTGGACTGCTGCTAAGAACATTCTCAAGTACTTAAGGACTACTCGAGATATGTTTCTAGTGTATGGTGGGAATCCAGAGGCAGAACTTGATGTTACAGGTTACTGCGATGCGTCCTGTCAAACTAATAAAGTTGATACGAAGTTTGAGACGGGATATGTCTTTATTGTCAGATTGGAAGAGCACAAAGCAGAGTACTATTGCGATGTTTGCAACAGAAGCTGAGTACATAGCTGCTTCAGAAGCTGCGATGGAAGCTGTTTGGATTAGGAACTTTATTTCAGGGCTTGACGTTATGCCTCAAATGAAAAACCTATGAAATTGTATTGTGACAATTTTGGAGTATTCACATTCGCAAATTAACCAGGAGTTATGAAAGGCACAAGACATTTTCCTCGACGAAATCACTATGTTCGAGAACAAGTCGAAATAGGAGAAATCAATCTACTCAAAGTTCACACATATGACAATCTAGCTGATCCCTTTATGAAGGCTTTACCTAAGGCAAAGTTTACTCAACATGCTGAGAGCATTGAACTTCGTTTAGCTAGTAGTTTCATGTAAATATGTGGTTTGTATTTGGATAAAGGATGTATTAAACAATTAATATTTTAATGAATTAAAGTACTTGGTATGATTGTTTTCATTTATAATAGATTGTATCATATATTTGCATGTTTAAATCCATGAATAACTTATGTTATTCTAAATTTTCATTGTCGATCAATCATATGGGAACTAGCAGGGTACCCGCCGCTGCGCGGGTACCCTGAAATAAAATTTTTCGATGAATAATGTATTTTAGTTTATTATGTTCTTTTTAACAATAAATTCACGGATATCAAGAATTTCGTATAGCCCGTGCCTGATCGGGCTCGAACCCGTTGGCCCGTGTCTGCTCGGGCTCGAGCCCGTTTGGTCCGCGCCAGTTCGGGCTCAAGCCCATTTCGCCCATTACCCGTTCGGGCTTGAATATTTGTATAATGTGCTTTATTATTTATAGTAGTGAAATTTAATTAGGAATTGTGTTTTATTTGGTTGTACAATATGCTTGATAATTTGTATTCTTATGTAAGAGGTGTTTTAATAACTGTATTAATTGTATTTATTAACCAGTTAAATAATTGACTACATTAAATAGCATTAATGTGGTGTTTTGTTGTACACTATGCTTCTTGTCTTGTACGTTTAATTTTAAGTTAATTAATTATGCATATTAGATCTATTCTTTCGCTGTGTGCTTTGTGATTATTTGTTTACTTAGATGATTGTCATGATAACTAAATTCCAACATGTTGTAGGGATAATCAGGGGACCCCAATGGTTCTTGATGATGAAACTATAAGGTATCTTGCAGACAATACAACAACAATGGTGGAAGGATCTTGACAGAGATGTAGAGATCAATAGATGAAATGGCTAACAATATCACTAGGCTTAGTTTCCAAAATCAAATGGGTAATGGTAATAGAGAACATAGTAGGATAACCAAATTGAGTTTCCAAAGTTCTCTGGTGATGATGTAAGAGGATGGGTAAAATAACTTACTTCTTTTTTAACACAAACTTGTTATCATAATTTAACATGTTTGTTCATTTGTAGAAGGACCACCGACTCTACTAGGCTTTCCACAAAGGGACATCAGATGAGGTAACTTGTTCAATCTTTACACATTTTCTAGTCTCTTTAACCTATTATGAGTCTTGTTTTTCTAAATTGTTTCCGTTTTTGGGTACTTGGGTTTTTTTTTAAGTTAGAAAACATTGGATTTATAAGCTCTTAATGATCAGATAGCTTCTAGACACAGACAAACTAGTTTAAATCTCTGATACTTGGTTCCCGTTAATTTGTTTGTTTTTGGATTCAGTTCTCATTGTTTGTCACAACATTTAACTATTTTAAAATGTCACAACAAATCCGAGTGACAAGGAATAAAACCTTTTGATGCTAAGTTTTTTGTGTTTTAGTTGCGATTTCACAAAATAATCTCTTTATTGTAATTTTTTTTACCATAATGCATATTTATATCTTTTGGATACTTAAGCTGATGAACTGTTTGTCTGTTATAGGATGAGACGTTGTACACACTTGTGAAACAGTTCTAACATAGAAATTTTTTCGTCATCAATTTCATTTTCATTCTCTTGACTCTGCCAGAAAAATTCTCCTATTAGTGTCAAGAGAATGAAAATGAAATGACGAAAATAATTCTATGTTTGTGAAAGCATATATGCATGCCAATTTTTTCCTCTAAACCATTTCACAGTTGTATGCAATGTCTCATCCTATAACAGAAAAACAATTCATCATCTTAAGCTTCCATAAGACATAAATATGCATTAATGCAAAGAGAGCTTTTTGTGCAATTCAATATTGTAGTCTGTAACTTTGCGGGTAAAACAGACAGCGTGAAGTCGCAACTAAAAGACAAACAAGTTAGCATGAAAAGGTTTTATTCCTTGTCACTCGGATGTGTTGTAACACTTTTAAATAGTTAAATGTTGTGACAAATAGACAAACCAAAAACAAATATAGTAACGAGAACCAAATATCAGAGATTTAAATTAGTTTGTTGTCGAAGTAATTTTTTGTAGGTTGTTGCAGTTATCCTCCAGCCTTAGTACTAAGCCTTCCGGATACCTGCTAAGATGAACGACGCGTTAGTCTCGCCCCGGGTGTTATCCCAGGACCCGACTCCGGCGTAAGAGTAAGTATGTGTTTTACCGAAAGGTATATTATAAATGAATGTGTGTGTGAAAATGATACCTTAATCCCAAATACTGTGCGCATATTTATACTGCCTGATGTCACTGTCTGGTCCCTGCGTCTGTCGTACTTCATGGGACCGTTGATAGTATCAGGGCTGACACTGTCCCTGACACTGTCCTTGGAGTCAGGTCCGACATCCACGGGGATGAGACAAAGTGTATCCAGGCTAGATGCCAAAGGTACTGTCAGGTCAGCGAGCTCTTCGGACGGACGACCTGACATTGTACCCTTTATCTTGGACTGTTGTGTTAGAGTATCAGGCCCTTCGGCTAGGGGTGTCGTGCCCTTCGGCTAGGGGCCGGAAAGGTATATGTGTTGTCAGGTGTCGGGCCCTTCGGCTATAGGCCGGAGAGGCACATACGTCGTCATGTCCCCCCCAGTATCGTGTTACTTGTTTTTGACAAGTGGCATGATACTTAATATAGTTGTCCGTTGGTTTCATTCGGAGTGTCTCGGCCGATTCTGGTTATGTGGGCTTCATTAGGGGTAATGGGCCCAAGCCCATTAGGTTAAAATAGGTTAAAATAATATATTACCGTTTTCCGTGGGATCGTGCCACGTGGAGGGTGGTATTCGTTTGACGGTTCAGATCCGCCCCCTTCTGACACGATGTGACGTTTCGTGACCCCACCTCTTTTGCCTATATAAGTCTTTTAACCTTTACTCATAGCTTTTTACCTCACCTCCCTTTATTACTGTTTGTCTTCGAGTATTCCGGCGAGATTCAGGTGCGTCACTTTTATTTTTGTTTCGTTTCTGTTTGCGTTGCCTTCTCGATATTCTATGGCTTCGGGTTCAGAGCATCCGGCGTCCGACCTTGTCCCCAAGTCGGACATGCACATTTACTCCTCCGTGCTTTCCGAGGGGGAGCTGGAAGGTCTCATTAACGATTATGGGATTCCTAGGGACCTCAATCCCCGTTTACCTCCGATAGATTTTACTATGGAGAAACTGCCGAAGGATGCTATTGGGTTGTATGAGCAGTACTTTACGTTTTCGGGAGTGCGAGTTCCGTTTTCTACCTTTCTTCTGAGGGTGATAAGGTATTTCAAGGTTCACATATCACAACTTGTGCCCATCGGACTGAATAGGCTTGTGATGTTTGAAGTATATTGTCGGAGCCTTGAGATTGAGCCGACCGTGAATCTATTTCGGGTTTTTTACAAGTTGAATAAACAAGGGCACTGGTTCTCTTTCGCTAGTCGAACCGGAGGGAACTCTCCGGGACGTATCTTTAAGGAAACTTGCTCAAGCTTGAAGAATTGGAAAGATAATTTCTTTTTGATAGACCGGAGGGCAATTCCAGATGCCATGCCTTGGAGACATCCGGACTCTAGCGTTTCGGACGATGTTCCCTCGGGGGGATATCGGGATGCCGATGTGGAGAAGTTGTGCGAGGGGATAGTGGAGCTTAGGCCTGTTCATTCGGGTCTCTTGTATGAGGTTGGGTTGACGAAGGTCTGGAAGCATTCTGGCTTTCGCCCGGAGTTTAAGGATATCGAGAAGAATGGTAACGCAAACACACATACTTTTATTTTATTTTACTATCATTATTATTATTATTATTTTTTTTTGTTGTGGGTACCCATGCCTTCTTTTTATGTGCAGTTATTACCATGTCTCGCTACTTGCGTTTGAGGTCCGAAGAAGGGTCTAGGTTAGGGAAGGGTGCTCCTCTTGCCGAGGGGGCGGAGATACCTCAGCATGTGACCCAACCTTTGGAAGTGGGAAAGGAGGTTCCGGAGGTTAGCCGGACGCAACGGATTGTGGAGAAGGCTGATCCGTCCATGCTGAAAGCGAAGGAAAAGAAAAGGAAACAGCAGGAAAAGTGCTCGACTGGTCCCTCCGCCTTGCTTAAAAGGAGAAGACCCAATACTCCCTCCATTGATCTATCGTCGAGCCCGGATAATTCCCAGCGGACTCGTTCGGCGTCGCCCATAAATACCGCGATGCCTGAAGATGTTGTAGACGGTCCTGAGCAAAGAAGTGTGACTGGTGGTGGGGGTGATCAGGGCGCTGGTCTTCGTGGTCCGGAGGCCACTTCATTGGAAGATCCTCCCGTCGTTGCTAGTCCTTATGTCTCCGGCCAAAGTATGCCTTTTAAACTTGTGATGTGTCTGTTGTTATTACCTTGTTTCCCCCTTTTTTTTTTTTTTTTTTTTTTTTTTTTTTTTACTAGGAGCTGGAACGAGTGGGACGGTGACCGGTGCTCACGGTGTCGCCCAGGCTGGCACCTTCGGAGGTACGTTGCAACTGCTTTGCTTACTTCGGTTTGCTCTTCTTAACCTTGCAAGTCTGTCCTCCTTTTGCAGGTGGGTTTGGCCGGAGGGGTTCTGGGGAACCGTTCATTCCTGGCTGGAGCTTGCCGCTTAACACCACTCTGAATGACGCTGCGCAGTGCCAGGACATGATGAGTAATCTGGCCCCTCCCTTCATATTGTCGGAGCAAGAAGACTTGGCCGACGACAGGGCTTTGTATAGGGGATGGTTCGAGTTGTGTCATGGGACCATGGCTATTACTGATGTGTTCAAAAGGTTCGAACGCTTGAGCCACCACTATGCGGATCTCTACAAAGCTCACTCTACCTGTTCTAGTGTCGAGGCTCAGCTTTCTGAAGCTCAAAGTAATCTCCGAGCTCAAACAGAAGTTAACCAAAAACTTGCCCAAGACAACCAGGATCTCCAAGCGTCACATAATGAATGCGGCCGGAAAGAAGAGGAGATGGGTTCTCGTCTGGTTGCTTTGGAGAGGGAGTTGAATGAGTTAAAGATCAAGGAGAGGAGAGGGAGAAAAAGGTGGGATTGTTGGAGGAAACCTTGAAGAGAAAGTCGGAGGAGTTGGATGAATCCGAAAGGGAGGCTGCAGTTTTGAGGGCTGATTTCGAGAAACTCGCCGTGAATGCTGGGCACGAGGAGATCGTAAGGTTCAACTATGTGAAAGAGTTGATTCCGGCGGTCGTTCGGCGCCTACATGGGAGCAATGAGTACCAACAGGCTTGGGGGCGTGTCTTTAATACCGCCATAGACTCTGGCTATTTGGATGGTCTCAAGGTTGGTCGGAGCGATGAGGAGGTCGCGGAGATTCTTGCCACTCAGACAGATTTTGACATGGAAGCAGTTAAGGGTTTTGTGGCTTCTTATGATGAGATGTTCTTAAGGTCTTTTCCTTACATTGAGAAGATCAAGCGGTCTTATCATCTTCCCCTCGCAGATTTAATGAATGTGCTCCCTGACGGAACCGGAGCTACCCCAGGGGCAGGCACCTCCGGAGCGTCTTAGTGTCGGATAGGGTTGTCATTATTTGGCCTGCGTGCCTTAAAACTGATGTATTTGAACAATTTGATGTTTTGTTTGTACTTCCTTGGATGTATGCTATGTCAAGCAATATTTATCATTATTTATGATCAGACGGGGCCGTCCGTATACCAGACCCTCAATTTTGGTTTGTATATGCTCGTGTATGCCGTTTTTTTTTGTTAACGTCTTGACACTTTCGGCGTTAAATTATGCCCGTGAGCAAATATGCTGCGGCCTTCCCTAATGACTTAGCATTTTTTGTTTGGGGTAATGTTTTCGCCTGGTGGTAAGTATACCTGGTGGCTCATCCCTGGCGTCGTCACGCCTACGGGGTATCTGCGTGCCGTTTGGGCACATATGCCTCGGCTCATCCTTTAATGTCTTAGCATTATCCGGGGGTATGCAGTCGCCTACCGAATGGTGTGTGGCCTTCCCTAGTGTCATTGCACTTGCGGGGGTAAATCAATTTTAATTAGGGATTTTTGGGTACGCGGTCGGAGGTAGCTAATCTCCGCCGGTCCCTCCCTTACGCATGAGATATGATTGCGGAAAATTTTCCTCCTCCGTGGGGGAATATATATCATTACTTAGTGAGAATAAAGTAGTTCACGCCCGTGGGCTTACAATACATATTTTTAATTTAAAGGAAACATTTCTTCAGATTCATGGCGTGCCACTTCCGGGGTACTTCCTCTTCATCCAAAGTTTCCAATTTGTACGAGCCGTTGAGATTTGCCTCTTTGATCCGATAGGGGCCTTCCCACTTGGGTCCCAATTTGCCTTGATCTTCGGCTCTGCTTGCTTCGTTTTTTCGATACACGAACTCTCCCGGTTTGAAAGAAACCAGGCGTGCCTTCCGGTTGTAGTACTTTTCCAGCTTTGTTTTGTATCGGGCTTCCATCACAGCTGCCTCTTCTCTCCGTTCTTGTAGTAAGTCAAGGTTGAGACGGATGTCTTCTTCGTTTTGTTCTATCGTTCGGTGGGAATCTTCTTCTTCCATTCCTTCTCTTATCCGCCTTACTCTGTATGTTGGCATGCCTATTTCTGCCGGTATGACCGCTTCACTTCCATAAGTAAGGCTGAAGGGGGTCTCTCCATTACTAGTCTTAATGGAAGTCCTGTGTGCCCATAGGACGTTCGGCAATTCATCCACCCATCCGGCTTTTGCGCGCCCCAACCTTGTTTTGATTCCCTCCATCAAGCTCTTGTTAGCCCTTTCTACCAGTCCGTTGGCTTGTGGATGAGCCACGGCTGTGTTGATCTGCTTGATGTTGAGCTTTTCGCACCAGCTTTTGAAGGGGTTGTCTACGAATTGCTTAGCGTTGTCTGTGACGATGACGGCGGGGAGACCAAAGCGGCATACTATGTTATCCCACACGAACTTCGTGACGTCCTTTCCTGTGATCTTCGCCAGTGGTTTGGCTTCCGTCCATTTGGTGAAATAGTCGATTGCAACCAAAAGGAACTTGACCTTTCCGGCCGCCGGTGGTAGAGGTCCTACTATGTCCATACCCCATTGGTAGAAGGGCCATGGAGCCATGATGGGCGTCAGTTTGGTCTTTGGAAGCTGTGGTACCGGGGAGTGGATCTGGCAGGAGTCACACTTGATTATCTCGTTTCTAGCATCCCGGTGCATTGTAGGCCAGTAGTATCCTTGCCGCATGGCCTTTGCCACGACCGATCGAGGACCGGAATGCATACCACACGCTCCCATGTGTATCTCTCTTATAACATAGTTTGCCTGTAGGGGACCCACGCACCTCATCATAGGTACCAAATAGGCTTTCTTGTAGAGTATGCCGTCCTCCATGACATATTGGTTGATTTTCATCCTCAGGTTGCGGGCTTCATTAGGGTCTTCCGGCCAAATTCCTTCCTCGAGACACCGAATGATGGGGGTCATCCAGTTATCTCCCTCCTCTTCAACAACATTGTTAACCTCTCTGCTTTCAGTCGATCTCTCCCTTAGCACCTCCACCAGTACTTCCTTCGTCAAGTGATCAAAAGCGACCGTGGCCAGCTTACTAAGAACATCCGCTTTTTGGTTCTGACCTCTAGGGATGTTCCGGATGGTGAAGTTCTCAAAACTAGCTATGTACTCCTTCGCCTTCGCCAGGTACTTGATCATGCTTTCGTGACTTGCCACATAATCTCCGTTTATCTGGTTAGCCACCAACTTAGAATCCACCCGGACCTCAAGGCTACGAACCTGCATGCTCTCTGCCATCCTTAAGCCTGCCAGTAGGGCTTCGTACTCGGCTTCGTTATTAGTACTGTCGAACTCAAGTCGGATGGCATAAGTGAATTCCACTCCCTCTGGATTGATTAGTACGAGACCCGCTCCGGAGCCTTTGTTATTGGACGCTCCGTCCGTGTATAAAAGCCATTTCCCTTCCTCCTTCTTCTTCGGTGTGGGTTGGTTGAAGTACTTCTCATTGCATTCTCCGATGGGAGCTTCCGACAGGAAGTCCGCCAACACTTGGCCTTTGATCGCATTTCGGGGTTCGTAGGTTATGTTGTATGCACCCAATTCCACCGAATATTTAGCTAACTTCCCGGACGCCTCCGGCTTATTGAGGATCTGCTTTATCGGTTGGTCTATGATCACCTTTATAGGATGTGCTTCGAAGTATCTCCGGAGCCTTCTTGACATGTGTAACAGACATAATGCCAGTTTTTCAATCGGGGCATAGTTCTTCTCGGCTTCGTTGAGTGTTCGGCTCACATAACGAACTGGTAATTGCCTTCCCCTCCGCTCCGTGAGGAGGACCGCGCTAACTGCTTCCTCAGCGGCAGCCAGATATACGTAGAGTGTTTCTTTTGCCGATGGTGTTGTTAGTGAGGGAAGATCTGTTATCAGCTTTTTCATCTCTTGGAAGGCCGATTCTGCCTCTTCTGTCCACCGGTACTCCTCCTTATTCTCCTTGGTGATGCTTTTGAGTGTTTCGAAGAACGGTAAGGATCTTTCGGCCGACCGAGCCAAGAAACGATTGAGTGCCGCCAACTTGCCGCTGAGGCTCTGCATTTCTTTCAGGGTCCTTGGCGATTGCATGTCCATTATTGCCTTCGTCTTCTTTGGGTTTGCTCGAATCCCTTCTGAAGTTACCATATACCCTAGAAACTTTCCTTCCTCCATCCCGAAGGAACATTTTTTGGGGTTCAACTTCATGTTGATCTTCCGGAGGTTGTCGAATGTCTCTGCTATATCCGCTAGCATTCCCCGCTCTTCCTTGCTCTTGATGACCATGTCATCCACATAGGCTTCTAGGTTTCTCCCGATCTGTGACTGGAAGGCGGAGTCTATCATCCGTCGATAGGTGGCTTCGGCATTCTTCAGGCCGAATGGCATCTTGGTGTAGCAGTAGGTTCCTTGCTCAGTGTAGAACGCTGTTTTTTCTTCGTCTTCTCTCGCCATCTGTACCTGGTGATACCCCTTGTAAGCGTCCAAGAAACATTTGTACTTATACCCCATGACCGACTCGATCTTCCAGTCGATCTCTGGCAAGGGGTAATAATCTTTGGGACAGGCGGAGTTGATGTTCTTGAAATCAATGCACATGCGCCAGCTTCCGTCACACTTTTTCACCAGAACAGGGTTGGATATCCAAGTGGGGTATTTCACCGGCCTGACTATGCCAGCCTTGATCCATTCTTCTACCTCCTTTGTGACCGCATGGCTTCGATCCGCAGCCAACATTCGGCGTTTTTGACATACCGGGTCTATCGAAGGGTTGGCATTCAGGGTATGCTCTATGATTGCTCTAGGGACTCCAGTCATATCCGCCGGTTCCCATGCGAATATGTCGATGTTCCTCCGCAAAAGTTCCTTGAGTCGTCGTTTGCCCTCGGCAGACAGTGCACCCCCTATCGTTACAGCTTGTTCGGGAAAGGCAGGGTTGATCGCTACCTCCTCCGTTAACCCCACTTCTCCTGTGTCTGTTTCTTCCTTGTCCTGCTCCGGAACGATGGTCTGTAATTTTTCCAACCTCCTGCATTCCGAAATGATGACGGAATGGGTGACCAACATGGCAATTCCTTGAGGCGTTGGGAACTTCATCATGGAATGGACCGTAGAAGGTATGGCTCGCAGAATCTTCAATCCGGTCCTTCCTAAGATGACATTATATGGAGACGGTGCTCGAATAACTGTGAACTTCATCCTGACCTTCCTGTGCAACCCCTCGTCTCCGAATGACACATCTAATTCGATCTTTCCCAGTGGGCGTGTTACTTGTCCGGCGAATCCCAGCAAATCTGTCTGCGTCTGCTTCATTCGACTCCTTATCTCGTGAGGTAGGTTGTTGAAGCAGTGTTCAAACATTACCTCCACCGAGGCTCCTTCATCTACGAAGACTCTCCTTACTAAGTACCCCTCCATCGTGGCTTCAACTATGAGAGGGTCATCCGGCACATCTCCGTCGGGGAGCGGAGGGAACGTTATAGGCACGTTCATCCATCTTTCCTCATGCTCCGATGACTTCCTTTTCCTTCGTTCGGGACAGGTTCGGATCATGTTGATGACCTTGTCTTTAGCTCCTGTGTCATTCCTTGGGGGTTCTCTCCTTCCTTTCTGCCGGAGATCCTTGACCAGATGATTTAGCTTCCCGGACTCCAACGCTATCTCTAACTGTCTTTTGAGCTGGTAGCAATCATTCGTATAATGCCCTTTTTCTCCATGATAATCGCAGTACTTATCTTGATTCTCCTTGCGTGGGGGGTCACGCATCGGCTTTGGAGGGGGTAGGCGTAGCTGGTGCTCGGTGGCTAAGATCTCTTTTGGTGGTTTTATAAGTGAATCTAGGGTTAGGCGTGGGTTGCCTCGGTTCTGGTGGTCACCGCGATGGGGCACGTAAGGAGCCGACCTGTCACCATGGTGGTGCGAACTTCCACGGTCTCTTCCCGAGTACACATGCCGTCCTTCATTCCTCTTGTCTCCTCCGTAATGACTCCTGACGGCCCTTTCGTCTTTTCGGAAGGGTCCCGTCGAGGCTCTTCTAGTAGTATCATAGTGTTCTCCTCGAGGCAATTCGGTGCTGGCGAAAGCTTCCTCCGACCTTACGAAGTCATCGACCCTAATCATCATCTCCTCCAGTCTTAGGGATCGTATCGGCGAACCGCTTGGCCAGCTCGGGGCACTTACACCCGTTCATGAATGAGGAGATTCTCATGATCTCCGGAGCACCCTGTATGAATCCTGTCTCCGTGGTCCACCTTTCTTTGAACTCCGGCAGCGTTTCATTAGCCTTTTCTCACGATCTTGGCGATCTCTGTAGGGTCCTTGACACAAGCTTTGTGCAAGGAGAAGCGAGCCTCGAACTGGTCCTTAAAAGCTGCCCATTCATCAATGCTTCCCGGCGGAAGCCCATCAAACCACCCTCGGGCCTTTCCATCCAACGTTTGCTGGAACATGCGGCACCACACGGGCATTGGCCACTCTCCATGTCCTGCAGCTCCAGTGAATCGGTTGAGATGGTCTTGAGGATCCGTAGACCCATCGTACAGCTTGATATGGGTGGGCATCTTGTGTTCCGGAGCGGAAAACTCGATGATTCGCCTACTGAATGGGGATTTCGAGACTTCTTTAAAAGGTTTCGCCAGGTCTTCGTCTTTCACTTTGTTCCCCATAACTATCTCCTTCCTCTTAATCGCTGGCTCGTCCTTATCAAGAGTCGTTTCGTCTTCGAAGTCCAACCGTAGTGGCTCAACGGTATCCCTCCGGCTATTGTGTTCTTTTATCATTGACTTGAGAGCAGTCACGTACCCTTCCAACTGCTCTCTTGTCAAGGGTGTGGAACTTCCTCCTGAAGTTTCCGGTGGTGTCGAACCCGTCATCCTACAGCTCTGGTAGATTGAATGCGGGTCCCACGGATGGCGCCAATGTCGAAGTAATTTTTTGTAGGTTGTTGCAGTTATCCTCCAGCCTTAGTACTAAGCCTTACGGATACCTGCTAAGATGAACGACGCGTTAGTCTCGCCCCGGGTGTTATCCCAGGACCCGACTCCGGCGTAAGAGTAAGTATGTGTTTTACCGAAAGGTATATTATAAATGAATGTGTGTGTGAAAATGATACCTTAATCCCAAATACTGTGCGCATATTTATACTGCCTGATGTCACTGTCTGGTCCCTGCGTCTGTCGTACTTCATGGGACCGTTGATAGTATCAGGGCTGACACTATCCCTGACACTGTCCTTGGAGTCAGGTCCGACATCCACGGGGATGAGACAAAGTGTATCCAGGCTAGATGCCAAAGGTACTGTCAGGTCAGCGAGCTCTTCGGACGGACGACCTGACATTGTACCCTTTATCTTGGACTGTTGTGTTAGAGTATCAGGCCCTTCGGCTAGGGGTGTCGTGCCCTTCGGCTAGGGGCCGGAAAGGTATATGTGTTGTCAGGTATCGGGCCCTTCAGCTATAGGCCGGAGAGGCACATACGTCGTCATTTGTCTTTGTCTAGAAGCTACCTGATCATGAATAGGTAACAAATCCAATGTTTCAGTGATGGAGTGTGGCCGGAGTATGACGGAGTTGGGGCTTGAGTGTGAGATTGGGATATGGGAGTGACGGAGTGGTGAGAAATGTAAATCATAAGAATAATAAACTATTATTGGGTAATGAATATTTTGTTTTAACTTCTATACTAAGAATATATTTTGTTTCCATTTTTGTTTTGTCATTTTCAATATCTGACTTTTGCGATTTTTAGTAAGCAAAATTTTTAGTCACCATATGTCACAGTATTGTAGTGAGACAAGTGTATTGATTCAACCGTGTTAATGCAAATAATGTCTAAAAACGTTATTTCTATCTTTCGATATCTCTACGTTTTGATGATAACAAAATATAAAAACACGTTACGTCAAAATTAACGTAAACAAGTTTTTAATCGAAATATCCTGTTTCTACATATATCACTATAGGTGAGAACAAACAAATTTACAACTTGATAAATGATCAAAGAAGTGAATTTGTGTTTCAAGCTTCACATTTTTAATGTGATAAAACATATTTTCAAAAATACATTTTACAAATTATTTTTGAATAATAAAGAAATGCTTTAATTGGAAAAATAAGTTTAAAAACCCCAACAACTATTTCCCCCCCCCCTAAACAGCTCCTAACTTCTCCAAATAAACTTTCACCACTAAAAACAAAAATAAGAGCGTTTTTGTCTGGGACGGTACCACGATACCACTAAATTTTGTGTTACCGTAAGGTATTTAATGGTACCGTGCTCTGTAACGGTCTAATTTCTTGTCCCTATAAATACCAACCCACTTCACAGTTTTTGGGTATCATTTTTCACACAAAACTTTCAGAGTTTAACTCTCTTAACACACACACACACACATACACACTCCTTTGATCATTTAGATAGTTTTCTTTTGATTAAGAGTGATCATTTCTTCCAACGAAGTGATCACCTTCATTCCTCTCCCAGTGCAAGAGAAGAACACATTGTATCAAGAAGATACTAAGTGTTGTAGTCATAGTAGTGTGCACTTATAACACTTGTTACATACTTGTTGTATCTTGATATACATCAAGTAGTCTTGAGTCTTGTTTAGATAAGCTGTGTGGATCATTGTGATCTTGGAGATCTCTTGTAGTTTGTGAGTTAGTGTGTTGATCAAGTGGATCAAGTCTAGATCGTGGTGATCTAGTAGGTTGCATGATTAGCAAGGATCGGGTAGATCGTGAGTGAGATTGGTACTAGCTAGATTAGTACTCTACATTTAGCTTAGTGTCAGAAATTGTGATAAGCGATGTTGTATGGTTTTCTCCGCCTCAAGGGAGTTTGTTGACATAGTGCTTAGAACTCTCGAGTTGGGTACTTGAGGAGTGGAGTAGGGCGAAGAAGAGCTTCGTGACCGAACCACTATAAATCTCTTTGTCTCGGTTTGATCTTTCCATCTCTCACTCTTTACTTTCATTACTTACTTTCATTTGTTGTAGTATTATTAAGTAAGATTCATATTGTTGTGGTTTGATTTCACTAAAGATTGAATCAAATTTTTTCTCTAGTAAACTTTGTCAACTAAATTAAAAACCGGTGAAACTATTCAACCTCCCTTCTAGTTTTCCATAATTGGTACCAGAGCTACGTCAGTCAAGATTTTTAAAATAAGCTGTATTTTAAAGCTTGAATCGATCAATGGATTTCGACAAATATCAAGAACGAAAATCTATGCAAAGACCACCACTTTTTGAAACCGATTTTTTTATTTTTTGGAAAACAAGATTCGAAACCTATGTGAAATCAAAAGATATTGATCTTTGGCATGTTATTACCGAGGGTGATTTTAAACCTTGTGGAAAACGTAGAGGGGGGGGGGGGTGAATACGTTTCCGTTTCAAACTTAAAACTTTTGTATCAATTATAGTATAAACCATTGCATTTGCTAATCTCGACGCGAGTATGCATTTAACGCATTACGACATGTAAGGCCAACCCCTTAATATCACATAAGATTCCGCAAGATTAATGGTTCATTATAAATCAAGTTTCACCATTATTAGTCCGGTTGCTTTTTCAAGACCAAGTATGCATCACAAATATAGACATCAACCACATAGACAATAAACAATATAAAGCAAGAATAAAAGTAAAGCGATAAGTAAAAGGATAGACAAACCAACATGAGGATTTATAGTGGTTCGGTCACGAAGCTCCTCTTCGACCTACTCCACTCCCCGAGTCACCTACTCAAGAGTTACTTCACTAGATCAACAAACTCCATTCTCGGCGGAGTAAACCTTACACAACGACGCTTACACTTTTCCAGTACAAAGCTAAATACCGAGTTCTTCCAAGAGGTAGAACCAAACCTATCACAATGTCGCCTACACTTTATCCGGTACAAGGCTAGATACCAGGTTCTTCCACGAGGTAGAACCAAACCTATCACAACGTCGCCTACACTTTATCCGGTACAAGGCCAGATACCGGGTTCCATTACAAAGGAGGAACCATTACCTGACCAATATGACACATCTATGACACCCGTTATGTTTTGTGGCCCAACATAACAAACCTTGTGTTTTATGGCACAAACACATAAACCATTTAATCTAGTTATAGATACAAGAATATGATACTAGACAATATCAAAGACAATGTGTCTAATGGATATGAAATCCTAAACCAAACATCAAGAACACAAAGTATGATGTAGTTAGTCTTCCGTGAATGAAGATGACAAGTTTCCCAAGCTTGTTGTAGAAGATCTTCATGTGCTTGTATGCTTGTGATGGGTGATCACTTCAGTAGGTAAGGATGCAAGATCTCTAGGCTTTCTTTGGAGGATCAGTTCGGGAGTATGCTTACAACAAATGAAAGTTAGAAGCATTATGATCATATGGGATGAGGGTGGTTTACATGTTTCCTAATGATCTAAATATGTTAGAAAGAAGTGGTTTGCTATTTATAGGCAAAAAGACCAAGAAAAGCTTCCGCCCCAAGGATCCCTTTTGAGAGGGATCCGGCCCTTGTAATCCAAGGGATCCGTGGGTAATTTGAGGGATCCGTGGGACGTTCCTCATTATCCATGGGTTATGGGTCATGGGTATAAGCCTTGAGTCTCCAACGTACAATGTATCTATTCATTGGGTCATGGGTCTTGGATCATGGATCATGGTATTTACCCAACACTTTTTACTTTTTTTTTTTTTTTTTTTTTTATGTATGTAAGTACATAAGTGTTTTATATAAACTATTTAACTAAACATGTTTAATGGTTTGTTAGGGTTTTGATCATAACGCAACATAACAAACATGTACGAACCTGTGTTGTAGCATACAAGGACTTGAGTCGTTGAGAGTATGTTGAGACAAAATATAATTACAAGTAACTTATGCATTTTATGTTATGTATTACAAGTTACATGTTTGTCATCAACAAAACAAACGAGACTGTATAGATTAAATATCGTAATATTTGCACTAACAATCTCCCCCTTTTTTATAATGACAAAATATATATAAACGTAATAGATAGGTAAAATGGCAAAGATTACTTGTGTTCGTACTTCCTATACATTACCGTCTCCGTTAACACTCTTCTCCCCCTTTTGTCGAATCAAAAAGGGTGTGTCTTTGGAGTTTAAACTTAATTTCTCCCAAGAATGGCGAGTTTGCATCATCCCTAGTGAACTTAAGTTGAAAACACCTTATTGCTCCAATTGGCACACCACGCTAATACCTTCAACACGAAACACTAATGGAGGAAGAGAAGAATTATCAACAAGATTCACTTCAGTGGTCTTGATGATGACGAAGCTTAGCAACTCATGACCTTGAGCTTGCACGTCTTCAAGAGGTGGTGATCTCGCCTTTAAGAGGAACCTAGAGAATCACACAAAAAAATACATAGAAAGATCCTTTGAATTATAACCATTGTTGCCAACGGATTAATGGATCAAATTTTTGAGGCTTAACCTACATCAAGGTTAGTGTTAAGGAATGAAAAAAAAATATGATGAGAAAGAAATCTCCCTTTTGTTGAAACATAAAGGAATTTTGAAGAATGAATGTGTGCATGCTCCCCCTTGATGGTCGCTCCCCCTTGTTAAGGGCGTCCAATATTTTAGGAAGCTAAGACGAAAGTATTGCAAAATTTGCAATGTTTTTGCTTTGACGAAAGCTCCCCTTTAATGAGGACGTCAAGTGCTCCTAGTGTGTTTTGAAAATCTACAAAACAAAAAATTAGTGAAAGAATATATTCGTCGTTGGACGAGTAAGTCATATGATGCACTTTGTAGATGCTCGACGGAAGCTCCCCCTAGCTCGAGGGTGTCAAGAAGAACCTAAAAAAAATAAGTAAAACTTGTCCGAAGACAAGTGTGCTATATACAAACCCATGTATATGAGTGAACCTACAAAGAAAAAATTAGTGTAAAATTTCATCCATATATAGACGAGAATCCCATAAACATCAAAGTGTATATATATGAACATACAAAGAAAGGATTAGTGTCAAAAAGAGAATAATCCTACTACTTGCATCATCTTGGTTGGTTTAGAGGTTGTAAGGTTGTTCAAGGTAAGAAAATAAATGTGTTTGGGGATGAGACACATTTCATTACGAAATTCACTTGGCTTTTGACAACATAGATGTTTGTGGAGGATGGTTGAGTGACCATGAATTGTAGTAGTAGTGAGACACTTGTAGAATGTGGTTGACACAAGTAGCTTGTGGTTTGAGGTTGTGGTTGACACAAGTAGGATGTGATAGAATATGAAACGTAGTTCATGAACTAGACCTTGGACACAGTGATAATGATAGAAATCATCATTATGACTTAGAGGTATGGAAGTTGTGGTAGAGGTGATGAGAGGTCAAGTTTTGCTAGGTAATAAAGTGACTCAAGAGTAGCAAAGGATGGTGATGAAAGGTATCAAGGTGACTCTTTTTGTTGACTAGGTTGATGACTCAATAGAGGTGGTAGACATGACGACTTTATGACTAGTGACAAAAGTGAAGGAAGATGGTTAGGATGATGCAAGATTAGGAATATAAAAAATGTGCGAATGAGCATAACTTGATTTGCTGATGAAATCGACCATTGTCAACCTACAAGAATCCAAATGAGTTAGTACAAAAGGAAAACATTTATACAAATGGAGAAATTGTTCACATAATATCATGAAAAGAAAAGAAAGAACACGTAAATAATCACATTGTAGGATCTTAATATTTATGTTGTTTGATGATTCGGGTGGTCTAGGATTGTGATTAAACAAGTAAGCCATTTTAGATAGATGAAGAGAGTTGAGAGGAGGTTCCTTGAAGAGGGTTGCTTAAGAAAATGAAAGGTTTATTCAAAGAAGCCACACCCCTTCCATGGATGGAAGGGGTATTTATACTTACAAACTACACGACCTCCTATCGGCCTGTGGATCAGGGATACAGTGGGTAAAGACCCGTCCTTCCTCCACGGTGTTGCACTAAACTATTTTACGCTACTGACTAACTAATTAACAACATAATAACGTAAATAACGACAAGTCTACGAGCTAACTTATGCTAGATAATATTTGGGGTGACCGACTCTTCACTATGGAATTTTCTAATTCCTAACAATCTCCCCCTAAGGGAGGTCACCCCATGTTCTACATTTTGAATCCTAGCATTCTTTTCTTGACTTCGTTCTTGAGCTCGTAGACTTTAATTCTTCAACATCTGC
The DNA here is from genome assembly GCA_019973895.1 of Chrysanthemum seticuspe. NCBI lineage: Eukaryota > Viridiplantae > Streptophyta > Magnoliopsida > Asterales > Asteraceae > Chrysanthemum > Chrysanthemum seticuspe. The sequence goes on along the minus strand of BPTQ01000004.1, from coordinate 199,447,630 downwards.
ATCTTTGTGCTTTAGCAGTGATTCTTCAAAGTCCGATTACATTGTACTTTCAGTGGAGGTCTTTGAACTAATCCACATCATTGATGATCTTCGAGCTTTCATTGAGATCATCAGCCACAGTAAATCTCTGGATCACCCTTTATTGTGTTGCCATCATGTGAAGTTGTGACTTTCGGACCACACTTTTGGATCATGACATCATTCCATCAGAGTAGCGGAAGCTTTACTGGTTCATGATATTTGCAGTAGTGTAGCAGAAGCATAGTATAAAATATCAGAACCAGGTTATGTAGATATGCACCAGTCATGATTTCTTCAAATTAAGTGTGGATGCTGTGAGCATGCGGCTTTCAATTGACCGCTCAATTCTGATCAGCTGCAACCGTCCAAATGTACCTGCAAACAACAGTTAGCTATAAAACACACGAAAGTGTCTTTGATCACTTTCGTTGAATTGAGGTACACGGCCCACGGTTCCCCATTGATCAGTACTTGTACTGCCTGTGATCAGGTAGGATTCCTAAGAATCTCCTTTACAGGGTTTCGCAGCTGTTCTAGCTGTTCTCAAACCGGAACGTCTCAAAGAAGACAACACGGAGTGAGTGAACCAGCGAATTGAGATTCACTGATTGATGAAAAATGATTTGAAAAAACAATCGCGTATTGCTTGAAGAAAGAGTTTTTGCAATACGACGAAGGTTTTGTGAGAAAGATCAATTTTCAAACAAAATACTTTTTGTATTAGAGAATGAGTACACATTCGACGTGCTAGCAAAAAGAAGAGATTCGCATATCGAATGGTTTTTCTAAAAGTATTTTTCAATCAGAGATACTTTTTGAATTTGAAAACATAAGTACACATTCGATGTGCTAGAGAAAAGAAGCTTTGCACATCGAACGGTTTTTCCAAAAGTATTTGTCAATTCCATTCCTGGACCAAGGTTGATTCACGAGTGAATCGCCCCATCGTTTCTATCCAGTTGTCACAAGTTTGATCTTTTGAAAAGATCTCACATGTCACCCACCAAGAGCTTGTTAGATGTTGGCTCTAGAAGGATTTCCATCTTCATCGTGAATACTATTACATACCACTCAGATGTTCTGGCAAAACCACAAGGATAATGCGTAGGACTCTCAATATATTCTTACTTTCCACATTGTGTGAAACAGCAAGTCATCATTAATTTTGTGTCCTAACGAGATATTGTGGATGATCTCTTGGCTCTAGACTCAATAGTGCACATTTGGTTCCTGTGTCGGAGACTAGGGAGAGGGTCTCCTTCTTCAATATCAACAATCTCTAAGAGAAAGTCGATAGATAATGTCGGTTCCCCGTGAGAATGAAACAAGTCCTTTTAAGAGGAACTTGAGTGGTTTGGGAAGTTGAAGTGCAGTGCGTCACTGGGTCCATGACGTCTTGTCTTCAATACCGATGTTACCTTAGTAAACACTAGTAGCATATGAATTTGAACCCGGTTTCTGCCCTAAGGTTGAATTGATGGAGGGCTATTTCTTTTCACCCTTTTCTCATTCATTTCTTTTTCATTCTTCAACCCTTTCAGTGCTTACCGAGACTTCATTACTAGAACCTTGTTGGGTTTATTCCAGTACTAGCTCTGTCTCAGTCCGCACTCTTCCCATTTCTCATTTTTCTCCTTTTTTTTCATCATACCTAAGGACTCTACACTATCTAGTGGATTGTCCTTGGGTAGATCCCTCCGGTTCTGGCGGATCATGGGAACGAATACCTAACCTAACCATCCTTATAACACCATGCATAAAGTAAATTGGTCGGTCTTTTGGTATTGTTCTTTCCTTCATGAAACCAATTGAAAAATCATTTGGAAAAACAATCAAGGTACTTGTGATACGAGATCAAAGCATTTTGTACCTTAATAGTTTTGATCATTTAGAAAACCTCCCCCTCAACATGTGCGTATGATTTAGAAATTGTTTAGCACAGGAGGCAAGAGGATTTTGAAATATTTTCTTTGATCACAATTTTCATACGAAAAAGCCATTTGATTTTCTTGGTAAATTCCCCCCCTCAATATGTGCATAGGATAAGAGAAATCACTTAAACACATAGAGGCAATAGTTCTTTTGAAGCATAACCTCAATCACAAGAGCCATTAAGAAAACCATTTGAAAACTCAATCAAGGTACTTTATAAATCACTTTACAAAGCTTTCGTACATCGATAGTTTATTTGCTCCCCCTCAATATGTGCTTCAAGATTCGAAAGCGTTTAGCACATATGAGCGAGCAGCGTGCACAATTAAATCAAAACGATCACCTTTTATCAAATTTCATTATTAAATCACAAATTCTCCCCCGATCAAAAATATCAAACCCTTTGAGATTTTTTGATCCCAAGAGATTTAATAAGGTTTAGAAAACATGGGAGAATATGTGCCTTGTTTAAATACTCATCTTGTTTTAGGATAAATCCTCCTCCTCAACATGGGCATTGTGTATTTGAAATCGTTTGGCACATGGAGGCAGGAGTGCCTTTGAAGGACTAAAACCAATTCCATTAAAACAGATTTGAGATTTAAATCACGATCTCTCCCATGATCAAAAAATATCAAACCATTTGAGATTTGTGATCCCATCTGATTTAAATCATTTAAAAAAATTTGGGGAAAGACGTGGCAAGATTCAATTTTGAAAGATGACAGATAAGGACCATTTTAAGACATTAAAGATTGTTAGTGTCAGGTATGATAGTTTTTAAGAGATCTTTTAAGTAAAACAAAACAATTTCACAATCAAACAAGAACAGAAAAAATTTCATTTTGAAAGACCTTGATTCTAAAGAAAAAATCATACCATGACATAACATTAAATCTTTAGATCACCACTTATTTTGTACAATCCGGACTTTTATGAAGCAATATTGTTTGAAAATAATTTATTTTAAATCACTCTCCCCCTAAATCGATGACCGAAGTCGATAATTGAGTGACTTAAGTTTTGATAAAATGAAGTCCGGTGATTTTCAAAAATTAGTCCAATATATTTTCAAAACAATATTTTCCATTTTCAAAACAATTTAATCAAATTATAAAAAATTGTTTAAAAATGGTATCCTGCACAAAGATACGTTATGTGGTTGAGAAGCTTCCGTTGTTGCTGTTGGGCTTGGAAGAAAACCGTCTGCAGATGCAGTGAGACTCCTTTTTACGTTGCATTTTGAATGCCAACTGAGGTCAAATTAAGCTCCGTTTCTTCAATCACTTAGAAGAAAACCAACTGCTGATGCAGTGAGACCTCTTACGTTGCATATATGCCAACTCTCCACAGAAGTCCAATTAAGCTCCGGTTCTTCATTTGTCAACCCAAGATATAGTTACCCTTTCCTTTCGGCATCCAATCATCTTCAATTGTGGGATCCGGATCGGGAACATTCTTATATACCAATATACCTGCATACGTTAGTGAACACACATACAAATATATGGTGGTCGACAACACCCAAACAACAATAGACTAATAAAAGTCAATGCAACATATCAATCAGATCATATAAATGTATGGGAATAATGTGTTCATCAAACTCTAATCATCTAATCCTAGCAATCATATCCTAGGCACCTAGTCCTTCAACATAGGTTAACATCATTTTTAATTAAGCATATTAGGATAATTAAGAAAGCCCGTTAGATGATGTAGATTTGAAAAAAAACATTATCCCCCTCAATCCATGACTCATTTTTCTGAAAAGTTTAAAAGCACTGAAGTCATTGATTGAGTTTTCAATTTTTACAAAAAAACTCTGAATCTGATAGATTTTCAAGCAACTCATTTACCACCATTTTAGAAAACAACAAATATTTTTCTGAAGAATTATAGACGGAAAAACATTTGTGTAGGAACAGCAGTCCTTCAACATACTTTCCTCATATTGTTTTTAGGATAAGTGCACGAAATATTTTGAAAATAGTTTAAGCGTAGCACTTTCCTTCTTTAAAAAACGGGTTGCTATCTGAAATAATAGCAAGCCATAGTTTAAGCACGGGTCACAGTCTGAAGTAACTGCAAGCCATTTTTTGAAGCCCGGGTTACAGTCTGAAATAACTGTAAGCCATTTTTTGAAGCGCGGGTTACAGTCTGAAATAACTGTAAGCCATAATTTTAGACATGTTTAGAAAGAATATTTACACCTCCTGCTCGAACTTCATCTAAAGTCCCGTGCCATTATTGAATGACATTTCTAAGACCGTAGATGTTATCGATACCAGAAGACATGTCTTGAGAAAACATATTTTTGGTATTTTTAAATTTTCTGATTTTTATGGGTTTTTGTTGGTTTTATATTTTTCTATTTTGTTTTTGTTGGTTTTATATTTTTGTATTTGGTTTTTGATAAATATATATACAAGGATAGAGAAGATGATATAGTAAAAGAAGATGATGATACGAGTACCGAGATAAGGATATCAAGCAGTCCCGTTGCAGAAGATAGAAGTCATCATATCTTAAACATTCACCACCAAAGCAAATCGAGGCTCCAGAATAGAAGTCAGAACATGAGCCTTTGAGAAAGAGAGACTTTGGCAGCTTCCCCCCGAACCGAAAATCCATTAGATTAGCAGATTCGAAGCTCTATTTCAAGCTTGCTTTAGCCAGGTGCACATAGAAGCACACCATTATCATAAATCCCGCTGCTCCTTTTAAGAACGATAATCTAGATTCTTTGTTCGGGGTTATATCATCAACAAGAACAGCAACGTATCATCCCACTCTTTAAATTTCTTCTCATATTTCATTACCACTGAAGTCTGAAGTGATCCATTCCAGAAGGTGTCAAGAGAACAATTCCCCCAAGTAGATGAAATGATGTAGTCAGCTTCTTTGTATAATGCTCACGAACTCTCCCGAATACACATCATGAGGGGAATGAAAATACCTTCCCATGTTCACATTTTTCTTCCCGGATGATCGTGTATGAAGCTCAAGAACCCGAAGTACACCAATACCCAAGAGATCTCCCAAATACACATCATGAGGGGAATGAAAACACCTCCTCATGTTTACATTTTTCTTCCCTGATGATCGTGTATGAAGCTCAAGTATCCGAAGTATACCAATACCCAAGGAAGGAATAACTGATAACATTGAAAAAGCAAGCCAAGTCACTGATTATCTCTGCGGATGACAATCTCTGCGGATGTCAACTCCGGAATAAGTGATTACATCTCTGAATCACTGATTAAGCCCTTAAGTGAAACAGCTGAGCGCCTCCAATGTACACAATTCTCTCTCCTCTGATGATTGTGATAACATCGAGATCATCACGCACTTGTGTACCTCTTTTATCTTTAGAAACTAACTCTTCCATCGCTTCCCCCACATAGTTGGAATAAGTATACTAAACGCCTTGATGAGTAAAACCTTGAGTTTCTCTGCGGTCATGACATTTGTTTTCCCGGGATATCTTCAATCACTTAGAAGAATTAAGTTCATCAAGTTTACTCGCCATGAGTCAAACCTTGAGTTTCTCTGCGGTAATAACATTTGTCTTCCCGGGATATCTTCAATTTCTTAGAAGTATTAAGTACATCAAGTTTTACTCGCGTTTAGATGCTTGTCTCCTTCCCCCTTTCTGGTTCAGAATCAACAACTCTTTGAATGCCCAAATACTTGAAATTTGTTGAGAAGATCGCTTGAAGTCTTTGTGAGAATCAACATGCTGAATAATGTGAGCAAGTCTAATTGGGGATTAAATTCGACATATCACATTCCCCCAATTAGTGCTCTCCCCTAGACCGACAGTCTTTTTGATAAATGCCCAGATTACGAAGAAGTCTTTAGATCATTAAATTCAACTCGTCTTTGGTCTTCTAACATATAGCAAGAAATGTAGAACAGACTGTAGACTCGACCTTCTTCAAGATTGTCCAGTTGGGGAATAGATAGTTAACATCTTCAACTTACACCAAAAAGCATCCCACCAAAAAGCATCCCAATTAACTTACATCTTGCAAATCCCCTTAACTAAAATCCCTCCCAATCAAACAAGAACAGAAAGATGTTCATCAAGGAAATCAGCAATCAGGCCGCAACGAACACACAAGACGGTAACACCAAACCACCAATCACATCAAACAAGAACAGAGAGATTGTTCGGAATTATCATGTTGATGTATACGTGAAGCATTAACCGAAAGCACTTTGTCGATAAGCTCATCAATCCGAGTGAAGATGTCAACCAACGGCTCTTAGAAGAGAAAAACTCCATGTGAAGATGACCTGATAAGAAGAATCTCGGTTCTTACATGAGTTTAGAGCCGTATGACCATTTAAATTCTCAAATATCAATCAACAATGCCAAAAATTCACACTTCTTCTCCCCCTCAAGAATTGCATACGGAGATGCCATTCTTGACTAAATAAGTGAACATCATCCAAATGTAGTCTATTCACACTTCTCCCCCGCAAAATTAGCAAAGGATGTCGCCATCGTCATTATAGTTGAGAAAGTGGAATCAGAAAACAATCAACAGTAGCCCGATTCACTTGATAATCGAAAGCACATGGAAAAAGTATGAAGCATGTTGATGAGAATGGTCATTAATAAGAAGATTTCTCTTCTTCAGAAGATAAAGCGCACTGACACGTACACTTTTCTTTTCTTTAAGGAACGAGGCATGAACTGCTGTGTTCATACGTCATTATGTTGAAGTACGAGGCCTGAACTGATGTGAACAGACGTCATAAGAAGATTTCTCTTCTTCAAAAGATAAAGCGCACTGAAACGTACACTTTTCTTTTCTTTAGAGTACGAGGCATGAACTGTTGTGTTCATACGTCATAAATCTCTCTATTTTCATCTACTCTTGGCAAACTTGTAATCAATCCCATTATCATTCAGTAGGCTATTTGTCATGACAGCTGATGGAGAAAACCCAATATGATGAATTTGACCCTGAAGTAAACTAACCCGAACTCGTGACTTATACTTGCACATATGTAACAAAGAGCGGTGCCGATTTCCATTAGCATCTCTAAGTACTCTCTATGTACTCTATACTCTTCATCCAACCAACCATCAAGTATAAGACGTACATTACCTCTTGAAAATCCACAATTGAATGTGACACTGAGCACTACAACGTAACTCCTTAAAGTGATAGTTATTTTGTGGTGGTATGAGCCCAATTCCCCCAAGTGGTAAAAAAAAATGTAAAAGACACCCAACAATAACTAGATTTCCAAGTCTTCGTTTTTAATAATTAGCTCGAACAAGGATCATGAAGAATCTTCATCCAACCATCCTCGATATCTTCAAATACTAAGTACACTCGCCCGTGATATTTCACTTCAACCTCAAATAAATAATAGTGAATTAACCCCGTTGTCACATCTTCTGGTTAAAAGTTCAAATCTAGCCTCCTTTGTCGTTTTAAGTGACCTCTGATAATGGTTTTAATCCCGACCATGGTTAAAAGCACATAACCCCGTAAAACCATGTAATACCCAAACTGCCATGAAGATAACCCAAACACACACCCAATTCATGAAGTACACCCTTTTATCCCTTCTTCGAAGCAGAAACCGTAGCACCAGCATCACGTAAGATCCAGAATCACACTTTCTCTTCTCCAAGATGGTTCCATCATTACGGGATTTTACAACTCTATGGTTTAAACCGAGAAATAGTTACTTTCGCGGGATTTTACAAAACCAAGAATAAACCGTAAGATAGATCCAGAAATGCACTTTACTAATACCAGGATGTTTCCATTGTCATGGGATTTTACAAGTCTATGATTTAAACCGAGAAATAGGTTCTTTCGCGGGATTTTACAAAATTAAGACAAAACCGTAAACAATGTCAGCTTGAATGTGTAACGACAACTTTGGTTTCGGTGAATATCTGTTTTAGGGGAACATGCAGCGGTTCATCAATGGTTCATAATCCAACATCAACACCATCCAAACAACACTTTGGTAAACACATCATTCACACATTCAGTCGGCAATTGCAGTGACAACATGGAGAAGTAAACCCGATATGCCAAACTTGATCATGAAGTGAAATTCCCCAGATTTGTTACTTAAACTTGTACTAGTCCTTGTGAAGAAGAAACGGTGTACCCAAAGTACAAAACCTCTTGACAAATCCTCAACTGCGTGAGACACCGAAGTGATAGCTACGTTGTGGGTTAAGCGAGAAAGAATCACAACCGTAACTAAATAGCCAAGTCTTTATCACACTCTATAAATGCCCAAACAAGTCATCTTCGTGGAAGGGTAGAAAGAAAGAAGACGAAATAAATAAACGCGCCCGGAAAACCTTACTTCAAATCCAAATAAGAAATATCGAACAAACAACCCCGTGGTCAACTTGGTTTAATAAACACTTCAAGCCGTGAAATGGTGTATTCTGTGTAAATGTATAGACCAAAGTATCCAACCACATATCTCCTCAAATCTCATCATCCAATCACATATAGCAGGTCACATTATCAACACTTATCAAATCTCAACTTGTATCATCAAAATTCATGTCTCGTATCTCATTATCGTCAAATCTCAAATCTCGAGAAGTCTATCTGACTCAATCATGTGAGATGTCCAAATTTGGTTACTTGTAAAATTCAAGACCTGGTCCATAAAAGACAATCCAATCCTAGTCCAATCGTCCAAATAAAACCTTTTGAACATTCAGCTCAATACCAAATAAATAACATCGGTCAAGAAACTCGAACCCATGTTTTTCAAATATTATATTAAGCCGTGAATTTTGTATCCTCCGTGAAATTTCTTTTTTTGTGAGCCAGAATACCAATAAATACCGCACTTAACCAAGATGTAATCCAAAATATTTGCTAGTATAACATTAACAAAACTCGGATATCATTAAAGTTCCAACATATTTCATGTAGCCCAAAAGCTCACGATCAAGTTCCACTGTTACTTGTTCAGTTCATACGGCCCAACACACGATCAAGTTCCACTGTTACTTGTTCAGTCTCATCCTCATTCTCATCATCATCTGATGAGCTGGAGTAGAACTCAAGAGAAGGTGCACGCTTGGCAGTCTCTTTAGTTTGCTTCTTGGAAGAAGTGCTTGCAGCCCATGGTGGAAAGTATCCAGCCCACCCTGATGCCTCTGAAGATTACTCAGAAGCGATCACAATCTCTTCCTCAGAATCAGAAGAGATGTCAATGATGTTGGAAGGATTGCTCATGATGATGTTTAGGGTTTTTGTGAGTTTGAATGTGTTTTTGATAAAGATTATGATGTGCCGAGCCTCTTTATATAGGCAAAGTCGATCCCAAGGGTTCATTAAAGAATATATTTATTTCTCTCTATTTTGGTAGGTTGAAGAGTAAATATAGATATTATCGGGTTAACTTTGGGAAGATATTTTTAGATAGTGGCTTGGTTAAAAGTAACTTTGGTTAAAACAAGTTGGTTATTCATATTCTCTGTATTATGCTAACACATGCAGGTACATAACCAATCTTGGATGAGAGTTAATCATAAATGGTTGTGTAACTGAGACACACAACAAATGGTTATTGATTCACCATGTCTAATCTACATAAGAATCAACTAGTCCAGAGCAAACGGCTACTGGTAAAGACTTGACAAATCCGTTTATGGTTGATAGTTTACCAAAAAATATATGGTTATCAACTCACCATATTCTTTATGATTAAGAGTTGGCTAGTCCATAGCAAACGGCTCATGGTAAAAACATATCAAATCCGTTGATAGCTGGTAGTTTGCTAAAAACTATGATAAAGAGCAGTCCAATTTTCATTTGTTTTTCTTTACCACTGCTCTTTGAAAATCTTTGTGAAAAATTACCACTGCTAGTTCACAGTTTCCACTGACAGTGTTATTTTTACCACTGTTGATCTAGCCGTTACAACTGTTGTGTCAGTAAATAAATTTTTACTAGCCGTTGAAGAGAAATTGCTTTCCATATATATAGGGTAAATTTTTAGAAGATTATCTACTTTCCAAATTGATATTTATCCTCTTAAGATAAATCCTTTCCTTAGATAATCTTTCTTGCGCAAAACTCTTAAACCCTAACACTATATAACTTTCTCTCTCAATTGGCGAGTTCTTTATACAATTCATACTGACACAATATCTTTTTCATCAAAAGATTTTATGGCACCTATCACTTCTGCAGATGAGCACAACCAAGTGGCCTACTTGGAAAAGTCAAACGAGATGAGTGGCCATGTTTTTCATCAGATTGTGGACTTTCTAAATACTACCCATATATGGTATGCTTTACTTCTTAATCCCACAATCTATATGTCTCAAATCAAACAGTTTTGGACTTCTGTTCAGTCCATAACCATTGAAAATAGAGATACACATGAAACAGTGGATGCTCTTAGAGCCACTGTGGATGGGGTAACCATTGATGTTATTGAGGCATCCTTGAGGAGAATTCTCTAATTGGATGATCTCAATGGTATCATCACATTACCCATGCCAGAAATTCATACACATCTTTCATCCATGGGGTATGATACCACTGACAAAAAGGCTACTTTCAAAAAGAGTGGTTTCTGTCCTCATTGGAGATTTTTGATACATACTCTTTTACATTGCCTAAGTCCTAAGAAAACTTCTTATGAACAATTCAGTTCAACAATGGCTTACCTTTTGGTTTGTTTAGCCATATATAGGACTTTTAATTGGTCAAAATATATTTATAAGTATGCAAGGCAATGTAAAGAGTTCAACAAAATTTTTGATGTATCCAAGGTTTGTGCAAGAAGAGTTAAATGAATTTCAACTGCAACCCCATACAAGAGTTTATAAGATCCGTTGCCTTAAGCCTAAAGTTTTTCAAAACATGAACAAAGATGGCAATAGGACTATTACACCACTTTTTCCTCAAATGCTTGCAAAGATTTCATAGGTACATAATTCACCAATAATCACTGTTCCAAACATTGATTGTACTCCACCAGTTTCTCACACTTATGAGAGGAGGTCAAAACAGCCAACTTCTCTCATTACAACACAACATGTCCCTGATCCTTTTGGTTTAGGAACAAGCAGTGGTGGTTCGAGGCTTCCACCTAGTCCAACTAGGGAGGAATCTGAGCCAATGCCCCATGATTCACCTCTCCCAACAGGTCACACAGTTGGAAGTGTTGAGGGCAGTGGGCAACCTATGGATTTGATGGCATTTTGTACAAAATTAGCTAAGCAGGTTGAATCTCTGGAGAAAGACTTGGCACAACTGAAGGAGCAACATGCCAAGGATATCACATAGTTGAAAGAAGAGATTCAGACCTTGAAGGAAGAGTTGCAGGGGTTGAAGCAAAGAAAAACTGCAAAGATAGTGATATCATCTCCATCCTCACCTCATGATGGTGACTCAGAAGCTTGCAGTGAAGATTTTGGGAATTCTCCCAAACAGGGGAGGAAAACAGATGCTGAAACAAAGGGGAGGAGAATTGATTTTGGAGATGAAGGTACTGAGGAAGCTGATACTCAATAAGTTCCTCAACAGCAACTAGAGCAAGAAATTTTCAGTACTGCAACCACTGATTTCATTCCCACTGCAGAAGAAGTTACCACTGCTGATCAAGAAATTACCACTGCAGAGGAAGAAATCAAGAAAAAGAAAGGTAAAGCAGTTGTGCAGAGTGAAGAGCAACAAACAAGGAAGGTTTCAAAGAAAGAACAAGTTCAAATTGCTCTTGATGAAGAAATTGCTAGAAAGATTACTGCAGAACAAGTTGCTAATAAGAAAAGGCTTGAAGAAATAGAGATAGCAAATTTTATGGAGGCAAAAAGGCTGGGCAGGATGGACACCACTGATCCAGTTTCCACTGTTCAACCTACAATATTCAGAGAAAAGACTCCAGAATTTAGCTATGTGCCTACTGAAGAGGATATTGAGTTCTTGATTGCTAATGTTCCAGTAGTAAAGAAGAAGGCAATTGACCTACTTGCAGATAAGTACTTAACTAAAGAACAAAGAACTGCACAGTTGAAGGATTTTATTCTGATGAAGAATAGCCAAGCACTTCAAGAAGTAATCAGTTCAGTCAGAAAAGGTCAAAAGAAATCAAGGCAACCAACTAAGGCACAAGTTATTGCATACATGAAGACTTATTGTTGCAATGTTGGTGGCTGGAAAAGACATCAATTCAAAGGAATGCATGATGATCAAGTTGAAGGTATCTACTATAGAGTTCAAAGACAAGATAAAGATTTCATTCCAATGGACTCTGAAGAAGAAGAAAGAAGGTATCCTAATCTGAAGAGAAAGGCCAAAGAAAGTGATTCTCAGACATTTAAGAAGACAAAGTTTGTTGAAAAACAAGAAGTTCCAACTGAGAAATTCACTGAAGAACAGCTGACTGAAATGATATTGATTTAAGAAGAAGTTTTTTATCCAGAACCACTGCAAGTCAGACATCCTATTGTTGATTGGGAAGTTTATACTGCTAGCAATTTTGCTCCAACATGGAAAATTACAAGGCTAGGTGGTGAAACTTCATCATTCATACATTTTGAAGAACTTATCAAAGCATGTGACAGAGATGATCTTGATACATTGTGGAGATTAGTTCAAGAAAGGTTTGATGCTGAAGATCTTAAAGATAGGAAGGAAATGCAGTTATGGGTAAATATTAGAAGGCTCTATGAACCATATGCATATGATGATTTCTAGAAATTTGCATGTTCATGTCCTGGTACTACATGGACTTACTATGATTCATGTGAATTTCATCATGTTTCTACAAAAGATGGAGTGGATGCATTTATGTTTGCTGAGAAAGAATATCCACTCAGAGCTGGAACTCTCACTGTGATGCTATGTACAACTATAAGAGTCCATGAAGATACTGAGAAGGTCAGAGCTTTGCTACATAGGCTTCAAGATCAATGTTCAAGAGCTATGCAGGCGTTAAGAAGAAAGTGAAGTGTTTGGAAGAATTCCCAAATCCTTGCAGATAATGAAGATTGAAGAAACTTATTGATTTGCAGAGAAATCATAAGTTTAGGGGAGTATTGTTGGGAATAATACTAACAGTTACCACTGATAGTCTTGTGGAAAACACTGCTAAAGATTACACTAGCAGTGGAAACTCATTACCACTGCCAGTACAAATATTACCACTGCTGTTAGGATAATTGTTAACTATCCGTGTATTGCTAAGTATATAAAAGATCTTGTGTATATTCTATATTGTTAACATTATACTTATCTTGTAAAGGACTCCTTGTGCTATAAAAGGAGATCCTAAGTCATTGCTTAGAGTACATATCATTCATATAAGCTTCAAGGTGTAACCCTAGTGATAAGCATGATCACTCGTATTATTTCTTAATAATATTGAAGCTTAGTGTTAAACTGTTCTCATTTACATTACATCATACAATCCGTCTTCTAAGTATTACTAAGTATATTCCGCGTGCTTATTAATATAACTCAAAATATCACTAACACAAGGTGTGTGTTTAGATCCATCAAATCAGTTTATGAAATCATTTTTAAATGAAAGTAGACTCAAATACCTTTCAAACGATAGGTGGCACGACTTCTACGGACTTACGGTTAATTAGTTATGAATTTTTGAAATTTAGACAAAAAATGTCTTCTGTACCACGAATCCGTCGGATCCCTTCCAAAAGGGATCCGCCATTTGATAACAAAGGGATCCGCGGATCTGACATAGATTTACAAAAATGCATGCTTTGACCCGACAAAAAGGTTTAACCTTTGTAGACTTTTTAGTGAAGTTATATTACCCATTTTAATCTTAAATCAAGCTTGATTAACAAGATATCTAACAACAAAACTTCAAAGACAAAAATCAACAAAACACTTTTCATATTATGCTTGACATCATCAAAAATGTGATACAAGGACCTTACTCGTTTTGAAAACCATTTGTTTTTAAAAACTAGAGCCAACCCGCACTGATACCAATTGTGGAAAACGTAGAGAGGGGGGGGGGGTTGAATACGTTTCCGTTTCAAACTTAAAACTTTTGTATCAATTATAGTATAAACCATTGCATTTGCTAATCTTGACGCGAGGATGCATTTAATGCATTACGGTATGTAAGGCCAACCCTTTAATATCACATAAGAATCTGCAAGATTAATCGTTCATTATAAATCAAATTTCACCATTATTAGTCCGGTTGCTTTTTCTTGATCAAGCGTGTCATAATATGTAAAGTGTTAAATATAGTTTATGACTATATGAAAGACCAAGTATACATCACAAACATAGACATCAACCACATATACAATAAACAATATAAAGCAAGAATAAAAGTAAAGTGATAAGTAAAAGGATAGACAAACTAACACGAGGGTTTGTAGTGGTTCGGTCACGAAGCTCCTTTTTGCCCTACTCCACTCCCCGAGTCACCTACTCGAGAGTTACTTCACTAGATCAACAAACTCATTCTCGGCGGAGAAAACCTTACACAACGTCGCTTACACTTTTTCCGGTACAAAGCTAAATACCGAGTTCTTCCACGAGATAGAACCAAACCTATCACAACGTCGCCTACACTTTATCCCGTACAAGGCTAGATACCAGGTTCCATTACAAAGGAGGAACCATTACCAGGACCAACACGACACATCTATGACACCCGTTATGTTTTGTGGCCCAACATAACAAACCTTGTGTTTTATGGCACAAACACATAAACCATCTAATCTAGTTATAGATACAAGAATATGATACTAGACAACATCCAAGACAATGTGTCTAATGGATATGAAATCTTAAACCAAACATCAAGAACACAAAGCATGATGTAATTAGTCTTCCGTGAATGAAGATGACAAGCTTCCCAAGCTTGTTGTAGAAGATCTTCATGTACTTGTATGCTTGTGATGGGTGATCACTTCAGTAGGTAAGGATGCAAGATCTCTAGGCTTGCTTTGGAGGATCACTTCGGGGAGTATGCTTACAACAAATGAAAGTTAGAAGCATTATGATCATATGAGATGAGGGTGGTTTACATGTTTCCTAATGATCTAAATATGTTAGAAATGGTGGAGAGAAACTATGTGTGAAAGTATGAAGAATTGGTAAGAAGTGGTTTGCTATTTATAGGCAAAAAGACCAAGACAAGCTTCTGCCCCAAGGATCCCTTCTGAGAGGGATCCGGCCCTTGTAATCCAAGGGCTCTGTGGGAAATTGAGGGATCTGTGGGACGCTCCTCATTATCCATGGGTTATGGGTCTTGTGTCATGGGTTATGGGTATGAGCCTTTAGTGGCCTCCAAGGTACAATGTATCTAGACATTGGGTCATGGGTCTTGGATCATGGATCATGGTATTTACCCAACACTTTTACTTTTGTTTATGTATGTAAGTACTTAAGTGTTTTATATAAACAATTTAACTAAACGTGTTTAATGGTTTGTTAGGGTTTTGATCATAACCCAACATAACAAACATGTACGAACCTGTGTTGTAGTATACAAGGACTTGAGTCGTCGAGAGGTGTTGAGAGTATGTTGAGACAAAATATAATTACAAGTAACTTATGCATTTTACGTTATTTATAAGTTACATGTTTGTCATCAACAAAACAAACGAGACTGTATAGATTAAATATCGTAATATTTGCACTAACAAACCTATTGAAAAGAATCCGGAAACTAACAAAAATGAAATTATTCCTTACGAAAAACAAAGTGATACTCTTAAAAGAAAACTAGCCAAAGGCTAAAATGTTGATTTATAATGCTTTGCCAAAAAAGAATTTGAAAGAATTTTTACGTGTAATACGGCAAAACATTTTTTGGAAAACTTTGTTAGTCACCCATCAAGGTAATAATCAAGTCAAAGAAAACAAGATTGATCTTCTTGTACAACAATATGAACAATTTTCTATTATGGAAGATGAAATTGTAGATAATGCTTTTCCTAGATTAAATAGTATTATCACTAGTCTTAAAGCTCTTGATGAAGGTTATTCTAGCAAGAATTATGTTAGAAAGTTTCTTAAGGCTCTACATCCCAGATGGAGAGCAAAGGTCACCGCCATTGAAGAGTTAAAGGACTTGGCGACATTATCACTTGATGAACCCATAGAAAACTTGAAAGTTCATGAAATGATAATCAAGAAAGACTCCGACATAATTAAAAGTAAATGAGAGAAAGTAAGGTCTCTTGCATTTAAACCAAGAAGGAGTCGAGTGATGAAGAAAGTTCGGCTTTCGATAGTGAAGATGAAGAGTATGCATTAGCGGTTAGAGACTTCAGGAAGTTCTTTAGGAGAAAAGGTAGATTCGTTAGATATCCTCGTGACAAAAAGAAGTCATTCCCAAAGAATCGTGATGATAAGAAAGGAAAGAGTGATATGAAATGCTTTAGATGCGGAGATCCAAACCACCTCATTGGAGAGTGTCCTAAACCACCGAGAACCAAGAAACAAAGAGCATTCGTAGGAGGTTCTTGGAGTGATAGCGGTGAAGAGGAAGAGGAAAATCTCAACGACGAAACATGTCTCATAGCTCACACTCCAAATGAGGTACATTCCGATTCTTCATACTATAGTGATGATAATTCCTTAATAGATGATAACTCAGTAATAGATTATTATAATAAGTTATGTGAAGTAACCTCTAAAATCATATCTAGAAACAAGATACTAAAAGCACGAAGTATTCGTCTAGAAAATCAAGTTTTACAACTAAAAGAAAGAGTTAACAAACTTGATAAAAATAAAGAGGTCGACATTAGATGTACGTCATGTCAAAATCTTCAAATAGAAAATGAAGAACTTAGGAAAAATGTTCTTAAAATTTCTAAATTTGAAAAAGGAACAAAAGCTCTTAACGATATGTTAGACAACATTAAATATAGTGAACATCCCGGAACAGGCTTAGGTTTTAATCCAAATAAAGCTTCGACAAGTGGAACAAAAAAGGTAAAATTTGTAAAACCCACATGTTCTGTCGAACCAGTAGACGGTACGTTAAAACCATAGACGACACCACTAAAATTAGTGGTACCGTGGGCTGAAAAGGTTGATTCAGCTTCAATTTTGCAAAAAAGTTTGAGTCCTAAACAAAGTCATGTAGTAATTAATAATACCAAGGTGCCAATTGCTAGTAAAAAGGTAGTTAAGACCTTTTACAAACCATTATCTACTCTTGGACTTGGTTATGTAAAACCCGAAACTAGATCAAAAACTCCACCACCTAGGAGAATAAATAATTCTAAACTAAGGT
The DNA here is from genome assembly GCA_019973895.1 of Chrysanthemum seticuspe. NCBI lineage: Eukaryota > Viridiplantae > Streptophyta > Magnoliopsida > Asterales > Asteraceae > Chrysanthemum > Chrysanthemum seticuspe. The sequence goes on along the minus strand of BPTQ01000004.1, from coordinate 199,430,416 downwards.
CTAACACACCACAACCTAGAGGTAACATTAGAAGCCAAAGTTATCAAATGACTATCCCGTAACTTGGAACAACTTCCAACAACGTGGTTATATGCCTTGGGACATTTATCCACCATTTCAACATCCTAACCAAATGTTTGGAATGTTCAACACTAATAATATTGGACCCCATGAGATACTGGAGACCAAATGCTTGAGTTGTTGTCTTAACTAAATAGATATGCCTGGGAATCGAGTTGGAGCCCAACGAATGGGTCAAGGATAGTGGATACACTAACCATATGACGGGAAACCGAAGTCTATTCTCATCAGACAAGGCATACAATGGAGGTAACGTCACATTTGGTAGTAAACTTAAAGGCAACATCATAGGAAAAGGTACAATTTCTCACAACTCCCTCATTATTAGAAATGTTGAGCATGTAGATAATTTAGGATTTAACTTGCTTAGCATTAGTCAAATGGTTGACAATAAGTGTAGAGTAGTATTCTCCGAAGAGGGTACTGAAATCATTAAGGATGGCAAGACCATAGGTAAAGGAGTTAGGAAAAATGGCTTATTCGTTATGAAAATGGGGAATAAGTCTGGAGCTAAGATATGTCTAGCAATGATAGATAATTATTCCACACTATGGCAAAGGAGATTAGGATACGTCAATATGCGTCTAATCCATTCCTTATCATCTGAGGATCTAGTTAGAAACTTACTTAAGCTTAAGTTTGATCAACACTTCTGTGACGCTTGTAAAGTTGGAAAACAAGAGTACTCTAGTCACAAAGCTAAGAACTTAGTTTCAACCTCTAGATGCCTAGAACTCCTTCACCTGGATCTTTTCGGTCCATCCGCCGTACGGAGCTATGGAGGAAATTTCTACACCTTAGTAATCGTAGAAGATTACTCTAGATACACTTGGACTAAGTTTCTTAAGAATAAGACACAAGCTTTCGAGGAATTCGAAATCTTTAGCAAGAAAGTCCAAAATCAACTAGGTTGTACAATAGTTTTCATTAGGATGGATCATGGTCGGGAATTTGATAATGAAGGTGCAATTCGGAGCATATTGTGATAGTAATGGTATTACACACAACTTCTTGGCTCCAGGCACTCCTCAATCAAATGGGGTAATTGAAAGGAAAAATCGTACTCTACAAGAGATGAGGAGAACGATGTTAAACGAACAATCCATTCCTCAAAAGTTTTGGTGTAATACTATAGATACCTCAACTTACATACTCAATAGGATTTGATTAGACCAATCCTAGGAAAAACTCCATACGAAATCTTGAAAGGTAGAAAACCTACTCTAGATTACTTTAGAGTGTTTGGAAGCAAATGCTTCATTTTAAACACAAAAGACTACCTCACCAAGTTTAACTCAAAGTCTTACAAAGATGTTTTCCTCGGATACTCACAAAATAGTAAAGCTTATGTTGTCCTTAATAAGGACACAATGAAAGTTGATAAATAACTCAACGTGACATTCGATGAGAGTCCTCCCCCGACTAAATCATCACCCTTGGTGGATGATGATTTAGATGAGGAAGAAGCCATTAAGGTTAATGGAAAAAAAACCTTAGAAAATGACATTGAGGATGAAATAGTCAAAGTTGATGAAATAGTTAACATCAAGGAATCCAAAGATCATCCAATAGAAAATGTCATAGGCAACCTAAACCAAAGAACCCTTAGGTCACAAGCACAAAACATAAGTAATTTCTTTTTGTTTTTTATCTACCGTAGAACCTAAGAACATCAGTGAAGCAATGAAGGATGATAGTTGGCTAGTTGCTATGCAACAAGAATTAAATCAATTCACCGCAAATCAAGTTTGGGTTTTAGTGCCTCCACCTAGGAACCAAACCATCATATGAACTAAATGGGTGTTTAGGAATAAACTCGACGAAAATGGCGTCATATCTAGGAATAAGGCTAGGTTAGTAGCACAAGGCTATAACCAACAAGAAGGAATAGACTATGATAAAACTTATGCATAGTTGCTAGATTAGAGTCTATTAGGATATTCCTTGTCTATGCTTGCGCCTTAGATTTTAAGCTATATTAAATGGATGTGAAAAGTGCATTCCTAAATGGTTTCATCAACGAGGAGGTATATGTTGCACAACCTACGGGATTCGTTGATTTCGAAAATCTAATCCTGTTTATAAGCTCAAAAAAGCATTATATGGCCTCAAACAAGCCCCTAAAGCTTGGTATGATATATTGAAGGCTTTCTTGCTTAAACATGAGCATACCATGGGAATGGTAGACAATACACTTTTTACGAAGAAACAAAATTCACATTTCATCATCGTTCAAATATATGTCGACGACATTATATTCGGTTCAGCTTGTCAAGAACTATGCGATGATTTTGCTAAGATCATGCATGATGAGTTTGAGATGAGCATGATGGGTGAATTAAATTTTGTCCTTGGTCTACAAATTAAAAAAAATAGAAGATGGTATCTTCTTTAATCAATCTAAGTATATTAAAGAGATGCTTAAGAAATTTAGTTTAGAAGAGTCTAAACCTATGAAAATGCCCATGTACAAAAAAATGAAACGCATGAGAGACGAAGAAGGTGAGTCCATGGATAGTACTAAGTATAGGGTCATTATAGGTATTTTATTATACCTAACGGCAAGTAGGCCCGATATCATGTTTAGTGTTTGCCTTTGTGCTCGCTTCCAAGAGGATCCCCATACCTCTCACCTTGAAGCGGTTAAGCATATCTTCCGATACATTAAAGGCACTACACACTTGGGATTGTATTATCCCAAGGGTACCAGTGTAGAAACTATTGTCTATGTCGACTCTGATCATGCGGGAGATTATGTGGATCAAAAAATCACTAGCGGCGTTTGTACCTTCATGGGTTGTTGTCTAACTTCTTGGTTCTCCAAGAAACAAATGGCTCTTGTTATCTCCACGACCGAAGCCGAATACGTAAGTGCCGGAAAGGCATGTCAACAAGCACTCTGGATTAAACAAGCTCTAATCGACTACGACATCCATCTCGATGACATCCCTATTATGTGCGACAACAAAGGTGCAATTGACTTGATCAAGAACCCCGTTCAACACTCTCATACTAAACACATCAAAATACATCATCACTTTCTTCGCGATAACGCTAAAAAAGGAAACATTTCTATTGAGAAAGTTCCTTCCCATGACAACATCGCTGACATCCTAACCAAACCTCTCAAACGAGAATCCTTCAACTATCTCCGTCTAGGTCTAGGAATGATGGAACACATTCCGTAAGTCTCGTCTTATGACTACTCAAATATTTCACTTGAAATATTAAAGTCATCCATTTGGTCTCGTCTTATGACTATTTAAATATTTCTTTGGAAATATTAAGGTCATCTCTATTCATCTAGTCTCGTTAGTTAAATCCTATCCCGTAAGAGAACTTATTAGGTATAAATTCTCTCATCGTGTCAAAAATTCTTACTAAATCAGCGAGACTTATTCGTCAAAAATCAAAATGCGATAAAAATTCGTCTCAGCAGGTCACAGTACCACTAAAGTGGGAATGAAACTACTAAATTTAGTGGTACCGTGGTACTGTGACCTGACATAACCCATTTTTCTTCGTTGTTTTTCCACTGTTAACATATCTAAACCAAACACAACTTCTGTAAGTGTTGTCAAACCGAACACCATAACCAAACCTAAATTCCACTCATTTTTAATCAATTCAAGGCATTAAATTTCAAGATTATCAACCACTACACTTTTCCTAACATTAATTGTAAGTCAATTAACTTTTATTTTCTTTAATTTTGAGTCTAAGGTTTGTTCATGCATATAAATTCGAATTGGGGCTTTTCAATTTTGATTGAATCCTTATAGAATTAGGACTATGATTAGACAATGTATAACTATCATGATTCCCTAAACATAGAATTTGCATAAACCCATTTATTTTAGGTCTGAATTGTGCATCAAAACTGGCAAAAGATTAACTATCATTAGTGGAATCATGTCTAGGATACTTGAAATTGGATTAGGAGTGATTAACACTCAAGCTTCTCAACTTTAAAAATTATTGTGCCAAAAATATTGAACTAGCCAAACACCTCCCAATTCTATTGTTTTTCAAAAAAAAATTCACATAACTAGGATCATGAAACATTTTTCATGTATTGTTGATGCAAGCTAAAAACGTTTTCTCATGCATACATGATCTCACAGATATTGGTCGAATTACATAACTAATATGTATTTTTTGACATATTCATATGTGCAATAGCAAATGCGGAGTATTTGGGTAATCTCATTATTTTTATTTTAGAGTCGAGATTACCGCACCTCCACACCGTATGCATATAGGCACACACTAGGCACATCCCTTCAAAACGCTAATCTTAACTTTTGGTCAATTTCATTTTATAGGTCTCAACATGTCTCACGAATAAAACTTTGATCATCAACTGACAAATACCTACATTCTTAATATCTCACATGAACCCAACACACCTAGAAACCATATTCGTTCCTTTATAAATCTTGAAACCCGGTTCTTTCACGAAGGTTGAATAGTCGACCCTTCTATACTCTATCATGAGGACATCAACACCTCATTTTGTGCTATAGGGTTCGACTGCTTACTTACCATTAACGAGCACATTTGTCCATGATTTGTGCTAGAGTTCTTTAAACAAATTGAACTCGTACGTCACGAGGATCAATCTTTGTCACTATGGTTTTGGATCCAAAACTATAAGTTTGTCTTGCCTCTAGAGAAATTTTCTCAAATCCTACAAATTCCAAATCATGGGCAATGTGCCTATACGGAAGATTGGTGTCTAGAGTCTCTCTTTAACTATCGTAAAGAGAATAGTCCTTATTGTTCTTACATACCCTCTCCACAAAAAATCACTAAACTTGTTCGTACATCTAACCATATTTCTTACTGTTAAGACCAAATATTTGGTTGATATGGTGAATCGGGAGGTCTTGGAAGATGGAAGAACACCATCTTCAAGTTAAAGAGAGAAGGGAGAAAACTATGTGTTTTATTATAAGGAAGATGAAATTACACTAATGAGTCTCACCCTCTTAGGAAAGTCTAGGAGGGTATTTATAGCTAAACACATACAACTATGATTATATGACATAAAAGGCCCATGTGTTTTAGCTAACAAAGATAGAAAATGTAATCTCGTTAATGTCGTTCCATTTACGAGTTAGGAGCTTCCAACAATCTTCCCCCAATGGGACGACATAAGGGATTACTTACTACATTTTCTATAAGTATAAAAAACAAATAAAGACAGGTCTTAATAAGCTCTTCAAATGTTGAGGATGATGAAAGTTTACGCTCTTTGTCTTCTTCTTGTACCTCGACTTGAGAACCGTTTTCTTCACTTGTAGGCAAATGATGTAATACGCATGAATTAGATTAACTTCCCCCAAAATCATGCTGCATGTCTATAGCAGCTTCTCCGTACACTTCTTTTTGCAAAGTTTCTGAATCAGCTTAACCCCAAACTGACAACCGTCTTCAGCAGATTCGAAACTTTGATGTAGTGAACATTTCTTCTAACTTTTGAAATTTTTAGTATGTGGAAAACTAGAAGGGGGGGGGGTTGAATATTTTTACCTATTTAAAAACTTCCTTTTTAATATTTAGATCGACTTATGTCAATCTATTTGGTTGTTTATGTTGGACGTTGATAGATAGATATATAAACGTGTAATGAAAGAGAAAGAGTAAGAAGCACATCACCACAACACAAGTTATTTATAGTGGTTCGGCTACAAGGACACCTTCCTTACCCTACTCCACTCCCCGAGTCACCTACTCGAGAGTTCGTAAACACTACACCAACTCCTTATGGCGGAGAAGCCTTCACAACGTCGCTTAACCTTTTTCCGGTACAAAGCTAAATACCGAGTTCCTTCACACCAAGGCGAACCACACCTAACACAATGTCGCCTACCCTTTATACGGTGTTAGGCTAACCACCGAGTTCTTTCACACCAAGGAGAACTAATCCTATCACAACGTCGCCTACCCTTTATACGGTGCTAGGCTAACCACCGAGTTCTTTCACACCAAGGAGAACTAATCCTATCACAACGTCGCCTACCCTTTATTAGGTACTAGGCTAAGCACCTAGTTCCATTACTATGGAGGAACTACTACCCTTCACAACACAACACCTAATATCAAGGAGATCCACTCCTTGTTACAATACCATCAAGGATATCACCATCCTTGGAAATAAACAAATACTTATATGTATAACGATGCACCTCATCGATTATACGACCTAGGCATTCTTCCCAAATGCGACTTGATTTGATTCTTCGGCATCCTTCACTAATGCCTTAGACACAACGCTTGGCACCCTTCACTAATGCCTTCGTCTTGACACCTTTAGCATTCTTCACTAATGCTTTGACACGGATGATGAGCATCTTTCACTAAGGCTTTCATCTTGACACTTTCGGCATTCTTCACTAATGCCTTCAACCCAAACTATGGAGAAAGTAAAAACTATTAACAAGAGAACCTTAGTTATCTTGATGATGACGAAGCATGGCAACTCATGGACTTGAGCTTGCTCGTCTTCAAGAAGTGGTGATCTTGCCTTTAAGAGGAACCTAGAAGATCACACAAAAACAAAAGACAAACTACATAGATCACTTGGATCTGAGGTTAGAGGGTTATAATACTTGGGGAAATATGTATGTAAAGTGGTAAGTAGAAAGGAAGAAATGGCTCTTTATTTATAGAGAAAATTCTTTACTGTTCCCCGGATCCCACGGATCCCTACCACAAGGGATCCGGCTAGCACAAAGCCAGGGATCCGTGGAACGCTCCTCTTTGCCCATGGGTATTTTTGGTTATGGGTCATGGGTCATGGGTTGATCCATGGTTTTCTTTCTAGATACAATGAACTTGGTTAAGTGGTATATATAAAACCATGGGTTATGGGTCAATACCATTTGCTAGTTTTTACCCATTTTAGTATTTACATGTTTTTACCCATTTTAGTATACTTAGTTTAAGTATATGCTAACCCAATATGTAAACACTAGTTGTTGTACATATGTATCATAAAATCACTTATACTTGTTTTAGTGTTTTATGTGAAAACGTAAGTGTGTTAGGAAACTATTAACTCAAACTTATTTACGTATTCTATTTGTTTCGTTAAAATGATTTTACGTTTGTTATCGACAAAACATTAGAAGATCGTAAAATATAAATAAACGTTTTTACGGCTTATTTGTATTAACACAGTACGCAGCGGAATTTGTAGATAAGAAGTAAACCACACAAGGTAAATCTGACTTATTGCGGAAAATCCATTCGGGGGTAACATGCAAGAAATCAACAAGATCTTCTCACGTATGTAGATGCTTCACACCAAAGAAACCATGAAAGACGAAATGAAACGACTTCCCCCTGAATGTTGCGGTCTATCAGAATAATAATTACATGTGATTATGCAATTCTACGATAAAATGACCGTGTGTGAGGCATCACAACATCCTATTTAGGTAACTTCACATACGATAACTATGTGAAAGTGAGATGATAACACCAAAGTAAGAAATTTGAACTACAGATCGTCTCATTTCTTCTCCCTGACTGAAGAAATTCATGAAAGGAGAGGGTTGTCACAAGACCCCGAACAACTCTCTTCCCCCCGATGTTTTCAATGAATCAGAATCATACACCACGTATGTTGATGATGAATTGGAGACAGGGAAACCATGTATGTTCAATTAATCGAACAATTGGGAAGTACCATAAATATTTCGTGAGAATCAATTGCTGATAAGACTTCTCTACTCGTGTATACTCTTACCGCTAACTCTTTTACCGACCTCATTATCATTCTGACGGCTCTTTGTAGTGACTACTGATGGAGAAAACCCAATATGATGAATTTGAGACTGAAGTAAAATAACCCAAACTTGTGACTTAAACTTGCACTATTGTCAGACGAAGAACCCTTTTCCTTACTGGGTTGATTAACCGGATCGAAAAGGGGTAAACTAAAGTTTCTCTAATTATCCACAGCTTTTTGTGACACTTGAGCACCACAACGTAACTCCTTAAAAGTGATAGCTATACGCTGTGAGCACAACAACGTAACTCCTTACATCAGGTATAACTAGACAACTCAAGTCTTTGTCATTCATAACGGTTAAAGCTCGAACAAGGATCTTGAAGAATCATGCATCCAACCAACCCCGATATCTTCAGATACTAAGTACACGCACCCGTGATATTCCACTTCAACCTCAAATAAATAATAAAGAATTAACGCCGTAGTCACATCTTGCGGTTACATGCCCAAAACTAGCCTTTGTTAAAGGTTTAAGTGAACTTTGATAATGGTTTCCCGATTCTTGTCAAAAACGTATCCCCGTGAAAGTTTGTAATACAAATATACCACTCTTTTTCACCAAATGTTATACCAAATATTTTACACAATGTATTAAAAATACATTGAATTATATATGCATTTCACCCTAATATTTTGATATAATTCGGATTCAATTATATTAGCAGATAGCTTGATCCAGTCCAATCGCGTTAAAGCCCAGTTCGATGTGACATTAATCTTTCAGCCCAAAACGAGTTCAGCCCATTAACAAAGAATAAGGCCCGATCCGATACATAGCCCAAAACCCGGTTATAACATATAACCTAAACCGGTATTAAAAGTAGATGCCCTAATCTCTTGTCATTATAACCCTAATCACACAAACATATCTGCCTACCACCAACATATGCTCCACAAAAAATAGATCTGAAAAAAAAAAATTCTCATATCATCTCATCATCATCATCATCAAACAACATCAATACTCATCACATAACCGGATCTCAGATCACATCCAATCTATCATCAATCAAAATCAAAAACTCAACCGAATACACCTTTATAAACGTTTTTGCTCAATCAAAATAAAGAAGGTAAGGAAGAGGCTTCAAGATCATTGATGGTCTCGGGTAGGTGGTTCATGTTTTTGTTTTGTTTTAATTGTAGAACGAACCAAGGAAAAGGATTAACATAATTGTTATTTACTGATTGTACAATAGATTGCACTACCAGGCTTCGATGATGATCAAAGGTATGAGGGGTGTATGTTCCAGCCAAGACTTGCCTTTCACTTGAGAATAAGAAATACGAAACACTACGTTAAGTGATTACGCAGGGGTAGGACCCTGCGAACCACCTTCGGCGTGAGAGTAAGTATGAGTTATGGTTGTATAAGTGTGTGTAAGTAAAGAGATGAGTGTGAAATGAGCATACCATAATCCATTGCCCGTCCAACCTATTTATAGTGGATGAAATAGGGTTGAGAGAACTTATGCATGAATGTCGGAGATCATGGGGGCGTCCCATGATTATGGGTAACCGCTAGGGTTTAGTGACCCACGTTCTCAGACTTGACGGGGAAGTCAAGAGAGAGAGGGAGATCGTGGCTTTGACCAAGTCAGGAGGTTCCCCTATCCAGTGCTTCTTCATCAGCCATACCCCGAAGGGCTTAAGGCTTCGAATGGCGAATTCCCCTGAGGCAACCTTCGTGACAACGAATGGTTTGACGCCTATGGATATTTTGGAATCCTAGCTTGGGCCTTCGAATAGAAGGGCTTCGACACGTCTCGGATGAGTGTCCTTCGAGCTACTCGGAGGGTACATCATCAAGCCCCCAGTCGAAAGTGATGTATATGAGCGAAGAGGCATTGCTTTCGACTTCATGCTTCGAAAAAATAGCATCCTGCTGCTAATCGTATTAGTTGGAAGATAACTATGCAACTAACTAAGTGCATTTAATGCTAATTAAACCTTTTGGCTGCCTGCTACAGGAATTACAATTTACCATATTACCCGGAGACCAAAAGAATTATTTAAAATTTAAAAACTATTGAGATCGGATAAGAGTAAATAGCAGGTACACGTGTGCGGCTAGGAAAGCGGTAAAAACAATATTTAAGGAGGGGTTGTTGAAACCCTAAAACATTTTACTCTCTTCGCACACTTCTATACGCAGTAAAATTGTGATCGCCTCCACTCCGAAATCAAAAGGTAAACCTTCCCTCTAACTTGTAGCTTGTTTGTTTTTTTTAAAAAATGGATTCCAATTTTATCATAAAACAGTAAAAATGTACATTATCTGCGAAAGAGTTACATGATCACTTAGCTGATTATCCAATCCCACCAGAGCACAAAGTGATGTTACCCAAGTCTAATCAGGGTATTTTTGATGCTCCTCAAGGTTTCGTAGGGCTATACACACATGCATTTAGCCATTCTAACCTTAGGATTCCATTGCACCCACTGATATTAGAGTTTATGCAATACTACAAGGTTCATATCTCTAGGTTCAACCCCTTTGGTTTAGCCAAACTGACCACATTCATAGTGATGTGTAAAGCATACGGCTATGAACCAACATTAAAGGTTTTAAGAGGTTTTCTGAACTTGTATCCTCGGGGCAATTGGTTAACTTTAGCAAAAAGGCCTGAATCGGATGTGCCAAACCTATTTGGGAGGGTGTATACCAACATAACAGGTTGGAAAGGTAGCTTTTTCTATGTGAAAAACACTATTATTCCCTCCCCCAACTATCCAGAGTTGTTGAATAAGGAGTATATGTTTGATGCAAAACGGTACAATGACCCCTTGCCATATGAGGTGCGAAGGGATCCCTGTTATCAGCGTTTGGCTAAATATCCTGTGGATGTGCAAGTGTTCCCCGAAGCCATCTTATACATGGCTGGGATTGCCCAGAGTTGGGAGGGGTCTCCCAAGAAGCCTGTTATCATGTACCAAGGACAAAGTATGTTTATCTACTTCTATTTAAGTAGGACCAATGTAGCACTGATATTTATTTCTTCTTGTTTCTTTTTGCAGAGATGTCATTTAGGAACTTTATGTACCAGGATTTAGATGAAGACTTGAGCTTCATGCCTGCTGAGAAGGCCGAAGAGTCGTATGGTGTTGGCTCTCCTTCTACATCCGTGAACAACAATGAGGTAGACACTCCGAATCCGGAGCCCATTACATCGGCACCCCCTCAAGCTGCGTTGGAGGGTCTGTCCCAACTTGTTGAGAATGTTGCTGACTCGGACGATCCTGCGGATGAGGATGTCCCAGTTATAGGCTCAACAGGGATAGCTGACAGATTGAAAAGTAGAAAGGGAACAGCAGCCAAGGCTGTTAGGTATACCAACAAGAGGAAGAATCCCCTCCCTGTCTCTGGAGGTAGAGTTGTGAAGCAGAAGAGTGCTGAAGGCAGAAAGTTTGTGAAGTCAGCCTTCGAATTTCCAGATGAATCAGTGGAGGTGCATGGTAAGCAGTTCCTCCTTATAAAATATGTGAAGTCATAATTGTCACAACTAACTTAGCCTTTATACATTGTATTGGTCGCAGGCCTTCGAGAGACGAAGGAGCTTCCCAATGCTTTGGCCTGTCACCGGATTGTCGATCATGTCACCCCTCCTCAATGGAAAGGTATGCTGGAAAATCTGTCCATTGAAAGGTTCTGTGACATGCATGACAATGGGGTTGCGAGGCAGGCGGTATTGGATAATCACTTAAATGCCAGAACCAGGGAGTTGCTCAGAACTGTAGCCAAGCTGGAGGCTAAGTGTGACGAGATTGAGGGGAATGTTGAGAAGAACCCCGTCGTCCAAGACCTTCGTGGAAAGGTAGCCCATTTGACAGTTGAACTTGGTAATCTTAAGTTGGAAGAAGCCAAGGTCATCACTCTAACAGGTCAGAATGCTGTTCTTGAGGCGAAATGTGCTGGGTTGGAAAGCGAGAAGGCCAGGCTCAGAGAGGTAGAAGTGAAGTTGAGGGAGGAAATCGATGGCTTGCAGATGAGGTATAAGATGCTGCAAAAGGATCGTGCAGAGGTCGTTTCAAAGGTGGTGCCTTACATAGCCATGTAGCTCTACCACAGTGATGAATTGGGAGCTCAGATGTGGAAGGTCATCAAATCAGCCATTTTTCATGGGCTGTGCTTGGCGTTGGAGGAGGCTGCCAAAACAGGTAAGCCCGTGGACCTTTCCAAGATTGAATGCTACCGTCCCACTTCGAAGGCTGAGTATGATGAGGCAGGAAATGCGTTCGCAACTGCAGAGTACTTCTTCCTTGCTGAGGCTACCAAGGATCCTATGGCACCCCTCGAAGACCTCCTTTCCAAGAAACCTCGAAAGCTGAAGCCTACCACTCCCACCAAGAAGACTATATCTACCAAGCCTGTCTCAGTTCAACCATCCCCCACTCCATCTCCAAAAAAGCAGGAATGAAGGCTGCCATGTTGGCAGTAATTTGGTTTCAAGGGTGGCATGTACCCTTTAAAACAATTTATCTTATTTGATAATGCTTATCTTGTTTTCTAAACAATTTGAATGTTTGTGATGTATGGCCTTGGGCCTAAGACAATTTAACTGGGGCTTCGGTCCCTTATGCAGGTGTAAGGGCATTAGCCTTTATTTTGAATGGTAAAGTGTGGGGGAATACCTCTACACACTTTATTATTTGTATTTGTCTTTGTTAACTTCTCGTATGCCATTTTTCCGACGCTTAAGTTTTACAACCTAAGGTTAAACAACCTCATTGCGTGTAAATTGCAACACCAAGAATATAATGACCAAATTTGATCATTGACAGAGGGTCGCGACCCACTCTATCTCAAATCCTTTAAGTAGTATGACTTTGTATTTATATTTACAAGCGCCAAAAACTACTAGGAGAGTTAATGTGAATGTTAAAGTTGGCTTAAATGATAAGGCGTGTATTACACCTTGAGCCATTTTATTCGACATTGAAACTCATTAACGACTTGGCTGAACAAATCTTTCTGTTTAAGAAACGAAGCAAGAGATTTGTGGGAAATGTCTTATTTATCATTGAATTGGTAGAGAGGATTACATCATTCTTGAAATGAAAACTAAGACAACTACCAATAATGTTTGCTTTCCCTTGAGAAGCTTCTAATTACAAGAATGAAAAAGTAAAAGTACTTCTTAAACATAGAACTTTCGAAGGTTCGTACCATTCCATGTCCTGTCGATGGGTTCTCCGAGAACAGTGGCCAGTTTGTAGGCTCCGCTGCCGTAGGCCTCAGCTACCAGGTAAGGTCCTTCCCAAGTTGGTCCCAGCTTTCCCTGGTATTCGGCTTTGCTTGCACTGTTGAGGCGTAGCACATACTCCCCAGGCTTGAAAGTGGAAGGTCTGACCCTTTTGTTGTAGTAGCCTTCGAACTTATGTTTGTGTATTGCTTCTCGGATGGAGGCTATTTCTCTTCTTTCTTCTAGTAGATCAAGGTTTTCCCTAATCCTTTCATCATTTTGGGAGGCATCATACGTTGCCACAAGCTCCGTGTGTACACTTAGCTCCGAAGGGATGACCGCTTATGTTCCGTATGTTAGGCTGAAGGGGGTTTCTCCATTGCTTGACTTAGGGTGTGTTCGATGGGCCCAAAGTACTTGAGGGAGCTCATCTACCCACCCATGGTGAGTTCGTCCCAGCCTTTTTTCGATCCCTTTGACGATGTCTCTGTTTGTAACCTCCACCTGTCCGTTACCTTGTGGATGGTAGATAGATGTCCAAGACTGCTTTATGTTGAGTCCTTGACAGAAGTTGTAGAAGACTCCTTCAGCGAACTGCTTCCCGTTGTCAGATATGATTATGTGGGGCACTCCGAATCTACACACAATGTGTTCCCTCACAAACTTCTCAATCTGTCTCCCCGTGACGGAGACTAAGGGTTTAGCCTCCACCCACTTAGTAAAGTAATCGATTGCCACCAGCAAGAATTTGACTCCTCCGGGAGCTATAGGCATAGGTCCTATGATATCAATGCCCCACTGAGAGAAGGGCCATGCGGATGTCACACTTGTCATGTCCTGCTTTGGCATCTTTGGAACGTTTGAGTGTATCAGACAAGCTTCGCATTTGAGAATGATTTATGCCGCATCCCTGTGTATCGAAGGCCAATAATAGCCCAACTTCATTATTTTTGAGACAACTGAGCGAGGTCCTGCATGGAAGCCACAGGATCCTTCGTGGACTTCAGTGATAATGATCGTAGCTTGCTCGGGTCCCACACATCTTAACCAAGGTGATAAGAATGATCTTCTATATAGGGTTTCCCCTATTAGCCAGTACTGTGGGGACTTAACCCGAATCTTCCTTACCAGCTTGGGATCTTCAGGGAGAAGACCGCTTATGAGATATTCCCTGATGGGAGTCATCCATGTCTCTGGATAACGCTACACGCGTCGTTCGGGGTCAAAGGAACTTCCTTTTCTTCGAGCAAGTTTTATAACACCCTAGGCAGTGAACCTAATCATTGTAGTGTAGTATTAGGGTAAGCCACGGGTATTGATATCGTTCTCTATGGGAATAGTGTCGTTAGGCTGAAGTGTATGTCGATTTAAGTCTAAAGGTGAGGGATGATTATTTTTGTATTTTTATATTTTATAAAATGGAAAGGTACGAATCTCGGGGTTTAGATTTGGGGGTTGGTATTTCTACCGATTACTCTACTTATCTAATTAACTAAGCTAAGGATAGTCTATAACTATTGTTGTGTGCTCGTATGATGATTTAAAGATGTGTTTACTTAGGTTTTATTACTCCTTAATTATTTCCTATTGATGGTTGAATTGTCACGTCCTTATTCTTAATCGCGTTGTGTGTCTAAAGTCGTAGGGTGTGCGTTTATCCCTAACTCTTTGAACTTACCAAAGGGTCTCGTCTACAAAACCCTCTAGGGATTATAAACTCTAACTCTAAGGCACTCTTTGGGTGGTTTAGCCTACAACTACTCTAAGTGCTATAGTCTAAGGTTCACAAAGATTAATCAAGCATTAATTACACAACGAATGACCTATCGCATTACTAGATCATTAATCAACTAAGATAAAAGACAACCAATCAATATTTAATAATTAAGTTTCATATTCCCTAAGCAAACACACAAGTAAATTAGCCGGACATGAAGAACATGCAAGCATACGCACAAATAATCAAAGACATAATTGAATTAATGAAGTAAAACACTTATCTTGATGTAAGATAGGGTTTGGAACCCTAAAATACTGTACAAGACAGCCTTGGTTCGGTTTAGGTTTTTACTCCAAAAGACCACTCACCAAATACTGAAAAATTCGGATTCTATATATAATATTACAATCGCGACGGCGTCACCTTATGATTTGTGACGCCGTCGGGTCGCCGTCATTAGGGTTTCGTCTTGGCCACGTTAGTCTTGCGACGGCGTCACCTTGTGCTTGTGACGCCGTCCTCTTCAGTTTCTGACGCCGTCTGGATCAAATCTAGGTCGTCTGAGTTGCGACAGCCTACTCTTTTAAAGCCTGACACCGTCACTTGAAAATAAGAAATTTGGCTTATGTGTCGTCACAAAATACTCCGACGGCGTCGCAGTTAAGCAGTGACGCCGTCACCTTGTATTTCAGCAGCTTGAGTGTCTCGATTCTTGACTTTGGCCATTTTCTTCATATATCCGCGCCTTTTCGTCCAAATAAGTGCCATTACAGCAATTTGCCTTCAAGAGACCTAAAAAGTGAAAAGGAACGATATTAAGTAATAAGTGATACAAAAGTGATCAAATAAGGGCTTAAACGACCCCTCAAAAAGGTACATTTTAAAACCTTATCAAATATCCCTACACTTGTTATTTGCTTGTCCTCAAGCAAATGTGCTTTTAGCCAATTAATTTATAAGTTAGTGGTCATGAAGCATTGGTTTAAAACAGTCCACAACACATATAAGCCCCGCAAAAGTCATAACAAGCATGGAAATTACATACTAGCACCTCACATGGGGTGTTTGGATACTCACATCTCTCTCGGGTGTATATGAAATATAACAAGTTGGAAATGAAAGATAAACACTCATTAACCAGTCCTAGTACATAGATTACCATAGGCTTGAGAATAGATCAAACATCCATCGCTTTGGCGTAAGCACCTAGGAAAGACTAACAAAGAGGTCTTTAAAGGGTTGTAACGTTAGGCTTACGGTAGGGAAACAAAGGGTTTGGTGGGATAGGCTATTTAGTGGTGGCAAGTCAAAAATCTCTTATGTTACAAGCATACGAAGAATGGCGTTGCTAAGCCAAGACTCGACACTCTAAACTCTAGATAACTGAAACAAACAAACATAAATTTAAAGGATAGATGTAGGATGGTAGCCCGTTTTTTTTTTTTTTTTTTTTTTTTTTTTTTTTTTTTTATTTTTTTTTTCATACACTTTTACTCTACCATCCTCTACGGTAACATCAAAATGATAGGGATTTATAGGCACATCCCTACACTTGAGTTTTTATTACTTTAACACTAATTTGACCCGAATTGAAAAGATCAAAACACTTGGGGTATGTTATTATGCAAATAAGGGAATTTAACGTTCCCTTCCAATAAACTTTAACTTTTTTCCCATGAGTCCCAATCGTCCCAAAACTGTGTACAAAAGATATGACTCGACTTAGCAACTCATGCAAGCAACTAGATAATTGAACTAAGGGTTTAGGGTAATAACAATAATGCACTAAAAGTGAGTGCATACAGGGTAGGCTAAGGCGATTTGGGTGTATATTTGGGGGTGGGGTGTAAACAATGCTCTTCATTGATATTCCGGAAAAACCGAAACATCACGAGAACGGCAAAAAGGATAGGCTCTGAGGGGTTAACTAGGGGTATCGTGTACTAAAGATGAGTACAACGCAAAGGTGTGGGGGAATTACTCAACCGATGTGGAAGAAGTAATTATATTACGGGTATCAAACAAGGGTTATACTAATGCCTCTTATCATTTAGTTATTCCAAACTACACAAGTGTAGTCTTACTAGCGATCTTGGAATGCATCACAAAACAAGTTCTAGAATCTATTATACTACCGGTTCACACTCTAAGCATTAAAGATGAATGCTTTAATTCTTACTAATCTAAGGGTGATCCTCACATTTTTGGGTGGTAAAGGGTTTTTGTGCTAGTCATGCAACTTCCTATCCGTGAGACGCTTTTGTTAAGACTAATGGCCCACTCCTATATGTCATGAAAAATTTTAAATTTGGTGCCAAAATTACCCTAACCGACATTTTCTCATGGTTTATTACACAAATACAATTGGACAAAGCAAATAATCAAGGATAAGCATAGTTTCTAAGTTCCCGTTTTATTTTCCCTCCCTACACTTAAACTGAACATTGTCCCCAATGTTCCTCGAAAGTATCAAAGTTATGATAATGGAAGGTAATTAAAAACGAAAGAAACTAGTACTCCCCTGATTAGCTCGGTAGGATCCGTGTGAAGTAGTGGTTAAATCCTTTCCAAGAAAAATGTATGCGTGAAAAGCTCCTTCCAATCTTTTGTTTCTTCTTCTTGATAAATAAAACCTGCACATTTGAAGAAAACAAACGAAACCTTCGCGTAAAATCGGCGGTAATAATATATATAAGACTCTACTAAACTAGGATATAATTCTTGTGGAATGGATGTTTACAGAATTTCTGGAAAATTAAGACCTGGGAAAATTCCAAAAATTTATAAGTAGCTCAGAAAACGAGAAAAAAGTAATCTGTTGTTTTTACTCCTTCCTGACGCTATCAGGTTGCGATCCTGACGCCGTCAGGTTATCCTGACAAAAACTGGTCTGCGATTTTCTGGAGAAAATTCTGGAAAATTTACATCTTTAGAATCTAGAAAAATTTCTGCAAAACATCCATTATGACTCGATACAAGCATTTGACTCGAACAAACACACATATATATCTTTTAATTAATTGCTATTCTCATGTTTACGTTTCTTTGACAACGTGTGTAATCCTCCCTACACTTATCCTTTATGTAAAATACCTTTATATGCAATTAAGACGAGATTAAAGACAAAATAAAGCATTTTTACAAATTTAAACATGAGAATAAACAATCACTAAAAGATATACGACACACAAATAAAAAAGAAAAACAAATACATATGGGTTGCCTCCCAAGAAGCGCTTGTTTTTGTTCGAGTCACGAGCCTGACTCTACCCTTATTTAACGGATAAAGGGGAGGTTTTCCCTACACTTAAGTTTAAATGCGGGTGATAGTAGCGATACACACCCTTAGGGTGGAAATTTGCTACTTGCGGAGAGGGTGATGGGTGATTTATATGCTCAAAGGAGTGTGCTCCATTCATTATAACCTTACCTAAGTCTATTGGTGTAGCGGGTGAATCAAATCTCTTTCCTAAAAATGGATCATCATCTATCAACTTCAAAAGATTCTTAGTTAAGGATCCATCTTGACCTAACAAACCCGGTTTAAACCCATAATGTTTCTTGTTATCAACCATGAATGGGTGATATAATTGTGTAAGGTCATGGGTTACTCCTATATTAGCTTCCACTTTACATGGACTAGATTCTACCACCTTTATCAAGCAACTACCCGGATTATTTATTTTGATGGGTGGATTGGGGCCTAATTCAATTCCAAGATTCACATCTAAAGACGGAAAATTGGGTAAGGTTTTTAGTTGAGGCTCCGGTTCATCAAAATTAGGAACTTCCCTAGGACTAAGAGAGAGGTCATGACAACAAGCATCTAAACCTACATTCTCTAGTGGCATTTGGTCCAAAGGTTCTATATCAATCGGGGTTCCTATAGTCTCTTCTACTTCTTCCGGGTAAGTTATAGGCGATGTGTGTTCCTCAAGTGATAGTCGGGCTTGTGGCCTTGGAGTTTCCATCTTATTCTCCATTATATCTAGATCTCCTAAATGTTCATCATGTGTTTTAGTATGATCTAACCCAAATACACTCCTAAGCATCTCAAATCCTTCTTTAGCCATTTCAAATTCTTGGTCCGATTCATAAGAATTATTCTCAAAAACGTGACTACTATGTTCTATTTGCTTAAAGGATTCCTCACGTGCTTTATCCATTTCCTCAAGTTGTACCAGCTGAAGGTTTATGCATAGGAGGCTTTTCTGAAAAATTCTCCATATGGTGTCACTAAAAGGAGTTGATCCTGACAACGATTGTTGAATAGAAGCTACACAAGTACAGAATATATCAAATCCATCCAACCTTACACCCATCTCCTTTTGTATATCTCTAAGTTTACTCACAAAGTCATTAGAACAATAAAAACCAATCCAATCTGCGAAATTCAACTGTTCCTCATTTGTTAATGATGCAAATGCAATTTCACTTACCATAGCGACAAATGAAAAGGGTTTTACGAACACAAACACAAAGAAGGGGGATAGACTACAAGGAAGCTAATAAAAAGAAAAAATCTCACTTGATAGGAATCTTGTGAGTAGACCTAAACGAGATATAAATCAAGCCTAAACAATAACTATTCCCCGGCAGCGGCGCCAAAAACTTGATAACGCTACACGCGTCGTTCGGGGTCAAAGGAACTTCCTTTTCTTCGAGCAAGTTTTATAACACCCTAGGCAGTGAACCTAATCGTTGTAGTGTAGTATTAGGGTAAGCAACGGGTATTGATATCGTTCTCTAGGGGAATAGTGTCGTTAGGCTGAAGTGTATGTCGATTTAAGTCTAAAGGTGAGGGATGCTTATTTTTGTATTTTTATATTTTATAAAATGGAAAGGTATGAATCTCGGGGTTTAGATTTGGGGGTTGGTATTTCTACCGATTACTCTACTTATCTAATTAACTAAGCTAAGGATAGTCTATAACTATTGTTGTGTGCTCGTATGATGATTTAAAGATGTGTTTACTTAGGTTTTATTACTCCTTAATTATTTCCTATTGATGGTTGAATTGTCACGTCCTTATTCTTAATCGCGTTGTGTGTCTAAAGTCGTAGGGTGTGCGTTTATCCCTAACTCTTTGAACTTACCAAAGGGTCTCGTCTACAAAACCCTCTAGGGATTATAAACTCTAACTCTAAGGCACTCTTTGGGTGGTTTAGCCTACAACTACTCTAAGTGTTATAGTCTAAGGTTCACAAAGATTAATCAAGCATTAATTACACAACGAATGACCTATCGCATTACTAGATCATTAATCAACTAAGATAAAAGACAACCAATCAATATTTAATAATTAAGTTTCATATTCCCTAAGCAAACACACAAGTAAATTAGCCGGACATGAAGAACATGCAAGCATACGCACAAATAATCAAAGACATAATTGAATTAATGAAGTAAAACACTTATCTTGATGTAAGATAGGGTTTGGAACCCTAAAATACTGTACAAGACAGCCTTGGTTCGGTTTAGGTTTTTACTCCAAAAGACTACTCACCAAATACTGAAAAATTCGGATTCTATATATAATATTACAATCGCGACGGCGTCACCTTATGATTTGTGACGCCGTCGGGTCGCCGTCATTAGGGTTTCGTCTTGGCCACGTTAGTCTTGCGACGGCGTCACCTTGTGCTTGTGACGCCGTCCTCTTCAGCTTCTGACGCCGTCTGGATCAAATCTAGGCCGTCTGAGTTGCGACGGCCTACTCTTTTAAAGCCTGACACCATCACTTGAAAATAAGAAATTTGCCTTCTGTGTCGTCACAAAATACTCCGACGGCATCGCAGTTAAGCAGTGACGCCGTCACCTTGTATTTCAGCAGCTTGAGTGTCTCGATTCTTGACTTTGGCCATTTTCTTCGTATATCCGCGCCTTTTCGTCCAAATAAGTGCCATTACAGCAATTTGCCTTCAAGAGACCTAAAAAGTGAAAAAGAACGATATAAAGTAATAACGGATACAAAAGTGATCAAATAAGGGCTTAAACGACCCCTCAAAAAGGTACATTTTAAAACCTTATCATCTCTCCTTCCTCGTGAACCACATCTGCAACTTCCTTGCGAACGATGGATCTTTCAGGTAAGACTTCGACAAGTACTTCTTTGGTGAGATGAGCGAAGGCCATAGAAGCTTGCTTGCTTAGTGCATCTGCCTTCTTGTTCTGATTCCTACGAACATGTTGGATGGTGTAGGAGTCGAAGCTCTCCAGCATCTCCTTTGTTTTTTCCAAGTACTGCTTGATGACGGGCTGCCTAGCTTCATAGGAGACTGTCACTTTGTTTGCTACCAATTGGGAGTCTACAAAAATAGCGAGAGCTTTGACTTCCATATCTTTAGCCAATCGGAGGCCTGCTAGCAACGCTTCATACTCCGCTTCATTGTTTGTGGCTTCGAACTCAAAACGAAGAGCATATGTATGCTCCTTCCCGTCAGGGCTGGCCAGCATTAGACCTGCTCCAGAACCATCGGAGTTGGATGCTCCGTCTGTATAAAGTTTCCAGTAAGCTTGTACTTGAGTGAGATTGGTTTTGGGCTCTTCTTTTTCTACGTGAGGCTCGGAAGGTGTTTCTGCCAAGAAGTCTGCGAGAATTTGTCCTTTGATAGAGTTTCGTCCATTGAACTCTATTTTGTGCTCTCCAAGTTCAATAGCCCATTTAGCCACCCTTCCAGACTTTTCAGGTTTTGACAAGATCTGTTTGAGTGGCTTGTCGGTTAAGATTGTGATTGGATGGGCCTGGAAATAGCGTCGGAGCCTCCTTGTTGCGTAGATAAGGGCGAGTATTAACTTCTCCAATGTTGGATAGTTGATCTCCGCCCCTTGCAGGGCCCTGCTGACGAAGTAAATGGGGATCTGTCGTTTGTCTCGTTCTGCCATAAGGACTGCGCTAATACTCTCCATTGAGGATGCCAAGTACAAAAACAACACTTCGCCTTTGATTGGGGCTGTAAGTGTTGGAAGGATTTCGATGAACTCCTTCATCTTCTGAAAGGCAGCCTCAGCATCCTGACTCCACTAAAAAGTTTTCTTGTCCACGCATCCCTTAAGTGTTTTGAAGAATGGTAGGGACCTGTCAGCCCCCTTCGACAAAAACCGGCTTAAAGCTGCCAGCTTCCCATTCAGGCTCTGCACATCTTTTAGACATTTAGGGGCTTGGAGATCTGTAATCGCCTTGACCTTGGAGGGATTAGCCTTTATCCCCTGCTTAGTGATCAAATGCCCTAGGAATTGCCCCTCTTCGACACCGAAGGAGCATTTCTTAGGGTTTAGCTTCATGTTAATCTCCCGAAGCTGGTCAAAGGTTTCCTGTACATCGAGGAGTAGGTCTTCCTCCATCTTGCTTTTGATAATCATGTCGTCAACATATGCTTCGAGATTTATGCCTGTTTGTTTATCGAAGGCTTTATCTACGAAACGTTGGTAAGTTGCCCCTGCGTTCTTTAATCCGAAGGGCATCTTTCTATAACAGTAGACACCTTTGCTTGTGTAGAAGGCTGTCTTTTCTTCGTCCTCCTTTGCCATCTGGATCTGATGATACCCGTTGTAGGCATCTAAGAAGCATTTTAACCGGAAGCCTGCCAAGGATTCTACCTTCCAGTCAATTTCTGGTAGGGGGTAGCAATCCTTCGGGCATGCTTTGTTGATGTCAGTGAAGTCAACGCACATGCGCCACCCTCCGTCGCTCTTTTTGACCATTACTAGGTTGGATACCCAAGTTTGGTACTTAACTTCCCTTAGGATGCCTGCTTGTGTGAGTTCGTCAACTTCTTTGCAGGCTGCATCGTTTCTCTTGGGGGCTAGGCTCCTCATTTTCTGTTTTATTGGCTCAATGTGTTTGTACTCATTGAGTTTATGCTCTGTTCCGAAGGACTGTCCGTCTATCAGCAATGTCCTTGGTACCCCTGTCATGTCAGAATGTTTCCAAGCAAAAACATCAAGGTTAGCCCGCAACAGTTCCGTGAGCTTCGCCTTGAAATTCGCCGGAAGTTGCTTTCCTATTACCACCGTCTGTTCAGGGTAGCTAGGGTTAACTACAACTCGCTCCTCCGCATCTGTGCAGCTTAGAATTACTATCGGAGGCTCCTCCGATTCTTCTTTGATCTTTTTGACACCATATACACCCTTATCCGCCCCATAATTAGAATGAACAGTTCCTACTCCGAAGGGGGTTTGGAACTTAATAGTAGCATGTATGGTGGAAACAACAATGCCCATCTTTTGCATAGCTGTTCTCCCTATTAACAAATTATAAGGAGAATCTGACTTGACTATAACGAAGGTGAGTGTTTCCGTGCGGGATAAGGGGCCTTCGCCTATGGTGATTTCCAACGGTACTTCTCCCAGGGGCCATGAGTGTTCGCCAGAGAACCCTACCAATGGTGTTTTCGAGTCCACCCTTCGTGAGCATATGGATGACTTGAGCCTTAGGAAACAATGCTCATAAATGATCTCGCAGGAGCTTCCACAATCCATATACGCTCGATTTACCTCCCTGTTTGAGATTCGTACCCTGATGACCACGGGATCAGTCGAAGGTGTCTGCCCCAAGATGTAAGGGAAAGTTATTTCTCCTACGCTTCCCAGCTCCCCGTCTGCTTCCTTCCGTTTCAAGGTTGGATTGTGCCTGTGCACCATTAGTATCGGAGCCTCTGTAGGGGTAGCCTCCTTTTTGTTCCCCTTCCATTCACCCAGTTGGGTTTCGGAGAACTTGTCCTTTCCCTTTTTGATGCCTTTAACCAGATGTGCTAGTTGTCCGGATCGTACTGCCTCTTCGATCTGCTTCTTTAGTTCTCTGCAGTTGTTCGTGTCGTGTCCATGGTCTTCATGGAAATGGCAGTACTTGGACATGTCTCTGGCTTTGCTTCGTGCTGTCATCCGAGGTGGTGGATCGAAGGACTTTGCGGCTTTCTCGGTAGCCAGAATCTCCTTGGGAGATTTGACCAAGTTCGTCAAGAGTCCATGGTTCGAACCTTTGTTGTATGGAGCGAAGCGGTCTCTGTTCTTCTTCTTATTCTTGGATCCTTCCCAGGAGGACCCTCGAGAGAACTTGTCAGAAGCTTCCTTTTGCTCTATCGGAGCCCCGTTTGCTGCTACTTCTTTGGACTCAATCCATGTGTAAGTCTTCTCCATTAGTACCTTGTAAGTAGTGGGAAGATCGGTGGGCAGGAATTCCACCAAGCTTCGCGTTCGAAGGCCATGTACAAATCCTGAGATCCTCTTATCTTCGTGCAAACCCAGAATTTTCAAAGTTTCATTGGTGTACCTCGTAACGAAGGCCCTTGTGCTTTCTTTGTCCCTTTGCTTGATAGTGTGCACGGCAAGATGGGTCTTGGTGTACTTCTTCTGTTGGCTAAAGTGTACTTCATCTAGACTTACAATGCTTCCCAACTTCTGTCCATTCCACCATATTCTCACGGAGTCTCGGAGCGTGTAAGTGAACATGTGGCATGCTACGGGCATGGCCCACTTTTGCATCTTGATAGCGCCTTCGAAAAAGTGGAGGAAGTTATCAGGTTCGCCTTTTCCATCGTAGGTGCCTATGTGAGTAGGCATCTTTACACCGTCAGGTAGGGGGTAGTCTTCGATCCACTTCACGAAAGGTGTGCAAGCTCCAGAGGCTTCGGTGTAGTACGGGTTGTATGGAGGTGGATAAACAGGTGTAGGGTTATATGGATTAGGAAATGGCTGTGTGTAGGTAGGGTAAACAGTAGAAGGTTGATACGAAGGGTTTACGCCCATTAATTGCGTAGGAACGTGTCCATAGGGAATTTGCTGGTAACTCTGGTTAGGGAGTGAACCACTCGGAGGGTAAGTGTTGTAGGTTTGAGCAGGTAGGTAAGGGTTCATTCCCGGAGGGGGTAACTGATTCACGCCTGAGTATGGAGGAGGGCCTCCAACACTCGAAACATACGAGGGAGGTACTGGGGCCCCCATCCCTTCTCTTCCTAAATGGGCGGCTAAAAGAGGGGGTAGGTTTACCACTCCGTTTCCTACCGGGTTGCTTCCTCCGTTGGAGTTCTCGCTCCTTCTTTCACCTTGCATTCTTTCCCTTCTTCCCGGATCTCCTCCGGGTCCTTCTTCAAAACCCATAGTCCTTCCATTTGGCCTTCTAATGGAAGAAGAACCATTTCGCAAGGCCGAGCGCCCCCTGCTAACAGGTCGAGGCCTCTCCTCTATTTGAATCTCTTCGTCATACTCCTCACTGGAGTATTCCAACTCTCTTCGCATTTCAGTGTTGCGAACCTGCCTCTTATGAGCCGTCAGTAAAGAATCTAAGGCTTCAAAGTTTGCCTCAACGAAGGCGGGGCTAATATCTAGAATAGGGTTAGCGGATGTTGAGGCGTGATGTACGGGAGTAGTTTCCAAACGAGATCGTGTGGTGAAAGTTGAGGCCGTTATGGGGGCGAGATTATCGGTGTTAGTTGTGTTGAGAGGGACCAGGGTAGAGAAACCTGGTGGAGGTGTATCTTCTCTTCCTGGTTCCATGCCGGAAAAGTAGTGTAGTCGATTAGGGTTTTAGGACTGGGTGATTACGGGACTAATAGTAGTGGTCCCACGGATGGGGCCACTGATTGTACAGTAGATTGCATTACCAGGCTTCGATGATGATCAAAGGTATGAGGGGTGTATGTTCCAGCCAAGACTTGCCTTTCACCTAAGAATAAGAAATACGAAACACTACGTTAAGTGATTACGCAGGGGTAGGACCCTGCGAACCACCTCCGGCGTGAGAGTAAGTATGAGTTATGGTTGTATAAGTGTGTGTAAGTAAAGAGATGAGTGTGAAATGAGCATACCATAATCCATTGCCCGTCCAACCTATTTATAGTGGATGAAATAGGGTTGAGAGCACTTCTGCATGAATGTCGGAGATCATGGGGGCGTCCCATGATTGTGGGTAACCGCTAGGGTTTAGTGACCCATGTTCTCAAACTTGACGGGGAAGTCAAGAGAGAGAGGGAGATCATGGGTTGACCAAGTCAGGAGGTTCCCCTATCCAGTGCTTCTTCGTCAGCCATACCCCGAAGGGCTTAGGGCTTCGAATGGCGAATTCCCCTGAGGTAACCTTCGTGATAACGAATGGTTTGACGCCTATGGATATTTTGGAATCCTAGCTTGGGCCTTCGAATAGAAGGGCTTCGACACGTCTCGGAGGAGTGTCCTTCGAGCTACTCGGAGGGTACATCATCATTTACCTTACCTTTTGTTTCAGATAATTAATGAAGCTATGCTTCAATATTTCTGATCAGTGATGATTATTTCGTGCAACCCTTCAATGGGTTTTAATCATTTCCTAATGTACACGAAATGAGGTGATGATGAGAATAGAGTAGATTGTTGTCGTACGAGTGATGGAAGGGAATTAGGATGAAGTAGGATTATGTTAGGTTTATAATCTTGTCGAGGCTGTGGCTATTGTAACTTCATGTTTACATCAGTCGTCCTTTTTATTTTTTTCAGTGTTGATGATGACTTATGATGTGGAAATACTGAAGTCACAAAAGAGAGTCGTTGGTATTTTGGTATATGTTGTGGGTCGTGGTCAACAGTTTACGCACAAGCCTTTTTTCTTTTCTTATCAGTTCTTGTGCGTAAAAAATCTTACGCTTAACTTCTTTGCCTTATGCGTAAAATAGTCTTACGCGTAACCTTACTTAGGCGTAAAGCCTTTTTACTCAGAAACAGGTTCTTACGTGTAACCTTACGCGTAAAGATAGGTTTTTACCAGTAACCTTGTTCTTACGCGTATTCCATACGCGTAAAAATATCCTTAGGCGTAAGATTAGGGTTTTGACCCAATTGACTTTTTTCCGGCCACTTTATTCGATCAGTTTTCAGTCCATTTTCAAGGACACCCAGAAAAATGGTATAAAGACCTGTATTTTGACCCACTTTGACCATGGTATTTCACGAGTATTTGGTTAAAAGTCTTGAAAAGTTTACATGAACTGTCATAATAAAACAACTACAAACAGATATGTAAACAGAAAAGTGAAAGGA
Organism: Chrysanthemum seticuspe; assembly: GCA_019973895.1. Classification (NCBI taxonomy): domain Eukaryota; kingdom Viridiplantae; phylum Streptophyta; class Magnoliopsida; order Asterales; family Asteraceae; genus Chrysanthemum; species Chrysanthemum seticuspe. The sequence goes on along the minus strand of BPTQ01000004.1, from coordinate 199,403,622 downwards.
TGAGACTTTTTTGACCAAAAGGAATACAATATCTCAGTAAAAAACTGTTAAACCCAAAAAAATTAATGAAAGGTTAAAAGACTTTGTAAAACAGATTTACGAGACAATTTTTCACAAGATACAACACCAAAAATCAACCAATGATAAAAAAACCGACCTGGCTCTTGATACCAATGTTAGGACCGATTATTTGGTTGATATGGTGAATCGGGAGGTCTTGGAAGATGGAAGAACACCATCTTCAAGTTAGAGAGAGAAAGTTTAGAGAGAAGAGAGAAAATTATGTATTTTATTATAAGGAAGATGAAATTACACTAATGAGTCTCACCCTCCTAGGAAAGTCTAGGAGGGTATTTATAGCTAAACACATATAACTATAACTATATGACATAACAAGCCCATGTGTTTTAGATAACAAAGATAGAAAATATAATCCCGTCAATGTCGTTCCATTTACGAGTTAGGAGCGATTCCAACACTTACCTAAACCCAATCAAACTTCGATTGGGAGAGGTTCGTCCTGAACTGCACCCCTGAGCAGTTATCCTACGAGAAAATATTCTCAGTCTAAAAGTAAATCGTGGGCAACCTCCGGCGTGCTGTGCTCATATGATTTACTATCTTCTCACTCAACAACCATATAATCTTGCGTATTTTTTTGCTAAGTGAATTATACATCTCAAGGGTAACAAAGATAAACTAATATCTTATGGGATGTTCTTAACTCGTCTTTACCATCACATCATGCACTTTCATCCATACCTTCAAGGTCCCCAATATTAACTCTCAAATCGTTTAATGAAACCTCTAAATGAGTCATACATCTCGTCTTTTCTAATTCTCGACACCTCCACCAACTATGCGCCCTTTGATGATTCATTGAGTAATAACGATGAGTGAAGCTACAGGAACAAGCTCAAGTCAATTGCAAGAGATTAGCATCCCTACTAGTGGATTATTTAGTTACGATTACAAATTAGTCATTTTTTTTATTTTCTTAACTTGCATGTCTGATGATTACCTTGCCACCTTGCATGAATTTTAATTTATGCTACTCTTGGATGATAGCTTATTTTGTCTTTTTAGTTGCATACTTGTGACTTATTTAGATATTTGCATGTTCATCTTTGTTGCTAGAAGTAAGCAAATATGGGTCACAGTAGGCAAATTAATCTTCAGTGGTTTGAGGCACTAGGATTTGCTGCAAATAGTCCCCCTAGAACACCCTTTTAGCTGCACAAAACCATGCAAAGTAGACAAATTCGTGACTTCCAGTTTACGGTACCATTAAATAGTCCATGTTACCAATAAATTTAATGGTGCCATGCTATATTTAGTGGTTTCGTCACCTGGTTTGACGAAATTTTCCTATTTACTCTAGATTCCTGCATCCCTAACCTCAAAACCTGCAATTTTTTTGCAAACTCTCATAACCTTAAGATTCCCCTAGGTTACCATAGAACACCTCCACTCACTTTAATTCAAATCACACCATTCTTGCCTGTATAAGGCTTCACCATTGCAAGTGATTCTTGCACTTCATTGTAAGATATAGGATTTCACAAACACACTAAACCATAATCACTATGGGGCGTTCAAGTAGTTTAGAGAGAGAAAGTTCTAGAGAGAGAAAGGGAAGAGAGTTGGGAACTATGTGAAACAAAGAAAAATGGTATTGAAGCTCCAACCCTCTACCTTGGGAGGTATAGGGTATTTATAGTTTCTTACAAACAAACGCCACCTACGGGCTGTGGATCAGGCATACAGTGGGTAAAGACTCGTCCGTCCTCCACGGTGTTACATAACAAACTACTTAATAATATAACTTGACTACGACTACGAGCTTTCTAATGAATACATATACTTGAGGTGACCGACTCTTTAACGACTGAATTTTATAATTCCTAACAATCTCCCCCTAAGGGAGGTCACCTCAATTTACAATGAATACAAACAGATATTACATTAGATTGTTCTAGGATTCTTGATTAAGTCCTTTGCTCAGTAGCTCGTAGTCTTTGATTCTTCATGTTTTGCATGTTTGGATAATTCAAGTGGAGGTCTTTAACTGATCCACGTGATGATGAGTTTTGAGCCAGCATTGAGATCATCAGCTAACATAAATCTTTGACTCATCCATTGTTGGGTTTATTGATTTGATGATACAAAACAATAAAAGAATGAAACATCAAGGGCTTAAAGAGAAAGAGATGAAACCTACAAAAAGATAGAAGGACTTGCTTGCAAAAGAAGATTTATTATTTAGTCCTTCATAGTATTTTGTAAACCTTAATCCTCTAGTATATAAAGAGGACATGGGGTGTAGGTTTTATTTAAGTCTTCCATAATGTAGTCTAGTAAAGGGGTGTGTGTGTGTTCTAGGGCGTCGTTCATTGTAAACGCCTAGAACTAGTTATCCCTAAGATCTGAGATGGCTTAGATCCCTGTTACAGTTAGGTAACACGTTATATTCTGATCAATATATAATTGGGGAAGATGTGGAAAAACCTTGTGTCGATAATAATGATGTTTGTTTTAATTCCGTTGCATGTACATGTTTATTATCATTGTTATTGTTAAACCCTAGCTCTTTAGACGGTCCAAGGAGTTTATCAAACTCCACAATTGGTATCAGAGCTTGGGGAGCTCTTTACCTAGGGATTCACAAGGTTTCTTGGCGAAAAAGAAGGAAGAAAATCGAGTATACGCAAAATTCGCAACTTTCTACAGCACTGTTTTAAAAACGCGATAACTTTTTTGTTAGCCGTTGGATCATGACGAAATTTTTGGTGGACGTTCTATATATATCAATCTAACTTTTCACTAAAGGGATTGTCGATCTGATCTTCCAATAAAAAGTTATTACTTGTCGAAGTCTGCTGCTGGTAAGTTGGTTTCCACTGCTAGTTAATTCGTTTCCACTGCTAGTGTTATTCGTTTCCACTGCTAGTTTGTCGTAACCACTTCTAGCTTGTTGTAACCACTGCTAGCTTATTGAAACCACTGCTAAGATTTTTGAAACCACTGCTACATACTCATATCCACTGCCATACTATTTTGATTCCACTGCTCGAATGCTTGTTTCTATTGCTTGTGTTGTCTGATATAGAATGTTTCTACTGCTTATATTACTCGATATCGGATAGTACATATTTTTGGTTCTCGTATGGTTTGGAAGATGTTGGACGTCACACACAAGATTGGTTATTTGGTTTACACACAATATGGTTAACACGTTGATTTCAGGGGAAGCATATTATGATGTGTTTAATCATTTGAAATTCACGCTTACATCCCTATTTGTTGATAACAAAAATGGGAAGAGATGTTGAAGTGGTGTGGTATGGATTAAGGGGAAGACAAAGGAAGACAAGAATGTTTCATTCATGGTGAGATTTAATTATCGCAACTTCTGCTACTTCGTCTAGGGAAGTTCGTACAAGAATCGTATTTGTTTTGTCATCATCAAATAGGGGAAGATTGTTGGGTTTATTGATTTGATGATACAAAACAATAAAAGAATGAAACATCAAGGGCTTAAAGAGAAAGAGATGAAACCTACAAAAAGATGGAAGGACTTGCTTGCAAAAGAAGATTTATTATTTAGTCCTTCGTAGTATTTTGTAAACCCTAATCCTCTAATATATAAAGAGGACATGGGGTGTAGGTTTTATTTAAGTCTTCCATAATGTAGTCTAGTAAAGGTGTGTGTGTGTGTTCTAGGGCGTCGTTCATTGTAAACGCCTAGAACTAGTTATCCCTAAGATCTGAGATGGCTTAGATCCATGTTACAGTTAGGTAACACGTTATATTCTGATCAATATATAATTGGGGAAGATGTGGAAAAACCTTGTGTCGATAATAATGATGTTTGTTTTAATTCCGCTGCATGTACATGTTTATTATCATTGTTATTGTTGTCCAAGGAGTTTATCAAACTCCACATCCATTGTGGTGTTGGTATTATGTGATGTTGTAACATTTGGACCGGCATGCTCACATTCTGGATCATGATGTATTCTCATCAGATTAGCGGAAGCTTTTACTGGTTCATGATATTTGCAGCAGCATAGCAGAAGCATGGAGTGAAAGTATCAGAGTCGTTGAAGCACATATCATGATTTCTTTAGAGATGAATGTGTGGTGTGAGCATGCGGCTATGGATTGACCGCTTCATTCTGATCAGCTGCAAACGTCGGGCGTACCTGCATACAACAGTTAGCAATAAAGTGCACGAAAGTGTCTTTGATCACTTTCGTTGAATTGAGGTACACGGCCCACGGTTCCCCATTGATCAGTACATGTACTGCCTGTGATCAGGTAACATTCCGAAGAATTTCCTTGACAGGGTTTCGCAGCTGCTCTAGCTGTTCTCAAACCTGAACGTCTCAAAGAAGACAACACGGAGTGAGTGAACCAGCGAATTGAGATTCACTTATTGATGAAAAGAGATTTGAAAAACAATCGTGTATCGCTCAATAGAAATTGTTTTTTGCAATACAACGAAGGTTTTAATGAAAATCAATTATCAATCATAAACACCTTTTATTTTGAGAAATTAGTACACAATCGATGTGCAACAGAAAAGAGTTTTTAAGCACAACGACTGGTTTTTAAAAGGTACCCGTCAATCCATAACCTGAACCAGGATTGATTCAAAAGATTGAATCGCCGCATTGTTTCTGTTCAGTTGTCACATGGTTGATCTATTGGATAGATCTCACATGCCACCCACCAGGAGCTTGTATGATGTTGGCTCCAGAAGGCTTTCCATCTTCATTGTGAATATGTTAGCATAACACTCAGATGTTCTGGCAATACCACAGGGATAATGCGTAGGACTCATAAGATTTAATCTCTCTTTCCTCAATGTGTGAAACAGAGAGTCTTCATTGAAAGTGTCCTAATGAGATTTATAGATGATCTCGTGGCTCTAGACTTAATTGTGCATATTTGGTTCCTATGCCGGAGACTAGGGAGAGGGTCTCCTTCTTCAATATCAACAATTTCTAAGAGAAAGTCGATAGATTATGTTGGTTCCCCGTGAGAATGAAACAAGTCCTTTTATGAGGAACTTGAGTAGCTTGAGAAGTTGTAGTTCAGTGCGTTACTGGGTCCATGACGTCTTGTCTTCAATACCGGTGTTACCTTGGTAATCACCAGTAGCATATGAATTGAACCCGGTATCTGCCCTAAGGTTGAAAAATTGGAGGGCTATTTGTTTTCACCCTTTTCTCATTCAATTCTTTTTCATTTTTCAACCCCTTCTGTGCTTACCAAGACTTCATAACTAGAATCTTGTTGGGTTTATTCCAGTACTAGCTCAATCTCAGTCCGCACTCTTCCCATATCTCACTTTTCTCCTTTTTTTCAATATACCTAAGGACTTCTACACTATTTAGTGGATTGTCCCTGGGTAGATCCCTCCGGTTCTGGCGGATCATGGGAACAAATACCTAACCTTATCGTCCTTATATCACCATACATAAAGTAAAGTTGGTCGGTCTATTTGGTATTGTTCATCTGCCATTGGAACCAATTGAAAACCATTTGAAAATCAATCCAGATACTTGTGATATATTATCAAAGCATTTTGTACCTGAATTGTTATTGATATTTTAGAAAAGGAACTCCCCCTCAACATGTGCTTCATGTATTTTAAATCTTTTGGCACACGGAGGCAAGAGGAAGAATTTACTTCTTTGATTTCTATTTTCTAAAAGATATCAACATCACTTCCCTAATCAAATCAAGTAGATAAAGCATTTTGGGGAAGGATGAGGTTTTCAAAATTTTTGCTCCCCCTCAATATATGCCTCGAGGTTTTGAAAGAGTTTTGCACATACTAGAGGGAAAGACTGCACTTTGGGATAAATTGATCACGTTTCAAATCCTTGTGGTTTAAGATAGATGCTCCCCCTCAACATGTGCTTGGAAAATTTGAAATCGTTTGGCACATGTGGGAAGGAGAGCTTGTACATCCTTATAAAACCATTTATCGAATTATCAGTTTAAATCCAATTTAAATCACAAATTCTACCCTGGTCACAATTATCAAATCATTTGAGATTTGCAATCTCTGTAGATATAAATTGATTTTGAAAACTTTTTAAGGAGAATTGTGACTTGATTATCAAAACGTTTTAACTGATAAGGATCGGATTTTGAGACTTTAAACTCCATTGATTAAACATGCAAGATTGTCTTTTGAAAACATAACATTAGCAAAGGTTTTGAATCAACTGTATAAAACATTGATTTTTTCAACAATAAACCTTGCTCATTTACGTGCCAATTGTTTGAAAAGTGACCTTTCAAAATAACCTTTTTAATTCGAATAAAATCATTCTCCCCCTCAATCAATGACACAAGTTGTTGATTGAGAGATAGAGATTTTGACAGATGATAAGCACAAATGATTTACACGAATAATAGAGTACGAGGTATTTTCAAAACAATTTAGTTTTCATTAGATGGCAAATATTTTTCAGAAGAATCATTAGACGGAAAAGTATTTGGAAAGAGAAACATTTGTATTTTTGATAACAAACATTTATTTTAAGAAACAGAGCATAAGACTTGAAACATGAGATAAAGCATGGTTCTGTTCTTTTCATTTAAAGCGGGTTACTGCCTGAAATGACAATAAACCACCATTTTTCTCCGCCTCATTTTTATTTTATTTTATTTTATTTGTTATTTTTTTAACAAAAACTATGTGCATTCGAAGAACATCTAAAAACCCGTGACATTCTTTGAATGTCAACACAAAGTCCGTAGATGATATCGAATAAGAAAAAACATGACAAAATAGCAATATTTTTTTTTTGGAATTTTTCAAGATTTTTCAATTTTTTTTTTGAATAAATATATACAAGAGATAGATGAATAAAGACCTTTACTCCTCGTCTTCCTCTTGAAGAAGCTTGAGTTTTTCTGGTTGTAAACTCTTTAGACCAAGATGTGGAAGGATAAACTCAAAACGTTCTCTAGGAAGAGCTTTGGTGAAGATGTCTGCTAATTGGTATTCAGTCCTCACAAAGTAAAGTTCCACCACACCGTTTTCAACTTGCTCCCTGATGAAATGATGTCGAATGTCGATGTGCTTTACTCTTGAGTGTTGTACGTTGTTGCATGAGAGAGCAATAGCACTTTTATTATCACAGTACAGAGGGATTTTGTTGAATTCAAAGCCATAGTCAGATAATTGGGATCTCATCCATAGGATTTGAGCACAACAAGATGACATGGCTATGTATTCAGCCTCTGTAGAGGAAATAGAAGTACTCATTTGCTTCTTTGAAGACCAGATCACAAGCTTATCACCCAAAAACTGAGCACCTCCAGACGTACTTTGACGAGTATCTTGACATCCTGCATGATCAGCATCTGCATAGGCTGTTAGTGACATACCGGTGTCCTTCGGGTACCATAGTCCCATATTGATGGTTCCTTGGAGATACCGAAAGACCCGTTTAACCGCTTCAAGGTGCTTTTTAGTAGGCTTAGCCTGGTATCTAGCACACATGAAAACAGCGAACAAGATGTCTGGTCTACTAGCTGTGAGGTACATCAGGGATCCAATCATACTATGATATTTCGTTTGGTCTACCATGATCCCTAAGTGGTCCTCATCTAGTTTATTACGTTCAATCATGGGAGTGTCAACAGGGTCACTAGAATCAAATCCAAATTTCTTTAAAATCTCATTTTCATTATTAGATTGATTTATAAAAATGCCTCCGGGACTTTGTGAAATTTATAATCCCAAGAAAAATGATATTTTGCCCCATCATCGACATTTGAAATTTAGAACCCATTTCTTTTGAAAAACGGTCACACTCATTGGTGTCAGTCGAGAAAAAGATGATATCATCAACATAAATTTGAACGTGAATTAAATGTTTGCCTGACTTCCTGGTGAACAATGTAGGATCAACTGCTCCTTTGCTGAATCCAGTAGATAGAAGAAACTTTGATAGCGTATCATACCATGCCCTTGGATCTTGCTTTAAACCGTAAAGAGCCTTTTTCAAACGATAAACGTGAGTAGGATGCTCTGGATTCACAAAGCCTTCAGGTTGGCTGACGTAGACGACTTCTTTAAGATCTCCGTTAAGAAACGCCGTCTTTACATCCATCTGATAGACTACCATGTTCTTACTTGCAGCATTAGCCAAGAAGATTCTGATTGCCTCGATACGAGCAACAGGAGCAAATGATTCTTCAAAGTCAATACCCTCCTCTTGACGGTATCCTTTAGCCACCAATCGAGCCGTGTTCTTTAGGACAACACCATGCTCATCAAGTTTCACTTTGAAGATCCATTTTAGAGCAATGATCATAGCACAATCTGGAGAAGGTACTAGTTCCCATACATCAAGTCGATCAAACTCATGAATTTATTCTTGCATGGCATTGAACCAGCTGTCTTCATTCATGGCGGTTTTAACATCTTTTGGTTCGATCTTAGAGAGTACGGAGTTGAAGAAGCACCATAAGGCATCGGTTGCAAGTTGTTTCCGTGTGGATACTGGACGAGAGGGATTTCCAATGATGTTGTCCAATGGATGATCATGAGTCCATTTTCTGAGGTGTTCATGTGGCTGTTGTTGAGGGACTGAAGTAGCAGAGTCGATGTCTCCTGAAGAAGATGGTTCTGATGATGATTCAGGAGCAAATATGTTTTAAAATGAAGCATCTTCAGGATTAGCAAAGGGATTAACTTCATCATTGATGCCAGAAACAGTTCCATGATGTACATTCGAAGATTGATGATTTGTTGATGAGACAGAGTGATCAGCAGCAGGCGCTTCTTGACTTAATGATATTGAGACTGAAGGGTTGACTTCATTCACAGGGATAGGAGCAGCCTCTATTGATGGATTTGACATTTCATCAGCATTTGGTTCATAGTATTCATCAAACATTGGATCAAACAATTTCTTTAAATCATCTTCAGTTGGAGGTACATATGGAGTTGCTAGAGAGGAATTTGGTACAAGGGATGAACCAATGGGACTGTTTTGCAGTGCGGGTCCAGAACTGGATTGTCCAGGAGCCATTTGACCGGTAAGCTCATCAAAAGTAACGTGAATTGTTTCCATGATATTTTGGGTTCTCTTGTTGTAGATTCGGTAGCCTTTTCTGCTTGGTGCATATCCAACAAATACTCCAATGTCCGCTTTAGCTTTTAATTTACCTAAATCTTGACCGTCATTAGTTGGATAACATAAAGCACCAAACACACGAAGGTATGATAGATCAGGTTTTCGATTGTGGACAAGTTCATATGGATCTGAAGTTGTTTAATGAGTTTAATGATGACATCTGGAGTTTCGTCCTTTGTCCTCAAAAACTTAACCCAAGTGAATCGGGAGAAGTCATCAACCACTACTAGCACATATCTCTTCCCATTAATAGTTTGCACTCTCATTGGGCCGCACAGATCCATATGAAGGGTATGAAGAACTTCCATTACAGAGTTTGTTGGTTTTGGTTTGTGGGCATATTTCGTGCTTTTTCCCAATTGGCAAGCTAAACAAAGATGATCTTTTTCATATTTTAATCTGGGTAAGCCTCTGACAAGATCCTTTCTGGAAAGGTTGTTTATGGTGCCGAATTTCAAGTGATTGAGACGACAATGCCATAACCAAGACTTTGTTTTAGAAGCCTTTGACAGCAAGCAGATTGGAGAAGACTTCATCATGTCATCGATAGAGATGGTGTATAGGTTAGAACCACGAGTACCTCTTAATAATTCCACACCATCAAGTTCTCTAACGAAACAAGTATGTTTTCTAAAAGCCACTTCTAGATCGGAATCACAGAATTGACCAACAGAGAACAAGTTGTGACCAAGACCTTCCACATAATATACCCTAGAAATTACACTTTTACCAACCACATAATCTCCATAACCCATAATTGCTCCAAAATGGTTGTTCTCGAATCTAACTGTCCTGATGAATTTACTCACAAAGTTCATGAGCCGCGACCGGTCTCCAGTCATATGCTTGGAACAGCCTGAGTCCAGGTACCACAGAACGATTTGAACGATCTGCAGTTGAACACAGACAAGAATGGATAACTAGATAATTGGGAACCCCATGCAATAATGGGTTCCACTTGGTTAGTAACAGTAATTGGAATACCAACATCAGAAATAGAAACATCCATATCAGAAATAGAAGCAATGGAATCATTAGGATTAGATGCGGTGCTGGTGTCCGTATTTGATCTATTCAAAGTATGTTCACTTCTTAAAGGAATGGTTCTACCAGTAGGCATCCATTTTCTAGTGGGCATTGTCTTAGCAGATTGAGGACAGAACTGATTATCCTTATGGCCAAGAGGTATCCATTGATAGCCTATCTTACTAAATGTTCTTCCTGTGGGTTTCCACTGTTTTCTAACTTTTTTTTTGTTTTTGCCTTTTATCCTTCTTAGCATGATTTTTAGCATTAACAATATCAACTGGGCATTTGACAGCATTAGACAAAACATTCACACCACATTCATGATTAGCAACAGAATTCAAGCAGACATCATTACATGGTTTGCAAATAGTATCAGAATTCGAATTAATTACAGTACGCCTATGGCTAATACTAGAATCAACACGATTCGTTTTATTCAACTTAAACTTAAAGTTCCTAGGATGGTCTTCTACTCTCTTCCAATGCACATTCTTAGCTTGTGAGGTCCTATCTTGCTTGGTATTGCCTGGAGGCTTTGACCTGCTTGCTTTAATGTCACTGATTACTCTTGTAGAGGGAATTATGGGAACATTAGTTGGTTGATCTACTTTTTGCATTCCTGAACTAGATGTGCAAGGATCTGAATAGAAGGCACATTAGTGTTCACTTTCTTAAAGCTGGGCATGGAATGGTTTGTATGCTTGGCACTAGGCATAGAACACGGCATCACAGCTTTACCTTTCGCACCTAAGGATTTAGGACATGTTGCAATTAGACATTCTAGCAGCTCCTGAGATCGTTTGGCCTGAATGCAAGCAAACCTAATTTCTCTATCAAGAGGCTTATTTATGAAATCCTCTTCCACAATCTCACGGAGACATTCTAGACTATCCTTAAGGTGAGCACAATAGTTATGAAACACAAGTTCATTATTCCTAAGATTAGGAGGAATGTATTTACAGTCACAGTATATTTGCAGTCAGAGGATGACCTTGAAGCAACATTCTCATTAAAGACAAGTGGCAGTCTCCCTTTTTCCTGACTCCTCAGATTCTCAATTTCCTTTTGTAAAGAAGTTATTTTTTCGTTGTTTTTGTCACGAGTGATTTTCATTGAATCATATAACTCTTTAAAGTGTCGTTTAACTTTTTCATTTTCTTCTAGAAAACTCTCGTTTTCTTTTTGTAAAGCATTTACTAAGTTTTGAAGATGAAAAGTTTGAGAATACTGAGAATCTAAAGGAGGAGGCATTTGGGAACCAGTCACATTGTTCTTTTCACCTTTTAATTGAGAGATTTGGGCTTTCAACTTTCTGATCGTGCAACAATGAGCTTGAATCTGTTCGTCACGTTTATTTATCTGAAAAACTGCATCAAACTCTGGAACATCTGAGGATGTCTTGATATTTGAGGTTTTAATATTTTCTTTAAGATGTTGATATTTTAGTTGCAAATCAAAATGTTCAACTTCTAGTTTAGAAAGATGTTTTACCAAATTATTGTGATCATCTCAATCAATTTTCTCACTAAGTTCTGAGTTTTTGTTTTCAAGCTCAATGACACGATCATGGGAGACTTTCAATGCAATAGATAATTCATGAAATCGAGAAGCAGTAATGGAGTGATTCGTAGCAGTGTAAAACACATCTTGAGCAATACATTCAGAAATAAGATTCTCATTCAAGGTATGCAAGTTCTTCCTCTCAATCTCATTATATTTTAATTCATGCTCATAGTCACTAACCTCAACTATCATTGCATCAAATTCCTTTTCCATTTCTTTAATATCTGAATCTATCCCCTTTTTAAGACTCTCAAATTGATCTTTTAGTTGTTTAAAGAAAGGCATGACCTCAGTTAAATAGCATTCTTTAGTTTGCTCAAAACCCCTTTCCCCTTCAGTTATCCCAGTGGGTGTGATCCTTTTCTTACAAGTTTTCTCAAAATCAACAAATAATTGAAAGATAACATATTGACTGATTAAGGTCTTGCTTTTAGTGGCAATAGTCCTAGGGACTAGATGCATTGGTGTATTAGGAGGATACACAGTTGCTGTAGGCATTTTCCTAAAGGGGGAATTTGTTACAACAAGATTCTCTGCTTTTTGCTTATCTAAATCCTTTTTCCAGAACACTTATTCGGGTGTTAACAACGTTTGAGGCTTAAACATGTTCAAGGAAATCCAATTTTCCTTTTTGTAGTCATGGGGTCTGATAATTACGTTTTTCTCTTTACATGTAGGATTGTTGAGTTTCTTATCCATTTTCTCCCTAGTGACCTCATCAGATTTCTTATCTTCCTCAGTGCACTCAGCGCAACTAGGTTTCTGCCTAGGTTTAAGGATTTCATTTCCATCATAGATAACATTTTGAGCAGCTTTTGCTATCTTACCATACTCAGGGTTGGATTCCTTTATAATGGGGATACTATGCTTATTGCTGAGAACTCTATGCTTCGTGATCATGTGAGCAGTCTGAATGGTATTCCTTTGTACGTACAACTTATTTTCAAGCTTGTTTTTCAAGGTTTTTAGATTAGAAAAATTATTCAAAAGTTTTGATTCCTTAGCACTGAATTCTTGCTTAAGCATTTTAACATTTTCTTGAAGTTCTTGTTTTTGCTTAGCAGTTTTAGAAAGCTTTTCTTGTAAGGAGTTTAACTCTTGTTTTAATACTTCTTCTCTAAACTTACTTTTTCTAATAGTTGTACGCATTTGGTCATCCATTTCCTGCTCACGGATGGTTAACTCAAACTTAGCACGTTGTTCATAAATAGCAACTTGTTCTTTATAGGCATTCAGTTCAGAAACAACATGTTAGCCTTAATTGTTTTATTAGAAGTGATGGTCATTCACGGTTAGGAACTTTGTAACGTGTGTTAGATATCGTGATAGAATAGTCAACGGGCTCGTGGACTTGGGCTAAGCTAATTGGTTATAAGTTAAGTTAAGCTAGCCTTATGTATGATGTAATCCAACCCAAGCCCAAACGAGCCCATGGAAAGCCTTTTAGGGCATCAAGTCCCTTGGACTATATAAACCCCTCAAAGTCTCATTTGAGGGGTGTGCTTGAGTGTGTGTGTGTGTGTGTGTGTTTTTCTTTCAAGTAATACAACTTTATTGTTATCATCTTTCTCTTCTCACATACACGGTTTTAACATCAAGTCACCATCTTTCTCATCTTATTTCTACGCTTTGTTTGTGTTTGTGGTTAACGTGTTTCTATGCGTATAAGTGATATACGTGTTGGGTTTGTGATAATGTTGATAAAAGTAAGGTCCTACAATTGGTATCAATCGCCTAACAATGGTTTAGGAATGGTTGGTTGAAGTTTTTTTTGTTGTTTGTATTCTACGCGTAAGCTCTCGGTACTCATATTTGTCACGCTTAAAACTTTATTTTTTGCACTAAAATCTTCAAGATTCTTGTGGTTTGAGGTTCCTTTAGTGTTAAAGAGTCTAGTTTTGGAAAAAAGTTTGAAGCTTTACGTGTTTTACATCAGTTTTAAACTCGTGTTTATTGAGGTGTATGTTTCTACGCATAAGCTTTCTAAACACTTTGGGTGAAAAAGGTCAACATTTTTGTGCTCTTTGAGTGTTTTTAAGGCTGTTTGTGCATCAGAAATTGGTTGAATCATTGGAAATTTTTTTACGCGTAAGTCAAAACCCTAATCTTACGCGTAAGAAAGTCAAAACCCTAGTTTTCTACGCATAACTTTTTGGTAACGAATCTTCGTGCAACAAAGGTAACTCAGTGCTTCCCTCACTTGGATAAGTGTGTGGAACACTTCGACTTTCGGATATCTTTTACGCTGTGACAGTGTAAAGGATTTTTGGTTTTAAACCAACTCTTACGCATAAGCAGAAAGCTTACGAGTAAGCACTCTACGCATAAGTTAACTCTTACGCGTAAGGTACTCTACTTCTACGCTTAACGTTTACGCATAAGACTTACGTTTAACCTTAAGTTTACGCGTAACTTGGATTTCTACGCATAAGGATTTCTACGCCTAAGCTCTTTACGCATAAGGACTCCTACGCATAAGATCCTACGTATAAGCATCCTACGCATAAGCACTCATCTCTACGCATAAGAACAGTTTTACGAGTAAGATTGTGATCAAAACTTCAAACGGCTATAACTTTTGAACTGTAACTCCGTTTTTAGCGATCTACCCATCAAAACGACCGTGAGAACGAGGAGAATAGACCAACGAATGAATGGGTCAACCTTCAAGTCCTAAAAACGCTCCGAACAGAAGTTATTGAGGTTTTTAAGTTTTTCGACCAAAGTTTCACTACAACAATCGAGCTTAATCCTCATCCTACACAACTCCTTTATCGTTGAATCGATCCTACATCAACTTTATCAGATCATACCTTCATCAATGGTAACTCAACAAGACATTCATGCAGCCGATGCCGAAAACCGTCCTCCTATGTTGGAAAAAGGTGGTTATCTTCAATGGACAAGTCGTATGCTTCGTTACATCAAGACAAAACCTAATGGGAAATTGATGATCAAATCCATTCAGGATGGACCCTTCATACCTCAACAAGTCCAAGACCCTGGAAATGCTGATGCAACACCTCTCGTCCCACCATTTTTTCGTCTTCAAAAAGAATCGGAATACTCTGAAGAGGATCAGAAGAAAGTCGAAGCAGATGACATGGCAATTCATATTGTCCAACTGGGTTTACCAAGAGACATATTTGCTGCTGTAGACAGTTGTGAAACTGCTTTCGATATGTGGGAACGAGTTAGACGACTTTGTCATGGAACAGAAATTGGTCAACAAGACACAGAGAACAAGTTGCTAACTGCTTGGGAGAAGTTTACATCTACTCCAGGAGAATCCATTGAATCATACTATGGAAGGTTTTGCACTTTGATGAATGAGCTTATCAGAAACAAGTTGACACCCAGAACTATCGTGAGCAACATCAAGTTCCTGAACAATCTACCAGAAGAATGGGGACGATATGTCACTATTGTCAACCAAACAAAAGACTTACATCAAGTGAACTTTGATCAACTCAACGATTTTCTGAAACAAAACCAAAATGAAGTGAATGAAGTCAGGCAAGAAAGATTAGCAAAGAATCATGATCCATTGGCACTCATTGCAAAGACTCAAACTCCAGTGAATACACAACAACAAGCTTCATCATCTTCCACTAACAACAACTTGCAGCAATACATCCCTCCACAACAAAACTATCCACCTGAACAACAACATTACCAGGAACAAGGAATCACTGATCTTGAAATGGAACCAGAAGAAGCTTTTTCACAAGCATTTGCATTCTTGGGTAAAGCATTCAGAGGTCGCTATTCCACACCAACTAACAACAACCAACAGATTTCATCAAACACTCGCAACAGGAAAATTGCACAGCCAGGTGTGAACATGGGTAATCAAAGACAAATGGTTGGAGTTATTGGGAATCAACAGGGATATGCTACTGGATTTCGCATGGGTAATCAGGCGGTTCCGAATCAGGGTAATCAGTTGGGTCAGAATGTTGGGAATAGAGTAGTGGGTAATCAGAATGGGAATGTTGCAGCTCCAGTCGTTGGGAATTATGGAAATGTAAATCAGGGTAATCAGGTTACGTGTTATAACTGTCAAGGATTGGGTCACATGGCAAGGAATTGTCCAACAAAGCCGAAAAAGAAGGATCTTGCGTATCTTCAGAAAGCTGTCATGTTGGTACAAAAGGAACAATCTGGACTTCAATTGAGTGCTGAGGAACATGACTTCATGGCTATTATGGATGATTTGGAAGACCTCGAGGAACTCAATGCAAACTGCATCTTCATGGCAAATCTTCAGGAGACTAAGTACGACACTGATTCTGACGCACCTCCTGTCTATGACGCCAACGCAGTATCTGAGGTACCAATCATGGATCCATGCTATAACAATGTCATATTTGATGTGTTTACTCATAACGAACAGCATTCTGTGACACCAGTACCTACTTATGATACATACCTGGACAATCCGAGTTGTAGCGATACTAACTCTGAGACTCCAGATGTGGATCCTAATGGAGGCTGTGTGGCACAAAATACTGAGACTGATGAGGAAACACGTGCTTATTTTGAATCCTTAATCAATAATTGTGGCATTGAAATTGAGAAAGTTAAAACTGTCAATCGCGAAGTTAAGGCCGCGAATGCTAAATTGACCGCTGAGCTTGAGAGTTACAAGGAGAACGCAAAAGCCTTTGAATTTCAGAAAAACAAAGAATCAGAACTAGAAATTGGTTATCGAAATTTGGTTTCTAAAGAACAACTTTTGCAAATCAAGTATAACACACTTGATGTGAATTTGAACTTAAAAATTAAATCTTTAAACAAGGAAATTTCTGATTTAAATAACCAACTTTCTAAACAAAAAGAAATGTTTTCTAATCTTGAAAAAGAGAAGAAGCAGTTGATTACTGATTTTTGAAAGCGAGAAGATTCTCTTCTTGATGAAATTCTTGATAAAAATGAAAAAAATCCAAACTTTGGAAAATTTGCTTCTTAAAACGGGTCATTCTGCTCAAACAATCAAGATGCTTTCTAATCAAGTAAATCCGCATTTTCATACTAATAATAGAATGGCACTTGGTAACGACCCTTCTTCGTTCCTCAAGAAAGCTCAGAAATCTCAGAATGTGTTAAACAATGGAAATGTTTTACATGAACCCATTATTGTTCGTGATTCTCTTGAAACATTAGAACTATCTGAGGAGAGTAGATCAAAAATGAAACAAAATAATCCGGAAATCAAACCTATTGATTATAACAAATGGAACAAAATTAACGGAATTACTTTTGTTAATCAAAAAGAAAAGTCAAAGTTTTCCATCACATCAAGTGTTTCAAACAAAGAGTCAACACCTGTTTCAAAATCTGTTTCAAAACCAGTTGTTGTCTCAAATTCTCTTTGGAACATTGAACAAATGTCTTCAAACAATCCTTTTAACACAAGTGATGCGAGAAGTATTTTAGAAAATGTGAAAACTAGAATTGTGGATCTTCAAGACACTGTTAAAACTAAAACCAATATTACACCAAACAACTGGTTCTCTAGTTTTGACATCGAACAAAGAAAGTTTTTTGAAACTCTAATTGCCCCTCAGCTGAATGCCATCAGTGCAAGGGTAATTCATTTTGAACAAGCGTTTTTGAAAGAAACAACTGACTTTTACAAGGACCATAAATCCCTGGTAAAGCAAGCTAATGACTGTGTTGAACAAATCAAAGTTTTGGAAAATTTAAACGGCTCTCTCTTCGAAGATGTTCTGGCTACTGATATTATGTCCATTATTCTGCAAACATATTATGTTGAAGATCATGAAAGACTCCAGTCTGAGACCTCCAAAATTGTTTCAAAATATGAAAAAGCACTTGAGAAACTTGAAAAAGAAAATGTCTCATATTTTAAACAGCTTGATCGAAAAACTGAGGAATGCAAGTATGACAAACTGTCGTATGAGCGTGCCTACAATGACTTTGAAAGCGAAAAATGATCTTTTGAGGGCTCAGCTGGAAAGTCAAAAAGGAAAGGCAGTGGATACTGTGATTAAAAAACCATTGACTGCGGAGAAATCAAATGTTCCCAAACCGGTTTCCAAACCAAAAATGTCTGTTTCTATGCCTCCTCCAAAAGTAAATGATAAAAATGTTTCATCAAAACCAGTCACTCCACCTGCCATACCTAAACAAAATGTTGATAAAGGAAAAACGGTTATCGAGAAACTAAAAGTTTTAGCACCTGGCCTTTTTAAGATGAGTACCACTAATGCGTCTGCCTCTACATCTAAAACATATGGAACAAACGACATAAGTTTAGAAAAGCACTCTAAAGAGACTAGGAAAGCTGAAACCACCTCCCTTGATAAAAATGTGAATCCTAATGCGGGTGCCTTACCTTCTACAGGACTAGAAAGCACCTCTAGGAGCAGCAGACTAAAGCCTAAGAGCAATACAAGGAACAATAGAGTCTCGCTTGCCTCTAAGAGTAGAAGCTTGAATAAAGAGAAGAAAGTAGAAGAACGCCCTAGGAATTTACCGCTTTGTAATAAGAAAGACATTTCATCTGAATGTAATGAACGTATGAAATCTGCTAAGTTTAATGAATCTGTTGAATCTGTTTGTTTAACTAGCAAGAAATCTTTAACTAATGTTCATGATGATTGTGTTTCTAATAATGAGATTGTTAAGCCTGTTAAGAAGAATGTTCCCAAAAGAACTTATGCTAAACGAATAGGGAGACTAGTTGCGAGACTTAGGCTTTACACTACTGATAGGGAGCATAATGTTTACTTTAAGGATGACATTTGGAAACCCACGGGTAGAACTTTTACACTCCAGAATGGTAGAATGAGTGATGAACCTATCTTACCAATAGATGACTTCTATGAGTGTGCTCAAGATTTTACCTCTAACCCAAAGGAACCAAAATCGAAACGGTTTCCAAAATCTTCTTCTTCTGTCATTGGCAGGTTATCGAAATATGTCTTTGGATCGTCGACTCGGGTTGCTCCAAGCACATGACCGGAAATCTGAAGCTGCTGATCAATTTCGTCTGGAAATTCATGGGAACCGTACGTTTCGGAAATGATCATGTAGCAGCTATCATGGGTTATGGAGATCTACCTTTTGGAAATTATTTAATCACTCGGGTTTACTATGTCGAAGGGTTGGGACATAATTTGTTTTCAGTCAGGAAGTTCTGTGATGCAGATTTAGAGGTTGCTTTTAGGAAAAATGCTTGCTTCGTTAGAAACTTGGATGGCACTGATCTCTTAACTGGGAATCGTGATACAAAATTGTATGCTATCGACATCAATCAAATGGCCTCTTCATCACCAATATGTCTTATGACACGAGCATCTGGAACTCAGTCCTAGTTGTGGCATAGAAGGTTATCCCATCTTAATTTTGACACCATCAACAATCTTGCCAAAGACAACATCGTCAATGGACTTCCAAAGTTCAAATACACCAAGGATCACTTATGTCCATCATGCGAACAAGGAAAAAGCAAAAGAGCATCATATAAACCCAAACCCGTACCTAGTTTGGAAGCAAAGTTGCATATGTTGCACATGGACTTATGTGGCCCAATGAGAGTTGAAAGCATTAATGGGAAAAAGTATATTCTTGTTATCGTCGATGATTATTCAAGATATACATGGGTTAAGTTTCTGAGATCAAAAGACGAAGCACCAACCATCATCATCACATTTCTGAAACGTATTCAAGTACTTCTTCAAACTCCAGTAAGGGTTGTAAGAACAGACAACGGCACTGAATTTACTAATCAGGAGTTAAGAACTTATTTTGAAGATGTTGGAATCACACATCAGACATCAGTTGTTAGAACTCCACAGCAGAATGGAGTAGTTGAAAGAAGAAATAGAACTCTTGTGGAAGCTGCTCGCACAATGCTAATTTATTCTAGTGCACCATTATTTCTATGGGCTGATGCTGTTGCCACTGCTTGTTTCACTCAGAACCGATCCCTAATCCATCCTAGATTCAATAAAACCCCGTATGAGCTTGTGAACAACAGAAAACCTGATATCTCTTACTTGCACGTGTTTGGCGCTTTGTGCTATCCGACAAATGACAGAGAAGATCTAGGGAAACTGAAAGCTAAAGGTGATATTGGAATCTTCATTGGATATTCAGATAACTCGAGGGCATTCAGGGTGTATAACAGGAGAACTAAGAGGATCGTGGAGACAATGAATGTGAAATTTGATGAACTTTCACATATGGCTTCTGAGAGACTCGCTCTAGAACCCGCACTAAACCCGCAGACTTCTGGACACATCAGTTCAGGACTCGTACCTCAAAGAGCTCAATCAACTTCATTTGATAATCCTACAGAACAAGAATGGGAGAATTTTTTCGAGTTAATGTTCGATGAATACTATGGTGGAACTTCGACAAATGCATCAAACCATCATTCCGCTGCACCCGCTCAA
This sequence comes from Chrysanthemum seticuspe, assembly GCA_019973895.1. Lineage (NCBI taxonomy): Eukaryota > Viridiplantae > Streptophyta > Magnoliopsida > Asterales > Asteraceae > Chrysanthemum > Chrysanthemum seticuspe. The sequence continues at coordinate 199,383,434 of BPTQ01000004.1, read as the reverse complement.
AATCATCCTCCACCACCAACAGAAGATGCATCTACAACGGTCGAAACCAATGCACCAACTCCATCAACATCATCTACATCTACTCCAGTTATTGCACCCATTCTACCAGCAGTTGATGAGCAAAACCAAAACCGAAACGATGCAACGTTAGATGAACACTTATTTGAAAACCCGTTTGCTACGGAATCAGCTGAATCATATTCAAGCTTACGAGAACCATCTAACTCGCATACGTTTAACCAACGGTATCCTTCTACTCTGAAGTGGACAAAAGACCACCCAATTGAACAAGTTATTGGTGAACCATCAAGGCCAATTCAGACGAGACGCCAACTTGCCACCGATTGCGACTTGTGCATTTACCTTTGCTCAATTAGCAATATAGAGCCAAAGAACATTCGCAAGGCAATGGCAGAACCCCCATGGATAGAAGCGATGCAGGAGGAACTTCTCCAATATCGTCTTCATGACTCTTGGGATATGGTTCCAAGACCAATTGACATTCGCGTCATTGATCTTAAATGGTTATGGAAGAACAAAAGGGATGAAGAGATGACTGTAATTCGCAACAAAGCTCGTCTTGTGGCCAAAGGATATAGACAAGAGGAAGGGATAGACTTTGAAGAGTCATTCGCGCCGGTAGCTAGACTTGAAGCAGTCAGGATATTCTTAGCCTATGCAGCTTACAAAAACATCACAGTTTATCAGATGGACATTAAGACCGCGTTCTTGAATGGAACTCTGAAAGAAGAAGTGTACGTGAGTCAGCCAGAAGGCTTCATAGACATGGAACATCCAGACTACGTCTACAAACTCAAAAAGGCAATCTATGGATTGAAACAAGCTCCGAGAGCGTGGTACGACGAACTGTCCTCTTTCCTTATCCAAAACAATTTCACCAAAGGAACGGTTGATCCTACCTTGTTTACACAAAAATGCAAAAACGACATTTTGATTGTTCAGATTTATGTGGACGACATCATCTTTGGGTCCACTAATCCGAATCTTTCAAAGCATTTTGAAAATCTCATGAAAAGTAAATTTGAAATGTCCATGATGGGGGAACTAAAATTCTTTCTTGGTTTACAAATACATTAGTCCCCTCGTGGAATTTTTATAAATTAAGCTAAATACACAACTGAGATTTTGAAAAATCATGGTATGGATAATTGTGATTCGGTCGGAACACCAATGGTAACTTCACCAAAAATTGGAGCCGATTTGTTTGGGAAACCTATTGATCCGAAGAAATATCGGAGCATGATTGGTTCTCTCATGTATCTTACTGCTAGTCGACCCGATATTCATTTTGCTGTTTGCTTATTAGCACGGTTTTAGGCTAAACCTACCGAACTGCACCTCAAAGAGGTTAAAAGGATCTTTCGGTACCTGAAGACATCCATTCACATGGGACTTTGGTATCCGAAGGAATCCGAATTTGATCTAATTGCCTTTTCAGATGCGGACCACGCAGGTGATCAAGTTACAGCAAAAAGTACATCCGGAGGAGCACAATTTTTGGGTGAAAAGTTAGTCAGCTGGTCTTCAAAGAAACAAGATTGCACTGCACTTTCAACTGCTGAAGCTGAGTATGTGTCTCTATCTGCGTGTTGTGCTCAAGTTCTATGGATGAGAACACAACTCACAGATTATGGCTTTACTTTCGATAAAATATCTATGTATTGTGACTCGAAAAGTGCCATAGCCATATCATGCAATCCTGTTCATCACTCAAAGACTAAGCATATCAGAGTCCGCTATCACTTCATCAAAGAGTACGTCGAAAATGGTACTGTTGAATTATTTTTCGTGAAGACAGATTACCAACTCGCCGATATATTTACTAAAGCCCTTCCAAAAGAAAGGTTTGACGATTTAGTTCGACGAATTAGAATGCGAAGCCTAACCCCTGAGGAGTTAGAACGTCTTCTCGAATCTTCTTGAAAATGATTTTTCCAAAAAGCTTCGCTGTAAATATTTTTGAAAAACAAAATACAAAATTTGAAAAACCAACAAAAGCAAAATATAAAAATATAAAACTTTCAAAAAATTCAAAAACAATATAAAATATAAAATCCAAAAATATTCTTCTCACGACATGTCTCTCGTATAATCGATATTCTGTACGTTTCTAGAAATGTCATTCAACAATGATACGGGCATGTACAGATGCTTGAGCGAGAGTTATTTAATATGTTTTCTAAAACATGTCGTTTCTCAAAATTTTCTTCAATGATGGCTTTTGTATACTTCAGTACGAAACCCGGACTAAAATGATGACTTTTGATTATTTTTCAAATCAAAACTCGTGTTTTTAAAGAAAAATCAAGTGTACGCTTCAGTGTACTACATTTAAAAATGATGCGAAATCATCATCATCTTGAGCACCTTTTCAAGATTGTTCAAAAAGATTTTTCAAAATCTTTCAAAATATTTTGTGCTCAAGATAACTCCCTCTAAAACCCTTTAATTTATTATGCTTTATTAAAGGGGGAGTATAAAACAAAAATGTTCCAAATTCATGCTTAAATCAAATCCGTTTGTCTCCCCAAAAGATTCTAAAATGTTGTTTAATCCGTTGATATCAAAAATATCACGTATATGCTATTTTTGAGGGGGAGGAGACGTGATTAAAATGTGATCAAAAAGTTTAATAATCGTTGTTTGAATCTCAAAATGAGCTCGACTCAGACGGAACCAATGAATTGACGAGAAATCTAGTCAGGAAATGTACCATCTCGAGAAACTTTCTATGGACTTGACCAGGACGGGTAATAATTTCAAGCTAGTTCTCTAGTGATGTAAACGTGTCTCGAATCTGTCTAGTTCATTTAAAGTCGATCAATTCAAAAAGTGCGAACTCTACCCTCTATGTGCAGATTTCTGTCAAAACTTATAAGCACATGTGAAGGGGGAGTGTTTATGAAAATATAAAACTCTCGAAGTGTTCCAAACATGTTTTCTATCAAAAACACTTAGAGAGATTTTTCAAGAAAAGGTTCTTATGGCAACAATAGGACAATCATGGAGCTATAAGGTGTCTAAGAATAGGAAATTCGTCCTATGATCCGCCAGAGCCGAAGGGATCTACCAAAGGACATCACAAATAGTTAGTATTAGAAGTCCTTAGGATTGATTGAAAAAAGGATTAATGTGAGAAAGGAGAAAGAAGGGGTTGAAGAATTAAAAAGAAATGTAATGAAAAAGGGTGAAAAGAAATAGCCCTCCATATTCAACCTTAGGGCAGAAACCGGGTTCAACTCATCTGCTACTGGTTGTCACTAGATGACACTGGTATTGAAGACAAAGACGTCATTGACCCAGTGACGCACTGCACCTAACCTTCTAGCCACTCAATTCCTCTTAAAATGATTTGTTTCATTCTCACTGGGAACCCTACATAATCTATCGACTTTCTCTTAGAGATTGTTGGTATTGAAGAAAGAGACCCTCTCCCTAGTCTCCGCTCAGGAAAACCAATATGCACTATTGAGTCTAGAGCCACGAGATTCATCAAAAGATCTCATAGGAACACATGACATGACATCGCTTGTTGTTCATCAATAAGGGCACAAGTGATATATTCTAGAGTCCTACGCAGATCTTAGCAATCTGCCAGAACATTTATGAGAGGCTTCACATTTGTGATCCTCAGTGATTGAATGGAAACTCCTGCCAGGGTCAACATCAAGCAGCCCTGACAGCAGGTCACTTCGGTAACTCCCTGTGGATTACGCTTAGTGTGTCTCAAACGGTCTATAGTCGTGGAGTGATGCTTCGGTGTACTTCAGCGACTCATATGAACTGTAGGTGTACTTCGGTATATCGCGTTATCTCACTTGTGGGACTCCAGTTCAGGAACGGCCTCTGTGAGAATTAGAGACGTGTTTTCACACTATGCTGTTACCACCCTCGAAATTCAAACTTGTAAGTGCCGGAATCCGCTTATTACTAACCTGTTTTATGTTTTCTTCTTATGGAAGCTCCGGAGCGGATTGATCGTCCAAACTCTCCACATGCTCATACCAACAACACATGAAAGTTCTCATCAAAATCAAAGGCTACTCAAAGTTAAAGATGATTCTTCGTCAATGTCAAAGAATCTACAAAGTTTAAAGACTAGAGAACCACATCATTGGTAACCAAAAGATAAATAGAAGTGTGAGCATGGTGGAGAAAGATGTGGAGACACCTAACCAACGAAGTTGACAACGGCAGACAACCACATTATCTGATCACAAAGCATGAAGGAACAAAGAATTAAGACTATTCTATATCTACACGCAAAGTTCAAGCTCGAGAAAAGTAAATACCTAATCAAGTGGAGCATCATTTGAATGACCACCCCTTAGGGGGAGATTGTTAGCCTTAATTGTTTTATTAGAAGTGATGGTCATTCACGGTTAGGAACTTTGTAACGTGTGTTAGATATCGTGATAGAATAGTCAACGGGCTCGTGGACTTGGGCTAAGCTAATTGGTTATAAGTTAAGTTAAGCTAGCCTTATGTATGATGTAATCCAACCCAAGCCCAAACGAGCCCATGGAAAGCCTTTTAGGGCATCAAGTCCCTTGGACTATATAAACCCCTCAAAGTCTCATTTGAGGGGTGTGCTTGAGTGTGTGTGTGTGTGTGTTTTTCTTTCAAGTAATACAACTTTATTGTTATCATCTTTCTCTTCTCACATACACGGTTTTAACATCAAGTCACCATCTTTCTCATCTTATTTCTACGCTTTGTTTGTGTTTGTGGTTAACGTGTTTCTACGCGTATAAGTGATATACGTGTTGGGTTTGTGATAAGGTTGATAAAAGTAAGGTCCTACACAACAGAATCATCATGAGCACATGCAGTGTATTCATCAAAAATATAGTCATCATTGACTGCAGAAGATGCATCACTTGGTACAGTCACACTTTCACTTTGTTTCACATATTGATCATATGGGAAAACATTGATATTACCCATATTTTCAATATCTGACTCAAAAGTTTCAGTTGATTGTACTTTGTTATGTATCTTTTGCTCATCAACATCATCGTATAGTTTTAATACCTCTGAGATGATTGACTCCTTGGATGGACCATCTTGCTTAGATGATGAGGCTTTAGGAGAGACCATTGGAGAAATGCTAGCCATGAAAATTGTTTGTGCAGTAGGTTCATCATCGACGTCAGAGTCGTAAGCATCACAGTCAGCGACTTGAAAGGCATTCTGATGATTGTGACCTATCTCCTGAATTGGCTGTTCATCAACATCAGCGTCATATGTCTTTGCATTCCCTTCAGCAAGAAACAATAACTCCTCTTCATCCAAGGCTGCTCCATTATCCTGAGCTTGCACGAGCAACATCTTATCCCTGAAGTACTCAACATTCTGAGGGCGTTTTGGTGATGTGCAGTTCCTTGCAATATGTGCCTCACCTCCACAGTTGTAGCACTTGATCGGCTTTGCTTGTCCCTGATTTCCATTCCTTCCACGATTCTGATTTGCTACATATCCTCCACCAATTCCACCTCTTCCCTGTTCATACTATCTTTCATGAACTGGTTGCACCACAACCTTTCCATCTCGGACGGTAGCTTGATTGTGTGGATTGGATGTTGTTCTGAGGTTATTGTTGGTTTGTGGGAGAGAGTTCATGTTTTGACTAATCATGAGAGCCAGTTGATTAATGAAGTGTCCCACGCGTGCATCAGCATCAGCATGTTTGAACATTGGATCAGGAATGAGTTTGTGATTACCATTACCCATGGGTATAACTTGAGAAGCTTTGGTGGTAATTCCAACATTTGTGTAGAAAGCAGTTGAATCATTTGGTGAGCTTGATTCTCCCTGATTGGTTTTGAATTGCTCCAGAATCCTTTTCTCAAACATAGCATGTCTCTCATTCTGAAGAAGGAAAGCCTAGAGTTGCTCATAGTTTGTATTTTTCAATTCTTTGGTTAGCTTCACAGAGGTGACAAACTTGTGCCATTCGGGATTCATGTTGTTCATGAATTTTCAGTTCAGCTGAATGTTAGGCATGGTCATTTTGATGTTCCTCATGTCATTCACAAGCTTATGGAATCTCACATAGTATTCATAGACACTCTCATCTAGTTTCATCTTGAAGTGTTCAAATTCATCATACTGTTGTGATTCTCTATCATCAATAGTTAATTCAGAACCTGAGAGAAGCATCTTGACATTATCCCATACAGCCTTTGCTTCAGTGTTGTGATTAATAAGCTTGTAGATGTCTTTTGGAAGACCTTAAAGTATAATGTTAGAAGCCCTGATATCTGCATCGAATCTCTTTTTCTCCTTATCATTGAGCTCATCATACATCTTTGGTCTGTCTATTCCATAGATCATTGTTCCATCTGCAGCTGTATCAATTAAGTCTATAGTAGTCTCAATCTGATAAGGTCCTTCATCGATTGACTTGAGAATGTTGACTCCGTTTTCTTTTCCCAAACAGTACAATCGGATTCGTTGTGCCCATGAGTCATAATCAGTTCTCAAGCATAGGTGGACGTGTATCTGACCCTGCTGCTTGAACGTCCTCAGCTACGGAAGAAAGAATAGTAGGAACGATGTTTGCCATGATTACAAGTTCTACGGGATTTTACTATTATTTGATTAAACCGGGAAATTGATTCTTTCACGGGATTTTACTAAACCAAAAGAACAACCGTAAGAATGTGTCACGAAGAAGTAACAAATCTCAATAGACAAGTAGCTAAACACTCAATTCGCTTAGTTATCAACTCGCTAAACAACCAACTCGCTTAAAGAAACAAGTCGCTTAAGGAATCAACTCGCTAAATAACCAAGTCGCATTAGTATCAACTCGCTTAATGAAACAAGTCGCTAAATAGCCAACTCGCTTTAGTATCAACTCGCAACACAATCAACTTGCTTAATGAAACAAGTCGCTTTAAGAATCAACTCGCTTAATAGCAAGTCGCAAACGGACACAACTCGCTTAACCACCAAGTCGCTTAAAAGATCAACTCGCTAAATAGCCAAGTCGCATATATCAACTCGCTTCCAGTAACAAAGCAACTCGCTTCGAAGAAACTCAAGTCCGAGACTCAACTCGCTTAGTACAAAGTTCACAAATGACAACTTTATCAATCAAAAACAACCAAACCACAATGATTTAAGCCTTCCAATTCAAAACATAAACACATATGATGATCCTAAACACAAAAGTACAAGCAAAATTCAAACTTTAACACTAGAATTTGTCCAAATGATTCAACCTCTCCTAAACACTTAATACCCCAAAAACCTTATGAAATCCACCAAAACAAAGAGCATGAAAGATGAATGATCAAACCATGGCTCTTGATACCAATTGTAAGATATAGGATTTCACAAACACACTAAACCATAATCACTATGGGGCGTTCAACTAGTTTAGAGAGAGAAAGTTCTAGACAGAGAAAGGGAAGAGAGTTGGGAACTATGTGAAACAAAGAAAAATGGTATTGAAGCTCCAACCCTCTACCTTGGGAGGTAGAGGGTATTTATAGTTTCTTACAAACAAACGCCACCTACGGGTTGTGGATCAGGCATACAGTGGGTAAAGACTCGTTCGTCCTCCACATTGTTACATAACAAAATACTTAATAATATAACTTGACTACGACTACGAGCTTTCTAACGAATACATATACTTAAGGTGACCGACTCTTTAACGACTGAATTTTCTAATTCCTAACATTCATCCTGAACCAATTCATCTAGCGCGCGTACTATTCCGGGGACTCTATCCAGATCTATGGATCTCCCCAGCATCCAAGCGAGACTCCATCAAAATCTGCCACTCGTTGGGCGACGCCTTCTTTTCTACGAACACCCCACCACTGAATGATGAACTTTGCCAGTTTTCGCCTCCGACCCGACCAGGAGAGAACACAGGGTCAAGCCAAGCCCTTACCCGCCTGAATGGAATTCATATCTCCTTCGTGAAGGGAGAAAGCCCGTGGAACTGGACTGTGACTCTTCTATTACATTATGGAGAAGTCCATTCTCGTCATGGTCGATCCACGTCCTACCGTAGTGCCCGGAGAACCAGGCTTGCTTAGCTCACCATGTTTTCCACTCAAGCATCCTCAACCCACATCTCCAAGAAACCTAGGATTACCATTAGACCATCCACCAAAAATCACACTTAAACCACCACAATCACAAGACACTGTCTTCATTGACTTAACTCATGAAAATGATGATGATGGAGCAAGTACACCGCCTTCCCAAAGAACTCCTTCCTCTTCCACACCACCAAATGCTCCATCCAAATCATCCTCTAATGGGACTACTTCATCTCTTCTTCATCCTTCAATACTCGTCTATCCTCTATGGATATGACACTCACACTCACACCCAGCACCCTATTGGACTATGTTATGCCAACTCTATCACCCACATACTCACCATCTCATTCACCTCATATCATGGGATAACCCATCCAACTTTACCCGGTTGATATACATAGTGCTAATTTCCTATGTTTCTTACACAACTGAAACCTCATCTTCTATCTTAGGGATGAACTTCAATTCATGTTCTCCTATATGGAGCATCTCTTGACACCACCACAAGAGCCAATCATACCACCTTATCCACCAACCAATACCCAACCAACTAAACATGCTTATGTTTAGTTTTCAAGAATAATTAGCTAGGATCCCTTTTGTGTTTGAAGCAAATCTTAGGGATTCCAAAGTCATTAAATATTAATATGTGCTTCATGTTGTTTTTATTTTCTTGTCTTCATATTGTATTCACACCTTGTGTGTGATAACTTGCTTTATCTATGAATGCTTATTTCTTGCTTTATGGTTAGATATTTGTCTAAGTTGCTACATGTTAGATATTGTATTTGTGCCATCTAACTTTGTTTTGTAGCAACAACCATTGCTCGATTCCTTGGTGCCCTCCAAGCGAGGGGGAGTATACATCAAGGGGGAGCTTTAGTGTCATTTTGACAATCTTTTTGCTTTGACAAAAAGGGGAGAAGTGGGATATAAACTCAAATTAAAAACTTGCTAAAATTAATTTTCACCTAAAATGAGTTTATGTTTTGTCATCATCGAAAAGAGTGAGATTGTTGATGCAAATAATATCTAAAAACGTTATTTCTATCTTTCGATATCTCTACGTTTTGATGATAACAAAATGTAAAAACATGTTACATCAAAATTAACGTAAACAAGTTTTTAATTGAAATATCTCGTTTCTACATATATCACTCTAGGTAGGAACAAACAAATTTACAACTTGACAAATGATCAAAGAAGTGAATTTGTGTTTCAAGCTTCACATTTTTAATGTGACAAAATATTTTTTCAAAAATACATTTTACAAATTATTTTTGAATAATAAAGAAATGTTTTAATTAGAAAAATAAGTTTAAAAATCCCAACAGCTATTCCCCCCCCCCCCAAACAGCTCCTAACTTCCCCAAATAAACTTTCATCACTAAAACCAAAAATATGAGCGTTTTTTTCTGGGATGGTACCACGGTACCACTAAGTTTAGTCATACCGTTAGGTATTTAACAGTACCGTGCACTGTAACGGTAGAATTTCTTGTCCCTATAAATACCAGCCCACTTCAAAGTTTTTGGGTATCCTTTTTCACACAAACTTTCCGAGTTTAACTCTCTTAAAACACATACACACTCCTTTAATCATTTAGATAGTTTTATTTTGTTTAAGAGTGATCCTTTCTTCCAACCAAGTGATCACCTTCATTCCTCTCCTAGTGCAAGAGAAGAACACATTGTATCAAGAAGATACTAAGTGTTTTAGTCATAGTAGTGTGCACTTGTAACCCTTGTTACATACTTGTTGTATCTTGATATACATCAAGTAGTCTTGAGTCTTGTTTAGATAACTTGTGTGGATCATTGTGATCTTGTTGATATCTTAGAGATCTCTTGTAGTTTGTGAGTTAGTGTGTTGACCAAGTGGATCAAGTCTAGATCGTGGTGATCTAGTAGGTTGTGTGATTAGCAAGGATCGGGTAGATCGTGATTGATATTGGTACTAGCTAGATTAGTACTCGACATTTAGCTTAGTTTCGAAAATTGTTATAAGCGACGTTGTACGATTTTCTCCGCCTCAATGGAGTTTGTTGACATAGTGCTTAGAACTCTCTAGTTGGGTACTCGAGGAGTGGAGTAGGGTGAAGTAGAGCTTCGTGACCGAACCACTATAAATCTCTTTGTCTCGATTTGATCTTTCCATCTCTCACTCTTTATTTTTATTACTTACTTTCAATTGTTGTAGTGTATTTGTTGTAGTCTTATTAAGTAAGATTCATATTTTTGTGGTTTTGATTTCACTAAGGATTGAATCGAAGTTTTTCTCAAGTAAACTTTGTTAACTAAATTAAAAAGCGGTGAAACTATCCAACCCCCCTTCTAGTTTCCCACAAACGGGTCTTGTATCTTTTATTGATTTAGACTTGTGCATATAGACAGGTATTTGTTTTAAGTACACCATTCTAAATAAGTTTTTTACATTTGGACGGGTGGAAATTATTCCAGCCAGTATTAAAGATCTTTGGACAACTTAAAATGTGTTTTAGACGTGTGTTGTTAAGATAGGGTCTCTATGAGGAGGTCTAAAAGACCGTTTGTGTATTAGTGTTGTAAATAAATGAAAAAAATTAAGCAAAAAATGGTTCATCACTCCATTTTGCTCTAAGTCAGAACATGAGAAAAGAAAACAGAAATATCTACTTATTAGTTCTTAAGTCAAATATCTTTTAATGGCAACACATTAGAAAAGAAAACTGAAATATATGGCAAGTATGCGTTTCAATTGTCCGAATTATACGAAAAGACATTAACATGACAGGTGAGGTCGGAGTGGCATAGTGGATCTTCTTAAGGTTGAGGTTTTTGTTAGAGACTTTCTTGGCCATGGGAAGAGTTCCATTAGCATGGTACTTCTTATACAACTTGTATTTTGAGGTGTGCATCTGGGGCTTTGGATGCCTTTTTAAAAGAATCATGAATCAGATTGATTTTCATAAAAAACGAGCAAATTTTTTAGGGTTCCAAATTATGCAAAAACAGTAACAAAAGTTTTATGCATGGATACCTGAGTTGAATTTGTAAAAGATGACGATGCGAGTTGATCCATATTCTCATTGATTTTAGTGATATGAAGATGTAAACTTCCTTCTTTTTTTTCATTGATTAATTATTTAGTGATGATAGAACAAAGAGAGCCTTGATGCTTTAGGGTTAGCTTGTGAGTATTAGTGAGGAAAATGTTATACAAGTAGCCTTCTTTATATATAAGCTTTTTATTAAAGCAAATGATATCAGGCATTAAAAAAAGAGTTAATTGCATTTTTGGTCTTTGTGGTTTGGCCAAATTGCAGGTTTGGTCCTCAAAACTTTGAAAATGCAGCGATAGTTCTCATTTTGAAGTTTAGATTGGATTTTTGGTCCCTTGATAAAGTGAAATGACTAAAATACCCTTTGTCTTCTTCAGAAAAAGACAGAGGTAATTTGGTTATTTCACACTGATAAGGACCAAAAATGCAACCCAAACTTTAAAATGGGGACTATCGTTGTACTTTCAAAGTTTTGGGGACCAAACCTGCAATTTGGCCAAACCACAAGGACCAAAAATGCAATTTTAGATATCAATATTTTTTATGATTAATGGCTATCCCCACAATATGTAATAATTGTACTTTCACCAATGCAACAAATACAAAATTGAAAATGGATAATCTTGAGATAAGATATATGTTAAGTGGTATAAAGTTTTAAATAGTTGGAGTAACATAAATAAACACTTTGTTACCATTATTTATCATTGATGTCTTAAATTGAATATAGAAAAATGTATATTGATGGTAAAATAAATGAGCATAAGTTTAATATTAAGTATTTAAAATCATATTGGGTGGGTTGAATACTTGTTGTAAGATATAGGATTTCATACAAACGTGTATACTTAAATCATAGAAGCATATGGAGTGTTTAGAGAGAGAATGAGAGATGTTCTAGTGAGAGAAACACATAGAAGGTTAGATTCCAAATGAACATCCAACCCTCTCCCTTGTGGGGAGAGGGCTATTTATACACAGAAGCACGCCCTCCTTCGGGCTGTGGATCAGGCATACAATGGGTAAAGACCCATCCTTCCTCCACGGTGTTGCACTAGACTAGACTACGCTAATAACTAACTAACAAATAACGTAATAAACGATATGTCTACGAGCTAACTTAAGCTAGATTATATTTGGGGTGACCGATGCTTCACTATAGAATTTCCAATTCCTAACAATCTCCCCCTAAGGGAGGTCACCCCATGATTTACATTTCACATCCTAGCATTCTAATTAATCTTCAGTCTTGAGCTCGTAGACTTCACTTCATCAAAATGTTCAATCTTTGTGCTTTCATGGTGATTTCATCGTAGTTCAACTACTTTGTACATTAAGTGGGGGTTATAGAGCTGATCCACATTTTGATGACCTTCGAGCTTTATTTGAGATCATCACCCACAGTTAATCTCAGCATCACCCATTGTTGTGTTGCCCGCATATGATGTTGTGACAAATGGACCGACATGCTCACATTCTGGATCATGATGTCTTCTCATCAGAGTAGCGGAAGCTTTAGTTGATTCATGATATTTGCAGCAGCGTAACAGAAGCAAGGAGTGTAAATATTAGAGTTGTTGATGCACTTATCATGATTTCGAAGTGAATGCGTTGTGTGAGCATGCGGCAATGGATTGACCTCTCAATTCTGATCAGCTGCAAACGTCGGATGTGCCTGCATACAACAGTTAGCAATAAAGCGCACGAAAGTATCTTTGATCACTTTCGTTGAATTGAGGTACACGGCCCACGGTTCCTCGTTGATCAGTACAAGTACTGCCTATGATCAGGTATAATTCCGAATAATTTCCTTAACAGGGTTTCGCAGCTGCTCTAGCCGTTCTCAAACCGGAACGTCTCAAAGAAGACAACACGGAGTGAGTGAACCAGCGAATTGAGATTCACTTATTGATGAAAAGAGATTTGAAAAACAATCGTGTACTGCTCAATATAAATTGTTTTTTCAATACAACGAAGGTTTTAAGGAAAATCAGTTATCAATCATAAACACCTTTTATTTTGAAATATTAATACACAGTCGATGTGCTAGAGAAAAGAATTTTAAGCACAACGACCAGTTTTTCAAAGGTATCCGCCAATCCATAACCTAAACCAGGATTGATTCATAAATTTGAATCGCTCCATTGTTTCTGTTCAGTTGTCACATGGTTGATCTATTGGATAGATCTCACATGCCACCTACCAAGAGCTTGTTTGATGTTGGCTCTAGAAGGCTTTCCATCTTCATTGTGAATGTTTTATCATATCACTCAGATGTTCTGGCAATACCACAAGGGTAATGCGTAGGACTCTTAAAATATGTTCTCTCTTTCCACATTGTGTGAAATAAAGAGTCTTCATTGACAGTGTCCTAATGAGATTTGTAGATGATCTCGTGGCTCTAGACTCAATAGTGCACATTTGGATCCTATGTCGGAGACTAGGGAGAGGGTCTCCTTCTTCAATATCAACCATCTCTAAGAGAAAGTCGATAGATAATGTAGGTTCCCCGTGAGAATGAAACAAGTCCTTTTAAGAGGAACTTGAGTAGCTTGGGAAGATGTAGTGCAGTGCATCACTGGGTCCATGACGTCTTGTCTTCAATACTAGTGTTACCTTGGTAACCACCAGTAGTATATGAATTGAACCCGGTTTCTGCCCTAAGGTTGAAATAATGGAGGGCTATTTCTTTTCACCCTTTTTCACATTCAATTCTTTTTCATTCTTCAACCCCTTCAGTGCTTACCGATACTTCATTACTAGAACCTTGTTGGGTTTATTCCAGATCTAGCTCTATCTCAGTCCACACTTTTCCCATATCTCACTTTTCTCCTTTCTTCATCATTCCTAAGGACTCTACACTATCTAGTGGATTGTCCCTGGGTAGATCCCTCCGGCTCTGGCGGGATCGTGGGAACGAATACCTAACCTAACCATCCTTATATCACCATACATAAAGTAAATGTGGTAAGTCTTTTGGTATTGTTCTTCTTCCATTGGAACCAATTGAAAACCATTTGAAAAATCAATCCAAGTACTTGTGATTCATGATCAAAACATTTTGTACCTGAATTGTTTTTGATATTTTTAGAAAAAGCTCTCCCTCAACATGTGCATTGTATGTTTGAAATCAGTTTGACACATGGAGGCAAGAGGACTTGAAAATCTCATATTTAAGAATGAAAGATTCGTTTCTTTGATCAACAATTTCTAAAAGATATCAACATCACTTTCCCGATCAAAGTTAGTATTTTTCATACTTTGTTAAAGATATTTTTGGGAGAGGATGTGGTTTTCAAAAGAGTTGATCCCCCTCAACTTGTGCATATAATTTTTGAATTTGTTTTGCACAAGGAGGAAAGAGTTCTTAGAAGCACTTTCACGATCATATAGCCATGCGGAAACCATTAGAAAATCAATCAAGGTACTTTATGTTAAAACATGGAAATCTTTGTACCTTGAAAGTTTATTTTCTTTTTGAAATGCTCCCCCTCAATATATGCTTCGAGATTCAAAAAGAGTTTAGCACATATTAGAGAGCATTATGCATTTTGAGACAAAAATGGTCACCTTTTATCAGATTTCATATTTATATCACATTTTCTCCCCCGATCAAAAATTTCAAATCTTTTGAGATTTTGGATCTCAAGTGATTTAAATATGTAAGAAACAAAACTTGTTGGAGAAAAATGTTTCAGGTTTTATTTGATCTGAAGTGGACTACTCCAAAGTTCCCTTTTAGACAAAAAGGGAACACCAATCCATACCCTACCACTACAATATACATTGTAGTTATAATTGTTCATAGTACAATCACCACATTACATAGATCATAATACATAACAAAACTATTGCAGAAAGATGTCTTCATTCAGTTCTTTGCAGTAGCTTGTAATGACCATCACGTATTTTGCCACCCACAAAACTTTCAAGGCTGCGGAAGATCTTTCTCGGCTTAAGTCTTCGTCTGATCGCAGCAACGAACTCTTCACACCTCTTCAAATCCTGTTCAGACCAGAATTTGGTTTTGTTCCACGGCTTCAAGTCAAATCTGATTTCCTTCACCCTTGAGTCCAATTCTTCTTCTACCATCTTGAGTGTACCATCACTGAATTTGTATAGCTCGCACAGTCTCATTAACATTCTTGACCCATATCTGTCAGTAAAGAGGACTGCTCTAGGGGTGTCAATCACTATATAGTCATGACGAAATTCATGTCCTCTGGCTTCCCATTGAGGTCTTGTAAGATTGACCTGAGTCTGGTAGCTTTCCACGCCAAGTTGAAAATCACCAACTCTTTGTCGAATGACTAAGCCCCTGATCCAAAGATTGACAGCAGCAGAGAGAGCCTTCTTTTCACGAATAGGTAAATGGTCTAGATGTCCTTGGAGGTTCAGAAGATAGAGATCTTCAAAGTCATTTGCATCAAATGTTTGAAGTCGTTTTCTTCTATAACATAATCTTTCAAGTCTGCTCTTCGAAGAACAATCTTCTTCAGGTAATCATAGCCATAGATTGAGAAGATCTCTACACTGAAAACACTTAGAATACGCAGCTTGGATCGAACAGCTCTGCGACTCTTTTCTGCTCCATGTCTATCAATGTAGAATTTCTTCTTCTTGAACCACCAATGAGAAATGCCATATGAGGCAGCAATGTCATACACTTGTTCATTGTCTGTCCAGAATTGATCTGGTACCATCTGTTCAAGACCCTGATCTGTGTAGGTAGCAACTTTCATCTTAGAAATCGATAAAGCTGGTCTTCTTTCAGTAGTTCGAGCACATAGATAATTCAGGTCATGGTTGAAGAAGAACTCTGATTGAATGGTCATTTGTCCAGGTTCACCCCCGAGCGGAAGAGGGTTGTTCACATTAAACCGATTGATCTGCTCACTAACTTGATCATTCAGCATTTTATGGCATTCTTCCATCTGGTATTGAAGCTGATTAGCATCCGAGTGGAAGACTTTGACGATTTCAAATGCTGGGCCTTCAAGATCTTTAGGAGTGATTGACGAAATTCCATTCTTCTCACAAAACCACTTCATAAAGCTTCCCATATCCCCTGTGAAGTGAAGAAGAGAGTCTTCTGCTGGAGCTTCATAGATGGAAATAAGGGTTGTAGCCCAATTGTTGTCAGGGATTATTGAATCAGACTCGGGAATGGACCATGAAGGTTTAGAAGTTTGAGGTTTATCTTTGGTGAGCCAGCTTTGAGTCATGTCCTTTGAAGGTGCAGCTCTAGACGTTTTGATGCGTTTACCCTCAATATACGCGTCCAACCAATCTTTTTCTTCTGTAACTTTGGGGATGTGCTTGGTAGAAGCACCATCGTCTTCTGATTCTAACTCTTGAGCAACGTAAGACTCTTCATTAAGCATTTGCTTTTCAGGAATAGAGGAGATTGTTGGTGTAAAACTGGAGTCAACAGTGGTCCATGCTGTAGAAGTCTTTTGAGATCCTTGACCACTTGTAGTTCCGGTTTGATTATGAGAATTTGGTGGAGGTGAAGGTGGGTTTTCCTTGTGAGTAGAGGCTGTACCGGAAGATCCAACAGCTCCAGATGTTCCTGATCCACCAGTTGGAGGTGGAGGAGGCGGTGGAGACTTGGGGCCTCCAGACATTTCCTTTGTTTCCATCAGTACATTCCTTCTTTTCATCTTACCCTCCCTTTCACGTACATCCTCTACAAACTGCTGATAATCATCATGCCTTATCGATTCTTCGAGTGCCTCGTATAATTTCTTATGAGTTTTGTCCAAATGCTCTCCTGCGTCATGCATTCTTTCTGAGAGAACTGATCACATGTCAGAGATCGGCAAGCCTTTAAATCGCTGAAGTAATGGAGCCTTCATTACCCATTCAACTGCATCTTTTACTTCTGATTCTATTGCATTTGTTACAACTTCATCGAAGTTAAGATTCTCCAGCTTTTTGACACGACGATCAAGGACGTTGATGGATTTAGGCAGGTGCTTCTCAAGAGCTTCAATTCTGAAAAAGCGCTTCTGTGAGTAGTTGCTCTGAGGACTTAGCAGGAGGTGGTGAGGCCGGTGGTGTGACAGCGTCACTGATTGTGACAACTGGTAATGACTCTTTCGCGGGTTCGGGTGGTGGAAGTGCAGTTTTTTGAGCAGGTTCGGGTGGAGGTGTGATTGATGGAGTTGTAGCAGATGTGGTGACCATTGGTGCAGACATAGGAGGAATGGTTGATGTGTCTTGCTGAATAGTGACTGAGAACATGGACTGAACTTCTTCCTTTTCATTAGTTTGCTTGTCCGACTCGATGTCTGAGGGTCCATCCCTTAGGAATTGATCACCATAAGTAATGTCAGGATCAATGTTCTTCAATGATGACAATGACCCTGTGCACATGTGAGTTTCTTCAAGGCGATGTGTTCTTCTGATCCTGGCTCAAGGATCTCCTGTGGGTCATTCAGCAGTTCATTTTCTTTATTCTTTTCTGATTGGGTGTCACTAGATGCAAGTGTGTCTTCCTGTGTATCAGACACATCCTTTTCCATTCCCGTTGGTTCTTGAGCTGAAGATGATTCAATGCTTCTTTTCTTCAGCTCAAATTGGGTAGTACTTTTTGGTGGTGGAGAAGAGATGGTCAGAAGCATATGAGCGGCATGTTCTGCTTCTACGCCTGCAATCCCTTTGCCTTTGTCTTGTGTTGTAGGTGTGGTTTGTCGTGGTGTATGCACTGGTTCTCGAATCACCACTCCTCCCACTGGTGGTCTCTGAGGCATGTTTAGACTATCCAGGCTTTGTTGAATTCCCTGTTGAAGTGCAGCCTCGTCTTCATCTATCAAACCCATCTCACTTTCTGGAACCTTGGTTCTTTCATCATTACCCTTACCAGTGTCTCTCCTTCTCCTCTTTTGCTTTTGAGACGGGGAGTCATTAGATATTGAACTATCGGGTCTCTTCTTTTTCTTAGGTAGGCTTGAGTAGGTAGACTCTGATTGTTTTGATTTTGATTGTGCGGGAGTGGACTTAGGTGTGTCATCAGTGGTTGTGGCGGAGGCTTTCTTTACATATCTTTTGAAATAATCAGCTTTCTTGATTCTTTCTGTAAGCAAAGCTTCAGGAACAGGCATTCCAAAGATCTCCTTGTCATGTCCTTTGGCAATATATTTTACGTTGCCTAGGACGAATTCATCGCTGGCTTCATGTAGGTCTGTTGCAGATGCTGGATAATGAATTTAGAAAACCTGATGCTGGGAATTACTCGTTTGCCAAGGCTTTTTCTTCCTTTGACTTTATTCTATGAGTTTAATCTATCAGTGATGAATGTGTCTAAAGACAGGGTGAATTCTTCCCAAATAAGTTCAGCGAAGTCAATATTTTTACCTTTGACCATCCCCCACAGAATTTGCATTATAGGAGCTCTTACTTTGTCCGTCCCTGATGTTTTACCGGTTAGGCATAAGTTGAGAATCGTAACAATTGATCTCCATGGTTGATATATTTCGGCATTGATGAGTGATGAAATCTTGGTTAGCCTTTCCGGATACCCCAATTCATCGACAAAATCTAATATATCTTGAGTGGAGGGTGGAGTGAAAAATTTGTTGGAAGGGTCTCTTGGCGTGATCTAAAGAGCATTCCTGAGAGTCTCAACGGAGATGTCATACCATTTGTCTTCTAGCTTACATGAGTACGTAGCAGACATCTTATCCCATGTAACGGTATTCCAGAACCGTTGAATATATATGGAGGGAATAGTGCATCGCTTGGTTAAGGCACCAAAGAAGTTGGTGTCTTTCAAGATGTCGATAGCCAGTCGGAAAGTTGGATTTTGTTGGCCTCTATCCACATCTACATAGCAGTTGCTCTTAGCAATTGAAACCCATTCCGCACGTGGAAGTATTTCGTCATCACTTAGAGTGACAGTTGGTGCAGTGGCAGCAAGTATATCAGAGGATGTGGTGTCAGCCATTGAAATCTGATAATTACACATACAACAAAAACAATATCCAGAAAATTTGTCAGGTTAAGACAAGGTTATCCATTATGACCAATTTATAACCCCATATCATAAGCACTTGGATAGAAACATATAGTCTACTAAGAAAGCCGGATATGACAAATATGGAGGCATAGGATGCACATCTCAGAAAAAATGTAATCAATATGCAGAAACTTATAAGTGCAAGATAAGTTGTGAGAGGACATAAAAAAGATAATACCACAAGCAAAATTGACAACTCGCATAGGACAAGTATGTCAACTCGCAAGCTGCAACTCGCTTTGGAACAACAATTTGAGCAACTCGCATAACTCAACACGCATAGGTAACAATTAGTTATCAACTCGCATACGTCAAAACATATGAGGTAAGTCGCATAGGGCAACTCGCATCCATAAACTCGCTTTGGTCAAAAACAGGTCAACACGCATAACGTAACACGTATACATCAGACTGTATGTGACAAGTCGCATATAGCAACTCACATAAATTGACAAGCAAGAGGCAACACGCATACACCAACAAATAATGCAACTCGCATATAGCAACTCGCTTTCAAGAATATCATACAGCAACTCGCATATAAGCAACCATGGGGAACACGCTATTAAGAATATTGCAAGGCAACTCGCATATAAGCAACCATAGGCAACTCGCTTAGAAGAACACAAGATGATCGTCCCAATTAATCAAACACATATAAAAAACACTTGAAAATAATCACACGTATAAATCACAAACCTAAAAGGGTTATTATTCAACAAACCGAAACACAAATCCTATAAAAACATCATACGAGTCACATTAAAATGCAACACGCATCAAGTAAATAATCAAATTCAATCATACAAACACCCCAACTCAGATCATGATACAGACAACCCTAAGCAATGTCATCTAAGGCCATTTTCAATTACATTAATCAAAGAGATTTAAACCTAGTGACTGTAAATTTTGATCGAGGCGAGCAGGATATGACAAAATCTGCACGATGGGTTAGGATTAGATATGGTTCAAGTACAAATCATGATAGAGTTATGATAAGCAAGATCAGATAGCAAAAAACCTACCACACAATCACCGGTTTGTTAACTCGCTTAGATGAGAGTTGAGAGAGAATGTGTTTTTTAAAAACTTTGACTGAGTGAGTGTGTATTTTGACCAAGAGACAACACACAACCTTAAGTACACAGGTTTAGAGAGTTGACATTTTAAGTCCCTATACATTGCAACTCGCATACTTAAGCTAGAGAGTCAACACGCATACAACAAATTGAAACCTTATACTAGCAACTCGCATAATTAAACAGAAAGGACAACTCGCATGCATCAAGTTGATTATCAACTCGCATATTAACAAAAACTTAAAAAATTGCTAAACTTAAGAGACAAGCATATCAGTTCAGAAATACATAAAGTTTAGCAACTTAAGTCACACCAAGTATCCTTAAATAACTCCACATAGTATGCAACAACCAGGCCACACAATCAAGAACGCAGACACAGGCAACATCAAAGGACATGATTATTCTACCCCAAGTACTAGACATATTAAGAAGCACAATTCTCCCCCTCAATCAATGATACGGGTGAGAAAGTAATCATTGATTGATTCAGTTACTATGCAGTGAGTCTTCGTCAACTTAAGTTTGTGATTATTAAGACGAGTAACAATAAAAATTTTAAAGACTCAGTTCGAACTTCATCTAAAGCCCCGTGCCATTGTTAAATGACATTTCTAGGACTGTAGATGTTATCGATTACAGAAATTTTTTAAAAACGAGTGTAATAATTAATTAATTAATTTTTTATTTTTATTTTTTTGAGAATGTATAAAACTTTGTACAAGAATTAATGAGAACGAGTCCTGAATAGAGGGGATCG
This sequence comes from Chrysanthemum seticuspe, assembly GCA_019973895.1. Classification (NCBI taxonomy): domain Eukaryota; kingdom Viridiplantae; phylum Streptophyta; class Magnoliopsida; order Asterales; family Asteraceae; genus Chrysanthemum; species Chrysanthemum seticuspe. The sequence continues at coordinate 199,362,445 of BPTQ01000004.1, read as the reverse complement.
AGAGTCAGAGTACGAGGTACATCAATTCTGACAAGCTACAATTCCAGAGTGAGCAGTCTTCATTTCTTTTGGAAACCAGGTCATGATGTTCATGATTGAATTGAGCATTGTACCTGAAAAAGACTAAGGACACTTTGCACTAATAACACATGTAGTATTGCAAATAGGTGGGGTTAGTGACAGGTGTATCCTCATTTTTGGATGTTGTACAGTCAGGTCTAGGAGTATCATTAATAGAAATCCCTTTAAGTCCAACATTCTTGAAGATTTTACCTGTGGGCATCCACTTAAGACAAGATCTAGGTGAGTAAGTCCATTTGGTTCCTGTGAACTTAAATAATCTACCAGTAAGAATCCACTTAAAACAACTGCTAGCAGAGTTAGGTGAAGCCATTTTCCTGTTCTGAACATTGGTCCTTTTGCAATTAATTTGTTTTTTAGGGGATTGGTCAGCCATTTGATGCTTCATATATGGACTAGATGATCTCCTTATATTCCTGATCTTAGAGCTTTGAACATTAAGCTGGGGATTATTATTCATCATATCTGAATGAATTAGTGAAGTGACTAGTTTTAACAAAACTATATATTCTCATCAACTTGGGAGGCAAGCTTAGATTTCAATGATTTAAATCTTTCTGTTTTAAATGCATTGGTCTGCCTAACTACAGCTCGTTTTGTATTATTAAGTACAATTGGCTTTCTCAAGGTCGATGGTTTTGTAAACTTAGTGTTCACTCTATTTCCAATAGTTTTTTTAAGCTCATTTTTTAAGGCAACAATGGTGAAGCTCTTATTCTGAATTTGGGCTTTGAGGGTATCAATGTCTGCCAACAAGGAGTTAGTTTGATCTAATAGCTTGGAATTGTTCTCTAATAAGTTCTTCCTCAAGGACTCATTTTCCCTTAATAGCTTGGTCACACATAAAGCTAATTCATCATTCCTAGATTTAATCGGATCACTCACCTCATAATTAAGATTGTTCATCCCTTTATTACATTTCTTATGCAAATCTGAGAGTTGTATTTTCAGATTACATATGGCTGCGTCTTTGTTCAGAATCTGGTTTTTTAACTGGTTAATTTCAAAAAATTCTCGAAATTCTGGGAATTCTGGATTTCTGCAAGGTTTTGTAGCAAGAAAACTTTCTTCTTTTTGTTGTATTGCAATTTCTAAGGAAATGCAGTGTTTTTCGAGAATTGAGTATTTGTTAGAAAGTTCATCAAAAACCCTTTTTCAACCATTTCATTTGTTTTAAAAATTCTAGACTCAGTCTCAACCATGGAACATTCATCCGAATCATGTTTATCCTTAAGATCAGTTTGGTTAGGTAGAATAGCAGATGCATTATGTTGAACAATTAAGGGTACCTCATCAGATGACACTAGTTCATCCATTGGTCTGACATGTGTATCCACATCAGGAGTTACCGAACTGCTGGTTACTTTATTCTTTGTTGTATCTGATGTTATGCATTCAGCAACTCCCGTCCTTTCAACAGAAATATTACCCGACATTTCACCACTATCTCCTAATTGCACTTGACCCTCATTCACGAAATAATCCTTTTGAGCAGCTTCCTCAATGTACTTTTCCACATTATCCATTAGTCGGATAAATGTATCGATGAACTCCTGAATTTCCATTCCAGTATGTTTCTTGAAAGAAATTCCACTTGAGTGTTGATCGAAGTCTGCGGAATATTCCCCATTGATAAATGGCTGGAATTGGTTGTAGATTACCTGAAGTGCAGCATTGGAATCATCTTTTTGTACCTTCCTTTTGGTAAGTTGAAGCTTCAATAATTCTAAGTTCGTCAGCAAGGTTCTCGTCAATGTAGGTAGGTCCTGACGGAAAAGAGCACTACATGTTCGATCCACAATTGTAGATAAGAACTGTAAGAGATGGGAGTGAAGTAGTTGATAGGGCTCAAGGCTGCATTCCATTAGCAAGGCATTTTGCAGCATAAGCTGGTGTAATTTCTTGGGATTTGACTCAAAGTACGAGGTGTTTTGATCATCATTGATTGAATCTGTTAAGGTTAAGCTTTCTGAGTAGTACGTACTTTTTCTGCTGTCCACTGAGTCATATAGTTTGAGCACATTGGAAATTAATGGATCAGTGGTATAAGCCATGAATGTCAAAATTTACGGGATTTTATTATTCTTTGATTAAACCGGGAAATTGATTCTTTCACGGGATTTTACTAAATCAAAAGAACAACCATAAAACTGCAGCACGAAGAAATGACAAGTCTCAAAAGACAAGTAGTGAATCTTGACAAGTCGCACCCTAACCAACTCGCTTGAGGATCAACTCGCTTAGTGGACAAGTCGCATAAATGGACAACTCGCTTAACAGCCAAGTCGCATAACCCAACTCGCTTAATAGACAAGTCGTTTAAAACCCAAGTCGCATAAAGATACAACTCGCTTAATAGACAAGTCGCTTTAAAAACCAAGTCGCTTAAAGATTCAACTCGCTTAATAGCCAAGTCGCATAAACCAACTCGCTTCCAATAACAAAGCAACTCGCTTCAAAGAAACGTATTACCGTGGCTCAACTCGCTTCGTACAATTTTCAAAAACCACCACTTTAAAAATCAAAAACAGCCCAACCACGATGATTCAAGCCTTCCAATTCAAAACCTAAACACATATGATGATCCTAAACACAAGAGTACACTGAAAATTCAAACTTTATGTAGGATCGTTATTTTATTGTGTTGATGATTCGGGTGGTCTTGGGAGATCAAAATACATGTTTTCCATTTTAGAGAGAGAAAGTAGAGAGAGAAAGGGTGTTCTTGCTAGAGAATTACTTAAAAGTTGAATATTAGATTAATGAAAAGAAGCACCACCCCTTCCATGGATGGAAGGGGTATTTATAGTTACAAGAAATACGACCTCCTATCGGCCTGTGGATCAGGGATACAGTGGGTAAAGACCCGTCCTTCCTCCACGGTGTTGCACTAAACTATACTACGCTACAAACTAATAAATAAACTACTAAATAACGTAACTAATGACAAGTCTACGAGCTAACTTAAGCTAAATAACATATGGGGAGACCGACTCTTCACTAAGAAATTTTCCAATTCCTAACAATCTCCCCCTAAGGGAGGTCACCCCATGTTTTACATTTCGAATCCTAGCATTCTATTCTTGACATTGTTCTTGAGCTCGCAGACTTGAATTCTTCATTTTCGCAATCTTTGTGCTTTTGTAGTGCAACTTCAAAGTCCGCATTGATCTGTACTTTCAGTGGAGGTCTTTGAACTGATCCACATCTTTGATGATCTTCGAGCTTTCTTTGAGATCATCAGCCACAGTAAATCTCTCTGGATCATCCATAGTAGTGTTGCCTTCATGTGAAGTTGTGACATTTGGACCGACATGCTCACACTTTTGAATCATGACATCTTTCCATCAGAGTAGCGGAAGCCTTACTGGTTCATGATATTTGTAGCAGCGAAGCATAAGCATAGTATGAAATATCAGAGCCAGGTTATGTAGATCTGCACCAGTCATGATTTCTTCAAATTAAGTGTGGATGCTGTGAGCATGCGGCTTTGGATTGACTCCTCAATTCTGATCAGCTGCACTCGTCGGGGTGTACCTGCATACGACAGTTAGCAATAAAGCGCACGAAAGTGTCTTTGATCACTTTCGTTGAATTGAGGTACACGGCCCACGGTTCCCCGTTGATCAGTATAAATACTGCCTGTGATCAGGTAGGATTCCTAAGAATCTCCTTGACAGGGTTTCGCAGCTGTTCTAGCTGTTCTCAAACCGGAACGTCTCAAAGAAGACAACACGGAGTGAGTGAACCAGCGAATTGAGATTCACTGATTGATGAAAAATGATTTGAAAAACAATCGCGTACTGCTTGAAGAAAGAGTTTTGCAATACGACGAAGGTTTTATGAGAAAGATCAATTTTCAAACAAAATACTTTTTGTATTAGAGAATGAGTACACATTCGACATGCTAGCGAAAAGAAGAGATTCGCACATCGAACGGTTTTTTTAAAAGTATTTTTCAATCAGAGATACCTTTTTTTGAATTTGAAAACATAAGTACACATTCGACGTGCTAGAGAAAAGAAGGTTTGCACATCGAACGGTTTTTTCAATAGTATTCGTCAATTCCATTCCTGGACCAAGGTTGATTCAAGAAAGAATCTCCCCATCGTTTCTATCCAGTTGTCACAAGTTTGATCTTACGAGAAGATCTCACATGCCACCTACCAGGAGCTTGTTTGATGTTGGCTCCAGAAGGCTTTCCATCTTCATTGTGAATATGTTAGCATATCACTCAGATGTTCTGGCAATACCACAAGGATAATGCGTAGGACTCTTAATATATTCTTACTTTCCACATTGTGTGAAACAGCAAGTCTTCATTAATTTAGTGTCCTAATGAGATATTGTGGATGATCTCTTGGCTCTAGACTCAATTAGTGCACTTTTGGTTCCTATGCCGGAGACTAGGGAGAGGGTCTCCTTCTTCAATATCAACAATCTCTAAGAGAAAGTCGATAGATAATGTCGGTTCCCCGTGAGAATGAAACAAGCCCTTTTAAGAGGAACTTGAGTGGCTTGGGAAGTTGTAGTGCAGTGCGTCACTGGGTCCATGACGTCTTGTCTTCAATACTAGTGTTACATTAGTAACAACCAGTAGCATATGTATTGAACCCGGTTTCTGCCCTAAGGTTGAATTGATGGAGGGCTATTTCTTTTCACCCTTTTTCACATTCAGTTCTTTTTCATTCTTCAACCCCTTCAGTGCTTACCGAGACTTCATAACTAGAACCTTGTTGGGTTTATTCCAGTACTAGCTCTGTCTCAGTCCGCACTCTTCCCATATTCTCATTTTTCTCCTTTTTTCAATATTCCTAAGGACTCTACACTATCTAGTGGATTGTCCCTGGGTAGATCCCTCCGGTTCTGGCGGATCGTGGGAACGAATACCTAACCTAACCATCCTTATAACACCATGCATAAAGTAAATTTGGTCGGTCTTTTGGTATTGTTCATTCCTTCTCGACACCAATTGAAAAATCATTTGGAAAACCAATCAAGGTACTTGTGATACGAGATCAAAGCATTTTGTACCTTAATAGTTTTGATCATTTAGAAAATGCTCCCCCTCAACATATGCATATGATATAAAATTGTTTGGCACATGGAGGCAAGAGTTCTTTGAAATAATTTCTTTGAAATAATTTCTTGATCACAATTTCGTACGAAAAAGCCATTTGATTTTCTTGGTAAAATTCTCCCCCTCAATATGTGCATAAGATTTTTTGAAATCATTTTTATCACATAGAGGCAAGAGTTCTTTTGAAGCACATCCACAATCACAAAATCCATTAAGAAAACCATTTGAAAACACAATCAAGGTACTTTATGAATCTCTTTTAAAAAAACTTTTGTACCTCGATGGTTTTGCTCCCCCTCAATATGTGCTTCAAGATTCGAAAGCGTTTAGCACATATGAGAGAGCAGCCTGCACAACTGAATCAAAACGATCAACTTTTATCAAATTTCATTATTAAATCACAAATTCTCCCCCGATCAAAAATATCAAATCCTTTGAGATTTTGGATCCCAAGTGATTTAATTAGGTTTAGAAAACATGGGAGAAAATGTGGCCTTGTTTAAATACTCATCTGGTTTTTGGATAAATCCTCCTCCTCAACATGTGCATTATGTATATTGAAATCGTTTGGCACATGGAGGCAGGAGTGCCTTTAAAGGACTAAAACCAATTCCATTTAAAACAGATTTGAGATTTAAAACACGATCTCTACCCCGATCAGAAATATCAAATCATTTGAGATTTGTGATCCCAACTGATTTAAATCATTTATAAAATTTTGGGGAAAGACGTGGCAAGATTTAATTTTGAAAGATGACAGATATGGACCATTTTAAGACATTAAAGATTGTTAGTGTCAGGTATGATAGTTTTTAAGAGATCTTTTAAGTAAAACAAAACAATTTCACAATCAAACAAGAACAGAAAAGATTTCATTTTGAAAGACCTTGATTCTAAAGAAAAAATCATACCATGACATAACATTAAATCTTTAGATCACCACCTTTTTGTTGTACAAAACGGACTTTTTGAAGATATATTGTATGAAAATATTTTAAATAAAATCACTCTCCCCCTCAATCGATGACCGAAGTCGATAATTGAGTGACTTAAGTTTTGATAAAATGAAGTCCGGTGATTTTTAAAAACTTAGTCCAATATATTTTCAAAACAATATTTTCCATTTTCAAAACAATTTAATCAAATTATTCAAAATTGTTTTAGAAATGATATCCTGCACAAAGATTCGTTAGGTGGTTGAGCCGCTTTTGTTGTTGTTGTTGTAGGGTTTGGAAGAAAACCGTCTGCTGATGCAGTGAGACTTCTTCTTACGTTGCATTTTGAATGCCAACTGAGGTCAAATTAAGCTCCGTTTCTTCAATCTCTTAGAAGAAAACCATCTGCTGATGCAGTGAGACCTCTTACGTTGCATTTATGCCAACTCTCCATTGAAGTCCAATTAAGCTCCGTTTCTTCATTTGTCAACCCAAGATATAGTTACCCTTTCCTTTCGGCATCCAATCATCTTCAATTGTGGGATCCGGATCGGGAACATTCTTTTATACCAATATACCTGCATATGTTAGTGAACACACATACAGATATATGGTGGTCGACATCACCCAAACAACAATCGACTAATTCAAGTCAATTCAACATATCAATCAGTTCATATAAGGCATGGGGTTTATGTGTTTCTCAAATTCTAATCATCTAAACCTAACAATCATATCCTATATTCCTAGTCCTTCGACACAGGCAAATATCATTTTTTAATTAAGTACGTAGGATAATTAAGAAAGCCCGTCAGATGAAATAGATTTGAAAACATTATCCCCCTCAATCAATGACTCATTTTCTAAAACGTTAAAAGCGCTGAAGTCATTGATTGAGTTTTTCAATTTTAACAAAAACTCTGAATCTGATTGTTTTGAAAGCAACTCATTTACCACCATTTTAGAAAACACCAAATATTTTTCTGAAGAATTTTAGAAGGAAAAACATTTGTGTAGGAACAGCAGTCCTTCGACATACTTTCCTTGTTTTGTTTTTAGGATAAGTGCACGAAATATTTGAAAATTGGTTTAGCGCAACACTTTCCTTTCTTGAAGAACGGGTTGCTATCTGAAATAATAGCAAGCCATAGTTTAAGCACGGGTTGCAGTCTGAAGTAACTGCAAGCCATATGATTTGTGACATGTTTTGAAAAAGAATATTTACACCTCCTGCTCGAACTTCATCTAAAGTCCCGTGCCATTATTGAATGACATTTCTAAGACCGTAGATGTTATCGATACCAGAAGACATGTCTAGAGAAAACATATTTTTGGAATTTTTCAAATTTTCTGATTTTTTATGGGTTTTTGTTGGTTTTATATTTTTCTATTTTCTTTTTCTTGGTTTTATATTTTTCTATTTTGTTTTGCTGGTTTTATATTTTTGTATTTGGTTTTTCAGATAAATATATACAAAGATAGAGTAGATGATATAGTTAAAGAGGATGATGATACGAGTACCGAGATAAGGATATCGAGCAGCACGTCGTAGAAGATAGAAGTCATCAACTCTTAAACATTCACCACCAAAGCTTCCAGGGCTCTTGAATCGAAGAAAGAAATTGAACCACCTGAAAGTGAGACTTTGGCAGCTTCCCCCCAAACCGAAAATCCTTTAGCTGAGCAGATTCGAAGCTTTATTTCAAGCTTGCCTTAGCCAGGTGCACAGATAAGCACACCACTATCATAAAATCCGCTGCTCCATTTAAGAACGATAATCAAGGATCTCCATTCGGGGTTATATCATCAAGAAGAATAGCAACGTATCATCCCACTCATAAATAATCTTCTCAAATTTCATAACCACTGAATTCTGACGCAATCCATTCCAAAAGGTGTCAAGAGAACACTTCCCCCAAGTAGTTGAGTTGATGTAGTCAGTCTCTTAGTATAATGCTCAAGAACTCTCCCAAATACACTTCATGAGGGGAATGAAGAACACCTTCCCATGTTCACATTTTTCTTCCCTGATGAACGTGTATGAAGCTCAAGAACCCGAAGTATACCAATATCCAAGAACTCTCCCGAATACACATCAAGAGGGTAATGTAGAACACCTCCCCTATGTTCACATCTTTCGTCCCAGATGAATGTGTATGAAGCTCAAGTATCCGAAGTATACCAATACACAAGGAATGAGTAACTGATAACATTGAAGAAGCAGGCCAAGTCACTGATTATCTCTGCGGGTGACAATCACTGCGGATGTCAACACCGGAATAAGTGATTATATCTCTGAATCACTGATTAAGCACTCAAGTGAGACAGCTGAACATCCCCAATGTACACAATCTCTCTCCCCTGATCATTGCGATACCATCGAAATCACCACACACTAGTGTACCTCTTTTATCTTCAGAAACTTTTTCTAACATCACTTCCCCCACGTAGTTGGAATAATAACACTTAACGCCTTAATGAGTAAAACCTTGAGTTTCTCTGCGGTCATGACATTTGTTTTCCCGGGATATCTTCAATCACTTAGAAGAATTAAGTTCATCAAGTTTACTCGTCATGAGTCAAACCTTGAGTTTCTCTGCGGTAATAACATTTGTCTTCCCGGGATATCTTCAATTTCTTAGAAGTATTAAGTACATCAAGTTTACTCGCGTTTAGATGCTTGTCTCCTTCCCCCTTTCTAGTTTTGATACTTCAGAATCAGCAACTCTTTGAATGCCCAAATACTTGAAATTTGTTGAGAAGATCGCTTGAAGTCTTTGTGAGAATCAACTTGCTGAAGACTCACTCTGACTATTTTTATCAACCCTTATGTAGACAATTTGAAGTGACCACTGAAGAAGAAAAACCGATATACCCTACTTTGAAACTGAAGTCAACTTCCCCACAGTTGTATCTTAAGCTTGCACCTAATGATGGAAGAACGGTGTAGAGAATTTATGCTTCAAGCAAATCTCTAAGTACTCACTACCCAAACAAAGTATGAGACATTAACACCTCTTGCGATTATCCACACCGTCATATGCGTGTGACACTGAGTAAAACAAAGTAACTCCTAATTGTGATAGTTAACCAGGTCTTCAACCATCCACCTCGACTGCTGGTAACTAGATAAACCAAGTCTTCAACTCAAATTCTTAAGCCCGAGCAAGTTATCGAATAAGAACACGCCTTTGTGAAAGTCAACTTCAATCTCAAATAAGTGATAAATGATTAACTCCGAAGTAATCACCTTGTGTCAAATGTCCAACAATAGTCAATATCAACGTCTCGAGTAGTCACTGCTAAAGAATATGAGCAAGTCTAATTGGGAATTGAATCTGACTTATAACTTTCTCCCAATTAGTGCTCTCCCTAAACCGACAATCTGTTAGATAAATGCCCAGATTGAGAAGAAGTCTTTAGATCGATAAATGCAACTCGTCTTTAGTCTTCTAACATGTAGCAGAAAATGTAGAACAGACTGTAGACTCGACCTTCTTCAAGATTGTCCAGTTGGGGAACAGAAAGTTAACATCTTCAACTCACCAAAAACAAGAACATCACCAAAAAGCATCCCAATCAACTTACATCTTGCAAATCCCCTTAACTAAAATCCCTCCCAATCAAACAAGAACAGAAAGATGTTCATCAAGGAAATCAGCAATCAGGCCGCAACGAACACACAAGACGGTAACACCAAACTACCAATCACATCAAACAAGAACAGAGAGATTGTTCGGAATCATCATGTTGCTGTATACGTGAAGCATTAACCGGAAGCACTTTGTCGATAAACTCATCAATCCGAGTGAAGATGTCAACCAACGGCTCTTAGACGAGAGAAACTCCATGTGAAGATTACCCGATAATAAGAAGCTCGGTTCTTACATGAGTTTCGAGCCGTATGACCATTTAAATTCTCAAATATCAATCAGCAATGCAAAAAATTCACACTTCTTCTCCCCCTCAAGAATTGCATACGGAGATGCCATTCTTGACTAAATAAGTGAAAATCATCCGAAATTTCTATTCACACTTCTCTCCCGCAAAATCAGCACGAGATGTCGCCATCTTCATTATAATCGAGCAAGTGGAATGAGAAAACAATCAGTGGTAGCCCGGTTCACTTTATGACTGAAGCGCATGGAAAAAGCATGAAGCATGTTGATGAGAATGGTCATAAATAAGAAGATTTCTCTTCTTCAGAAGATAATGCGCACTGAAACGTACACATTTCTTTTCTTTAGAGTACGAGGCATGAACTGAAGTGTTCATACGTCATAATCTCTCTATTTTCAATCTCTTGGCAAAAACATGTAATCAACCCCATTATCATTCAGTAGGCTCTTTGTCGTGACACTTGATGGAGAAAATCCAATATGATGAATTTGACCCTGAAGTAAACTAACCCGAACTCGTGACTTAAACTTGCACATATGTAACAAAGAGCGGTGCCGAGACTTCATGCCCATTTGAATCTCTAAGTACTCTATACTCATCAACCAACCAACCATCGAGTATAAGACGTACATTACCTCTTGAAAATCCACAATTGAATGTGACACTGAGCACTACAATGTAACTCCTTAAAGTGATAGTTATTTTGTAGTGGTATGAGCCCAATTCCCCCAAGTGGTAAAAGAAAAGGTAAAAGACACCCAACAATAACTAGATTTCCAAGTCTTTGATTTTTGATGATAAGCTTGAACAAGGATCTTGAAGAATCTTCATCCATCCATCCCCGATACCTTCAGATACTAAGTACACTCGCCCGTGATAATTCACTTCAACCTCAAATAAATAATACTGAATTAACGCCGTTGTCACATCTTCTGGTTAACTGCTCAAATCTAGCCTTCTTTTACATTTAAACGAACTTTGATAATGGTTTTCATCCCGACCATGGTTAGAAGCACATAACCCTGTAAAACCATGTAATAACCAAACTGCCATGACGAATATCCAAACACACATCCAATTTATGAAGTACACCCTTTTATCCCTTCTTCGAAACAGAAATCGTAGCACCAGCATCAAGAAGATCCAATTTACACTTTCTCTTCTCCATGATGATTCCATCATTACGGGATTTTACAACTCTATGGTTTAAACCGAGAAATAGTTTCTTTCGCGGGATTTTACAAAACCAAGAATAAACCGTAAGATAGATCCGGAAATGCACTTCACTAATACCAGGATGTTTCCATTGTCACGGAATTTTACAAGTCTATGATTTAAACCGAGAAATAGGTTCTTTCGCGGGATTTTACAAAATCAAGACAAAACCGTAAACAATAGCTTGAATGTGTTACGACAACTTTGGTTTCGGTGAATATCTATTTTAGGGGAACATGCAGTGGTTTATCAACAGTTTATCATCCAACATCATCAACAACATCAACCATTCAATCAACACTTTGGAAAACACATCAATCACGCAATCTGTCGGCTATTGTAATGACCACATGGAGAAGTAAACCCGATATACCAAACTTGATCATGAAGTAGAATTACCCAGATTTGTTACTTAACCTTGTACTAATCCTTGTGAAGAAGAAACGGTGTACCCAATGTACAAAACCTCTTGACATTCTCAAAAGAAATGAGACACCGAAGTGATAGCAACGTTGTTAAGCGAGAAAGAATCACAAACGTAACCAAATAGCCAAGTCTTTATCACACTCTAAAAAAACCCAAACAAGTCATCTTCGCGGAAGGGTAGAAAGAAAGAAGACGAAATAAGTAGACGCGTCTGAAAAACCTCACTTCCAATTCAAATAAGAAATATCGTACAAACAACCCCGTAGCCAGCTTTGTTAAATAGACAATTCAAGCCGTGAAATAGTGTCCCCCGTGAAAAAGTATACGCCAAAGCATCAATCATCACAACCCTCATACCATCAATTCACAAAACTCATGTTTATCAAATTTCATGAGAAGATCACAATTTGTAGTCTGTATCCAAGAATAATCATCAACCTAGTTCAAGACAGATCAATAACCAAAATACAATTTCATGGTACAACAATTACTTGGGCTCAATCCAACCACCTTAGAATAGGTCAGTCCAACTACCCGAAATCCAAAAGAGTATAAGCCCCATGAATATAGTGGTCCAATTGCTATTTCCAAATATCCATAATATCAATAGAGATTCGGTCCAATAGATAAGTAGGAAAAGCCCATAATTCAACTCAAAATCACACTCAATTCAACAAATCTTCGAGTGAACAAACAAGTAGGTAGTCTCATGTTTAGCGATTTAGGACACAAACATTAGCATATAATGATTTTGAGGTTTAGTTACCATTATACTTCGTGAAGTGACAATGGTTTAGCCAACATCTCATTAAACACACTAGTCCAATTCGTGGCCCCTTCAAATCCAAAGCCGAACATACCAACTGTCTATTTACAGCCCACGTAATCAATCTATTTAATCCATTCCTTTTCTAAAACAAATTACACTATATCCGGCCATAATAAACTCAAATTAACATGTGCAACTTCTCACTTCACGTTTTGAAACAGGGCAGCCCAAAACGAAATCATGTGGTGCCTAGGCCCAATGTAATAATCCGGATCCATGTCCATTTGACAGCCAGTATAAGTTTACACTTAAAATTGTGTTGCCCTAAAAATACTCAATCACAACCCTAAATACTTTTAACACATCCGCCTCTCATCAATTCTCTCTCTAATTACCTCTCAACACAGGGAAAGACATTCCAATATTTCCCAGATCTAATCTTCCAAATCATTAACATACCTCAAAGATTAAATAATCCTTAATCACTCCCATACCCATTCGATTACTGCCCCCAACACAAGATTTACACCTCAAACCCTAAATACTCACATGATAATCCGCCTCTTTCTGCTTCAGTCCACACGACACATCTCACACATCACCACAGGGATGGTTAGATGTTGATAATGCCACATGGATGGCTCGAGGTGTTACAACGACATCCAACTCACTGAAATCATCACGGGTAGGTTTTATTTTTTATGTTTTTCGTCATTGTGATTTCAGTTAACGAACGTGAGAAAGAATGATACGTCAGTGTTGTTCTTTCTTCAATTGTTCGGATATTAAGTGAAGCTTAACATCAAAAAGGGATCGATGATGGATTGTATTTCAAACAAAGAATCTTTATAAAGGTTGGAAAACAGTTTGAATATATCTGAGATTTCTTATAATAATTATTTTTTCTTTTGAGTCTTGAATTTAAATGAGAGATGGGGAGTGAGTTTGAGGGTCCATTGATGAGTCTAGGTCTAGGATTAGTGTTAGATTTGAATCGGATCTGTTTTACTTTTCATTTTGATTTTGTTGAATGATGTTTATTCGGACTGATGAAGGTTTTATGAATCCGAGGTCGAGTGATGTCTTGTTTTGTATTTGGTATTTGTTGCTTTGTATTTGGAATGGTCGAGTCACTCTTCTTCTTCATTTCTGTCCATAGTCAAGTCGCTAGGTCAATGGTCTTGAGCCAACTCGCTAACCCTAACTCGCCAGCCTAACTCGCCAACCTAACTCGCCAGCCTAACTCGCCAGCCTAACTCGCCAGCCTAACTCGCCAGCCTAACTCGCCAGCCTAACTCGCCAGCCAAGTTGCAACGACTTGTAAAGACAAGTCGCTAGGTAAAGTACATTGTATCAGGACAGTTTTAACAAGTTGCTAGCAAGATTTTTGACATTTTCTGATGATTTTTCCGACCAAATTCCGACCACCTTCATAATAAACCCAGAAAATGCAGAAAATATGCTTCTTTGACCCAGTTTGACTGTTAAAAAAACTGACCAGCTGACCACCAACATGACTGTTTTGACCACAAGTATTACTCAGTTGGAACACAAAATGTTTAAAGAGTGAAACATATTTGGACTAAATGTAAATGACCAAGACAGATTAAGCATATGACATTTTTGACCAAAAGAGGATACTACAACATGTAAAAATTGTTAACCACAAGTATAGAAAAACATTTTTTTTTTTTCGACCATTAAACAGTACCAAAAAAAACAGCATAAACCATGTATCGAAACGACAACAAATCATCAAAACACAACAACCTGGCTCTGATACCAATTGTAGGATCGTTATTTTATTGTGTTGATGATTCGGGTGGTCTTGGGAGATCAAAATACATGTTTTCCATTTTAGAGAGAGAAAGTAGAGAGAGAAAGGGTGTTCTTGCTAGAGAATTACTTAAAAGTTGAATATTAGATTAATGAAAAGAAGCACCACCCCTTCCATGGATGGAAGGGGTATTTATAGTTACAAGAAATACGACCTCCTATCGGCCTGTGGATCAGGGATACAGTGGGTAAAGACCCGTCCTTCCTCCACGGTGTTGCACTAAACTATACTACGCTACAAACTAATAAATAAACTACTAAATAACGTAACTAATGACAAGTCTACGAGCTAACTTAAGCTAAATAACATATGGGGAGACCGACTCTTCACTAAGAAATTTTCCAATTCCTAACACTTTAACACTAGAAATTAACCAAATGATTCAAACTCTTCTAAACACTTATAACCCCAAAAACCTTATGAAATCCACCAAAACAAAGAGCATGAAAGATGAGTGATCAAACCATGGCTCTTGATACCAATTGTAAGATATAGGATTTCATACAAACATGTATACTTAAATCATAGAAGCATATGGAGTGTTTAGAGAGAGAATGAGAGATGTTCTAGTGAGAGAAACACATAGAAGGTTAGATTCTAAATTAACATCCAACCCTCTCCCTTGTGGGGAGAGAGATATTTATACATAGAAGCACGCCCTCTTTCGGGCTGTGGATCAGGCATACAATGGGTAAATACCCGTCCTTCCTCCACGGTGTTGCACTAGACTAAACTACGCTAATAACTAACTAACAAATAACGTAATAAATGATATGTCTACGAGCTAACTTAAGCTAGATTAAATTTGGGGTGACCGATGCTTCACTATAGAATTTTCAATTCCTAACACTTGTTAAACATCTCTCTATAAGTCATGTTGATCTAAGAACAGACATAAACAAAATCATGTGCTTTCACTAAAAAATCATATCACGTTTAATGTATGTCAAAGGTTGTCATTATCTCGCGTATTATTAGTTTAAGAATTATTTTCGCCATATTAGCTGTTGAATATTTGTTGAATATTTGTTGAACATGTTTCCATAAATAACGTTGATCTAAAAAGGGACGGGAACAAAATCATGTTCTTCTACTATAAAAGCCAACCGTGTTTAGTGGATATCAAAGGTTGCCATTATCATTCCTGTTAATAATTAAAAAAATCATTTTACGGTTATTTTTCATTTTACATGATACTTGGGATTGAAAAAGTTAAAAGGAGAGAAAAGCAACCTAATTATACCTAGTTGTAATATAGTTTGGTTTTCATTTCAGAAATGTTTTAGAATGAATATTAAAAAATGTATATTGATGACTAAACAAATGATAAAGTCATTACCATTGTGTGGGACGCGTTGAATATTCACTGAACGTCTTTTCAAGATAGAAGTTGATTGAGAAAAGGAGTGAAACATAATCATGTATTTTTCAGTAGCAAACCAAATCACGCTTCAAAGGCTTCCATAATTGCCTGTGTTATAACTTATTTAACCGTGTGTAACAACTCGCACTTTTCCAGATATTCGTTTCCGAGAAAATTCGTCTGTTTTTCATTTACGAACTTTCCTGAGCTTATTTGACGCGAAAACGAGAAAGCTGTCTCATGAAACGTGAAATCTACACTCAACGCGTACGGGCACACCTGACGTTTTGATTTAATTTTGATTTTGTATATGAGAATATAGTCGAATAAACACTCGTTTTGATTGGAAAAATTATTTTGAACGCAATGACATGAGTTTCGTAATTTGAATTGATCATTTGCTAGTCCGAACGATCCCCGAGCCGTTATATCATAAAGTTGGCAAAAATTACAATTTCAGTCCCTGTGGTTAAATTTCTGTCCGGCCCCTACTTTTGGAATAATTGCAAAACTGGTCCTTGTGAGAGTATAAAACCTTATTAGGGTTTTACTTTATTTTTAGTACAAACCTTAAAAACTATATCACCTCCTCCCTCCTCTTTTATTTCCGGCAGCCGCCACCTCAGTTCCGGCCACCCCACCCTATATCACCGCCCCTCCATGATGATAAATCGGACCCTCGTGGTTCCGTCTATGTGGTGCACGCGCGCTAAAGCTCACTCACGCTCCGTAAATCTTGAATCTAAGATTCGGAGTTGAAGTGTTGTCTTTGTTTGAGGATGTTCCTGCTCGTTAGCCGTCACAGCAGCACCACCATTGCCACCACTGTCGCCTCTTCCTCTCTCGTATTCTTTCTCTCTCGTTTCAAGGGTAAGCCGAGACACCCCCCCCCCCTTTGTTAGTCGGTTATTATTGGTTGTGTTTTTCGTGGATAGAACTTCTGTTAAAAGCAATTTTTAAAACGATTTGTGTGGTGTTTCTAATAAAAAAAAGGAGATATAGTAACGAGATTTGTGATTATTGACTAAAATAAAATGAAGTTTGATGTTTCGTGTGGTGAAAATGGTTAAAACATGTGTTTGTTCTGATTCGGATTCGTTTAGGGTCGAGTCACGCCGCGGCAATGAGGATTGGAACTGGGTAAGATTTGGTGATAATATTTGGGTTAAGTTTCGAGTCAAATGTTGTGATTTTTTTTTATCTTGTGTTAAAAATTTTCGTGGAATTTAAAATAAACCGAAATCATTTTAGTGTTATTCTCGGAAGTTAAAAAGGTTATATGAAAACAGTTTTTGAATCAAACTTTGAGTGGTAAGGAGTTAAAGGGTGTTTGAGTTTTGTAGCCTCTTATTGGGTACGGGTCGGACTGTACGACCCAGTTAATTCTCGGATCAATCGAAACCGTTTTGGTTGCATTTCTGTTAGTCTCGTTCAGTTTTTGGAACCTCGGTCAGTTTTTGGAACCTGAATGGGTGACGGGTTGAGACACCGTTGGCATGGATTAGCTTATCTTGGTTTATGGTTTGCAAGTTTAGTTTAGTATTTAGTAAGGTTACATAGTGTGATTCTTTTGCAATTGGGATTTGGTTGCATCGTGTTGTTCGGGTTGGTTGTGTTGTGTTCAGATTCGATTTGGTCGAGTTGTGTTTGGTTAAGCCGAAAGCTACATCGGCTCGAGTTGAGTCGAGCCGTGACTCAAGGGAGTCACGGCAAGGTTTATTTTGTTTAAGTTTATTGTTTCATTTATTCATTTATGTTTCGAGATGGTTTCGGATAAAGTTTAATTGAAATGGGAAAATAAATGATAACAATAACTAAAAAGGTAACAATAGTTAAGGGAATATATTGCAACACTTTGAGGCATTGATTTATTGGACTCGTTGACGAACATTATGACATTTTATATTGTTGGACAAGGATTGGACGTATTGGATTTACGGTATTAGTTATTTGGACATTATGGACCCTTTGGTACACGCGACGGAAGGATATGTTAGACTTATAAGAGTTTAACCTATCTGGACCTGAACTATACAAAACGGTCGATAAAACTAAACAACTAATATATACGCGAATGATATGTCTAATTGTATATTATAAATTGTAACATTTGACGAATTGGGAAACTTAATGATAAATTTTATATTATTCAAGAGTCGTTATGACTTGGAAATGTTTTAGAAATGGGCATTTCATGTCGAAATTTTGTAAAATCTTTTATAAACTTAAATCATTATAACATTCTGAAAACTTTTCAAAACCTATACGTTTTGACGATATATAAACTATTTTGGGAAATATGGGTAAATGCCGAAACCTATCAATTGACTTACTTGTTGGTCATAGTTATGTGTCGTTATGGTCTTGACATCTTTTGGTCATGATCTTCTAGATTCGAGTCTTGGTCAACCTTATTGACTATTCCATATAATATATTGGGATATATATTATACCTTGGGGTGAGTTATGTTTGGCGTGAGTTGGATGTCGAGTCCTTGCTTTCTTACCACCACACAAAACGTTAAAACTAAACTTTTGAGATATTGATAATGGATTTTTGAAATCTTTGATACGAGTATTCCACGAAAACTAAGACACGTTGTCTTTCGGAAATTATTTTGCTTTGCTCGACGTATTCTGAGATAGCAAATTGCTATTAGGTCGTGCTGATGTCGTACCGTTGTGCTTTCCTTTTTGGATATCGTTGTGCTTTTCTTGTGAGACTGCTGTGCTTTGCTCACTAATGCCAGTTGTGATTCTTGCGTTGCTCGTATCGAGGTGAGTTCATGGCCCCTACTTTTACTTGCTTTTAAACTATTTTGGGGGAGAATACATGCTCGTTTTTACTAAATGCAAATGATTGATTGATTTGAATACGCTATTGATAACTGATTTTGATGAAATGCGTGATTTGGTTTAAATATGTTTTTACATGGACACAAGTGCTTGAACTGTTTTGGATTGGACCTGAAAATGTTTTGTGAGCTATTACGTGCTAGGTTAAGGTAAGAAACCCAAGCGTTGTTATGTATTGTTACATCCTGGCTCAGGATGGTGCGAGTGTTATGAATAGATCTATTGGGAATGGCCACCCCGTCCGACCAACATGGCTCATGTGGGGGACGTATAACATGTCGATTGTTAGTCTGTTTAGAGATAGTCACGGCTCGTGCTATCTAGTGATGGTTTCATGACTTAGCCTGCGTAATAGTTAAGCTTGCGTGACACTATATTCGTTGTAGTGTTTGATTTTGATATGGTCCAGGTGGTTGTTTATGAATTATTTTTGCGGATAAATATTTTGATACTGTGAATTAGGCAGGGTATGCCTCGGTTAAATTTGATTTGTTTATGAGAATTGATTTGCACTTGAAAACCTTGTGGTCCACCTTTCTATTCTTTTGCTTAAAGGTAAACCTTGTTTTCGCGACATTGTGGGCGCCACAATGATCGAAAGGATCTTTTGAACTCGCAATACTTTTATGAAAACCTATGAACTCACCAACCTCGTGTTGACACTTTTAGCATGTATTTTCCGGTATTGAGGCGATAGTTTACTTTTGGAGACGCTTGGGCAATGGCATGGCATGGTCATAGATGACTCTGATATTTGCACTTGGGGACCGCTTATTTATTATGGGCATGTTTTCACATCAAATTTTATTGTAAACTTTAAATTATTTTAAATAAATGAGTTTTTTTTAATATAGACCCGTTGTTCTATACTTGTGTTGTGATACCAATTACTAGCACCCAAGACTTGTATGCTTCCGCTAAAACCCGGTTTTTAAGGGTGTTACACCGTGTGTTTCTCTCTTTTACATGATACTAGGGTTTGATTCAATCAAATCATTAAAAGGTAATCATGTTGTACCTAGGTTTCACATTTATTTTTATTTTATAAAATAATAAAATATCGTGTTTGAGTTAGTTTTACACTTTTCATAGTCAATCACACTAATCAAATTAGAAAACGTCATAAACTAAATGTTATAAAATGTATATGCAAAATACATTATAAATGAACACGAGTTTACTATGATATAGTCTTTACTATTGTGATAGGCACATTAACTATTCGTTGAACATCTTTTCATAGTTATGTTGATTGAAAAAGAGGGGGCGGAAACATAATCATGTTTTTTTTGGTAAAGCGTTTCTTCGGTAAAATATATTACTCCAAAAAACAATTAAGTACATAAGATAAAGGTGAATCTCACAACTCAGCCCGTTACAGACAAACCAACGAACCTATTGTGCCTCAAATAAAAACTATCATAAGAGAGACACACCAATCTTATAAACCTACCAAAGTAAAACATCAACAATAAACTAGAACTACTTCCTACCTCTACAATAGATACGAATGTCCCATGCGTCACAGAAAGTAAGTTGTTCCACAGTTAAGTCATTAACATCATACTCGTAACCATCATAACCATCATAATCGTCACACTCATGGAGACTTGCATCATTAGCTCCTCTACCAAAGTGATTCGGGTTAGCCATATATCGAGCCATGTCATTATCAATATCCTCGACTTCATTACTATATGAATCTTCCCCTTGCTTTTCCATATTAGTACTAGGTTCAAATGCCGATGTCATTGTAGCCTCTTTTTGCATAGGAAGCATTGATTTACAAGGTTTTAGCGGCTTTCCATCCTCACCCACTAGCACAAGCTTTGTAACATATTGGATTTCACAAACACATCAAACCATAAACACAAGAGGCGTATAAATGATGTTTTAGAGAGAGAAAGTTAGAGGTTGGGAACTTTAGTGAGAGAAAGAAAAATCTTATTATGAGCTCCAACTCTCTACCTTGGGAGGTAAAGAGTATTTATAGTTCTTACATAAGTCGCCACCTACGGGCTGTGGATCAGGCATACAGTGGGTAAAGACCCGTCCGTCCTCTACGGTGTTACATAACTAAATACTACTAAACATTAAATAATCTACGACTACGAGCTTTCTAACGATTACATATACTTGAGGTGACCGACTCTTTAATAACTGGATTTACTAAATCCTAACAAGCTTTCCATCAAGCATTTGACTTTCTAGCTCATTAATCCTTGCAACCAAAGGTGTAGTTACTTGGACTACTAGATATCGAATTAGCCACATCTTGAACAACTTTCTTACCTGAATTTGATGACCCCTTATTATATGCAAGCTTACCTTCTTTCTCATGTTAGATAATAAAGGTCTATTGGTCCAACCCACTTATTTAGACCCGTTTAGATTTTAGGGTTTAGGTTTGTCTTTTCTATTTAATGTCTTTGTATTGTAACATTATAGTTGAATCTGATTAATAAAGTTTTTCAGTATTCCATTGATTTCTATATGGTATCAGAGCTAGGTAAAAGATGAAGATGAAGAAAAAAAAAAGTTTGTGGGATGGTGGTAATTAACGTGCGTTTGTGATCGGTAAGATTGTTTGTAAAATTTGGAGAGGTAACTTTGATTTGGTTATTTGACAATAAAATAAGAGTGGCTTCACATTTGTTAGTTATATAGTCAATTTTGCTTGTCATATTTATTTTATTATTTATGTACTTTGAATTGTTTAGTTTTGGATTTTTGAATCTGGTTTGAATGTTACTACTTGGTTTGATTATTCGATGCTACACAACTTGGATGGATTTGTCTCGTTTTTTGGGTTTCATATTTGTTATGGTTTTAAATTTTGTTTGTCTGCATATTGATTTGATATGGGTTTTTTTGAAGTTCGGGTTTGATTGGTTGAGTTTATTATCGGTATTGGTATCAGTATTGGTGTTGGTGATAGTTATGCTACTTTGTTACTTTTGTCACTTGTCACTTGACATAAAGGTCACCATTAGTCCATTATTCAACTCCACTTATTAACTACTTTGTCCATTATTCAAATAATTTTTTACTGTATCGTTAGGCATAAAGGTCACCATTAGTCCATTATTCAACTCCACTTATTAACTACTTTGTTACTTTTGTCACTTGTCACTTGAACGATCATTGTAACTAAAAGACAATTGAACCATGCTTTTCGCTGGCTCTCCTTGTGAAACCTGATGGTTGGCACCCTGTACCCGCTATAGTTTTTGCAGCATTCCCTAACCATTTCAAATTTAACCCTAGCTTAGTTGCTCTGTTAATCAAACATTGCAATGAGCCACAGTTGCATAATCCGATGGATTAAAAGGGTGTATCGGATTACTGATCACTCCTATGTAAGTAAGCAATTTGGGTAAAACTTTTGCATTTCAAGCAGATAAGCATTTAAAATAAGCAAACCCAAAACGCCCCTTAATAAAAGTTGGCTTGGTGATAAGAAACATGCATTGGCATCTTGTCACTGGTTTTGTATGTGGACTTCTAACTACTGCTAGTTAAGGATGATCGATTGTCCGCTTCGCATGCTACTTTTATATGGGTCAATCTATTTACATCGAGTTGTGCAACAAAATCTTAGGTGCCATTATTTCATCTTTACGTATATGGTATGTCTCAAAACTGTTGGTGTTTCTCGCCCTTTACGGGATTCTTCTTCACAAAATAAGAATAACTTAGCGAGGGAATCTGGACCAGTTAATCAGTTATAGTTTAAACTATGTTTAGTTATATTCTTCATTGAAGACTATTAGAAAAATATGGTTATAAGATTGTAACTAACTGGATCATAATCATTTGAGAGGGCTTTAAGTATCACATGTTTAAAGTGATTATGTGTCTTTATAATTATGAAATATATATTTGGGTTAACTTTAAGGTAACTGACCTGACATCCAACACGCCACAATAGGTGCTGCAAAGATGAAAAATGATCAAGTTTATCTTTGCGTAAATCGCATTGTTCTACTATTACCCTGCATATACAACATAAATTTAACAAAAAGTTGCATTTTCGTAGATTTAACAAAAAGCTCATAGAATGTGAGCGATTAAAGTCAGCAAAAGTTCAAAGTTAAAATCGACCATACCTTCCACCACATGTATCCATAACCCGCTGCACACCCAACGCAACCACTCGTCTGCTTTCCTACATATTCTTTCACTAATGACTTCCCAATATTTAGCCATCCATTCCTGTGATAACAAAAATGTCACAAAACCAACATCATGTATGGAGGTTCCTTCCTCTATCATTATAACAACATATACCAGGTGTAATCACCATGTTCCTTTTTCTTGCTGGCCTTCTCTTCTAATTCAGAGAACCTACTTTTCAATAAAGCATCAAATGGCTTTCTAATTTATTCTTAATGGCTACATCTTTTAATTTCATTTTGAACATGTATTACAAAATCAGTGCCATCATCTAAGTTGTGTAAATTCATATTAGAAAAACATTATAATGTGTACGTAAATAATAGACTTACATCCATTGTTATTGTTGATGCAGAAAATAATGAATGCATATCTAACCCATTTACGATTTCTTGTGGTCCGAGTCTATTACCTTCTTGTATTACAAAACCTACGGTTTCTTCAAGTCTCCTTCTATTACCTTCCTATGTATTAGAAAACCAGTGCCATCATCTTTAATTGTTTAAATTTATATTAAAAAATGGCATGATAATGTGTACAATATGAGTAGACTTGCATCCATTGTTGATGTAGAAGCTGCCATTGTTGGTGTAGAATATAATGAATACATACCTAACCCATTTACGATCTTCAAGT
Organism: Chrysanthemum seticuspe; assembly: GCA_019973895.1. NCBI lineage: Eukaryota > Viridiplantae > Streptophyta > Magnoliopsida > Asterales > Asteraceae > Chrysanthemum > Chrysanthemum seticuspe. The sequence continues at coordinate 199,339,171 of BPTQ01000004.1, read as the reverse complement.
CTTAGTGTATTATCTTCCTCTATTACCAAACCTGCGATTTCTTCAAGTCTCCTTGTATAACCTTACAAAACCAGTGGCAACTGACACATGCCTTATCATCATATTTTTAACAATTTATGTACTCTTGCCCATATCCCTATCATTCGACAAGCTGCAAGCATAATAGCAACAACAAAATTCAGTTATAAAGTTTGAGGAAATTCTTTCGAGTTCGCTTTAGATGTCATGAAGATTGCAACATGCTAGAATTAAAGTGTGTACACCAAATCTTTTATATAGCAACAACTTGATAATACATAAACATTAAAATTTTTAAATGCTATAGCGCGCACATCAGCAAGATTACTTGGCACATCACCTCTTAAGATCCTCTGAGCCAGCCCTTCAACAACCGCGGTTTTTCCCACACCAGGTTCAACAATTAAGACCGGGTTGTTCTTAGTCCTTCTAGATAGGATCCCAACCGCTCTTTTGATTTCCCCAATAGTTTTCGACGGGAATAGGTAAGTCGTTGTATACTTGTATATTAGAATGCTTAACAAATCATAATGAAAATCATTATTCTTTTAAAAGTATTTTTTATAATTCCTAATATAAAAAACCTGAAAAGACCCATTCATTTACTCGTTATGAGTAAATACCACAGTAATCTAGTTATCGTTTTCTAATCTAATGAGTCCTTATTGACCAAAAAAAACTTAGGGGCTGCATAATTTAGTAAAGTAAATACCAAAAACAAAGCTTCAATTAGAGTAAATATTGATGACTTAACATCAAAATCATCTTCAAAATTCTAAGTAAACCAACTTACAACATTAAAGTTTAATCAAATGCTCCCAACATAATCTGGTACTAAATTTACCAAAAAGAACCAAGATTTTTTCTCTTCTCATCTACTTTCGCCCGTTCAGTCATTATCTTTATATATTGACTTTTCTACTAACTATACACTTTCAGTTAGGCCTTTTTTATTATAAAATTTATCAAAAACAAACACAAAATCAAGGGGAAAAGAAAGAGGAAACTACCTTGGAGTTGGTGTGAATTAATAGATAAAAACCTGGTTCGTTGCTTAATACCTTTATTCATCTATCACTGAAGAATAAGAAAACGTAGTACATCAACTGAGTTAGGGTTTGGGTTTTATTAAAGGGGTTGGGGCTATTACTCTTTAAGTTTTGTTTTAACCCTTATATTATTGTAGATTTACCCCACCTTTTTAAAGTTCTATTTTTTCATATTTTTGACACATATAATTTTGTACCAATTTTTCTTTTAAAAACGAATTTATAGTTTCTTTTTGCCAAATCTAGAAAATTTTAAGATTTTTTAATTAAAAATCTTTAAAAGAAAAAAAAATTATTACCAAATAAGGTATGAATTGATTTTTTTGAAATGAAAAATTCCCACTAAGGGTTTTGTTTTATTATATAAAAGATTTGATTATTATTTTATTTTTATTTTTTTGAATGGCAACACAATTTGATTATTACTCTTTGGACAATGTCATGAAACATTTAACTCATCATTCCATGCTAGTTTGTTAACAGTTAAGTATTTCTTAATGTTATTAGCTTTTCTTATAGGCAAATGACCGTTTTCATAGCTGACTAATTCTTTGCGACAATCTAATCAACACGACCACATACCAACACACATATATGACACCTAACATTTTTTTGAATGGCGAACAAATTATCAATACGTAAGAAAACTAGCAAGGAGCTAGAGAGAATTACAATAGTTTAACTAGATACACAAGACCAGATTGGTTATCCAATTTTCTAAATTTATACTAATTTTCCGATTTCAATTGTTAATCCAACCAAATGAGAAAGCGCAAATCTTGTTAATGAGACCGATTGCCGACTTGGAAGAGTTGCTGAAAGTTGTGTAATTACTAAAAGCGTATTTTGCACAAATGACTACTCTCATTATTGCGTCAAAAATTATCTCGAATGATCTTGACAGCTAATCCAAATCAAGTCTGAAACTTGTATTTATAAAAACAACCAAATCTTAAAATGACATGCTAAATCATTCACTGTCTGAAAGAAAGAAGTATAAACAGAAATCCATCATCTTAAAATGCCAAAAGAACATAACTGTAATATCTTTAACATGCCCGATCAAGGAAGTTTTCCATCTAAGTAAAGACAAAGGTTGTTCTCACAGCCGCAACGTATTTGTTCTGCATCACACTTTCCTCTGACTGAGGCACAGGGACTGGCTCACTCAACACCATTAACTCATCAGATGTTCCATCTCCTTTCTATCCATTTATAATGTTATGACGTAAACAACATGCAAAAATGATTATCGACAACTTACTCCTATCAGGACTCCACATAACGCCATCAATGACTGCCCAAACACCTTTTAGTAGACAATATTGTTCTATCTTCAGTACATGAGATAATCATTAGAACACGGTGGGTTTCTTGTGGTCCTTCTTGTTGAGATTTCTGGTTTGCTAATCATGTTACTGGATGAACAATATAATGAAATCAATATGAGTATGCACAAACTGAGTGTGCAGGGACTCGGTATCAACAGAGGGTGGGAGTACTTTTATGTAAAAGACACTTTATTTATTATTAATCCACACTCTAAATACAATACATGTGCATGAGTATTTATACTATGTTAATCGGTACATGTGAACCGATGTGACCCTTCTATAAGCATGCATCTGAACGACACATTCCTACTTTACAGAAATAAACTAACTTTTACAGTTACAATCTATCTATCTAACAACATTGGTCCTTCTACTTTCAAGGACTTTATCATTCTTGATTATTTCAAGTCCAACATTCACTCCCCTAATCAAGAAATCATAAATCTTCACTCTGTTCTTGTCCATCTTCGATTTACAGTCTTCTTTACATCATTCTCATTTGAAGTTCTAATCGCCTTTACTTGTTCTTTCTTTCACGTGTTGCCTTTTTATCGTTCCATGGATCATCGTCTTTGTTCTTAACTTCTTCATGTGATCCATCCTAACACCAAACTTGTCCATTACTTGTTCTTGTGTTCCTAACTGCTCCATCCTGTGTAGACCATGTCTACACCCTGCAAGCCTTGTGGGTCTCTACTTTTCTGCAGTCTAACTGCTTCTTCCCACTTCTTCTTTTGGCTTCTCTTCTTGCAGCGTCTTTGGTAACTATTATCAAGCCTATGAACCATGTCTTATTCCCGTCATATGCGTAAGACATCTCTTCTTCTGGAACGTATTATCTTGCAACATCCTTCTTTCTTTTCTGCCCAACAGTAACGTGTCCATGATTATTTTCATGTTCTGTTTCGGGTCTTCATCTTCTTCAACGCGATATCTTCCTTGGACTGTAATATGATCTCGCAAACATTTTTCACAGGTTTCTTCTTCTTCCAGGATCTTTAACCATGGGCTCTGATGCCATGTTGAGATTTCTGGTTTGCTAATCATGTTACTGGATGAACAATATAATGAAATCAATATGAGTATGCACAAACTGAGTGTGCAGGGACTCGGTATCAACAGAGGGTGGGAGTACTTTTATGTAAGAGACCTATTATTATTAAACTCTAATTAAGTTTCTTTACATCATTCTCATTTGAAGTTCTAATCGCCTTTACTTGTTCTTTCTTTCACGTGTTGCCTTTTATCGTTCCATGGATCATCGTCTTTGTTCTTAACTTCTTCATGTGATCCATCCTAACACCAAACTTGTCCATTACTTGTTCTTGTGTTCCTAACTGCTCCATCCTGTGTAGACCATGTCTACACCCTGCAAGCCTTGTGGGTCTCTACTTTTCTGCAGTCTAACTGCTTCTTCCCACTTCTTCTTTTGGCTTCTCTTCTTGCAGCGTCTTTGGTAACTATTATCAAGCCTATGAACCATGTCTTATTCCCGTCATATGCGTAAGACATCTCTTCTTCTGGAACGTATTATCTTGCAACATCCTTCTTTCTTTTCTGCCCAACAGTAACGTGTCCATGATTATTTTCATGTTCTGTTTCGGGTCTTCATCTTCTTCAACGCGATATCTTCCTTGGACTGTAATATGATCTCGCAAACATTTTTCACAGGTTTCTTCTTCTTCCAGGATCTTTAACCATGGGCTCTGATGCCATGTTGAGATTTCTGGTTTGCTAATCATGTTACTGGATGAACAATATAATGAAATCAATATGAGTATGCACAAACTGAGTGTGCAGGGACTCGGTATCAACAGAGGGTGGGAGTACTTTTATGTAAGAGACACTTTATTTATTATTAATCCACACTCTAAATACAATACATGTGCATGAGTATTTATACTATGTTAATCGGTACATGTGAACCGATGTGACCCTTCTATAAGCATGCATCTGAACGACACATTCCTACTTTACAGAAATAAACTAACTTTTACAGTTACAATCTATCTATCTAACAACATTGGTCCTTCTACTTTCAAGGACTTTATGATTCTTGATTATTTCAAGTCCAACACTTCTTGTTCAAGAATCAAGATCTTCTGGTTTGTAGAAATAATTAATAACTATATGAATTTGAGGCAATCAGCTGTGGTGACAGTAGTGGCGATGCTTGTGGATTTATAATCATCATTGGAGGTCATCTGTTTCTCACTATCTTTTAAACAAGACTTTGAGGATCGGGGAGGTTCTTGTGAGCTAGAAGATACTGCCATCCAGGATCTTCCCTTACCCGCAACCTGATTCTTTGGCTTCCCTCTTCTCTTATTACAAGATTTCGTGTAAAACAGATCTTCCTCGAATGCATTGACAGTCCAGAATCTTTTGGCTAATTTACAAAAACCAAAAAAAAATTAGTGTATCTACTTCACCAAGAAATTCATAGAATTGCATACAAATAGAAATAGATAATGCCAAAATACATGTGTGTTTTAACTGCCTGTTGTTATCCCAGCATTTACAATGGCTGGCCACTTTATACACAGTAAGTGGAGCTATGCTGATGTTGAAGTGGTTAAGGGTTTCGTAACAGGTCTGACGGTGGTGCAGTGGAGCTGCGCCAATGGTAGGTAGGTGACGGTGGCTGATGGATGGTTGGGTCAAAAGAGCTATTTTCTAGACCGGTTTATTTTGTTTACACAGGTCAAAGTTTCTTTCTCATTTGGAGGTTAGAAATAAAACTAACCAGTTTTAAAGGTTCTCAAGCAGGCTAAATTTTCATTCTGACTTATGTTTTTCATAAAGGGTCTTCATATGGAGGTCTAAACGACCTTTTTTATAGTAGTGAAATCAAATATGCAATAACAAAATTAAATTTTAAATGTACCTACTAATAGTAGTTCTTAAGTCAAATATCTATAAGTGGCAATACAAGAAAACTGAAATAGAAGCCAATTATGCATTTCAGTTGTCCTTAATTATACGAAAAGAGATTACCGTGACAGGTGAGATCGAAGTGGCACGCTGGATCTGGACTTCAGGTCCATGATTTCTTTAGAGACTTTATGGGCCGTGGGAAGAGTTCCGTTACCATTGTTCTTCTTATACAACTTGTAATTTGAGGTGTGCATATCTGGGGCTTTGAATGCCTTGTTGGGTGAATCAGATCAATTTTTAAAAAGATATTTTTTAGGGTTTTAATTTGTGGTTCCAAATTATGCAAAAATAATAACAGAAGTTTTATGGATGGATACCTGAATTAAAGCTGTAAACGGTGATGTTGAGAGTTGACCCATATTCACATGAGTTTTAGCCATATGAAGATGTAAATTACTTTCTTCTTTCTTCATTGAAGCTTTAGGGTTAGTTTGTGAGGATGACTGAGGACAACGGAATACAAGGGCTCCTTATATAGATATCTTTTACAAAGCAAACGATATCAAACATTAAAAAAAATTCAGATATCAATATTTTTAGTAATTAATGGCAATATGCCAAATTAGTAATTTTACTAATACCACAGTTACAAAATTCAAAATGGAGAATTTTTAGATAATGGTATAAACTTATAAAAAGATTTAAATAATGTTTAACTTTGTTACTATTATTTATCACATATGTCTTTATAGAAAAATGTATATATTGATGGTAAAATAATTGAGCACGAGTTTATTGTGATATAATCTTTACCATTGTGTTGAGCGCCTTGAATATTTGTTGAACATCTCTTCATAAATAATGTTGATCTAAAAAGAAATGGAAACAAAATCATGTTATTTCACTAAAATAATCCAATCACGTTGTGAAAGGTTACTATTATTGCCCGTTTATTTAATTTAAGTAAAATTATTAGACCATTATTTTAATTTTACATGATGCTAAGGTTTAATTAAATAAAAAGGTTATAAAGCAACCTAAATATACCTAGCTGTAATATTAGTTTAAATTTCGTTTTAGAAAACATAAAATATCGTGTTTGAGTTAGTTTTCATATCAGATCACACGAATCTAACTACACAAATGTTTATTATATTGATGACATAAATGAATATATTTCGAAAATAATAAATATAAGATGTTAGATGTTTTGCAAGAATGGAAATGGTCAAGGTTGATACGGAGTTTAATACCACCCATCGGTTTTTGGGTTTTCCCCGTAGGTATGAGTATATCCATACCTATGCCATTTCACATTTACGAATTCAAAATGTCAAACTATGCCATTTCAATTTACAATTTGGAACTACACCAACTGTCAAAAATTTTAAAAACGTATATGGAATGGTATCATCACTACACTGTCAAAAATGCCAGGAGCGACATGACAACAGTTCCAGGCCAATGTTTAGTCACCCTGGAAGAGAAAGAGACAGGAGCGACATAAGGAACACTGAACGCATCGATACTAGGAATGGTATCATCATTACACTGTCAAAAATGCCAGCAGAAATCCTTATGACTGAAAGAGTATCAGACACCTAGACAAAGCCACGACCATTCCCAGGTGGCATCAGAAGACACGGGAGATTATTCTGCATGTTTCACAACAACCACGGACATGACACGCATTCTTAAAAAAAGAAATCGAGAACGCAATCACCCAAGACAAACTGGATCACTTATTTCAAACAGCAAAAAAGGCACCTACTACTCAGGAGCCAATGGAACATATCAACATGATATTATCAGGACAGCTTGAGAATGATGAAGATAACTATACAATTACAAGCAAGAAGCACGTCCGTTCGAGAAGCACTTCAGCGGACACCTTCATCCCATCATCTGATGCTTATAATAATGATATTAAAGACGTTACCCTAAGAACAAATCTGATAAAAATAAACCCTTGAAAAACTCTAAAATCGTTAAATCTTATTTTGTAATTCAATCCAAATAAAACGAAACAACCAATTATAAGAAACAATAACTAGGTCGTTGAATCTAGGGATGAGTGTACAAAAAAGAAGTGACCAATTTAAAGTTTTTTACAGTATTGTGCTTCACTAGAAGTCGCCAAAGGGTCGGATCTGTACCTAGTTTTTTTTTTTTTTTTTTTTTTTTTTTTTTTTTTTTTTTTTTTTTTTTTTGTCTTTTAACGAATTAACACTAAAACATAATCATAACTAATAAACCCAAACGTGTTATGAAACTAGGTCTTGATTATATTTAAATGTAATAAAGTATTTAAACTAGACCTAGTTGTGATATTCAATTTATTTTCATTTTTAGAATTAATAAAATATCATGTTTGAGTCAAAATTTCAAGTTCTTCATACTGAATCACAATAAGCTTATTAGGTATGCAGAGCAATGAACCCACAAAATTCTTCTATATCGAATTAATTGGTATGCGAAAGAAGATCAGCCCCACGCCACATAGGGTAAGAAATCGGGTCAAACAATATTGTGATGGGATTAAATTGCAGGTTTTTTATCCTCAAGTTCTCCAAAACTCTAATTATAGTTTGTGATATTATTGTCATCAGAACCAAACCAATTTTACTTAACATAGTTTGAAAGTAAAAAAAAACAGAGAAAGAATTACCTTAAAAAAATTGTTGATCAAAAGTTTAAGCCTCGTTAGAACCTTGGAGCAAAATTTCATTAAGATGTTGTTAGAATGCGTGTTGTGATGTAAATGGTCTGGCTTGAAGCAGAGTATAGTGTATTCATACCCAAACTCGTTTATGATATTTGTATCAATACATACCCTAACACCAAGCGGGAACCCTTTAAGTATTACTTATTTGTTTTTGGGTTTTTTTCCTCGAGTATGAGTATATCCATATAAATACTTTGTGGGTTTTTTCTCGAGCACGAGTATTTCCATATAAATACTTACTGAATTGATTTCATATTTACGAATTCAATATCTTAGATTATGTCACTTCAATTTACAATTTAAAATTACATTAGCCGTTAAATTTTTGAGAAACTTAAATGCTTCAAAGTTCAACCATTTATGTATAAATATAAAAGATTCCAAACTTGCATCTTCTTTTCATTTGAATATATATATATATATATATATATATATATATATATATATATATATATATATATATATATATATATATATATATATATATATATATATATAAATAAAAAAAATTGCTAAACATTATAAGAAATTATATATCTATACAATTTAGAAAGTATTTAACCCATCAATATTGAAATTTTTTACACAAAGAAATTACTAATATACTATCTATGATTCTTAAAGCAAAAACAGGTAAACTAAAATTAATAAATCTCTATTTAACTTATATAAACCATATCGTTTTAAAAATTACATAATATTGTATTCATATTATTATTTAATGCCCCATAAAAATAAAGTATTTATAATCATTTTTGAAACACTAAAAAAAAATAATAATAATACGTGATTATAATACTGTTTTTAGATATTAGATATAATAGTACTTTTTATATTCTTAGAGTTTAAGCTGCAAAATTATTCTCTTAGAAAATAATATATACATTATTTGATTATTATTTAATTTTATTTTTCTGAATAGCAAGAATATTTGATTATTACTCTTTAAACAAGCCATGTGACATTTAACTCATCATTACACGCACTTCACGCTAGTTTGTTAATAGTTAAGTATTTCTTAATGTGTTATTAGCTCTTTTTATAGACAAATGATCGTTTTCATATCTGACCAATTCTTTGCGACGATCTAATCAACACGACTACAAACCAACACACATATGAAACAAAACATTTATTTGAACGGCGAAGAAATAATCAAGATATATGTAAGAAAACTAGCAAGGAGCTAGAGAGAATTACAATAGTTTAACTAGATACACAAGACTGGAATGGTTATCCATTTTTCAAAATCTATACTAATTTTCCGATTTCAAGTGTTAATCCAACCAAATGAGAAAGCGCAAATCTTGTTAATGAGACCGATTGCCGACTTGGAAGAGTTACTGAAAGTTGTGTAATTACTAAAAGCGTATGTTGCATAAATGACTACTCTCATTATTGCGTCAAAAATTTACCTCGAATGATTTTGACAGCCTTGAAGCTTGACAGAAAATCCAAATCAAGTCTGAAACTTGTCTTTATAAAAAACGACCAAATCTTAAAATGACATACTAAATCATTCACTGTCTGAAAGAAAGAAGTATAAACAGAACTCCATCATCCTAAAATGCCAAAAGAAAATAACTGTAATATCTTTAACATGCCCGATCAAGGAAGTTTTCCATCCAAGTAGAGACAAAGGTTGTCTCTCGCAGCCGCATCGTATTTGTTCTGCCTCACACTCTCCTCTGACTGATGTTGGGGTGGTAGCTCCCAGAACAGGGTTAGATAATCAATTCAGCAGAAACAAGCAACATGTCAGCAGAAACAAATACCACTAGGTGGTTACCGGATATCACTTGGAATCGTGTGATCACTTTCCAAAGTAAACTATTCAACCCTAATGCCTGGGTTACACGAATATCTACTTAGGATAAGACCAAATGCAGTTATGGAATTAGGCACAATTCTATAACCCTTGCGCTGATGAGTGTTAATCGTTTTCTGTGTATTTTTCATGCGTAAACAGATCTCCTATTTATAGGAAATTACTCTTAGCTAGTCAAATGGAATTATGAGTATTAATCGGCCCATTAATAGCCTCATAATTATCCCCATTATAGCCGTTAGTGGTTACATGACCAATTAAACGTGGTCATTAATCAGTTGAAACTGCCACTTGAATAGGTCAAAGCCGTTACAAGCAGTACTTTTATCAGTACTTTCATAGTGCTATCAGTGGATACACTACTGCTTCAGTGGAAACACTACTTATCAGTGGAAACACTGCTTATCAGTGGAAACCCACAAGCTGTACTTTCCACAAGCAGTACTTTCCACAAGCAGTACTTTCTACTAGCACTACCAATACAAACCACTATAAGAGTCAGGGTGTTCATGGACCTTATGGGTGTACACTCCGTACCTCCTAACCCATTACAAGGTGTGAACTAATCCCACAAGTGCACTAAATTTTCCAACAATCCTCCCCAAATTTAGTTCACTTCCTTTGCATGAAAAATAAACATCAAGCAAAACATGTGCATAAACGAAAATGTCCTGAGGATTGAATTTCCATCTTAGTAAATTACACGTGCAAATATTCGAGAATCAGGGTGTTCTAAGATTTGAACCCTTCAACCCATTTGAATACCTGAAGATAAAATACACACAAGTTTTCAAACACTTAAAAGCTCCTGACACTATACAAGCTATGTGTCCATATCCAAATTCATAAATGTTGTAAAAGCTAAAAGTCCAAAGCTTCCTGAAGCGGCAAAACTTCAACATTTACATAGGTGGTTCCTCTTTATTCATGCTCCTGCCAAGCACTTTTTCAAAGAAAATTAACCATTGAGAAGTAAAGACTTCATCCTCCTTTCAGCAGGTTCTGAGCACAACCTTGGGATGTAAATAAAACATGTGCTCTAGTCCACTGAATGTTCAGCTTTCCACATTGAACTCAGCTCCTAAGTTTCCTCAGGAGGGAGTTGGGTGTCCTAGCATTCAGTGACTAAGTTGGACTTAAACCCATCCCTTTAGCAGACTTTATAACCAAGTCTCTAGCCAGACCCTTCGTCAAGTGATCAGCTAAGTTCTGTTGAGATCTAACAAACTCTATAGATATCACCCCATTCATGATAAGCTCACAAATCATGCTATGCCTGACACCTAAGTGTCTAGACTTACCATTGTACATTTTGCTATAAGCCTTAGCCAATGTAGCTGCACTATCACACCGGATAGAAATAGGTGCTATAGGTTTAGGCCACAATGGAATCTCAAGAAGCAAGTTTTTCAACCATTCAGCTTCTTTACCAGCAGCTGCTAGAGCCACAAATTCAGATTCCATTGTTGAACTAGTGATGCAAGTTTGCTTCTTGGATGCCCAAGAAATTGCACCTCCACCAAGTAGGAATACCCAGCCACTGGTAGACGAATTGTCTTCGGTGTTACTTATCCAACTTGCATAAGTGTAACATTCCAACACTGATGGGTAACCAGTATATGAGAGACTATAATCCATAGTTCTCTTCAAATACTTCAGTACCCTCTGAACTGCTTGCCAGTGATGAGCACTAGGATTACTAGTATACCTGCTCAATTTTCCCACTGCAAAACCAATATCAGGCCTTGTACAAGTCATGGCATACATCAGGCAGCCAATTACCCTAGAATACTCAAGTTGAGATACAGCCTTGCCATGATTAGGCATCAGCTTCTCACAAGTATCCATAGGTGTACTCACTGGAGTACAATCAAGTAATTGAATTTCCTCAACACCTTCTCAATATAATGAGACTGAGAGATAGAAATTCTTTTACTTTCGTGTTTAATCCTTATACCAAGGATAACATCAGCCTCCCCCATGTCCTTCATGGAGAACCTTGATGAGAAAAATTCCTTTGTCAGGTCAACCTGATTTTGGTCAGTGCCAAAGATCAACATGTCATCAACATATAGACAAATGATGACTTCTTTACCAGATTCATCAAATTTGCTATATACACATTTGTCAGCTTGGTTAAGAACATAACCACTAGACAAAACCACTTCATCAAATTTTTGATGCCATTGCTTAGGTACCTGCTTAAGTCCATAAAGAGACTTAATCAGTTTACACACCTTGTTTTCATTGCCAGGCATGATGAAGCCCTGAGGTTGGTTCATGTAAACCTCCTCATCCAATTCACCATTCAAGAAAGTTGTCTTCACATCCATCTGATGAATAACCAGATTGTGAATAGATGCCAAAGCAATCAGCAGTCTTATGGTACTGATACGAGCCACAGGGGCATAAGTATCAAAATAGTCTATCATTGATAGCTTCTTTCCAGAAAGCAATATCCTGGGACTTCATTGCTTCTTCAAATGTCTTGGGATCATCCTCAACAATGAAGCAATAGGATTATTGGTCAGAGACCTCATCCCTTGTTCCTTCAACCAAGTATAGTTGAAACTCAGGTCCAAATGACTTTGGAGTCCTGACCCTTTTGCTCTTCCTGAGCACAGGTTCAGGTTGTTGAACTACAACCTCATCAGGGATCACTGATGGTTCATCATCAGGGACCTCTGATACACCAGTGTCATGAGTTCCATTAGAAATCCTCTGACTTGGTCTAGGGACTGATGAGAATCTATTCTCATCAAAGTCTGCATCCCTTGATTCAATTATTGAGTTAATTGAAATATATTCATTAGGTTCAATAACATAGAACCTAAAAGCCTTGGAATGCTCAGCATATCCAACAAAGATGCAGTCAATGCCTCTTTCACCCAAAGTTTTCATTTTTGGATCAGGAAGTCTTACAACAGCCCTACAACCCCAAACCTTGAGATAATTCAGGTTGGGTTTCCTTTTAGTCCAGAGTTCCTAAGGGGTAACCTTGTTCCTTTTGTTGGGAACCCTATTTAATAAATAGCAAGCTGTTAACATAGCTTCACCCCAAAACCCTTGACTCAGTCCTGAATAGGACAACATGGAATTAACCATCTCCTTCAGCACCCTGTTTTTCCTTTCAGAAATACCATTTTGCTGAGGAGTATAAGGGGCAGTCGTTTCATGGATTATACCAACAGACTGAAAATACAGAGTATCCATGTACTCACCTCCCCTATCAGTCCTTAATCTTTTGATCAAAGACCCAAGTTGTAATTTAACTTCAGTTTTAAACACTTTGAATTTATCTAATGCTTCATCCTTGGTATGTAACAGATAGACATAACAAAATCTAGAAGCATCATCAATAAATGTCACAAAGTACTTCTTATTCCCCAAAGAAGGAGTGGCATGCAAATCACACAGGTCACTGTGTATAAGCTCCAAGACCTTAGTCTCACGACTAACACCCTGAAAAGGTTTCTTGGTTATCTTGGTCAACATGCAAGTTTTACACTTTTCAGTGTACATGTCAAATGCTGGGATTAAACCATCCCTAGACATATCTTGCATTCTTTTATAGTGTACATGGCCAAGTCTTGCATGCCATGGTAGAGTCAGTGTCAGTGGTGGTCACAAATGCTGAATTAACACTGTCAGTAGAAATATTAAGCCTGAACATTTGATTACATAAATAACCAAAACCAATAAAAACACCATGCTTAGAAAGCACAAATTTATCAGACTCAATAACTTGTTTATATCCATGATTATTCAAAACACTACTTGAAACCAAGTTTTTCCTTATATCAGGAACATGAATAACATTAAAAAAAGTTACAATCTTTCCAGACTTAAACCTAAGATCTACACAACCACGACCATGCACCAAGGATGTTGACTCATTTCCCATGTGAAGAATAGAACCATCATTCAGTGACTCATAAATCTTGAACCAGCTTCTATCTTTGCACACATGAACTGTTGCACCCGAGTCAACCCACCACGCAACATCATCATCCTGCACATAATGAGATTCAGATACATATGTAACATAATAAATCTGAAAAGACTTATTAACCATATTCTGACCTTTCAGTGAGTTAGAAGAACCACCACTCCTTGAACCATTAGTGCCTGATCCATTGGCTTTACCACCAACTTTAACACCCTTGCAGTCTCTTTTAATGTGACCAGTTTTGCCACATTTCTAACAAGTAGGTGTTGCCTTCTTGTTAGGATCTGCCCTTGTGTTGCCATGATATTTGCGTTTGCCTTTGTTGTCATTGTACCTGGTGGAGTTGTTATGCTCTACCATATTGACAACAGATGGTCTAGCAGCATTGCTACCCTTTGGCTTGTCATTATCCTGCACCTTGAGAGATTCCTCAATGTGCAGATGACTGCCCAACTCAACCAGAGTTAATTCCTCTTTCTTATGTTTCAAGGTATGCTTGAAATCTTTCCAAGAAGGAGGAAGTTTATCAATAACACAAGAGACTTGAATAGCCTCATCCATGTGCATATTGTGTTGTGTAAACCTTCCAAGTATTCCAAGAAGTTCACTGTGTTGTTCCATGACTGGTCTTGAATCAGTCATTTTGTAATTTGTGAAATTACTAACAAGAAACTTCTTACTTGATGCATCCTCAGCCATATATATGGCATCCAAGGAATCTCACAGTTCTTTGGAAGATTCAAAGTTCTGATAAATATCAAACAGAGAATCAGACATACCATTGAGAATAAGACCTCTGCATATGTAGTCATCATTCTCCCATTCGCTCATTCTCCTGATCTGCTCCACAGTAGCATCATCAGGAATAGGTGTAGTTAGCACATACACCACACTCAGGCTTGACAGCAAGAAGTGCATCTTCTTCTGCCACCTCCTAAAGTCCACCCCTTCAAACTTATCAAGCTTGGCAAAGTTTGAAGCCATATGTTTCATTGCAGCAATATCCATTGATTATCACAAAATAGTTTACTTTGATTGTTGGGGTGGTAGCTCCCAGAACAGGGTTAGATAATCAATTCAGCAGAAACAAGCAACAGGTCAACAGAAACAAATACCACTAGGTGGTTACCGGATATCACTTGGAATCGTGTGATCACTTTCCAAAGCAAACTATTCGACCCTAATGCCTGGGTTACACGAATATCTACTTGGTATAAGACCAAACGCAGTTATGGAATTAGGCACAATTCTATAACCCTTGCGCTGATGAGTGTTAATCGTTTTCTGTGTATTTTTCATGCGTAAACAGATCTCCTATTTATAGGAAATTACTCTTAGCTAGTCAAATGGAATTATGAGTATTAATCGGCCCATTAATAGCCTCATATTTATCCCCATTATAGCCGTTAGTGGTTACATGACCAATTAAACGTGGTCGTTAATCAGTTGAAACTGCCACTTGAATAGGTCAAAGCCGTTACAAGCGGTACTTTTATCAGTACTTTCATAGTGCTATCAGTGGATACACTACTGCTTCAGTGGAAACACTACTTATCAGTGGAAACACTGCTTATCAGTGGAAACCCACAAGCAGTACTTTCTACTAGCACTACCAATACAAACCACTATAAGAGTCAGGGTGTTCATGGACCTTATGGGTGTACACTCCATACCTCCTAACCCATTACAAGGTGTGAACTAATCCCACAAGTGCACTAAATTTTCCAACAACTGAGGCACAGGGTCTGGCTCACTCAACACCATTAACTCATCAGATGCCCCATCTCCTTTCTTATCCATTATAATGCTATGACGTAAAAAACATGCAAGAATGATTCTCGGCAACTTACTTCTATCAGGTCTCCACATAACGCCATCAATGACTGCCCAACATCCTTTAGTAAACAATATCGTTCTATCTTCAGTACATGAGATTATCTTTACAATTGTGTGTTGTTTACTTTGTGCTATATACCATATTAGACCCAATTTTACCCACTATAAAACGATTGTCAAACAACCTGTCTGCAACCATGGTAAACACCAATACATTCTTGGAGGCAAAGTGGCGTGATAGCACCATTCACAAGGGCCACAACCAACAGTGGCATCAGAGCAAATTCCTGGGGAAGCCGCCAAGAAAATTGTCACAGACTGAGTTCTTGCAGAGACAAATAAAAAGGGAAAAAGAACAAAGGATTGGCAGATGTATGAGTGATGAGTGTGTGAATACTCATCATTTTTGGTCAAATCTGAACTGCAAAACATTTAAAAACGCTCAGAAATGCATCAAAATACTGAAAATATCCCAAAATTGTATTTTATATGTTTCAGATGCAAAATGTTTAAAATCAGATGAAAATCGAGCTAAGTTTGCATAATTGTCAGTTTCAGTCCCCAAACTTTCAAAATTGGCAGAAATAGTCCCTGAGCACTTATTTTAAAAGAAAAGTCACCAAAGGTCCTTTTGAAATCATAAGTTGTCATAATTAGTCCTTTGGTGAAAAAATTTCAAAAGTTTTGAGAATTTACAAGTTTGGTCCTTCAAGTTTCAAAATTGGCAAAAATGGTCCTTGTAAGTTTAAAAATATCTTTAATGGTCCTTGTACTAATGAAACTTGTCATAATTGGTCCCTTGGCATAACTTTGCAAAATTGGCAGATTTGGTCCCTTGGTTTTTGGTAAATTGCAGTTTTGGTCCTTGTATTATTTATAGCCAAGCCATGACCCTTGACCCCTGCCAAAACAACCTTGAGCCCTGCCAACTTAAACCTTGACCCCCTGTTTGTAAACCCCCTGTCTATTATACAACCCCGGTCAAACCCAAGTAAACCCCCGCCTTTTCCCTCCTTTTTCACTATCTCCTTCAACCACCTCCTCTGCAACACTCCACATACCTCACCTCCAGCTCACAACCCACACCTTATCCCTCCACCTCACCTAACAAAACAAGAAGAATTTAAAGCTTCTCCTTCATTGCACTCAACCCCCCTGTTGATATACCATTTTTGGCGCCAAAACTCCTCAACGGCCAAAAATGGGTCAAGTGATCCAATGGTCCAGAAAAGAAGTGGGATTTGCTCAGAGGAGTGAGGGGAGCACTTTTGCATATAAATAGAGGAAGAAAAGACAGAGTATAAGAGTAGTTTTTAGTTTTAAATTTCTTGTATGTCGTTCTTATTTCCATTGTCTTAATTAGTTTCAAAAATTGTAATCTTAAGTCTTCCTGAACTGAACTAAAGCTATTTAGTTATTGTAATTTGCTTTCAAGTATTAATTCAAGGTTTTATATAAGTTTCATGTTTTTATGTTCACTGTTAAAAAACCAGTTTTCATGCTCTTATATTCAAGCTTCAATTAGCTTATTTCTAGTTCCAATAAGCTTACTTAAGCTACTCATAGCTTCTGGTAAGCTCATAACTCAAGTTCAAACAAATTTGGAACTTGGTCAATAAAAGTCAACAGTGCAGAATATAGAGTTGATTTGGATTGGGTTGCTGATATGGTTTTGGCATTTGGTGGAGTTTAGCATTGATTTTGGATGTAATATGGGTTGATAGCAAGATTGGTTCCTGTTTCATTGACCTCATGAGCATGCCATAATGGCAGGACTTTGGTTAGTGTTGAAATTCTATTTTACAAGTTGAATCAGCAATCTAGTTAGCTTCTGTGTTTCTCAAGTGCTTCATCTAGTTATTTCATTAATCAGATTGTTAGCTTGATTGGTTATTAGTCTGCTTAAAGTTAGTACAATTTTCTGCATTTCTGTCCTTCCTTCTATAAGAGAAGCAGTTGAGTTTTAATGTTAAAATGTTGATAAGTTAGCTTGATCTAGGTTTAACTTAGTCATCTGAGTTTAGTTTAAGGATTAGTCCAGCTTGGGTTTGAGTTTGGTTTTGCAAAACTGTGAATCAGTCATTAAATGGGTGTTTGGATACAGTGAGTAACCTGAGCTAGAGAGTAGTGAAGTGGTTAAGTTGAATTGCAGTGTTCCTAGTAGGTCTATTAGAGTCTTTAGGTTCATCTATTTGCACCTTAGAACTCTAGTAGTCAAAATCACAATTAATCAGTTTTAATTTCCATTTCTGTGAGATTCAGTTCACCATCTCTCACATTTAGGTGTTATATTAGTTAAAGCAGCTTGAATTAGTTTCCTTTCATCATAAAAAATCAATTTCAATCCATTTTTGAGAATCAAAGTTCACCAAAGTCAAATACTGCTTCTGTTCTAAAAGTCAAAAACCATAAAAACCAGTTTTTCACCAACCTATGTGGATTTTTAATGGACTCATTTCTAGTTCATAGTGGTTGAAATTTTGGATTTATAAACTTCAGTTGGTTGAGTTTGTAAACGCTATTTTTGCTGAATTTTTAGATATTCCTAAAAGCACTTAACCAGCTTGTTTTCTAGGTCATAAATGCCCTGTGCACACTCTCAGCAGTCACTGAGTGTGCACAGGAACTTTGCAGTTAGCATAACTTGTTCATGTTAGTTAGTAATTGGCTCAAACTTGGTTCATTGGCTCACTGGCTGGTGTTCTTGAGGTCTACATTGTGATAATTTGGTACACTGTAGCAGCTTTTAGCTTATTTTGAAGTGCTTATTCATAAGCAGTTTCACTACAGCTCCCATATCTTGCACACTAGTATATGTTTTTATATTTTTCATAGACTTAGAATAATATTTTAGACTTTTCCTGAATTTTTCAGATTTTTCTATTACTGTTTGCTATTTTTCCTTATTTAAAACAGTTTTTAGGACTTTTTAATTAGCCTTTATTGCAATTAAATCATAAAAGCTTCAAAAAAATAAGTTTTCAATCTTCATAGATTAAGATAAATATAAAAAGCAAAAAAATAATTTTTCCAGATTTTTCCTAGTTTAAATAGTAATTTTTAGCAATTTAATTAGTTTTAAACAGTTTTTAATTCATAGAAAATAGAAAAATAATCAGAAAAATACAAAATTAGTTTTGAAAATTCTCTTTAGTTTTTTTAGATTTTTGAAAAATAGTTTCACAATTTTCCTCTTTATTTTCATAATTTTTAGTATTTTAATTTAGTTTTAAAAGTTAAAATTAGTTTTTAATTTAAATTTATAAAAGAAAAATCAAGAAAATCAAAATTTAAAAAATAGTGATAGCGTTTATTTAATATAATTTAGCTTTTTAATTTTCTTTAATTTGCATTTAAGCCCCTGTAATTTACAAACTTTTTCTTTAGGTATAATTATTCAAAATTCACAAACCTTTTCCCGTTCAATATCACCCGATCACTATACGTTTGGTTATTCAGTCGCACAGCTCGTTGGGACTTAACGACCTGGGAAAACACTAAAATCTCCTGGACTTAATTGCATTGCGTTCTCAAGCTGTCTGGCTTTTATTACGGTTGACCATTCACAAGTGGTTGACTTGTTTGATAAAAGACTGACCGTTTGGGAGCCAATCAAATTTTGGCGCCGCTGCCGGGGAGCTGTGCTAATTATCTTACGTTTAGCAGATTAGTGATTTGAATATTCACTCCTTGTTCATACCATCTATATATATTTATATTTTCTTATAAAAATCCAAAAATCCAAAAACATCTTAAAACATATAAAACACCAAAATATTTTTCTTTTGTTTCTACCTATATATAAAACCATAAAACTCAAAAAGATTCTTCTTTCCCCATTTTCATAATTCCCTTCCTTAACTCTGAGATTCCTTAGAGTTAACTCTAGTGTATGCGCACTCGCTCTTCTAGGTCTGTGAGCCCATTTCGTGAGCTTGTCAGGATTCCAAGAAGGCGTGTCCATAGACGTTATGCCCCATCAGTCGGATCTGAGATCCGGACTGCTCACACTACTTCCGTTATCATGGCGGAAGAACGTCCTATGTGTGAGCTTCTCCAGGCACCCATTGACGGTTATGGAGATGCTATTGTTATCCCAGCCATTGTGGCTGAAAATTTTGAACTCAAAACCGGGTTACTAAATCTTGTAACCTCAAGTCAATTCTATGGTTTTGAGAGGGATGATCCTCATGCTCATATTCGATGGTTTAACAAGATTGCATCTACCATCAAATACAAGAATGTCCCTACCGATGCTGTCAAGCTTCTTCTGTTCCCATTTTCCCTTGAGGGGCAAGCCCGGATTTGGCTTGAAAAACAACCCCATCAATCAATCGAAACATGGGAAGACCTGGTGAAGAAATTTGTTAACGAGTTCTATCCACCTTCTAAAACCACGAGTCTTAAAAACGAAATCATCAAGTTCACACAAAAGTTTGATGAACCCTTCAGTGAATCGTGGGATCGTTTTAAGGAGTTGCTCCGCAAATGTCCTCACCATGGTTTCTCTGAGTTGATGCAACTCGATACTTTCTATAATGGAGTGAGTCAATCTGATCAAGATTCTCTCAATTCCTCCGCTGGAGGAAATTTCTTGAGTAAAACTGTAAAAGAAGCTTTAACGATAATTGAAAACAAGTCTAAAGTCCGCACTGCACGAAGCAAACCGGTTGTTTCCCAAGTCAGTGTTGGTCCTTCTTCTTCATCACCCGTGAGTCAATCTAGCACCGATGCTAAGATTGACAAACTCATGGAAGCAATTCAAGCTTTGGTTCTCTCTAACCAAAAGAAAGTTTCTTTTCCACAAACTTCACCTCCTGCTGAAGTCAAGAAAGTGGAAGTGTGTGTTACTTGCGGTGGCCCCCATGCCTACTACAACTGTATGGCCACCGATGGTAACCCTTTTGAAGCAAACGCTGTGGGCGGGATTTCCAATTCAGGAGGCAACCAATACCGTGCTCCTATGGACCCGAACCACCGTCCTAACCACTACCCTGGACCACCCGGTTTCAACCAAAACCAAAACCGTAATCAAAACCAGAATAGAACAAACCAAGGTTTTCAAAACCAAGGTAATTTTAGTCAAAATAACGGTTTTCAAAATCAAAGTAAAAACTTCCAACACCAAGGAAATTTTAATAGAAACCAAGGTCAGGGAAATTTCAACCCAGGGTATTTTCATGGCAATAATCAAGGAAATTTCTAAAATCAAGGCCCTAATCCAAACAATAGAGGCCATAATTTTCCTACACAAAATCAAGCCATTGTTCCAACTGGACCATCATCTGATGAGTTGTTGAAACAATTCATGAAATCCCAAGAGGAAATGAACAGGTTGTTGGTTAGCCAGATTCTGACATTAAGAAGTCTTTAAATGATCGACCCTCGGGCTCAGGTACTTTACCTAGCAACACGATCGCTAATCCGAGGGGCGATGCAAAGGCGATCACAACCAGAAGTGGTGCTTCATATGATGGACCCGCTATTCCTACTACCTCTTCTTCTTCTCTCCCGAAGGTAGTGGAAAGTGAACCTGAGGCAACAAAGGACAAGGAACTTCCTACTAATAACGGAGGTACCAACAATGTCCATCCTCAAGTTATCCCAAAACCCAAAACCAAACCTGGAGTTGTTTTTGAACCTCCAGTTGACAACCCCAAATCCAAAACTTCTATTCCTTACCCATCACGTTTAAACGAGCAAAAGCTCCGCGAAAAAGCCAGTCATCAAATGGAAAAAATTTTTCAAAATTTCCAAGAACTACATTTTGACATAAGCTTTGCGGATGCTATCATGCTGATGCCCAAGTTTGCATCAACTCTCAAACACATGTTAAGCAACAAGGAAAAATTGTTTGAAATGGCTAAAACTCCTCTGAATGAGAACTGCTCAGCAGTTCTGTTAAAGAAGCTTCCCGAGAAGCTTGGAGATCCTCGAAAATTTCTTCTTCCTTGTGTTTTTCCAGGAATGATTGAATGCTTTGCCCTCGCCGATCTTGGTGCAAGCATCAATCTGATGCCTTATTCAGTATGGAAGAAGCTTTCTCTTCCAGAACTTATTCCTACCTGCATGACTCTTGAGCTTGCAGATCGTTCTATATCGCGTCCTCTTGGCATCGCCAAGGATGTATTCGTGAAAGTAGGAAAGTTCCATTTTCCAGCTGACTTTGTGGTTGTTGACTTCGATGCCGATCATCGGGTTCCCCTCATTGTTGGACGAGGATTCCTGAGAACGGGCCATGCCCTCATTGATGTATTTGAGCAAGAAATCACATTACGTGTGGGTAATGAAGCTGTCACCTTTAACCTTGACCAAACTTCGAGGTACTCCTCAAATTATGATGCTGAATCGGTTAATCGAGTTGATGTAATTGATATTGCTTCAGAGGAGTACTCTCAAGAATTTCTTGGTTATTTTCATAATTCTGTGAGTGGGGATCCCACCACATCTTCTCAACCAATTATTGCCGGTTCTTCCCCCTCTCTCACTCCGTTTAAGGGAGGTGACTTCTTTTTGGAAGAGATCGATGAGTTTCTCGCTAATGATGAATCGATTCCGCCGGGAATTGATGGTGTTTATGATTCGGAGGGAGATATCCTTTATCTTGAGCAATTGTTAAATGAAGATCCATTACCGTCACTCCCTCCGAAAGAGATCACGATTGAAGAAATCAGATCCGTACAAACATCTACTGAAGAATTTCCCGAGGTTGAACTTAAGGACCTACCTCCTCATCTCGAGTATGCATTCTTGGAGGGTGATGATAAATTACCCGTCATAATTGCTAAAGACTTAACTGAGGAGGAGAAGACTGCTCTCATAAAGGTCTTGAAGTCACACTGATGAGTGTCTAAATACTCATCATTTTCATACTGTTTGGAATGCCAAAAACATCTGAAAACACTCAGAAATGCATCAAAATGATGAAAATATCACAAACAAGTGTTTTATATGTTTTAAATGCAAAAACATCAAAATCTGATGAAAAACGTATCAAGTTTGCATAATTGGCAGTTTTAGTCCCCCAAGTTATAAAAGTTGTCAAAATTAGTCCCTGGTAATTCAAAAACTTGTAAAATATCATTTAAGGTCCATGTGATTCAAAAGTTGTCAAAATAAACCCTTCAAAGTTTAAAAATCACAAATTGACAACTTTAGTCCTTTAACTTTGAAAATTGTCAAAAATAGTCCTTGGTTAATTTAAAAAGTGAAAATTATCAAATTTTAACCTTGTACTATTTATAAATGACAAGAATGGTCCTTATGGTAAACTTTTGGAAAATTACAAGTTTGGTCCCTAGAGTTTCTAAATTGGCAATTTTAGTCCTTGGACTTATAAAAATGGAATTTTATGCAACATTTGTCCTTGTACTAACCAATAATTGCAGGTTTAATCCTTGTGAGAGCTTCGGAAAATTATCAAGATCAGTCCCTTAACTGTGTTGGAATTACATAAATGGTCCTTGTTAATACTTAAACCAAATGGACCCTTTGTTATTAATCCAATCCAACACAAACACAAAGCAAGTCCAAATCCAATCCTTAACCTAGGCCCAATCCCAATCCAGCCCAACCACTACCCCGTTATTAACTCGGTCAAACGGTCAAAAAAGCCAAAACCGCCAAACACTGTGCACCCTTCTCTCCCACCCCTGCAAACCCAATACCAGGGTGGTTTTCTCACCCTTATCCCTCCAACTGTAAAGTTACCAGCTGCCCACTTCACACCTTGTCCCCCTCCACCTTTACATACAGCCACAGTGCATTAAATGCAAAAACCAACTTCAAGACTTTTCCCGCCAAATTACAACTGGATGGTTCAGATGAATTCAGAGATTGGAAAGAGGTGGGAAAGCATCAGAGGTCGACAAAGAAGAGAATAAAATCAATAAATAAGAGATAGAAGTAGAGGAGAAGAGGAAGTAGTGTAGTTTAGTTTAGTTTAATGTCGTTTTAGTTAATTTCAGAGTTCCAGTGTAATTTAAGCTTTCCAAGTAATTTTTTTTAGTTCTTTCAAGTTAATGTGAATCTTTTTCAGTTTCAATTTCAGTTCTAATTCAAGTTTTCATGTTATGCAAATTTTACTTTTGTTCAAAATCTCAAAATGTTCTAATGATGTTGTAAGTTGTTATCTTGGACTGGATAGGCACACATAAGCTCCTATATAGCTTATCAAAGCTATTAGTTACAATAAAACTCAGTCTAGTACAAAAAAACCAGAAATTCACTAAAAATACTAAATAAATTAGCTAAAAATAAAAACCTATGGGAAATGATCAAGAAACTGGTGCAGAGCTGGTCTTTGGATTGCTTATTGGTATAGAGCTTCTTGGGAAGCCATAAGAGTGATCTCAGTCCTTTGGTTCTCTGTTTTGCACTTGGACTCATCTTGTAAGCATTTTCTCAAAAGTTTGCATTTCACAGCTAATGTGTTTAAAGCTTGTTAATTCTAGTGTAATTCTATCTTATTATAGTTAACAATAGTTAATTACTAAATTTCTTGGCTTAAAAATCTGTCTTAGTGTTTAAACCTTCAAAACAGTCCTATAAAGGACTGTTTGGTTCTGCATGACAATCTGTGTTAGAGGCTTGAGTTGTTGTTATTTGTTGTTGTTATAAGTTACATTAATACTTATTAGTTCAGTCAAGCATAAAAAACTTGTCCTTGTTCCTTGAAAGTCAAAATTAGTCTTAAAATCACCTTGTCAGTTCACTGTTAAGAGTTTTCATTGCATACCTCATCAAAGTTGTTTATAATCAGGTAATCTAGCTTAAATCAACCTTAATATAGCTTATCATAACTTATTCAGTCCATAGAATCAATTTCAAGTTCATAAAAGTCAAACTGTATGAGTTATTAAAAAGTCAAAGTTCTTAATACCCATTTTTGAATAAAACTTAGAATTTTACTGTGTGTTTACTATTAAGATTCAGCTTATAATCTTCTAGGTTATTAAAATATAGTTGCTAAACTAAATTATAAAAATATTAGTTTACTTTCCATCAGCTTTTAGAGTGCTTAATTATCAGCTTATTTAGAGCCCCTTGTCTGAAATATGCCCTGTGCACCAGTCACCCATCTAGTTTAACAAGCTCTCATAGAACTTATTAGTTAGCTTAAATCTGTGAAACTTAGCTTTTTGAGAAGCTCACCTAGCTAACTCAAAGTACCAAGTGCTTATTTTTCATGATTAGCTTATTTAGCTAGCCTGCTATTGATTTTTAGTTTTGTCCATTTTTAATTAAGTGTTTCAACTAGTCAGTGTTCTTCAGTTTTCTAAAAGCTTCTCAAAAGCTCATTAGTACAATCCAATCTTTGTAATTCAGTTTTTTGGAAAGTTTACTTGGTCAACTTGCTTGTTCAGTTGTTTATTTTCAATTTGTAGCTTATCTCAGTGCTTAATTTTTAGCTTTAAAGTGCCTAGTGATTCAAAGAGTAAACTGAGTAACAGTGTTTAGTTTTTGCTTATTTGTGCTTATTAAGTGCTTATTTTTAGTTATTGTGCTTATTCAGTGTTCACATTAGTATATAATCATTAGTATTAGCTTATTTCAATCAGTCTTTGTTCATTATTTAGCTTATTAATCAAGTTAGATTTAAAAAGCTTGTGCTTACTTCCTTTTATAGCAAATTGTGACAAAATCCTTGGCTGAATAAGTGCTTATAAGTCATTTTTGTAAAAAGTTGTAATTATAAAAAGTGCTTATCTTCATGTGTTTGATTGGTTTGTAAAATAAAAATCATAAAAAAAATGTTTAGCAAAAAGGGGGTAGGCAGGCTCGAACCTGAGACCTCCCCCTTTGGAGTGTGTTAGAGGTGTACCTGGATACCATTGCGCCCTTGGGTCTTTGACTGTCTTAACTTGCACAAGTTAATGTCTTATATACGTTTTGCCTCATATAGCTTATTCAGTTCATTTAGCTTATTTCGAGCTTATTTAAAGTAGCTTTTTCAGTGTTTGTATTTTTTATAAATTTGTATTAGTATTAAGTATTTTATAAAAAAGTTTCAGATTTTTCCAAATAGTTTTAGTATTTTTAAACATTTAATTAGTGTAAAATCTTATTTAATTCATAATAAAAAATATAAAAGTCTAAAAAATATAAATCTTTTTTCTAAAATTTTCTTTTGTCATATAGTACGTAATAAAATTAGTTTTACATTCGTAGGCCTTTTATTTCATAAATTTTACGTTTTTGCTTGCGCTCCAGCGTAATTTTTAAACGTAACGCTCGTTTTCATTTTAAACCACGTTTTTAGATAATTTGAGTTTACGTTTTAGTTAATATAGTTTATTTAAGTTATTTTATTTTATAAATCACAAAAACATCATTGTAAAAATAGTGATAGCGTTTATTTAATATATTTTAACTTTTTAATTTCTTTTAATTTGCATTTAAGTCGCTGTAATTTGTAAATCTTTTCTTTAGGTATAAATTTCTCAAAAACCTTATTGATCACTATCCTTAGTGATTATTCGACATCTGAAGTTGTTTAACACCAATTCATCCTCCGTGGGACTTAACGACCCAGGAATCCACTATATTCCTCTGATCTTAAATTGCATTGGTGTGTGAACTGTTTTGAGTTTCTTACAGTTGGTCATTCACAAGTGGCTAGCTTGCGTGAGATAACTTGACGGTTTTGCACCAATCAAATTTTGGCGCCGCTGCCGGGGAGGCTATAAGCGTGTTTTAAGCATTTGCAGATCCATTCTTGCACATATACCACCTTTTTGTAAACAATTTTCAAATTCAAAAAGTTCATTAACACTTTTCCTAAAGTGTTAACAACACCAAAAATATTTTCATTCTTTGTTTCTACAAAAATATTTATCCAAAAATCCAAAAATATTCATCTTTACCCTCTTACCTTTTTTGATTCTTTATCCCTTTACCCTCTATCCATTTGATTCTAACTTCTTCTATTCTCATGGAATCTCTCGACTACGACGAATTCTGGAACGAAGTTGAAAAACTTCCTATTTTATTACAAATGTCAAGAATTCGTGTTGTTCGTGATGATCCATTGATTCTGCGTAGGGAAATGGAACGAGAAACCGGGGTGACAAAGGACAAGGTACTTCCCTCTGATAATGGAGGTGCTAAATACGTCCAACCTACGGTTATCCAAAGATCTAAACCCTCGATTGCTCCTAAGCCGTCTAAAATTGATCCTACACTTTCACGATTTACGGTTAAAAGCAAACATGCAGAATTTAGACCGGTGACTAGCAAGAATGACTTACCTAATCTTCACATTTCTCAAGAACCAGAACCGGAGACCATAACGGAAGTGATGGAAATTGCTAGCTCTCAGAGCACACCACTTGTCCCACCTCCGGATTTTTCAAAATGTTCTTCGAGTCTTAATAGTCATTCGAATCACCATGTTGATTTTGCTGATTCTTTGAATGAACTGATTCCTTCTCATAACTCTCAAATAGAATCGTTTATTCCTTGTGTCGGTTGTGGTGAGCCTCTTTTTGGTTCACCATGTCGTTGGTGTACGTGTGTACAGTGTGGTAATGATATTCGTAACGGGAGTTGTTTATTTTGTGGTTCGAGGAATTCATTTGATTATGATCCTAATCCGAACTCATTTAACAACCCTGATTGGTGCTAAAAAGTCAAGTCTAATAGACTAAAAACTGCTCAAACACTAATGCAATTAAGATCAGAGGAATATAGGGAATTCCTGGGTCGTTAAGTCCCACGGAGGATGAATTGGTGTTAAAACACTTAATCAGATGGTAGAATGATCACTAAGGATAGTGATCGATAAGGTTTTCGATGGAAAATTATACTAAAAGAAAATCTACAAATTAAAGCGACTTAAATGCAAATTAAAAAGATTAAAAAGTTAAAATCTATTAAATAAACGCTATCACTAATTTTAAAGGCGATGAACGTTTATGATTTTATAAAATAAAATGACTTAAATAAACTATTTTAACTAAAACGTAAACTCAAATTACTTAAAAACGTTATTTAAAACAGAAACGAGCGTTATTTACGAAAATGGCGCTGGAGCGCAAGCAAAAACGTAAAATTTATGAAATAAAAGGCCTAAGAGTGTAAAACTAATTTTCTTACAAAATATATGATAAAAGAAAATTTTAGAAAAAAGATTTATATTTTTTTGACTTTTATATTTTTTATTATGATTTAATTACTATAAAACACTAATTAAATGTTAAAAATACTAAAACTAATTAGAAAAATCTGAAACTTTTTGTAAAAATACTTTATACTAATACAAATTTATAAAAAATACAAACACTGAAAAAGCTACTAAGAATAAGCTCTAAATAAGCTATTAAGCTCGTATAAGCTTAAACTGAAAACAAGTGTTATGTATTTAATAGTGTAAAGGATAACTGAAAAAGTCCCTAGGGCAGTTGGTGCGTGTGTGGTGTGGTGAGCTGGGTGGCCAGAGTTCAAATCCCAGCAGTGGCCATTTTTTGCAACTTTTTTATTTTTTGAATTTTTCTACACAAACTTGTTAAGCTAAAGATAATAAGCACTTTTAATAACTACAACTTTTTATGAAAAGTAGTAATAAGCTCTGTGAGAGCTTATTTTCTTAACAGTGGCTAGAAAATGAAATAAGCTAAAAAGTTTAAGCCAAAAATGGTTTTTAAGCTAAAAAATAAGCAAAGTGAAAATTGAAAATGAGCTAAATAATGGAAATAAGCTAATATGAAAACTGAGACATCATACAGATCTAGAAATAAGCACAAAATAAGCCTAAATAAGCACTAAAATACACTGTTACACAGGACACTGTGTTTAATCACTAGGCACCTTTGAGCTAAAAGTTAAGCACTTAAATAAGCTATAAAATGAAAACAAAGACTTGAATCAACTAAATGACCAGTTAAGCTATTCAAAAAGCTAAATTACTTACTGTTTGGTTCACTAGATAGCTTGTGAGAAGCTTATTAAAAATTGGAAAACCCACTGAGTTAAAATTCAGTGAATGCTGAGAAAATGGACAAAAATAGAAACTAAATGCAGCCTTATCTAAAAAGCTACAAACTTCAAAATTAAGCTTGGATTATTGAGATGGCTTGGTCTACTTTCTAAAAAACTAAATTTTATAAGCTAAGGTACACTGGAGAGCTTTTTACAAGCTCTTGAAGATGCATGTAAACCTGTGCACAGGGCACTGTATTGAAATGGTGTGACAAATAAGCTAAACAAAAAGCTATTAAATAAGCTGTAAATTGAAAATAGGAACTTGTAACCTTGAGACAGCTAGGTTGGCTTCTCAAAAAGTTAAAACACTCAGGATTAAGCTAACTTATAAACTCTGTGTGAGCTTGAGAAATTGATAGGCTCACTGATTCACAAGACACATTTTGACTTTTTTAGAAAACTGAAGGTTTGACTTTAATGAACTTGTGATTGATCTAAAACACTGTTATTGATGTATTAAGGTGTATAAATACTGATTTGAACAAGTGTACCAACTTCTTAACACAAAACCATGATTATAAGATTTAAAAATCCAACAGACAGATGAACAAGAAGATTAAAAGGATTTTTGACTTTCTCACAAAATGAAGACTGGTTTTAAGTTTCTTTGAGCTACTAATAACTAAGGAAACATAAGAAAGGCAAAAGCCATAACATAGACAACCTTTAACTTAGTTAAACTAGCTTATCCAAACACACCTTATAAGGCTGTTTTGGAACTTTTTCAAAGCAAAGCAAAGATTGAGACCCTTATACTGAGTACAGACCTTGTATCATCATTCATTAAGATTAAATAAGTGTGAAACAATGACCATAACAACATAAAGCTCAATAATAATCCTAATGCTATTTTAACTGTTAAAATAAAATTATATGAACTACAAATTCTAATGAACTAACAACTGGTTTTATGGTTTGATTACACTTAATTACAACTACTGAACATAATCAAACAGAAATTTAAGCTAATAACTGTCTTACACAGTAAATGCCAAAATAAGATCAAAATGCTTACAAATGGCTTGAGCTGAAAACTGAGACTTAGGACCAAGTAACAGATCCTATAGCTTACCAATAAGCACTACACCCAAGACCATCCATTATATATCCTGCTCCAGCATTTTTGAACATTGCACCATGATTTTTTATTTTTAAGCTATTTATTTGATATTTTTGTGAATTTTTGATTTTTTCTAATAAACTGCTTTTAAGAGTGTCTAAAAGCTTTAACAAGCTTTATAAGGAGCTTATATGACTTACTCAGTCCAAACTAACAGCTTCTAACAACATTTCATTATTTTGAGATTTCTTGAATTAGTAGAAATTGCATAACATGATATAAGACTTGAAACTGAAATTTGTTGCTTACAAAAGTTTTATTTCAACTTGAAAACATAAATTACAAAGCTTGAAGCTTTTACAACACTGGAATTTAAAAGTTTAAACTAAAACGACATTAACAATAAAAATTACACTAGATATTTACTTCCATTGCCTCTTCCTCTCTCTTTATAGCTTTTTGAGATACTCCACAAGCTTCTGATCACATCCCACCAATAATCTCAACCATTGAAACAGTCAAACACATCTTAGCCATTAAACTTACTTTTGGCGCCAAAATTGAGATAAGGTAGCTTGAGACAGTTTCAAACTAATTAAAGAAGTTTGGAGTGTTATGTGAGGTGTAGGAGACAATTTGTGAAGTAGGCATGGGTTTAGGTTGATTTTTCAGAGAAAACAGATATTGTGAGATAAACAGTAAAGGTTCAATGGTGGGGATGCATTAAATGCAAGGTGGGCTAATGAGAGGAGGGGGGGATGAGGTGGAAAGGGTGGATGAGGTGGAAATGGTGAGGTGGAGGTGATAAAACCACCTCTGGTTTTGAGTTACAGGGGTGGGGGTGGAAGGTGAACAGTGAGCGCGGTTTATCTGATTTAAAATTTGGGCCGGGTCACTGTTTGGACTGGATTTGGGCTTGGGTTGTGAATTATATTGGATCCGTTTGGTGTTTTTAACTTAGTTAACCACAAGGACCAAAAATGTAATTTGGCCAAACCTTCAAGGACTGATATTAACAACTCTCCAAAGCTCTTACAAGGACCAAACCTGCCAAAAGTAATTAGTACAAGGACCTTAGTTGTTAATTTCCATTTTTACAAATCCAAGGACTAAAACTGTCAAGTTTAAAACTTGAGGGACCAATATTGTAATTTCTCAAAAAGTTTTATCATAAGGACCATTTTTTACATTTATAAATAGAACAAGGTTAAAACTTGATAATTTTCACTTTTTAAATTAACCAAGGACTATTTTTGACAATTTTCAAAGTTAAAGGACTAAAGTTGTCAATTTGTGATTTTTAAACTTTAAAGGGTTTGTTTTGACAACTTTTGAATCTCAAGGACCTAAAATGATATTTTGCAAGTTTTTGAATTACCAGGGACTAATTTTGACAACTTTTGTAACTTGGGGGACTAAAACTGCCAATTATGCAAACTTGATACGTTTTTCATCAGATTTTGATGTTTTTGCATTTAAAACATATAAAACACTTGTTTGTGATATTTTTATCATTTTGATGTGTTTCTGAGTGTTTTCAGATGTTTTTGGCATTCTAACAGTATAAAAATGATGAGTATTTAGACACTCATCAAACCCCTCAAATTTTTCCAATTACCTACCACAGCCCGCTTATCTTCATATAATCAACAATACTGCTGTGAATTTTGTGGAGGTCCTCACCAAGGATTTGAATGTCAACCCGGAGACACGATTGTCTATGAACAGTTTTCCGGTGATGCTCAGATGTTTGGTTATGACCAATATCCATATGATTCACCAATTCTGGCTCAACAGTTTTACTGTTGTGAAAACTGTGGAGGTCCCCATTTCAGCTCTGATTGTCAAACAGGGAATCCATTTCCTTGTAACAATTACGACTATCCATATCACGACCAACCTCCACAGTGCCAAATGACTCAAACTCCTCAGCAAACCCAACAAGACACTTATCTAGAGCTTCTGGAGTCAGTGAAAAGAACTGAGGAGTTGAGTAAGACAGCATTTCATAATGTTCCCGGTTTTTCTTGTGTATATTGTGGGGGTCCTCATGATGATTATCAATGTCAACCTTCCGGTTTTGACAAATCTCCACTCCCACAATGTCCCGTCATTCAAAATTCACATGAGAAATCCATGGAAGAATTGCTAGCTGAAGAGCAGGCTGCTAAGATAAATTCCCAAATTGCTTTTGAAAAATCTATTAGGGAATTAATTGCAAAAGAAAAAGCAGCCAGATCTAGCTCTCAATTTCGTTTTATTCCTGATGACAGTGATGATGAGGATACATTTGAAGATTCATCAAGTTCATCAGTGGATATTCCAGCAGTTGAGATTCATTCTCAAGCAACTGCTATCACACCTGAAGCTCCCACTCACTCTCTGAACATGGGGGACGAGCATCTTGACACTGTTCCTGAAAAGGAATCGGACGAATTCATAAAGTCTAGTGTTGAGGACCTTGTCCCAATCCCGAGAGAGTCACAGGGAACTTTTGACTATATGTGTGATATCCCTTCCCCTCTTGAGTGTTCAAAAGATCATTTTGAGACTTTCTCCGATTTTAGCGATGATTGTAAATCTTATGGAGACATTGAGAATGTTGAGGCATCACTTTCACATTGTGATGTTGATCCTCTTTTTGAGGAGTTTACTGATGAACTCACTCACTTCATTCCACTTTCATCGGAAAGTGATGATGATCTCTTTGATTTCAAAGCCAACTTAGGAGAAATTGAAAATCTCCTTTATAATGATCGTTCACTCACTTCTCACCCTAACAGTCCAATAGAGAATGTTAATCACCTTGTTCCTGAAGCATTCAAAGCTACTTTCACCAATCCTCTATTTGAATTCGACTCTGAATTCACTTTAATTTCTGAGAATCTACTCTTTGATACTCAGATCGAGGATAGTGATGAGCCCACAATGGAACAAGAGTTCACAAATTCACTTCATGTGAATGATTCTCTTTACGAGGAGTTCTCCTTTGAACTCACTCATATCATATCTCTACCAGAGTATGATAACTTCCACTTTGATCTAGACATAAATGATCTTTGTGTTCCGGAGGGAAATGTTCTCAGCCATGAGAACTTGCTTGATATCAAAATCCCATCCCTCCCACCCAGAATATGTCTTGATCAAATGAGCTTAAATGATGAGATTCATGATCCAGAAATCATGAATTCTCCTTCTGATGATGATGACTTAGTCATGATGTTTATCATGATTTTCTTTCTCTTCTTCACCTATCCCGTGGCTTCTCCTGTTCTTCACTCCTTCGGGAATGAAGACATTATCTTTGATCCCGGCATTTTCATTTATCATTTGTAAGCCGGTTCTGTGTATATCTCATCGGTGTGGAACTTTCACGTACTTCAATGTTTATACAAACATCTTGAATGAAAGTCCGATGGAGATTGTCTCTTCCACTTACTTCCCCATGAACAAATTAATTCGGGGTTGAGTCAAGCTAGCGACTCGGTAATCAAAAACAGTAGTTAAACATGGGTTTTCACCCGTGTGTACCACCTTAGTGTGGGGGAGATGCCCCACATGTTGTATATAGACCTTATAAATGAATGAAAATTGTAAATATTAAAAAAGAGAATAATTGTTGTGTTTCTACACTTAGCTAGTAATGTTATCTTTTTACGTTCTAAGTTTCGGCATAACAGCCGGTACTTTGAATATTGAGGACAATATTCATTTCTAAGTGTGGGGGGGAAATTCTGGCGAATTTGATCATAAATGTACCCTTTTAGTCCCTTTTTCCCCCAAAATGGCCAAATTTTAAAATTTTTTATTTAGTGGAAGTACTATGTACTAAACACAACAAATGGTAATCAGTCCGCCATGTCTAACCCACATAAGGATTGGCTAATCCAGGAGCAAACGGCTCTTGGTAAAGATATCTCAAATCCGTTTATGGCTTGCAATTTGCCCAAAATTGTATGGTTCTCAACTCACCATATCCTAAAAAGTGAAGAGTTGGCTAGCCCGCAAGTTTATGGCTTGTGGTAAAGGCAGTTGAAAAACCATAATTGGTAATCGACTCACCAAAGATAATATTGATAATTTATCTAAGAGTTGGCTAGTCCAGAAGCAAACGGCTTCTGGTAAAGACAAATCAAATCCGTTTACAGCTTATGATTTGCTCAAAATCATTTGGTTATCATTGTACCAAGGTTCTTACTTGAACTAAAACAATTGGCTACTCCAGAAGTAATGGCTTTTGGTAAAGAGATAAAATCCATTAACTTTTCATAAATCATTGCTAGGGACTAGCAATATCTTAGTGTGGGGGATTGATGAGTGTCTAAATACTCATCATTTTCATACTGTTTAGAATGCCAAAAACATCTGAAAACACTCAGAAATGCATCAAAATGATGAAAATATCACAAACAAGTGTTTTATATGTTTTAAATGCAAAAACATCAAAATCTGATGAAAAACGTATCAAGTTTGCATAATTGGCAGTTTTAGTCCCCCAAGTTATAAAAGTTGTCAAAATTAGTCCCTGGTAATTCAAAAACTTGTAAAATATCATTTAAGGTCCATGTGATTCAAAAGTTGTCAAAATAAACCCTTCAAAGTTTAAAAATCACAAATTGACAACTTTAGTCCTTTAACTTTGAAAATTGTCAAAAATAGTCCTTGGTTAATTTAAAAAGTGAAAATTATCAAATTTTAACCTTGTACTATTTATAAATGACAAGAATGGTCCTTATGGTAAACTTTTGGAAAATTACAAGTTTGGTCCTTAGAGTTTCTAAATTGGCAATTTTAGTCCTTGGACTTATAAAAATGGAATTTTATGCAACATTTGTCCTTGTACTAACCAATAATTGCAGGTTTAATCCTTGTGAGAGCTTTGGAAAATTATCAAGATCAGTCCCTTAACTTTGTTGGAATTACATAAATGGTCCTTGTTAATACTTAAACCAAATGGACCCTTTGTTATTAATCCAATCCAACACAAACACAAAGCAAGTCCAAATCCAATCCTTAACCTAGGCCCAATCCCAATCCAGCCCAACCACTACCCCGTTATTAACTCGGTCAAACGGTCAAAAAAGCCAAAACCGCCAAACACTGTGCACCCTTCTCTCCCACCCCTGCAAACCCAATACCAGGGTGGTTTTCTCACCCTTATCCCTCCAACTGTAAAGTTACCAGCTGCCCACTTCACACCTTGTCCCCCTCCACCTTTACATACAGCCACAGTGCATTAAATGCAAAAACCAACTTCAAGACTTTTCCCGCCAAATTACAACTGGATGGTTCAGATGAATTCAGAGATTGGAAAGAGGTGGGAAAGCATCAGAGGTCGACAAAGAAGAGAATAAAATCAATAAATAAGAGATAGAAGTAGAGGAGAAGAGGAAGTAGTGTAGTTTAGTTTAGTTTAATGTCGTTTTAGTTAATTTCAGAGTTCCAGTGTAATTTAAGCTTTCCAAGTAATTTGTTTTAGTTCTTTCAAGTTAATGTGAATCTTTTTCAGTTTCAATTTCAGTTCTAATTCAAGTTTTCATGTTATGCAAATTTTACTTTTGTTCAAAATCTCAAAATGTTCTAATGATGTTGTAAGTTGTTATCTTGGACTGGATAGGCACACATAAGCTCCTATATAGCTTATCAAAGCTATTAGTTACAATAAAACTCAGTCTAGTACAAAAAACCAGAAAATCACTAAAAATACTAAATAAATTAGCTAAAAATAAAAACCTATGGGAAATGATCAAGAAACTGGTGCAGAGTTGGTCTTTGGATTGCTTATTTGTATAGAGCTTCTTGGGAAGCCATAAGAGTGATCTCAATCCTTTGGTTCTCTGTTTTGCACTTGGACTCATCTTGTAAGCATTTTCTCAAAAGTTTGCATTTCACAGCTAATGTGTTTAAAGCTTGTTAATTCTAGTGTAATTCTATCTTATTATAGTTAATAATAGTTAATTACTAAATTTCTTGGCTTAAAAATCTGTCTTAGTGTTTAAACCTTCAAAACAGTCCTATAAAGGACTGTTTGGTTCTGCATGACAATCTGTGTTAGAGGCTTGAGTTGTTGTTATTTGTTGTTGTTATAAGTTACATTAATACTTATTAGTTCAGTCAAGCATAAAAAACTTGTCCTTGTTCCTTGAAAGTCAAAATTAGTCTTAAAATCACCTTGTCAGTTCACTGTTAAGAGTTTTCATTGCATACCTCATCAAAGTTGTTTATAATCAGGTAATCTAGCTTAAATCAACCTTAATATAGCTTATCATAACTTATTCAATCCATAGAATCAATTTCAAGTTCATAAAAGTCAAACTGTATGAGTTATTAAAAAGTCAAAGTTCTTAATACCCATTTTTGAATAAAACTTAGAATTTTACTGTGTGTTTACTATTAAGATTCAGCTTATAATCTTCTAGGTTATTAAAATATAGTTGCTAAACTAAATTATAAAAATATTAGTTTACTTTCCATCAGCTTTTAGAGTGCTTAATTATCAGCTTATTTAGAGCCCCTTGTCTGAAATATGCCCTGTGCACCAGTCACCCATCTAGTTTAACAAGCTCTCATAGAACTTATTAGTTAGCTTAAATCTGTGAAACTTAGCTTTTTGAGAAGCTCACCTAGCTAACTCAAAGTACCAAGTGCTTATTTTTCATGATTAGCTTATTTAGCTAGCCTGCTATTGATTTTTAGTTTTGTCCATTTTTAATTAAGTGTTTCAACTAGTCAGTGTTCTTCAGTTTTCTAAAAGCTTCTCAAAAGCTCATTAGTACAATCCAATCTTTGTAATTCAGTTTTTTGGAAAGTTTACTTGGTCAACTTGCTTGTTCAGTTGTTTATTTTCAATTTGTAGCTTATCTCAGTGCTTAATTTTTAGCTTTAAAGTGCCTAGTGATTCAAAGAGTAAACTGAGTAACAGTGTTTAGTTTTTGCTTATTTGTGCTTATTAAGTGCTTATTTTTAGTTATTGTGCTTATTCAGTGTTCACATTAGTATATAATCATTAGTATTAGCTTATTTCAATCAGTCTTTGTTCATTATTTAGCTTATTAATCAAGTTAGATTTAAAAAGCTTGTGCTTACTTCCTTTTATAGCAAACTGTGACAAAATCCTTGGCTGAATAAGTGCTTATAAGTCATTTTTGTAAAAAGTTGTAATTATAAAAAGTGCTTATCTTCATGTGTTTGATTGGTTTGTAAAATAAAAATCATAAAAAAAAATGTTTAGCAAAAAGGGGGTAGGCAGGCTCGAACCTGAGACCTCCCCCTTTGGAGTGTGTTAGAGGTGTACCTGGATACCATTGCGCCCTTGGGTCTTTGACTGTCTTAACTTGCACAAGTTAATGTCTTATATACGTTTTGCCTCATATAGCTTATTCAGTTCATTTGGCTTATTTCGAGCTTATTTAAAGTAGCTTTTTCAGTGTTTGTATTTTTTATAAATTTGTATTAGTATTAAGTATTTTATAAAAAAGTTTCAGATTTTTCCAAATAGTTTTAGTATTTTTAAACATTTAATTAGTGTAAAATCTTATTTAATTCATAATAAAAAATATAAAAGTCTAAAAAATATAAATCTTTTTTCTAAAATTTTCTTTTGTCATATAGTACGTAATAAAATTAGTTTTACATTCGTAGGCCTTTTATTTCATAAATTTTACGTTTTTGCTTGCGCTCCAGCGTAATTTTTAAACGTAACGCTCGTTTTCATTTTAAACCACGTTTTTAGATAATTTGAGTTTACGTTTTAGTTAATATAGTTTATTTAAGTTATTTTATTTTATAAATCACAAAAACATCATTGTAAAAATAGTGATAGCGTTTATTTAATATATTTTAACTTTTTAATTTCTTTTAATTTGCATTTAAGTCGCTGTAATTTGTAAATCTTTTCTTTAGGTATAAATTTCTCAAAAACCTTATTGATCACTATCCTTAGTGATTATTCGACATCTGAAGTTGTTTAACACCAATTCATCCTCCGTGGGACTTAACGACCCAAGAATCCACTATATTCCTCTGATCTTAAATTGCATTGGTGTGTGAACTGTTTTGAGTTTCTTACAGTTGGTCATTCACAAGTGGCTAGCTTGCGTGAGATAACTTGACGGTTTTGCACCAATAAAATTTTGAAGCAAGCAATTGCTTGGAAACTCTCCGACATTAAGGGTATCAACCCTGAGTTTTGTACTCACAAAATCTTGATGGAGGATGACTTCAAGCCAGCAGTCCAACATCAGAGAAGGGTGAATCCTAAGATTCACGAGGTTATCAAAAAAGAGGTTCTCAAACTTCTTGATGCCGGTTTAATTTACCCGATCTCTGATAGTCCTTGGGTCAGTCCCATCCACTGTGTTCCGAAAAAGGGTGGCATAACTGTTGTCACAAATGAGGAAAACGAGTTAATTCCAACTCGATTGGTTACGGGATGGCGTGTGTGTATTGACTATCGCAAGTTAAACGAAGCTACCCGTAAAGACCATTTTCCTCTACCCTTCATGGATCAGATGCTTGAGAGATTAGCAGGGAACGAATACTATTGTTTCCTTGATGGTTTCTCGGGGTATTTTCAAATCCCCATTGATCCACAGGATCAAGAAAAGACCACATTCACCTGCCCATACGGAACTTTTGCCT
Organism: Chrysanthemum seticuspe; assembly: GCA_019973895.1. NCBI lineage: Eukaryota > Viridiplantae > Streptophyta > Magnoliopsida > Asterales > Asteraceae > Chrysanthemum > Chrysanthemum seticuspe. The sequence goes on along the minus strand of BPTQ01000004.1, from coordinate 199,300,874 downwards.
ACAGACGTATGCCTTTTGGCCTATGTAACGCTCCTGGCACGTTCCAACGATGTATGATGGCAAATTTCCACGACATGATCGGGGAAACAATGGAGGTGTTTATGGATGACTTCTCGGTCATTGGGGACTCATTTCAAACATGTCTCTCCCATTTAGAAAAATGCTAAAACGGTGTGAAGACACCAATCTTTGTCTAAATTGGGAGAAGAGCCACTTTATGGTCAAAGAAGGCATAGTCCTTGGCCATAAGATTTCCAAAAATGGGATTGAGTTTGATAGAGCAAAAGTCGATGTTATTGCTAAATTGCCTCATCCTACTACCGTCAAAGGTATTAGGAGTTTTCAAGGTCATGTCGGGTTTTATCGTAGATTCATACAAGATTTTTCTAAAATCGCTCGGCCTATGACTCATCTCCTTGAGAAGGATGCTCCTTTTATCTTCTCACCTGAGTGCATCGAAGCTTTTGAAACATTAAAGAAAAAGCTTACGGAGGCACCCATTCTAGTTGCCCCCGATTGGGATTTACCCTTTGAACTCAAGTGCGATGCAAGTGATTTTGCTATCGGTGCAGTCTTGGGGCAACGAAAAACCAAGAATTTTCAGCCTATCCACTACGCGAGTAAGACTATGACTGAACCTCAAACCCATTACACCACTACAGAAAAAGAATTATAGTTGTGGTGTATGCGTTTGAGAAGTTTCGGCCATACCTAATCTTGACCAAATGCGTGGTGTATACAGATCACTCGGCTCTCAAATATCTCTTTGCAAAACAAGATGCAAAGCCGAGATTGCTCCGTTGGGTTCTCCTCCTGCAAGAATTTGATATCATTATACGTGATAAAAAAGGAGCTGAGAACCTGGCTGCTGATCATCTGTCCCGTCTAGAAAACCCTCACCAGAATGTGTTTGAGAAAAAGGAAATAAACGAAACATTTCCTCTCGAAACACTCAATGTGGTTTCTTTTCGTGGAGACTCTTTGATGCGTGCCAAACCGTCAAGTTTTATCACTCAAGTCTGCCACTTGTGAATGGCAGACCTTAACAAACTTAAAACGGCTCAAGCACGAATGCAATGAAGATCTGAGGAGTATAGGATTTCCCCGGGTCGTTATGTCCCAGCGAGCTATGCAATGGATCACCCAACGAATAGTGATCGAGAGATTTGAACGGAAAAGGGATTTGAATGATATTATAACTACAGGAAAAGCCAACAAATTACAACGGCTTAAATGCAAATTAAAGGAAATTAAAAAGATAAAAAATATTAAATAAACGCTATCACTATTTTTAAAATGCTGTTTTTGTTGATTTTATAAATCAAAATATCTTAAATAAACTATTTGAACTAAAACGTAAACTTAAAATATCTAAAAACGTGGCCTAAAATGAAAACGTACGTTATGTACGAAAATTACGCTGGAGCGCAAGATAAAACGTAAAATTTGTGAAATAAAAGTCCTACGAATGTAAAAACAATTTTCCTACATTCTAATTGACTAAAAATAATTTTAGGAAAAAGCCGGGTATTTTTTTGACTTTTAATTTATTTACTACGAATTAAAAACTATTTTAATCTAATTAATTAATTAAAAATACTAAAACATTTTAAAAAATTGTGAAACTTTTTGCAAAAATACCTGATGATGTACTGGGTCTATGAAAAATAAAACGGGCGTAACAGCTTCTACAAATAAGCTGTTAAAAATAAGCAAAGTGTAATAAGCTTAAACCAACAAACGACCATATATATTAAACGGTGCAATTAAAAACCAAGAAAGACCCAAGGGCGCATGGCTATACAGGTACCCTCTAACACTCTCATAAGGGAGAGGTCTCAGGTTCGACCCCTGCCTCTCCCTTTTTGCTTCTTTTTTTTTTTTGAAATTTTCTCTTTGGAACTTGAAGATGCAATCAAAATAAGACACTTTTGTAAAAAACTTACTTTTGAAAACTAGGAATAAGCTGTATCCACAGCTTATTCTCCACTGCTTATGGACAGAGCTCAAACAAACATACCTTGATTGCTTTTTTAAACACAAGAAAAGCAGTTGATAAGCAAGAAAAAAAAAACTACAACCAAGCAGAGGCTAATAACAATTAAGCAAACTTATTCAATGATCAGCCAAGGAAAGTTCTGAATAAGCAGTAACTGCTTATCTCTCCACTGGTATGGGCACACTCATTACCAAACAACCCTTTAGCAATTTTATGCACAAAGTGAGCAATGGAAAGGTAGTTTTAAGAAAAAGAAATAAGCTAACCTAAGATCCTAAACTGGAATAAGCCATAAACACAGAAACAAAGATACAAATATGGGGATAAGTAGTGGGGGAATGAGCAGTTGGCAAAGTAGCTATGGGGAATCCTAAACTAAGAAAATGGATAAACAAGCACTCAAAAAAAAGGGAACAACAAGCATGAAATAAGCTGAAAGAGGGTCTATCCTACTCTAATGGTACTAAATCTTATCTAAGGAATCTGAAAAAGCCAAGACAAAACTAAATAAGCACTTACAAAACTAGGCACTGATCTGCAGTGATCACTGGACAGAACAGGCCAAAGTGGGCAATTCAGAGCTTGTTCTTCATAAGCTACAAAACGAATGAACTCTTAAGCTTATGGAAACTTGAAGTCTACCCAGCTGACAAGCTGTGAAAAGTGGACTAGAACTGAAAAGGCTGCTGTTGGTATGCTGTCCAAAACAGTTCAAGAGGGACTGTTTTGAGCTTATTTTAACTAAGCTACAGAGGGTATAAGCTCATGAGCTTAACGGAACTTGAAAACAAGCCGGGGGCCACGCTTTTGCCCCCACAAGATCTCAATAAGAAGCTAAACGAAACAAGCTAGGGGGCTGCAAAGGTGTGCTGTGGAGCTGCTGAGACAGATAAAGAGTAGCAGATGTGAGACTTTTGGAAATCAAAAAGCTTTAAAATGAACTAAAAAAAATCTTAACACTTGAATTTTAGAAGTTGCAACATGCATTTAGACTGAGTTGGACCAAAAACTTCAACATTTGAGAACTTTTGATGGGATTTAGCACATTGACTGTTACAAAACTTTTACAAACTAAATTTTGAAAAAGTAATTTTGAACTACTAACATTTGTTAAAACTAATTAAATTTGATCACAAATCATTAAATGGACTAGATTAAAGGTTAAGCAAATGGTTTGAGATCCAAAGTGGGTCAAAAAATGAATTTTGACCCAAAACTAGTACTATTCCAAACACTCCCCTTTTTGGATACTAGAATGCATTAAAAACTATTTTTAATCATGAAACTTGAATGAATTCTTACCACAATGGATTAAGCAAACTACTTGATGGATTTTAGACAGAAAATAAGCAACTAATAAGCTAAAGGATTATCATGACTAATTTTAACTTTTTATGATTTTTATTTATTTGATATGAAAATTAAACATAGATGACAAGTTTAATTTGACAAGACATTCAAGTAAAAGAAATTAGGCAATTGAAACAGAATAAGCAGAAATAAGCAAAAGAATAAGCAGTTTGACTAACTTTGACTTTTATAAAAATTGAAGGAAAATACAATACAATTCTGAAATAAAATTGCAATTAAACTAAATTACTCTTAAACTAATTAAAAACAGTGAATTTGATAAGGAAATACAAAGTTGGTAACAATCTCTTAAGACATAGAAATTGGAGTAGAACTAGAAAAAAAAAACTAAAGACTGACTCTCCTCTCTCCTTCTTCTTCCTCCCTTTATATGCAAAAGTTCTTCTCTCACATCTCTCAGCAAATCCCACCATTTTTCTGGACCGTTGGATGATTTTAGCCATAGATGAGTTTTTTGGCGGGAAAGCTCTTTTTGTCAGTTGGTACAGGTTGAGTGCAAGGAAGCATTAAATGCATTTGGCTTTGGGTGTTTGGAGGGGACATGGAGTAGAGGTGATGATGATGTTGGTGTTGGTGGTCTGGATTTGCAGAAAAGCAGGGAAAAAGAAGACAGTGGTGGTAGGCGGTTTTATTTTGAAACCGTGGGTAGTTTGGATTCGGGTTGGGTTGGATATAAAGGGATTGGACCGGGTTGTGGGATTATTGGGCTTGGGATTAGTTATAGGATTTGGACTTAGGATTTATTTTGAATCCATTTTGTAGCTTAGGACCATTGTGCCAAAACTGAAAATTTAGGGACCATTCATGTAGATTCTAAAAAGTAATCCAAGGGCCTATTTTGCCAATCTCCAATATTCCAAGGGACCAAATCTGTAATTTATGAAGTTGTAGGACTGAACTTGTCATTTTTGAAAGTTTAGGGACTTAAGTTGTAATTTTGCAAATTTAAATCTCAAGGACCAATTTTGACAACTCATGAATCCCTAGGGACTTGAAATGATATTTTTCTTTATTTTGATTTACCAGGGACTATTTTTGACAACTTTTGAAACTTGGGGGACTAAAACTGCCAATTATGCAAACTTGATACGTTTTTCACCATATTTTGATATTTTTGCATTTAAAACACATAAAACACTTATTTGTGATATTTTTATCATTTTGATGCATTTCTGAGTGTTTTCAGATGTTTTTGCAGTTTAAATGGTACAAAAATGATGAGTATTTACACACTCATCAATCCCCCACACTAAACTATTTCTAGTCCCTAGCAATATTTTGAGAAAAACTTAATGGTTTTGAATCTCTTTACCAAAATCCATTACATCTGGAGTAGCCAAATGTTTCAGTTCAAGTAAGAACTATGGTACACTGATAACCATGTGATTTTGAGCAAACCACCAGCTTCCAACGGATTTGACTTGTCTTTACCAGAAGCCGTTTGCTTCTGGACTAGCCAACTCTTAGATAAATTATCAATATCATCTTTGGTGAGCTGATTACCAATTATGGTTTTTCCACTGCCTTTACCACAAGCCATAAACTTGCGGGCTAGCCAACTCTTCACTTTTTAGGATATGGTGAGTTGAATACCATACAATTTTGGGCAAATTGCAAGCCGTCAACGGATTTGAGATATCTTTACCAAGAGCCGTTTGCTCCTAGATTAGCCAATCCTTTAGTTTATTAGACATGGCGGACTGATAACCAAATGAGAAAGTGTAAAACACTTCAAAAAAAAAATTGGCCAAAAACGGGGGAATTAGGCGGTATAATTACATGATAAAATTCGTGAGAATTCCCCCCCACACTTAGAAATGAATATTGCCCTCAATATTCAAAGTACCGGCGGTTATGCCGAAACATAGAACGTAAAAGGGAAATACTACGGCCATTATTTTGAAAGATTTTTTTTTTTTTTGAAAACTTATATATATATAATATGTGGGGTAACTCCCCCACACTAGGGTGGAACACATGGGTGAAAACCCATGTTTAGCTACTGTTTTTGATTACCGAGTCGCTAGCTTGACTCGACCCCGAATTAATTTGTTCATGGGGAAGCAAAGTGGAAGAAACAATCTCCATCGGACTTTCATTCAAGATGTTTGGACAAACATTTGAAGCACGTGAAAGTTCCACACCGATGAGATATACATAGAACCGGCTCAAAAATGATAAATGAAAATGCCGGGGTCAAAGATAGTGTCTTCATTCCCGAAGGAGTGAAGATGAAGAGAAATCACACGATATTTGAGGAAAGGAAGAAAGATTCTGATAACAATCAAGATCCATTCTTCATCCTCAAATGTAGACGTATCGGGAGGAAGGGTGAGGGTAGTATCATCAATAAGAAAACTCATACGATAGAGTACACCTTCCTCCGAGCCAATATCATCCTCAAGATCAAAATGGAAATGATCATGTTCCGGAGGAGATATGTCATGAGAGAGTTCACCGGAGAACTCTTCATGAAGAGAATCATTCATATGAATTGAAGTTGTGAACTCCTGTTCCATTGTGGGCTCATCACTATCCTCAATCTGAGTATCAAAGAGTGGATTCTCAGAATTTAAAGTGAATTCAGAGTCGAATTCAAATAGAGGATTAGTGAAAGTAGCTTTGAATGTTTCGGGAACAAAGTGATCAACATTCTCTATTGGACTGTTGGGATAAGAAGTGAGTGAACGATCATTATCAAGGAGACTTTCAGTCTCTCCCAGATCGGCTTCGAAATCAAAGAGAACATCGTTACTTTCTGATGAAAGTGGATTGATGTGAGTGAGTTCATCGGTGAACTCCTCAAGAAGATGATCAGCATCAGATTGTGGAAGTAATGCTTCAACATACTCGATGTTTCCATAGGAAGCACAATCTTCGCTACAATTGAAGAAAGTTTCAAAATGATCTTTTGAACACTCAAGAGGGGAAAGAGAATCACACATATGATCAGAAGTTCCCTGTGACTCTCTCGGGATTGGGACAAGGTTCTCAACACTAGACTTTATGAATTCGTCCGATTCCTTTTCAGGAACAGTGTCAAGATGCTCGTCCCCCATGTTCAGAGAGTGAGTGGGAGCTTCGGGTGTGATATCAGTTGTTTGAGATGAAATCTCAACTGCTGGGATATCAACTGATGAACTTGATGAATTTTTATAAAATTGAAGGATATCAAGTGTATCCTCATCATCACTGTCATCAGGAATGAAACGAAATTGAGAGCTAGATCTGGCTGCTTTTTCTTTTGCCATTGATTCCCTAATAGATTTTTCAAACGCAATTTGGGAATTTAATTCAGCAGCCTGCTCTTCAGCTAACAATTCTTCCATAGATTTTGGATTATCTTGGGAATGTTTACATTCCTTCAAATCTTTCACTAAATCCAAAAGATCAAGGAGAAGATTTTGAGGAAGTGGCTCAGGCTGAGGTGGTGCCTGATTAACTTGGTACTGTAGAGGTTGGTCATGATACGAAGAGTCGTAATTGTTACAAGGAAATGGATTCCTTGTTTGACAATCAGAGCTAAAGTGAAGACCTCCACAATACTCACAACAGTAAAACTGATGTGGCTGTGAGTCACATGTGTTGTAGTCAAAATTGTTATCAGGAACTTGCTCATAGACAAGCGTGTTTCCCGATTGACAATCAGAACTGGAGTGTGAACCACCACAGTACTCACAACAGTAAAACTGCTGAGTCTCACAGTGTGGTAGCTGATTGAATAAATCAGTTGTGTTATGGTAAGAATAGGGATATTGGTTATAGACAGACCCGTTTCCTGACTCCACCATGCCACAACTGGGGCAATTGCCACCATTATAAGGACCACCACACCATTGACAATCAAGAGGGTGATGATAAGACATAGAAAGAATCAAAGGTTTACAGAGGGGTGGGGATGAAGAATCAAAGATGTGAGAGGGTAAAGATGGATATTTTTGGTATTTTTGAAAAACATTTTGCAAAAACAAAGAATGAAAATCTTTTTGGGTATTTGATTTTTAAAAGAAAATATAAACAAATATAGATGGTATAAACAAAGAGTGAATATCCAAATCACTAATCTGCTAAACGGAAGATAATCAGCACAGCTCCCCGGCAGCGGCGCCAAAAATTTGATGCGTGCCAAACCGTCAAGTTTTATCACTCAAGTCTGCCACTTGTGAATGGCAGACCGTAACAAACTTAAAACGGCTCAAGCACGAATGCAATGAAGATCTGAGGAGTATAGGATTTCCCCGGGTCGTTATGTCCCAGCGAGCTATGCAATGGATCACCCAACGAATAGTGATCGAGAGATTTGAACGGAAAAGGGATTTGAATGATATTATAACTACAGGAAAAGCCAACAAATTAAAACGGCTTAAATGCAAATTAAAGGAAATTAAAAAGATAAAAAATATTAAATAAACGCTATCACTATTTTTAAAATGATGTTTTTGTTGATTTTATAAATCAAAATATCTTAAATAAACTATTTGAACTAAAACGTAAACTTAAAATATCTAAAAACGTGGCCTAAAATGAAAACGTACGTTATGTACGAAAATTACGCTGGAGCGCAAGATAAAACGTAAAATTTGTGAAATAAAAGTCCTACGAATGTAAAAACAATTTTCCTACATTCTAATTGACTAAAAATAATTTTAGGAAAAAGCCGGGTATTTTTTTGACTTTTAATTTATTTACTACGAATTAAAAACTATTTTAATCTAATTAATTAATTAAAAATACTAAAACATTTTAAAAAATTGTGAAACTTTTTGCAAAAATACTTGATGATGTACTGGGTCTATGAAAAATAAAACGGGCGTAACAGCTTCTACAAATAAGCTGTTAAAAATAAGCAAAGTGTAATAAGCTTAAACCAACAAACGACCTTATATATTAAACGGTGCAATTAAAAACCAAGAAAGACCCAAGGGCGCATGGCTATACAGGTACCCTCTAACACTCTCATAAGGGAGAGGTCTCAGGTTCGACCCCTGCCTCTCCCTTTTTGCTTCTTTATTTTTTTTTTTGAAATTTTCTCTTTGGAACTTGAAGATGCAATCAAAATAAGACACTTTTGTAAAAAACTTACTTTTGAAAACTAGGAATAAGCTGTATCCACAGCTTATTCTCCACTGCTTATGGACAGAGCTCAAACAAACATACCTTGATTGCTTTTTTAAACACAAGAAAAGCAGTTGATAAGCAAGAAAAAAAAACTACAACCAAGCAGAGGCTAATAACAATTAAGCAAACTTATTCAATGATCAGCCAAGGAAAGTTCTGAATAAGCAGTAACTGCTTATCTCTCCACTGGTATGGGCACACTCATTACCAAACAACCCTTTAGCAATTTTATGCACAAAGTGAGCAATGGAAAGGTAGTTTTAAGAAAAAGAAATAAGCTAACCTAAGATCCTAAACTGGAATAAGCCATAAACACAGAAACAAAGATACAAATATGGGGATAAGTAGTGGGGGAATGAGCAGTTGGCAAAGTAGCTATGGGGAATCCTAAACTAAGAAAATGGATAAACAAGCACTCAAAAAAAAGGGAACAACAAGCATGAAATAAGCTGAAAGATGGTCTATCCTACTCTAATGGTACTAAATCTTGTCTAAGGAATCTGAAAAAGCCAAGACAAAACTAAATAAGCACTTACAAAACTAGGCACTGATCTGCAGTGATCACTGGACAGAACAGGCCAAAGTGGGCAATTCAGAGCTTGTTCTTCATAAGCTACAAAGCGAATGAACTCTTAAGCTTATGGAAACTTGAAGTCTACCCAGCTGACAAGCTTTTTCCCCCAGCACCTGCCCTGAAATAAGCTGCATTAGCTTATAAATAAGCTGTGAAAAGTGGACTAGAACTGAAAAGGCTGCTGTTGGTATGCTGTCCAAAACAGTTCAAGAGGGACTGTTTTGAGCTTATTTTAACTAAGCTACAGAGGGTATAAGCTCATGAGCTTAACGGAACTTGAAAACAAGCTGGGGGCCACGCTTTTGCCCCCACAAGATCTCAATAAGAAGCTAAACGAAACAAGCTAGGGGGCTGCAAAGGTGTGATGTGGAGCTGCTGAGACAGATAAAGAGTAGCAGATGTGGGACTTTTGGAAATCAAAAAGCTTTAAAATGAACTAAAAAAAATCTTAACACTTGAATTTTAGAAGTTGCAACATGCATTTAGACTGAGTTGGACCAAAAACTTCAACATTTGAGAACTTTTGATGGGATTTAGCACATTAACTGTTACAAAACTTTTACAAACTAAATTTTGAAAAAGTAATTTTGAACTACTAACATTTGTTAAAACTAATTAAATTTTATCACAAATCATTAAATGGACTAGATTAAAGGTTAAGCAAATGGTTTGAGACCCAAAGTGGGTCAAAAAATGAATTTTGACCCAAAACTAGTACTATTCCAAACACTCCCCTTTTTGGATACTAGAATGCATTAAAAACTATTTTTAATCATGAAACTTGAATGAATTCTGACCACAATGGATTAAGCAAACTACTTGATGGATTTTAGACAGAAAATAAGCAACTAATAAGCTAAAGGATTATCATGACTAATTTTAACTTTTTATGATTTTTATTTAATTGATATGAAAATTAAACATAGATGACAAGTTTAATTTGACAAGACATTCAAGTAAAAGAAATTAGGCAATTGAAACAGAATAAGCAGAAATAAGCAAAAGAATAAGCAGTTTGACTAACTTTGACTTTTATAAAAATTGAAGGAGAATACAATACAATTCTGAAATAAAATTGCAATTAAACTAAATTACTCTTAAACTAATTAAAAACAGTGAATTTGATAAGGAAATACAAAGTTGGTAACAATCTCTTAAGACATAGAAATTGGACTAGAACTAGAAAAGAAAAACTAAAGACTGACTCTCCTCTCTCCTTCTTCTTCCTCCCTTTATATGCAAAAGTTCTTCTCTCACATCTCTCAGCAAATCCCACCATTTTTCTGGACCGTTGGATGATTTTAGCCATAGATGAGTTTTTTGGCGGGAAAGCTCTTTTTGTCAGTTGGTACAGGTTGAGTGCAAGGAAGCATTAAATGCATTTGGCTTGGGGTGTTTGGAGGGGACATGGAGTAGAGGTGATGATGATGTTGGTGTTGGTGGTCTGGATTTGCAGAAAAGCAGGGAAAAAGAAGACAGTGGTGGTAGGCGGTTTTATTTTGAAACCGTGGGTAGTTTGGATTCGGGTTGGGTTGGATATAAAGGGATTGGACCGGGTTGTGGGATTATTGGGCTTGGGATTAGTTATAGGATTTGGACTTAGGATTTATTTTGAATCCATTTTGTAGCTTAGGGACCATTGTGCCAAAACTGAAAATTTAGGGACCATTCATGTAGATTCTGAAAAGTAATCCAAGGGCCTGTTTTGCCAATCTCCAATATTCCAAGGGACCAAATCTGTAATTTATGAAGTTGTAGGACTGAACTTGTCATTTTTGAAAGTTTAGGGACTTAAGTTGTAATTTTGCAAATTTAAATCTCAATGACCAATTTTGACAACTCATGAATCCCTAGGGACTTGAAATGATATTTTTCTTTATTTTGATTTACCAGGGACTGTTTTTGACAACTTTTGAAACTTAGGGGACTAAAACTGCCAATTATGCAAACTTGATACGTTTTTCACCAGATTTTGATATTTTTGCATTTAAAACACATAAAACACTTATTTGTGATATTTTTATCATTTTGATGCATTTCTGAGTGTTTTCAGATGTTTTTGCAGTTTAAATGGTACAAAAATGATGAGTATTTACACACTCATCACTCTTCTACCCCATGGTTTGCTGACTTTGCAAATTACCATGCGGGTAACTTTGTGGTGAAAGGGATGTCGTCCCAACAGAAAAACAAATTCGTTAAAGATGTAAAACATTATTTCTGGGACGACCCCTACTTATTCAAAATTTGCGCGGATCAAGTCATCAGGCGATGTGTGTATGGTCAGGAAGCCAATGACATTCTCAAGGCTTGCCATTCTGGACCTACTGGGGGACATCATAGTCCCAACTACACCGCCAAAAAGGTGTTTGATTCCGGATTTTATTGGCCCATGATTTACAAGGATGCCCAAAAATTTGTCAAAACATGTGACGCTTGTCAACGTCACGGAAATATCTCACAAAGAAATGAAATGCCGCAAAACGCCATTCAAGTGTGTGAGATTTTTGACATCTGGGGCATTGACTTTATGGGGCCATTTCCTTCATCTCGAGGAAATAAATACATACTTGTGGCCGTTGACTATTTGTCAAAATGGGTTGAAGCGAAAGCTTTGCCTACCAACGATGCCCGAGTTGTTGTGAAATTCTTAAAATCTCTTTTTGCTAGGTTTGGAACTCCACGAGCTATAATCAGTGATCGTGGTACGCATTTCTGCAATGACCAGTTTGATAGAGTCATGCAAAAGTATGGTGTAACTCACCGTCTCTCTACTGCGTACCACCCCCAAACAAGTGGGCAAGTGGAAGTTTCCAACCGAGGGATTAAAAGAATTCTGGAGAGGACAGTAGGCGAAAACCGTGCCTCTTGGTCGGATAAGCTAGATGACGCACTCTGGGCCTTCCGTACAACTTATAAAACACCCATCGGGTGTACTCCATACAAGCTAGTGTACGGAAAGGCCTGTCATCTGCCGATTGAGCTTGAGCGCAAGGCATACTGGGCCTTGAAACATGCCAACTTCAATATTCAGACAGCTGGTGATCACCGAAAAGTTCAAATGAATGAATTAAATGAACTCCGTGATCAAGCATACGAGAACTCTTTGATCTACAAAGAAAAGACAAAGAAGATTCATGACTCAAAAATCAAAAACCGCGTTTTCAACGTCGGTGATCGAGTCCTTCTTTTCAACTCAAGATTGAAGATTTTCTCGGGAAAACTAAAATCCCGCTGGTCTGGACCATTCACCATCACTAAAGTATTTCCTTATGGAACCATTAAGTTATCTCAACCCGATGGTCCAAATTTTAAAGTGAATGGTCATCGATTGAAGCACTATTTTGGAGAGGACATTCCTCCTGTGGTTGTCCCGGATCTACAAAATTTCCCCATGAACCAATGAATGCGGGGATCGAGTCAAGCTAGCGACTCGGGAATCAAAAACAATAGCACACCATATGGGTTTTCACCCATATTTCTGACTTCTTTCTACTTTCTACCACCCTAGTGTGGGGGTGATGTCCCACATGTTATATATATATATATATATATATATATATATATATATATATATATATATATATATATTAAAAAAAATCAAATAATGGCCGTAGTATTTCCCTTTTACGTTCTATGTTTCGGCATAACCGCCGGTACTTTGAATATTGAGGGCAATATTCATTTCTAGTATGGGGGGGAATTCTCACGAATTTTATCATGTAATTATACCACCCAATTCCCCCATTTTTGGCCAAATTTTTTTTTAGAGTAAGTGTTTTGCACTTGCTCAGCTTACGGTTATCAGTCCGCCATGTCTAATAAATAAAAAGATTGGCAAATCCAGGAGCAAACGGCTGTTGGTAAAGATATCTCAAATCCGTTGACGGCTTGCAATTTGCCCAAAATTGTATGGTGTTCAGCTCACCATATCTTTAATTAGTGAAGAGTTGGCTAGCCCGCAAGTTTATGGCTTGTGGTAAAGGCAGTTGGAAAACCATAATTGGTAATCAACTCACCAAAGATATTTTATCTAAGAGTTGGCTAGTCCAGAAGCAAACGGCTTCTGGTAAAGACAAATCAAATCCGTTGGAAGCTGGTGATTTGCTCAAAATCATTTGGTTATCAGTGTACCAAGGTTCTTACTTGAACTGAAACATTTGGCTACTCCAGAAGTAATGGCTTTTGGTAAAGAGATTCAAATCCATTAAGTTTTCTTAAAAGATTGCTAGGGACTAGCAATAGTTTAGTGTGGGGGATTGATGAGTGTGTGAATACTCATCATTTTTGGTCAAATCTGAACTGCAAAACATTTAAAAACGCTCAGAAATGCATCAAAATACTGAAAATATCCCAAAATTGTATATTATATGTTTCAGATGCAAAATGTTTAAAATCAGATGAAAATCGAGCTAAGTTTGCATAATTAGCAGTTTCAGTCCCCCGACTTTCAAAATTGGCAGAAATAGTCCCTGAGCACTTATTTTAAAAGAAAAGTCACCAAAGGTCCTTTTGAAATCATAAGTTGTCATAATTAGTCCTTTGGTGAAAAAATTTCAAAAGTTTTGAGAATTTACAAGTTTGGTCCTTCAAGTTTCAAAATTGGCAAAAATGGTCCTTGGAAGTTTAAAAATATCTTTAATGGTACTTGTACTAATGAAACTTGTCATAATTGGTCCCTTGGCATAACTTTGCAAAATTGGCAGATTTGGTCCCTTGGTTTTTGGTAAATTGCAGTTTTGGTCCTTGTATTATTTATAGCCAAGCCATGACCCTTGACCCCTGCCAAAACAACCTTGAGCCCTGCCAACTTGAACCTTGACCCCCTGTTTGTGAACCCCCTGTCTATTATACAACCCCGGTCAAACCCAAGTCAACCCCCGCCTTTTCCCTCCTTTTTCACTGTCTCCTTCAACCACCTCATCTGCAACACTCCACATACCTCACCTCTAGCTCACAACCCACACCTTATCCCTCCACCTCACCTAACAAAACAAGAAGCATTTAAAGCTTCTCCTTCATTGCACTCAACCCCCCCTGTTGAGATACCATTTTTGGCGCCAAAACTCATCAATGGCCAAAAATGGGTCAAGTGATCCAATGGTCCAGAAAAGAAGTGGGATTTGCTCAGAGGAGAGAGGGGAGCACTTTTGCATATAAATAGAGGAAGAAAAGACAGAGTATAAGAGTAGTTTTTAGTTTTAAATTTCTTGTATGTCGTTCTTATTTCCATTGTCTTAATTAGTTTCAAAAATTGTAATCTTAAGTCTTCCTGAACTGAACTAAAGCTATTTAGTTATTGTAATTTGCTTTCAAGTATTAATTCAAGGTTTTATATAAGTTTCATGTTTTTATGTTCACTATTAAAAAACCAGTTTTCATGCTCTTATATTCAAGCTTCAATTAGCTTATTTCTAGTTCCAATAAGCTTACTTAAGCTACTCATAGCTTCTGGTAAGCTCATAACTCAAGTTCAAACAAATTTGGAACTTGGTCAATAAAAGTCAACAGTGCAGAATATAGAGTTGATTTGGATTGGGTTGCTGATATGGTTTTGGCATTTGGTGGAGTTTAGCATTGATTTTGGATGTAATATGGGTTGATAGCAAGATTGGGTCCTGTTTCATTGACCTCATGAGCATGCCATAATGGCAGGACTTTGGTTAGTGTTGAAATTCTATTTTACAAGTTGAATCAGTAATCTAGTTAGCTTCTGTGTTTCTCAAGTGCTTCATCTAGTTATTTCATTAATCATATTGTTAGCTTGATTGGTTATTAGTCTGCTTAAAGTTAGTACAATTTTCTGCATTTCTGTCCTTCCTTCTATAAGAGAAGCAGTTGAGTTTTAATGTTAAAATGTTGATAAGTTAGCTTGATCTAGGTTTAACTTAGTCATCTGAGTTTAGTTTAAGGATTAGTCCAGCTTGGGTTTGAGTTTGGTTTTGCAAAACTGTGAATCAGTCATTAAATGGGTGTTTGGATACAGTGAGTAACCTGAGCTAGAGAGTAGTGAAGTGGTTAAGTTGAATTGCAGTGTTCCTAGTAGGTCTATTAGAGTCTTTAGGTTCATCTATTTGCACCTTAGAACTCTAGTAGTCAAAATCACAATTAATCAGTTTTAATTTCCATTTCTGTGAGATTCAGTTCACCATCTCTCACATTTAGGTGTTATATTAGTTAAAGCAGCTTGAATTAGTTTCCTTTCATCATAAAAAATCAATTTCAATCCATTTTTGAGAATCAAAGTTCACCAAAGTCAAATACTGCTTCTGTTCTAAAAGTCAAAAACCATAAAAACCAGTTTTTCACCAACCTATGTGGATTTTTAATGGACTCATTTCTAGTTCATAGTGGTTGAAATTTTGGATTTATAAACTTCAGTTGGTTGAGTTTGTAAAAGCTATTTTTGCTGAATTTTTAGATATTCCTAAAAGCACTTAACCAGCTTGTTTTTTAGGTCATAAATGCCCTGTGCACACTCTCAGCAGTCACTGAGTGTGCACAGGAACTTTGCAGTTAGCATAACTTGTTCATGTTAGTTAGTAATTGGCTCAAACTTGGTTCATTGGCTCACTGGCTGGTGTTCTTGAGGTCTACATTCCTGGTTTTCACTTTGGCTTATTAGATAAGCTGTTGCACTAGCTTAAAGTAGGTAGATAAAGCTGTTTTCATTTTTATAAATCAATCTAGTCAAATCATTGTAGTTTGCATTTCAGAGGTTTAGACTAGTTGAAATAGGTTAGTATTAAGTAGTTTTAGCTAAACTTAGGTGCTGTGATAATTTGGTACACTGTAGCAGCTTTTAGCTTATTTTGAAGTGCTTATTCATAAGCAGTTTCACTACAGCTCCCATATCTTGCACACTAGTATATGTTTTTATATTTTTCATAGACTTAGAATAATATTTTAGACTTTTCCTGAATTTTTCAGATTTTTCTATTACTGTTTGCTATTTTTCCTTATTTAAAACAGTTTTTAGGACTTTTTAATTAGCCTTTATTGCAATTAAATCAGAAAAGCTTCAAAAAAATAAGTTTTCAATTTTCATAGATTAAGATAAATATAAAAAGCAAAAAAATAATTTTTCCAGATTTTTCCTAGTTTAAATAGTAATTTTTAGAAATTTAATTAGTTTTAAACAGTTTTTAATTCATAGAAAATAGAAAAATAATCAGAAAAATACAAAATTAGTTTTGAAAATTCTCTTTAGTTATTTTAGATTTTTGAAAAATAGTTTCACAATTTTCCTCTTTATTTTCATAATTTTTAGTATTTTAATTTAGTTTTAAAAGTTAAAATTAGTTTTTAATTTAAATTTATAAAAGAAAAATCAAGAAAATCAAATTTTGAAAAATAGTGATAGCGTTTATTTAATATAATTTAGCTTTTTAATTTTTTTTAATTTGCATTTAAGCCCCTGTAATTTACAAACTTTTTCTTTAGGTATAATTGTTCAAAATCCACAAACCTTTTCCCGTTCAATATCACCCGATCACTATACGTTTGGTTATTCAGTCGCACAGCTCGTTGGGACTTAACGACCTGGGGAAACACTAAACTCTCCTGGACTTAATTGCATTGCGTTCTCAAGCTGTCTGGCTTTTATTACGGTTGACCATTCACAAGTGGTTGACTTGTGTGATAAAAGACTGACCGTTTGGGAGCCAATCAATGAGGCAGATAACAAAAGATTGCAGAATCATGTTAAAGAAAAAACTAGAAGATATTGAAGCCTTTAGTTCATCACTTCCAGAAAATAAATACATGAATTACAATTGCTTTTACTGCAACCAGAATGGACATATAATGAAAACATGTCCAACCAAGAGCAAGGATGATAAAGCACGTACTCAAGACATATTTGGTGGAATCATGGAAGGAAACAAGAGTAACCCACTTCAATCCGAATTCACTCTAGACAAGAACAAGATCTTGTGTTTCAAATGCAGACAACATGGACACTTTGCAAACAAATGTCCACCAGAAAATCAAGACCATCCCAAAGTAAGTCTTAAATACCCAGAATTTATTCACTTCCAAACAAAGGGTATTGTCAAAGGGACAGATAAGAATGGTTGGGATGATTTCTGGTATGTAAGCATTACATCAGACAAACACTTAACATCCAATCTCAAGTTCTTCTCAAACTTTAAGGAAGAATTTTTAGTTGAAAAATTAGAGGGTCAGGGAAAGTTTTTATTCACATATGGTATGGGGGAAGTCCTGATTAAAGATGGAAGCAATGGTTACTTGATTCCAGGGGTACACTATGCCCCTGAAGTCACTCTCAATATCCTCTCAATAAACCTTTTGAAACAACAAGGTATTAATGTCATCTTTGAGGAAGATAAATGCATTTTAGAATACATGTTCAAAAAACAGCAAGGACAGAACATGGATGAAGATAAGATGAGACAAAGGCACAATGATTATCTAGATGATTATTTTGAATCATTGAACAAGAAAAAAACAGATAAGGAAGAAGAGTTGCCAAGGTATTTGGAAGACACAAATACATATGAGGTTCACACTTTTCAAGAATTTGTCGCCTTTCTGAATTTGATCAAGAATAATGATGTGATATGCAAGGGGTGGGATATCTACAGGGAGAGATTTGATAAGGTCCTTAAATGGTTTTTTAACCATTATTTGAAAAGACCACTCCCTGGATCAATACCACCAATTATTCATGGAATTCCTATACACCTTTTTGATCTCTATAAACTAATAGATTGTATGGGAGGCTACCTTAGTGTGCACTTTGGCCTACAATTTGGTGCACTTGCAGAATTACTTGGACTAACAAGATCTGATGGAGAAGAAAGAAGGAAGTGTTACATCAATTACCTTGATGTATTTATCTCTTACTACAAAATAGCCAGAGCACCAGAACATCCTGTGAAAGGAGGAGAAGACTCAAGTCTTGAAGAATACCAATGGAATATTGGTGAGAAGGGTGCACATATTGTTGTGGAAAAGGGGAAGGAGAAGCTTGAGCACTTCGGGATCAAGTTAGAGGAAGAAGAAGATAGCAAGCAACAACAAACTGCATACTATGGGAATTCACAGATCACATGCTGCAGATGCCAAGATTTTGGACACTATACTTTTGAGTGTCCAATCAAGAACAAAGGGAAGGATCAAATCAAGAATTCATCTTACAAAGAACCATCTACATCAAAGCTTTTAGAGTAGGACTCATACAGCACATCAAGTGAAGATTTCATTGTCGCTTGAAGAACAACATCAAGCCCTTATAACCTTAAGAAGGAGAATATTGGACTTTTAAGGTTATAAGAACTTGTTGTAGAATTGTATATACTTAGACCTAATATGTATTATTATTTATAGATAGGCTTCAGGCCCAAAAGACTCTATAATAGAGGCCTGCATGCATAGAAAGTCTGGGCCAAAGGCCAACAGGCATATTTAGACAGTTAAGGTAGTTATTTAAAGTTAATGTCGGTTGTAGACAGTTACCATGAGAGGGTATGAACCTTTATACATTTTCATTGTACCTGTTCACCAACTATAAATATGTAGAAACTTTGTAAATTAATATAAGAATACATATTACCCTATATACAATTGTGTGTTGTTTACTTTGTGCTATATACCATATTAGACCCAATTTCACCCACTGTAAAACGATTGCCAAACAACCTGTCTGCAAGCATGGTAAACACCAATACATTCTTGGAGGCAAAGTGGCGTGATAGCACCATTCACAAGGGCCACAACCAACAATAGAATTGCATACAAATAGAAACAGATAATGCCTTAAATATATGTGTGTTTTAACTGCCTTTTGTTATCCCTGCATTACAATGACTGGCCACCTTATACACAGTAAGTGGAGTTTTGCCGATGTTAAAGTGGTTAAGGATTTCGTAACGGGTCTAACGGTGGTGAAGTGGAGTTGCGCCAATGGTGGGTAGGTGACGGTGGCTGATGGATGGCTGGGTCAAAAGAGCTATTTTGTAGACCGGTTTATTTCGTTTACACCGGTCTAAATGTTTTTTTTCTTATTTGGAGGTTGGAAATAAAACTAACCTGTTTTAAAGGTTCTTAGGCAGGCTAAATTTTTATCCAGGCCCCAGTTTTTCATAAAGGGTTTTATATGGAGGTCTAAACGACCTTTTTTGTAGTAGTGAAATCAGATATGCAATAACAATATTAAATTTCAAATGTACCTACCAATATTAGTTCTTATGTCAAATATCTATAAGTGGCAAGCAAACTGAAATAGAAGGTAAATATGTGTTTCTGTTGTTCTTACTTATAGGAAAAGAGATTACCATGACAGCTGAGATCGAAGTGGCACGCTGGATCTGGACTTCAGGTCCATGATTTCTTTAGAGACTTTATGGGCCGTGGGAAGAGTTCCGTTACCATTGTTCTTCTTATACAACTTGTAATTTGAGGTGTGCATATCTGGGGCTTTGAATGCCTTGTTGGGAGAATCAGATCAATTTTCAAAAAGAATGAGCAGATACTTTTTAGGGTTTTAATTTGTGGTTCCAAATTATGCAAAAATAATAACAGAAGTTTTATGGATGGATACCTGAATTGAAGTTGTAAACGGTAATGTTGAGAGTTGACCCATATTCACATGAGTTTTAGCCATGTGAAGATGTAAATTACTTTCTTCTTTCTTCATTGAAGCTTTAGGGTTAGTTTGTGAGGATGAGTGAGGACAACGGAATACAAGGGTTCCTTATATAGATATCTTTTAGAAAGCAAACGATATCAAACATTAAAAGAATTCAGATGTCAATATTTTTAGTAATTAATGGCTATCCACATAATATGTCAAATTTGTAATTTTACCAATACGACAGTTACAAAATTAAAAACGGAGAATTTTTTAGATAATGGTATAAACTTATAAGAGAAATTTTCAAATGCTTACTCTTATTTTAATGTTTATTAATGGACAATTCTCCATCATCCATCTAGTTTAATCTAATGGTGAGGATTAACCTAAGATTTAATATGTCTAAACCTAAGTCCATGTTTTTTTCATGTCTTTATGTTTTTTTTTTATGCACACTTTTTTTTTTAATAATTATTCACGTTTTTTGGTATAATCACGTTTTTTTTAATAAACCGTTTTTTGTTAATATTCTTGTTTTTTTTTAAATTCACATTTTTTTATATTCACGTTTTCTTTTGTTTGTTTATTTGTTTTTAATTCACGTTATTTACGTTTTTTTTAATTCGCGTTTTTTCTTCCCTTTCATACGTTTTCGTCCGTTTCCATATGTTTTCATCTATTTTCTTCTGTTTTCGCCCCGTTTTCATACAATTTTGTCCGTTTTCATACATTTTTGCCCGTTTTCATACGTTTTCGCCCGTTTTCTTACGTTTTCGTCCATTATTCATACATTTTCGTCCGTTTTCTTACGTTTTCGTTCGTTATTAAATGTTCTCGGCCGTTTTTAAATGTTTTCATACGTTTCTGAATATCACAAGTGATATTCTGAATTGCACAAGTGATATTCTGTGATATTCAGAATATCACAAATGATATTGTGAATATCGCAAGTGATATTATGTGATATTCTGAATATCACAAGTGATATTCTGTGATATTCTGAATACCACAAGTGATTTTTTGAATGTCACAAGTGATTTTCAACTAATGTTTTGTAACATGAAAATCACACGTGATATTCAAAATATCACACAGTGATATCCAGAAAATCACAAGTGATATTCATAATATCACAAAGTGATATTCAGAATTCACAAGTGATATTCATAATATCACAAAGTGATATTCAGAATATCACAAGCTAATATTCAGAAAATCACAAGTGATATTCAGAATATCACAAAGTGATATTCAAATAATCACAAGTGATATTCATAATATCACAGAGTAATATTCATAATATCACATAGTGATATTCAAAATATCACAATGTGATATTCAGAAAAATCACAAAGTGATATTAGAAAAATATCACTTGTGTTTTTCAGAATATCACAAAGTGATATTCAGATAATCACAAGTGATATTCTGAATATCACAGAAATTACTAGTGATAGTCAGAAACGTATGAAAACGAACGAAAACTTAAGAAAACGGACGAAAACGTAAGAAAACGGATGAATTCGTATGAAAACAGGTGACAACGTATGAAAGAGTAAAAACACGTCTGAAAACGGATGAAAACATATGAAAAAGGACGAAAATGAAAGAAAAATGATGAAAACGGGCGAAAACGTATGAAAACGGGCGAAAATGTAAGAAAACGGACGAAAACGTATAAGAACGTATGAAAACAGATGAAAACGTATGAAATCGAAGAAAAAAACGAATTAAAAAAACAATAAAAAAAAACAAAAAAAAAAACGTTTATTTAAAAAAAAAAAACGTGAAGAAGAAAAAAAATGTGAATAAAAAAGAAAGACAAAAAGAAAAGAAAAAAACATGGACTTAGGTTTATCTACTAAATCTTAGGTTAATCCCCACCATTATAACAAAGTAGATGGATGGTGGGTATTTGTCCCTTAGTAAGCATGGATTTATAAGTAAGCAAAATAAAGTTACTCAACTTATAAAGAGATTTAAATAATGTTTAACTTTGTTACTATTATTTAGCACATATGTCTTAAATTGTATATAGAAAAATGTATCACGGTAAAATAATTGAGCACAAGTTTATTGTGATATAATCTTTATCATTGTGTTGAGCGCCTTGAATATCTGTTGAACATCTCCTCATAAATAATGTTGATCTAAAAAGAAATAGAAACAAAATCATGTTATTTCACTAAAAATCCAATCGCGTTTATGTGAAAGGTTACCATTATGGCCTGTTTTATTAAATTTAAGTAAAATTATTATACCAATATTTTTATTTTACATGATGCTAAGGTCTAATTAA
Source organism: Chrysanthemum seticuspe (assembly GCA_019973895.1). NCBI lineage: Eukaryota > Viridiplantae > Streptophyta > Magnoliopsida > Asterales > Asteraceae > Chrysanthemum > Chrysanthemum seticuspe. Next base: position 199,278,916 of record BPTQ01000004.1, on the reverse strand, counting down.
ATAAAAAGGTTAAAGAGCAACCTAAATAGACCTAGCTATAATATTAGTTTAAATTTCATTTTAGAAAACTTAAATATCGTGTTTGCGTTAGTTTTCATATCAGATCACACGAATCTAACCACACAAATGTATTATATTGATATTGATGACATAAATGAATGATGAGTTTATTGTTACGTTACGTTGAGTGTGTCAAATGTTCGATGAATGTCTCTTCTTAAATGATGTTGATCGAAAAAACAGACAAAACTTTATCATGTTCTTTCCCTAACGAACCAATCACACTTAATTAAGGTCAAAGGTTGCCATAATCGCCCGCGTTATAAATTTTAGTAAACTTGTTTATTTTATTATACATGATACTAGGGTTTGATTAAATCAAGTCTTCAAAAGGTAATCATATTAGACATAGCTGTAATATTTAGTTTGATTTTCATTTAGAAAAATTAAATATTATGTTCGAGTTAGTCTTAGAGTTTTCATATACATTCAGTCACCCTAATCTAACCACAAAACATCTTCAAATTAAGATTAAAGAGAGTATATATGTATAATAAAATATAAATGAGTACGAGTTTGCTATGATAAAGTCTTTACTAGTTGTGTTAGGCACATTGAGTATTCATTAAACATTTCTTCATAATGATGTTAATCGAAAAAGAGGGGCGGAGGCATAATCATGTTCTTTCACTAATAATTCCAATCGCGTTCAATTATGTCAAAGATTGTTACAATCGCCCATGTTATTATTCTTAGTAGGAATTATTTACACGTGTTTTCTTAATTTAAATGAAACTAGGGTTTGTTTAAATTTAGAGGTTAAAAAGTAAATAAACAAGACCTAGTTTTGATATAGTCAACTTAACTTTTATATTAGAAATAATAAAATATCTTGTTTGTATTAGTTTCACAATTTCTTCGTAATCAATCACACTAATCTTGTTATGTATGCAAGGCAATGAACCCACGAAATTCGTTTATATAAAATTATTTAGTCGTGAAAGAGGGTCAAACCTACACCATATAATGTAAAAAATTACGTCAAACAATATTGTGATCGAATTAAATTGTAGGTTTCTGATCTTAAAGTTTTCTGAAACACTAATTTTAGTTTGTGACATTATTGTGATCAGAACTAAACCAATTTTACTTAACATATTTTGAAAGTAATAAATATAAGTGAAATAATTACTTTAAAAAAATTGTTGATAAAAAAGTTATGTCTTTGATAGAAATTGGGTGCAACAGTTTGGCTAAGATTTTGGTAGATGTTGTATAAAAATGAAAACGGTCAAGGTTGATATGGAGTTTAATACCACCAATCGGTTTTTAGGTTTTTCACGTAGGTATGAGTATATCCATATAAATATATATTGATCTGATTTCACATTTACGAATTCAAAATGTCAAACTATGCCATTTCAATATACAATTTAGAACTACACCAACCGTATCATGTTTATATGTAAAAGATACATGCTTCAAAGTTCAACCATTCATGTTTATATGTAAAAGATTCTTAACTCGCATTTTAAAGATAAAGAAAAAAGTACTAAACATTATATAAGAAATTATATGTCTATACATCTTATAAAGCATTTAACCTATACATGTTTAAAAGCTCACCACAAGGAAATTACTAATATAATAAATATAAAAAATAAATAATCTAGTTTATTTATATGAACTATATCACTTTACAAATTTGCACATTATTTTATTCAAATTAATATTCAATGCTCCATTAAGTTATAGTTTTTAAAATCATTTTCAAGACACTCATCACAAAATATATTATGTAATTATGATATACATATATATATATATATATATATATATATATATATATATATATATATATATATGTGTGTGTGTGTGTGTGTGTGTGTGTGTGTTGCAAAAAAAAGGTTTACAAGGCCGATTAATCACTGATTAGGTGCTACTGAGCCACCGACCTTTCCGATTTGTGCAAATCGTTCAAACAAATCGGTCAACCGTGGTCAACAGCGGTTAACGATGGTCAAACTTGCCGAAAACATGGAGATCTTACCCGAAAAACCCAAAACTCGCCGTAAATTAGTTATAATCACTTAAAAGTTATAATCACTGTTTATATCTATTACAAGATGTTTTTAAAGGAAAATCTTGCCGAAAATACCAACACTTGCCGTAAATACTTAAAACTTGCCAAAAATGCCAATACAATTAATCATCGATTCGCTATTTTTGCAACCCTAAACAAATGTAATCACTTATAGTCGCTGTTTATATCTATTATATGAGGTTTTTAAGGAAAATATTTTTAGAAATACCAAAAACTTGCCAAAAATGCCAATACGATTAATCACCGATTAATACCGCCTAGACCGATTACAAGCTACAGGGGGGTCGACCGCCTCACTAACGATTCGCGATTTTTGCAACCTTGATATATATATATATATATATATATATATATATATATATATATATATATATATATATATATATATATATATATATATATATATATATAGAGAGAGAGAGAGAGAGCGAGGATCAGGTGCGGATTTTTTTAATTCGTGCGGATGTGCGGATAGATCTGTACCGCCCATTCTAGATCAGATCTTGACTTTTTGTAAAAAAGTCAAGATCTGCGCTAACTTCACGGTACCAATTGACCATGTAAACGATTTTTTTATTTTTATTTTTTTCCTTTTGAGGGATCCTTACTATTGTTATCTTCTTTCATTTTTTTTAATTTTTTCAGATATTTTTGAGCACTTTTTGTTTTTTTGATTATGAGTCCAACCGTGATATTAACGATATTATGAGTCCTACTGTGATATTATGAAACTATGATATTATAAAATTGTGATATTATAAAACCAACTGTGATATTAAGCTTTTTTACATGTAAAAATGAGCCATGATATTAAGATACATATGATAGTTACTATGATATTAACAATTTTATTAAAAAAGCATATGATAGTTACGGTGATATTAACAATTATACTAAAAAAAATAAAAAAGTTTCTGTTATAGTAAAAAGGAACCGTGATATTATCATTTTTTTATTAAAAAAGAAACGGTGATATTAATAATATTAGTAAAAAAAAAGTAGTGTGATATCAAAAAAAAGTTAGTATGATATTAACAATTTGTATTTAAAAAAGAAAGTTTATGTGATATTAAGAAAAGTCAAGATCTGATCTTGACTTTGTCAAGATCAGATCTTGAATTTTGTAAAAAAAGTCAAAATCAGACCTTAATATCACAATACCTTTAATCATGAAAACGATTTTTTTGAAATTTTTTTCAGCGATTCTTAATAATTTATCATCCTCTTTATTTTTTTATATTTTTCAGATTTTCTTGAATTTTTTTTAAAAAAAAGCAACTGTGATATTTTCGCACCATCCCTACTTAAAATGTTAATCCCCACCCGATCCCTTCCCTATATATATATATATATATATATATATATATATATATATATATATATATATATATATATATATATATATATATATATATATATATATATATATATATATATATATATATATATATATATATATATATATATATATATGACTAAATATAAGAAAAAAAACACTCATTAAAGACAAATAGCAAAATAACCACCGAGTGATTAACAATTAAGAGAAAAACAAATAGCATAAACAATAGAGAGAAAAAACAATTGTAGACTATATCTTGTACTTAGGGATGGCAGTGGACTTTCCGATCCATGGAATATCCAACAGATTCAATCCATTAATAGTAGATATGGATGTTGTCATGGATGAATAGTGTATTTCGGGGGGGGGGGGTGGGGGGGGGCTTGGTATAGTTGCCAAGAGTATCTGTAGTAATTTGTTAATATATGAGATTTTTTTTAATTTGAACATATGCTTAGTTATTCTGTTTTGGTATTTACTGGTATACTTGTTTGGCCGTAAACAGTCGAGGAACATGTTGTTTTTTCGATTTTGGTAAGCGCCTATGGTTTTCTAAACATGAAAAAAATACGTTATATATATATATATATATATATATATATATATATATATATATATATATATATATATATATTGTATGAAAAGTGCTTTTAATAATTGTTGTTTGAGAAAAATAAAGAAGCCTTCATCATAAATAAATGATATGTCATGGTTGTTAATAGGTGTCATGTTGTAATAAGCAAGTGGCAAAAGATAATAACTATATGTTATTTTCAGAGACTGCCAACATAGTATGTGTCATTTTTTGTCATTTGTATATGTGCAAGGATTGTAAATGTGCAGGTTTTAAAATTTATGTAGTTTAATGGATGGATACTTGCATAAGCATTTAGTAATGTCGAAATAGATATCTTTGGTCTATATCCCTGCATTAGAAATGTAAACTAACTGGTTGACACCATTTTCGTTTGGTTCAAAGATTATGATTTTATTCTTTTGTATATAAACTCAGATGTTAGGTGTTGCATCTACCATTCACTTTTATTTACCACCAACCGCCTATACCTATTTCATTTAGGGTTTTCTGCAATCTATCGCGAATCTCTAAATACCATGGTCGTCCCCTGACCTCAACGAATTGAAACACAAATCTGGTTTCGATGATTTGCAAAAATGCTTTAAGTTCTTCTTCAATCAACAGATTTCTAAAGATGAGGGGTATATTCAGAAGGAGGAGGAGTATGTCAAAGAGCTTTTGTCTTTTGGGCCATTTCATGAAGCTGCTGGTGATATCATTGAAGGCATCAATGAAACTTTGGAAAGGGAGCGTGACAGACTCGCGAATCTGGTGGGTGTGCTTGCTGAGGTAAGGGAAGGGTTGGAGGAGAAGCATAGGCATATCACTGTGATGGATTTCAGTGATTAGTTGTTTGTGGTGTTTCAGTGTTTTGTGTTTTGGTCTGGGTAGGGATAGTTGTGAAGGTATCTCTGTAGGGTGTTTGCGTTAGAATAATGGTTATGTGTATGAAGCTTGTGTCTGTTGGCTGGTAGTTTTATGGTCTTTTGTTCTTAGCTCATGTGGGTTGGTTTTCATTAAGGTGTAATCGCACTTGTTTATGTTAATATAATATGTCGTTTCTAAGTGTTATCGCCTTTTTATTGGCTCTGTTCTTTGTTTGATGTATAGTGTCATTGCGGCAATATTTCTCGTTAACATTGCATAGTAATGCGTCTGCCATCGTATGCGTTGGCGAAACGTATGTGTAAAACTTATATGTTCTAGGGGTCGAATGTTTTGTGAAGTTGTAAATAGTTTTGGTATCACTGGTTCTAAAGTCTTCACATCAGCATAGAGGTAAAAATTTTCGGGATTTGGAATCGTTGTTGTTTGATAATTCTTTGGCGCTTTTATTGTAACTGCAAGACTGTTTGCGGATGTTTTATTCATCTACAGAAGTATCATTGATTATGTGTTTTTTTCCGTAGTTTTCGGTGATGCCTTGTGTGCGTCACTGCTAGTAATCGGCAGGCACGGTGTTTCCTATGTTCATGTATTTAGGCATGTGAAATTAGGACCAGTAGTAATATTGTTGTTATGTCCTATACATAGTATAATAACATTTCCAGTCCTTTTGTCGAATATTCTATATGTACAAATCACGCTGAATAAGATTTTGGTTAATGTATAATCGCACCCAGTAGCCTTTTTGTGCATTCTTTTTTTCTGACAAGTGCAACATATGAGATATAAACAGCATTGTTAACTGACAGTGCACAGCAATACCGCATATGTGTTAACCTATACCACAAATTATTGAAAAATTGTATCATAGTAATGTTGCAGATGGTGTTTGCTACAGCTAAAACACAGTATTGTTTCTATTGCTACATTGTACTGCTCTGTACGTAAACATTTCCCGTAGGAAAACTGGTACAATAACATATCATCTACTACAGCTACTGATATGGGTGCGCTATTATTCCTGCGTAGTTCATTTTCGCGTTTGTCTATGCTTGGCCAAGTGAGCCGTCTTTTACCAAGTGTATTCGAATTTCTATTAGAGCGTTCGTTATGTGTACTGAACTTTGTTTTGTGGATTTTGAGCGAAAATGAAGGTGAAATAGATGCCTATTTCCTTTCACCGAAATCAGGAACGTAGGTAGTGTAGATGGATCTGTCAGTCCTTGTTGTCAGATGCTTTGGTTGCGCTTTGTCACCATTAAGTAGTTTTCAGGAGTGAAACATCTAACTATCTGCATTCTGGTTTCGCTAGTGATAGATATCTTAGAGTCATAACTGAAAGAGTTGTGGACAAAAAAATATTGAATAAGAACCTGCAGAAATCTATTATTTATTATCAGAATTGTTCATTCGTATTATGGCCTTTTTAGATACAAAATGACGTACTCGGACTATCGACATAGATTTTGTGCCTCCATTACCTGCAAATCTAAAAAGAACATGGCCTTCTGCCGATAATGTCTGTAACAGGGACAATGGCTATAAACCCTATAGTTTGGCAAGGTAAATGATAGCTTAGTATATCTGCTACAGTTATGGTTTTTGAATAACGACAAAACCTTACCGTTAGATTGTGTAGGCCTACATGTAGTTGGCCTTCTGGTGTGAAGCTCTCCCTCAACTTTTCCGGATGCATGTCATACCATAGTTGCGCGATCGTATTCTGCATATCACTGTAACATCATGTAGTGACTACAATGGTAATGGTTGAAGCCTATGACAGTCTCCTGTTACAATGGTAGCGTAGCACAACTTTTACTGTCACAACGGCTATTTTCCTGTTCCATGTCGCACCATATTCCCGCTTACATATTATGTATATCATTGATAATGTTTGAAGTTTATTATAAGCCCAAGACCAGGCGACTATTGTAACACTACGTAGCTGCTACAAACTATCTAAAAAAAGGCACAAAAAAAAAAGAAATTTGTATTGTAGCACATTAACTTACACTACATTAAACCGTCAACAACCCGAAAAACAAACAACTGGGTAAAACCAAATACCCAGAAATGAATAACGTTCAATGTATATTTGCTGCAACCTTTTTGTGGTTCTGCATTGTAGACCCAAGAATGGCATCATCCTTCCTGTATGCCTTTACAGTCAAAAGTTTACAGTAACAGTGCAATGGCGTTACCGTTGGTTTACAACAATATGATTTCAAAACACATGCCAGCTATGCCACTGTCCTATTAAAGTCATATAACTAATATTGCATCGCTAAATAGCAGATAGACATGAATCGTAACAGATTGTATATTGTTTTCATTACCTGCATCTGTGACTGTGCACTAAAAACCGAAGATTGCCATTATACTTGGTGTTTTGAAGACAATAACAAAACTAAAATGCAACAATCATTGTGCTTTAGAAAGACGGCCGTTTCAGATAAATGACGTAACAACATGTTTATCATTTTCAGCAAACATAAACAATTTTCAAAGATTATTAGGCTCGAATCTGCAGCCATGGCACACACAAAGAAAGGCAACGTCTCTAATGTTTAACAACAGCTAAAAATACTTTATACAAAGTTTGCAAGGACCATATGTCCACTGATTCTACACCAAATTCCCAATAGCAATAGGCAGCCATTATAAAACCTGGACAATCAATAGTGCGACACTTTTATAATGAGCCACCTATTGCTATTGCGAAAAAGGTGCTTTACTCAAGGCAGCACAAATTGGGCAACAACCTCATTGTATATGTTTAACTTTGATAAATAAATGTAATTAATACACGAAAGTTAGTAAAGCGAACTGTTAATATCTATAATCCATAAGAATTAATCTTTTACCTTTGAACATCTCAAGGGGATTAAAATAAAAAATATGGCTTAATTTTGAGTAAGAAACTAAAGTAACCTGGAACCGATACTGAAGAGAACACGCTTAACTGATAGTGTACCGCTCTAATACTGTTACTCAGTTCTGATCTGTAAAGGGCATTAACCTTGGTGTGGTTATGCACTTAAGACGCACGGGCGGCATTACCCTTCCTGTTTAGAAGCAAAGAGTGCACGCTAGGAAGGCCGCTGTTTTCAGCTAAATGATATGACAGCGGCCTTCAAATCTTCACTAAATACGAATGATTTGTAAAGGTCATTAGGCTGTAATCTTTAACTCAGTTCTGAGCATCTGAAACACATAGGAAAATAAAGAGATGTTTTACTTTTAGTGAGATAAGAAATAAACGCATAACCGATAATAAACATACCATGTGTAGGTAGCAATGTTTGGCTTAAGCTTTACAGCAACTTACCATTAACGTGTAAGAAAACACTGATTATTAGTATAATAATCGAGAATATCTATTTACATAAAGGATATCACCGGAGAATCAACCACCGTTAAGAATTTTGGCGGAGAATCAATGCAACGTTTGAAGTTGGCCGTATAATTGGAGGCGTTACACCTAACCTCGGAATAAACGGACCTGGCGAGCCCAACTAATGGTCTAAGTTACCCTGCCCATGGATTAAAAAATGACGCAGTTCGTATGTATACGACGGCGTTTACGCGCGTCAGCCATGGCACGGGCCTATTAAAGGTTATATAACTAATACCACATCAATAAATAGCAGATAGACACAAATCAAAACAGATTGTATATCATTTTCATTATCTGCATCTGTGATCGTGCACTGAAGGCCGAAGATTGGCATTATCGTTTGTGTTTTGAAGACAATAACAAAAGTAAAATGCAACAATCATTGTGCTTTAGAAAGACAGCCGTTTCGGATAAATGACGTAACAACATGTTTATCTTTTTCAACAAACATAAACGATTCCCAAAGATTATTAAGGTGTAATCTGCAGCCATGACAGACAGAAAGAAAGGTGACCTCTCTAATGTTTAACAACAGCTAATAATATTTTATACAAAGTTTGCAAGGACCATATGTCAAATGATTCTACACCAAATTCCCAATAGCAATAAGCAGCCATTATAAAACTTGGACAATCAATAGCGCGACACTTTTATAATGAGCCACCTATTGCTATTGTGAAAAAGGTGCTTTACTCAAGGCAGCATAAATCGAGTAGCAACCCCATTGTATATGTTTAACTTTCATAAATAAATGTAATTAATACACGAAAGTTAGTAAAGCAAACTGTTAATATCTATAATCCATAAGAATTCATCTTTTACCTCTGAAATCTCAAGGGGATTAAAATAAAAAAATATGGCTTAATTTTGAGTAAGAGGAGAATGTAACTTGGAACCGATACTAAAGAGAACACGCTTAACTGATATTGTACCACTTTAATACCAAGAGTCTGCCTTTATAGTCAAACGGACTTTAACAGTCCATCGACATTAACGCTAGTTTAAAAAGAATATGATTTTAAGCCATGTGGCAGGCATGCCGATGGACTATTAAAGCCCATCTAACTGATAGTGCAGCACAAAATAGCAGATAGAAACAAATAGGCTAAACTCTAGAATGAATAACCCAACAAAATAGAGGCACACGATCTATTTATAATAGTATAAAGTGTAAGAAAACAATGATTATTAGCAAGGTTGCAAAAATCGCTAGGCGGTAGCTGGGCGGCCGGGTAGGGCCTAGCGATTAATCGGTTAGGCGGGGATTAATCGGATTGGATTTTTTATATATAAAATTATAAAATTTTGAAACTATATGCCCGATTTGGCCTAGCCTATTTTTTTTTCGATTTTTCCGATTTTGCCGATTTTTTTCCGATTTTGCCGATTTTTACCCGTAACTGATTTTTCTGATTTATCCGATTTTTTATGATTTGGCCGATTAATCGGCCGCCTAGGCCGATTAATCCGATTTTTATCCGATTTTTGTCAGTAACCGATTAATAAGGCCGATTAATGAAAAACGAAACGGCTAATCACCGCCTAGCGATTAATCGGCCGCCTAGGCCGATTTTTGCAACAGAGATTATTAGTACAATAGTCGACAATATCTATCTACATAAAGGATACCACCGGAGAATCAATCGGTAAATGGTGGCGGAGAATCAATGCACCGTTTGAACGTGTTCGTATACTTGGAGGCCTAACAGTTACCATCAGAATAACCGGACCTCGTCAGCCCAACCAATGGGCTAAGTTAGCCTGCCCATGGATCACAAAAACGACGTCATTCGTACGGATACGACATCGTTTAATAGTAGATATGGATGTTGTCATGGATAAATAGTGTATGTGGATATAAATGTTTTGTGGATCGAATATTGGTAAAGATTTGTCATTCATGAATAATGACCCGAAATGATTTTATATATATATTCTAAAAAATGTAAAAAGCTAATGATAATATGCCTTTATAATTTAGTTAAAATATATTTTTAAATGGTCATCTATCATATCTTTATAGTAAACAGTTTGCATTAGGGGTGTCAAAAAAACCGAGGAACCGTACATGTACCAACCGGGAACGGGACCGTATATTAGAACCATGGTACGGTTCTTGGTTCTTAAAATTCCAAAATTTCGGTTCTCAGGACTGTTCGGGTCGAAACCGTCCGGTTCCGGTACTTTCTCGAAAGAACCAGCTTTTATGAAAATATGTAATTTTATAGGGTTTGTTTAATACATGCAAGTATGTGGCCTTTTAAGAAAATAGAAAAAACTCTACCTAAACCTAAAAACCCATAAACCTTAACCTTTAATCCATTGATTCCATTCAAAGATTTGAACATCATTCATCAATATGAAAGTAAGTTTTTTCTAAACTAGAATATCGAGTATGCGCATAGCTACATATCGAACAATTTTGTGTTGCTCAGTAACAACTAACAAGAAGTTGTAATTAACTATTGGTATTTGTTGTTCATTAAACTTAATGATAAAAGTCGAGAAACAATTAACGATTATGGCGTCACTGCATGATATATTGTCACCATGTAAGTTATTGTAAGCTAGTCACCATGATTGATATATAATATTCCCAACGAGTTTGCAATTATTTTCGTGGATAATGAGTTTGATATTACCGGATATATGTTTTTTTGTTTTTTTGTAAGTCAAGTTGTGGAATACTATTAAGGCTGTCAACTTCTTTCGAAGCTCTACGAACCGAGTATCGTAAATTCACATCTATCCAAACATATTTTTTTAACACTTTGGTACTCATGGGATTTACCGAAAATTCCCGTACCGGAACCGAACCGAAAAAATTGGGACGGTTTTTGGTTCCACTTTTCTTTATTTCGGTTCTCGGTTCTTTCAGTTCGGTTCCGGTTCAAGACGGTTCTAGTACCATGAACACCCCCAGTTTGCATTAACGATGATCTGATTTAATTTGTCACATATCACTCTCTTCACAATCATTTTTTATGTTATGCTTACATTTTTATATTATAAACTATATATTGATTATATTTGTTAGGATGTTGTTATATATTTTGATTTTGTGTTAAACAAATAACATGTTGATACCAACAATGATTACGGAATATTATACTATTAGATTATCTTTAACGGGTCTTTTTTCTATCCAATGGATATTCAATTATGTCTCATGCAGTAGATATGAATATTGATGAATGAAATGTTTTTATTGTATGTATAAATATAAATGGATGAAACAACTTTAAATGGATATAGATGTATATGATGAAAGAATAAATTGATAAGGATATCTCCATCTAGTTTCCATATCCAATCAAGTTACATCGGTACTAATTGTACCTAATTGCAACTTTTAAAACACACATACTACTAACACATACACAAACATACACACGCATTAAACACACAGAGCTCGCGCACAAATACACGTTTAAGAAACAGCACACAAACACACGTTTAAAAAACGACATAACACATCAACACACCACGAAGACCTATAACGCGCGTTGGGGTGTGGTAGCGCGGCACCATAGGTGCCATTGTGCTCTTGTAAATATATTTTCAAAACTTCAATAAGGGGCATTAGGATTCCTTTTTATCAATTACTATGGGAGTCGGTCTCAATAGTAGATCCTAGACGATGCAATCTATGATCACTTCTGCATTGTCATGGCTATATATAAAAGAACTGATCAAACTTTCAATTGTATTTACATAACAAAAAGACTTGTTTTAATACGCACAAGAATTACCAACATATTAGCTAGTTGCATTAAAATCCACATACAGGACGTGGATATGCACAAAAACACATATTGACAATGCATAAGATGCAATCTAGGATTACTTAACCAAACAACCAGCCTACTCGTTTGTTTCCGGCTTGATATGCATTGTCATAGTTAAAAAAGAAATGTGTGAGCTCTTAACTGTTTTTATGTAACAAAATTTTGTCAATACGCATATGAATTACTCCCCTATAAGCTAGACGCATGACGCCTCAACACTCCACAAATACAACCCCCTTTAACAAGCACAAAACCGCAATGCAACTACGGGAAGTTATCGACAATGCCCTAAAGACCTGTATCGAAATATGTTAAGGCTAAAACAAGTCATTTATTTCAAGTCAAAACATAACACTCTGGGTCAGATCGACTCGGTAAATATTATTACTATTTAATCTGGATCTTTTGCTTAAAAATTTTAGAGCGTTCTACACCACACGAATTTTTATTTTAATTTTTTTTTTTTAAAAGAGTTTTGCCAGCTTTTGACCCGTTTTATCTAGATTTTTTTATCTGATCCATTCTTTAAAATAAGAACAGCCCAATTAAAGAAAAAGCCAAAAAGGATACAAATTGCCACATCTAAGAGAAACAAGTGAAGCTATTACTTTTCACTGACCCCCAAAAAGACTACTAACCGGATAACTCTAGTTCTCGAGTGAATAAATTTTATGGTCTGGAGACTACGCTTTGACATTACAGTTTATAACTATCATATAACATACCTAAAATTTGAAAAAGCCTACCATGGTGCATCAGCCTCCTCCCTCAATTTGTGTTCATACTTCTCTGCTATCTGTTTCAAAGGACCCATAACCCCCTCAAGCTTCTTAGCACTTCCCTTCAACTCCTTAAGCTTTGATGCAGTCTTAGTCACCTCATTTTCAACAAATGCATGTTGCTTTTCTGCCTCCACATACTTCATTATATCAACTGCCCCTTCTGATTCAAGCACTAATGCTTTGAGTGCATGCATTCTGTCCCTGAGAAAATCAACATTCATGCCCAAGAGCTTAAACGATTTCAAGGAATTATCCCATCTCTCGAACTCTTCCTTAGTTGTGGTAAGCTTGCAGTTCTTTATCTTATCAGCAATGCTTACCAATTCACCAATTATTCCTACCACTAACTTGTGATACAGGCTTTCAGGAAGACCATCATGGAGGTATTGTTTCTTATCAGAGCAGAGGTTGTAGTACCTCATTCTAACATCATCAGGAAGCTCGCGGTCAATGCAGAGACCCTTGACCACTATGTGAAAGTCTTCAAAGCTTTTAACTTCTTCGAATGAGACAGCTTGTATACAGAATCTAGAACCTTCAAGAACTTCTGAACCGGCCTCTTCGCTGTTGTTTCCTGAATGGCCACTGAGTTGAGCAGGAGCAGAGTTTTTCTGCTTCTTTTGGACCATAGTTGAAGAAAGTGACCCTGGATCTTTATTTCTCTTTATTCTAAGAGTTGGTGTGACTGTTTGCATAGTATTTTTTCTTTCAAGATTAATAAAAGTAATGAGCAAAATTAGTTAAGGCAAAAATCAAGATACTTGCCTGGAGTCATTTGTTGTTCTGGTTGTGCTTGTGCTTCCAAATTTAAAAGGCTAAGAGCTCCATCAACCTCATTCGATTCATTTTCCTTAAATATGTAGATCTACAAAAATAAGATCCGCCTTATTATGATTTAAAAAAAAAATGTTTATATGTCTATATGGGGAGAAAGAGAGATGAAAAGAGATATATGCCACCTTAAATTTTGTACTCTCAACTAACTGAAATATCAAAACATCTCCTTCAACCAAACTATGTGCAAATACAAAATGTTTCCACCCTGCGCTAAGCCCAACCTTGTAAGCAATATACTTCACTTCCCATTGCTCACCCTTTTCATTTTCAAGAACAAATGTAGCATCTTTTGGTAGATACTTCTTGCAGAAATGAAGCGGGAGGCCCTGCAAACAGAGAAAATGTGGGGGTTCTCTTGTTATGTCATGTTTTAAGTCTGACTATGTGAACAGTTGAAAACAAAGGCATTACCATCCAAAATCCACTGGTGACTTGTGAGTAAACCATAGTTTTAATGCAACTAGGAAACTCAGTTCCAAGACGTGACTGAAACTCCTCTGCTCGGACCATAGCTGAGGAAGCTGGAACTGGATCTTTTCCGACTTTAGTTGTAGATTTTTGTTTCCGGAAACTGTATGTAAAACATATAACCATCACCTACCGACTGTTACATAAAAAATTTAAAACAACTGCAAAGCAAGACTGACCTCAAATACGAACTTGAATGAGCACTTCTTATCTGTTGATGAAACCATAAACCGTATCAGATATGCACATAACAAACTTCCATATCAGCAATTTAACAATACACTGGTTCGATTTCACTTTACATATGAAGAACCCTAAGTGAAATACCATAAACCCTATGACACATTGTGTGCATATCCGAATAGATAAGCCGATAAGGAATTTGTCTCAAACATACATTGAGGCAGCTAAGAACTGGCACACCATCTATTCCAAACATTTACTTTTATGTTTTCCATTTTCCCATACTAGTGAATCCAGCAAATCTACTAATCAAAATTTCAATTGCTGGCTATATTCTCCGAGATAACAAAACTGAACTTGATAATACTTGGATTATACAGATCCAGATTAATCAACGGACAATTTTATGGATTAAAGTGTTTGGATAGCATAAGTTTATTCACCTATCTTTGGTGCATAGATCTACTGCCGACAGATCAGAACAATCAGCAGGACTCACAAGATCAAGCCAAAAAAACATTGCAATAAGTAACATTAATTCAATTAGCCTATTAAATCTTTTGGCAGCTTCCGTTTCCTCTCTGTATGCTATGCAATTCAACATTTCAATAAATAAAAACCAACTTTGAACACGACGGGTAAAAAGTTTAAACTTATCCAATTATCTATTTAATCATATGATCGATTTTCTATTATAAAATCCAAAGCTTCTATACTTCTATATCATATTATGTATATGCTTCCACAATCTAATCCGATAAAAAATTTCACTCAATTGCATAAGACAACTCTAAGAGGTATATCCACACAAAGTGTATAAACAAAAAGCAATATAGTATCTTACTAAAAAAAAGTGTAGGACATAACAAAGCAATCTACTTTGCTTCATGTCTCACTGGAGTCCATTAACCAATAAGTGTTCCACAAAATGTCACAAACTTTCTAAATGCGTTTTAATATGCATAGTTTGATGACATGTTCTTTTCCAAAGGGTGACACCCCTTTTTATACATTAGAAATCATCAAAATATGCATATTGGAAAACTCTTTAAAAGTCCGTAACATTTAGTAAAATACTTTTCAGTTCACGTAGTCAAGTGATAGACATGGAAAGAGTTATTAACTTGTTTGGCATGTAAGGTGCACATGAGGCATGTAAGGCGCACATGTATAACTCCAAAGTTAGTTGTTTTGTGCACACGAACCAGGCATGTGAGGTGCAAGTGTATACCTCCAACAGGCTACTAACTAACTTTGGTGCCAAATCTAGTTTAAATAGTTTTAGTTCATTTTATGAGTTGGTTTTGATTTTGTAATCTCCTTTTCTCTTGTAATCATTCAGTTCTAAACTTGTAACAAACATTCCACTCCATTGATAGTCAACTAAAGCTTGGTTAATCTGTTTCTTATCTTCTTGATTGACCTACTTAGTTGTAATCTTCTAACGGAACTTAATTGATCCCTAGAAGTGCTTATCAAGTGGTATCAAAGCGCTTTCTTGAGACCATAAAAAATCTACCGTACAACCGTCGTTCTGTTCAATTTTCTAACCATCCAAATACGTTCCAATCTAATATACATGCTACAAAACTCATTTCATTCTATATTCCAATCCAAAATACGTAGTGTAAGATTCATTGATTCACAAAACATGTTTATCTATGATCTTTACTGATCAATTGATAAATTAGAGAATCTTTACATCTTGGTTGTACCGGTAATCAGGGGGACCCTCAAGAGGTACCCCAATGTAGGGGTGAGCATCGGGTCAAAACAGACCCGAACCGACCCGACAAAACCGAAACCCGAAACTTGGAAAAAACCCAAACCCGAAACCGAAATTCCTCGGTTTTTCTCAGTTCAGTTCGGTTTTTGTCGGTTTTTCCCGGGTTTTCTCGGTTTTTTGCGTGAACCGGACCGAACCGACCCGAAACCGAAACTCGGTAAAAACCTAAACCGAGTTACAACCGAGTTTTGTCGGTTTGGTTTCGGTCGGCTCGTTTTTGTCGTGTTTCTCGGTTCGGTTCGGGTTTTATTCGGTTTTGCTCACCCCCTACCCCTAATGGTTCTTGATGTAGAGATCAATACAGCAGACAATACAGCAGCAATGGTGGAAGGATCGTGAGCAGAGATGTAGAGATCAATGGATGAAATGGCTAACAATATCACTGGGCTTAGTTTGCAAAATCAAATGGGTAATGGTAATAGAGAACATAGTAGGATGACCAAATTGAGTTTCCAAAGTTCTCTGGTGATGATGTAAGAGGATGGGTGTTTAGGTGTGAGCAATTTTTCTTGATTCATCAAGTTCCAAAGATAGAGAAGGTAAATCGCATAGCAATACACTTGTTATAATACCCGTGCATGCACGGGGTTTTGACAAAAAAATTATTCCGTATTAATTGTGTCTTTAAAGATAATTGCATATAATTATATAGTTATAAGTTTCGTGCACGCACGAAGTTTACACATAAATCAAATTTATTTTAATATTTTAGTTCAGTATATACACATATTAGAATTTGCCCATGAAAATTGTGATATAAGTACAACTAATACTTATGCACTCGTTTTTCACTATGCATTAATATCCATTAGAATTTGGTAAAATATTTGTAAAAATTTATGTTAGGTAACTTAAAGATTTAATTTTATTTAGCTGACAAAGATGTTGATGTTGTTATTTAAATTTCACTACTGATATTATGTTGTACACATGATGCAAATATTAATTCATGAGTCATTGTTATAAGTACAATCGCGTATATTTATTTTTATAATAAAGTAACCCGTGCTGACAATTTGATAATTATATTCCCGTTTTCAGTAATTTAGCCGTATTTAAAATGTAAGCTCGTGTCCACATGGGTTAAACTTTTAAAAATGAAATAAATGAGTCCTTACGTATATAGTAAAAAAAATTGATACTTATAATCTTATGCAAATTTATATGTTGTTATTTTAAAACAACATATACATTGTATTTTTTAAGATATAAAGTATAAAGGGTATAAAGTATAAGGGGGTATTTGTTTATAATCCAAAGTTATTAAAAAAACATGAAGGATTATAATATTACATTTAACTCTATATAATTTTTAAAAATTCAACCACTAAAGTTTTATTAATTGCCTCCTCTTTTTTTAAGTTTTTGTTTTCAAAAATTTGACACCTATGTTTTTATGTGTTTTTTTATCAACCAAATTTTTCCACCAAATTTATTAAAGTTTGGCCAAAATCAATTTAATTTTGACTTTTATTAACCAATCACATCACACGATTTTGCTTACGTGGCGAAATCGAGCTCTTCTATTGACCCAATTGTTTTCTTAATAAGAATGAATTGACAAAATCACTCTAAATTGATGTAATTCCTTTATTAAATAAAAGATTTGTATGATAAGGCTTTGTCATGGCACATGCAATTTGTAAAGATTAATGGGTTACCTGTGAGTTGGGAAGTGATAAACATTGTTAGAAAGATTTGGTAATGTGTATGATGACCCTATGTCTAAGTTAAAATTTTGAAATATGAAAATAGTGTTGGGGAGTATGAGAATGCTTTTGATAATTTGTTAAGTAGAGTGGAAGTAAGTGAGAAACATGCCATTAGCTTGTTTATGGGAGGTTACAAGCTGAAATTGAAATGGAAGTTAGGATGTTTAAGCCTAAACACTTCTTGATGCCTATTGTTTGACAAATTTGCAAGAAGCAACATTGAATGTTGTTAAGAAGAAGAGTAGTAGAATGCCTTTTACTAGTGATAGTTGTACATACAATCAGGCAATAACAAGTAGCCAGAACCAAAAGCCCTTATTGACTTTGCCAAACACTAGTTCGGTGGGAGTAAACCAGAAACCAAACACTCCATATGAGAAACAATTGTATCAGGAGGAATATGCAGAAAAAAGAGCCAAAAACTTATGTTTTTACTGTGATTAGAAGTATGTCTCAGGGCATAAATGTGTTAGGCAATTGTTTTCACTAATAGTACTGCCAGATGAAGAGGGTAGGAGTTTGTGGAAGAGGTGGACAGAGTTGATACTAGTATAGATGAAATGTAACCACAAATTTCATTAGATGCATTGACTGGAACTAATAATTTTCAAACTATGAGAGTCATGGATACTGTGGGAAAACATGTGGTGCACATGCTAGATTGCAGATCAACTCATAACTTTTTATATAAAACATGGCTCAGAAGTTGGGTTGTCAAATTAGACTCACTGGACGATTAGCAGTTAGTGGCATACGGAAATAATATTGGTAAGTACTTCTGAATGTAAAAAATTTACATGGGAGTCTGGTAATACCAGTTTTACTACCGATGTGATGCTTTTGCCTTTGGGGGTTGTAAGATGTTTTAGGAATACAATGGTTAACCACATTAGGAGATAGAAGGCGTAATTTAATTTCTAGGGATGGCAATACCGGTTTATTAAATAGGTTAGGTTTGGGTTAAGATTGTCAACCCAATTTCAACCCGTCAACCTGTTTAAAAATACGTTTAAAAAAAATATTAGAAGTTATATGTCTAGTTTCATTATAATAAGACCTAAATATTTCGTGCCTGTGTCTTAAGATATATCATTGATTTTTGAAATATTTTATAATGATATAT
This sequence comes from Chrysanthemum seticuspe, assembly GCA_019973895.1. Taxonomy (NCBI): domain Eukaryota; kingdom Viridiplantae; phylum Streptophyta; class Magnoliopsida; order Asterales; family Asteraceae; genus Chrysanthemum; species Chrysanthemum seticuspe. Next base: position 199,259,932 of record BPTQ01000004.1, on the reverse strand, counting down.
ACTTATATCAAAATACTTATCTTGTTGCTTAAACGGTTTCTAAAATACGCCTTATTATATTTAATATGTCCCATTATATTCACATTCAGATTATAAACTGATCAACACGACTAACCCGCTTAATAACCGTGTCCGGGTTAGTGTTGAACTTTTCGACACGAGGAACTAAGCTGGTCAGGTTTAGGTTGAGATATTTGAACCCGCCAACCCGGACACGGCCCAAATTGCCACCCCTAGTAATTTTAAGGAATTGAAGATGGAGTTTAAGTATGAAGGGAAGAAGGTGTCAATTGGAGGGACTCATAAGTCTACTTTAAATTGGTTAGGTGATAAAAGTTCTGAAAATCTTGTCAGGCAAGCTATGCAAGCAGAGTTCCATTCAATGGCTTTGTGTGTTTTCCCAAGCAGAGTTCCATTCAATAGCTTTGTGTGTTTTCCCTGTAGCTACTTGTATTAAGTTAGAAGGAGTGACTTCACCAATGACTACTCAAATTCAGACACTACCAGATGAGTATGCAATGAGTATGCAGATGTGTTTGATGTTCCTACTAAATTGCCTCCCCACAGGTGACATGATCACCAAATACCATTGGTTCATGAAGCCTTGCCAGTGAGCTCTATAGAGATCCACCAACTCGGAAGGATTCTATTGAGAGTATGACAAAAGAATTATTGGAAGTTGGAGTGATTATAAAAAAAATCAAAGTCCTTTTGCATCACCTATTGTAATAGTCAAGAAAAAAGGCAATACTTGGCAAAAGTGTGTAGACTATAGACAGTTGAACAAGCAGACCATCGAGAGACAAGTTTCCAATTCCAATAATAGAAGAGTTGTAAAATGAACTAAATGGGGCAAAATTGTTTACTATATTGAACTTAAGGTCAGGCTATCATCATATTAGAATGAGTGAAGATGATGTTGCTAAAACTGCATCCAGAACTCATGAGGGACACTATGAGTTTATAGTCATGCCTTTTGGATTGACAAATGCTCCTTCAACATTTCAATCCTTAATGAGGTATTCAGGCCCTTCTTAAGAAAATTCACATTGGTATTCTTTGATGATATACTCATATATAGCCAGTGTTTGGAAGAGCATGTATGTCATCTAAAAATGATATTAGAGACCATGAAAACTCACAAGTTATTTGCTAAGCTCGGTGAGTGTGTTTGGGACTAATCAAGTGGAGTATTTGGGACATGTTATTTTTGAAAAAGGGGTGGCCACAGATCAAACTAAGATACAAGCTATGGCTAATTGGCTTGTTCCTAACAATATTAATTAGTTGGGAGGATTTTTGGGGTTGACACGGTATTATAGGAGATTCATTAAAGGTTATGCACTTGTAAGCAAACCTTGACTCAGTACTGAAGAAAGGAGGATTTGTTTGTGCATGCACAAAAAGCTTTTGAAGCCTTGAAACAAGCCATGGTAAGTACACCTGAGTTGAGGTTACCTGATTTTAACAAAGAGTTTACTATAGAGACTGATGCATCGGGGGAGTCGAAATAGGCCGGTCTTACTTCAAGAAAGTCATCCAATAACTTTCTTAAGTAAAACTCTATCTGCCAAACATCAAACACCGGTTAATGTCAACATATGAGAAGGAACTTAGCAGTGATTCAGGCATTCGAGAAATGAAGATGGTACTTGTTGGACAGGTACTTTAAGATAAAAACAGACCATTTCAGTTTAAAATACGTGTTGGATCACATGATGTCTACTCAAGTTCAACTCAAATGGTTACCAAAACTTATGTGCTTTGACTATGAAATTGGTTATAAAAAAAGGGTGGATAATGTCACTGTTGATGCCTTAGCTAGAATGCAAAATCCTGCTCAACTTTTGAGTATGGTTAGCAGTTTAGCACTTCTGTCATTTCCATTTCTAGTCATTTCTACTGATCTATATATCAAAGGGGGTGGTGGAGAGTTGGGAACGAGATCAATCTTTACAGGCACTGATATCTAAGTTTCAGTTGACATCAAATGTTTAAGGTCACTACACTTGGAACAATCAGCGGAAAAAGGGTAAACTGGTAGTAGGCAACAATGGGGATTTAAGAAATGAATTGTTAGCTCAAGTTCATAGAGGACCAATAAGAGGGAGGGCGTTCAGGAGCTAAAGTTACCACTCACAAACTTTGTTTTATGTTTTATTAAAGGAAGATAAGGAAAGATGTTAAGCAATTTGTAAGGGGTTGTGATGTGTCAAAGATTTAAACCAAATTTGGAAGCTTATCACCTTTGCCTATTCCTAACGGTATATGACAAGCATTTCTACAGACTTCATTAAATGACTCCCCAAATCACAAGGTAAAGATGTTATCTTTGTGGTAGTTGACAAGTTGAGCAAATATGCTCATTTCATGGCACTGCCACATCCTTTCATGGACAACATTTACAAGTTACATGGTCTGCCTGAGAACATTGTATCTATAGCGACAAGGTACTTTGGAGCTTGTTTTGGAAGAAATTATTCAAGCTGTAGCAAGTTAAGTCAAATGTCCACTTTTTATCACCCACAGACAGATGGTCAAACAAAGGTGGTCAATAGATGTGTGGAGTGTTATCTTAGGTGTATGACTAGTGAACAACCTAAGCTATGGTGTAAGTGGTTACCTTTGGCTAAATGGTTATGCAATACTAATTATCAAACTGCTATACAAACTACTCCTTTTGAAGCTATGTATGGGAAGACAACTCGTGTTCATATTCCTTATATTGGGGGAGAAAGTAAGGTAGAAATGGTGGATAAGACTTTAAGTGAGAGAGATGTTGTGGAGACATTGAAGTTTCATATTAAAAGGGCACAAGACAAGATGAAATCCCATGCTGATAAGAAAAGAACACACAAAGAGTTTGATTGTGGAGATTGGGTTTATCTCAAATTGTAGCCTTATAGGCAAGTTTCAGTTAGACAAGGGAAGCAAATTAAGTTTTCACCAAAGTTCTTTGGTCCTTTCAAAGTCATTCAAAAAGTTGGACAATTGGCTTACAAGCCGGAACTACCAAGTGAGTCTCAAGTACGTAATGTTTTTCATGTCTCTCAGCTCAAAAAGTGCAGACACGAAAGTCCAAACAAACAAAGTGGAAGCTTACCTCCTTGTGATACTTCTGGTGTGTTTATAGAAGCTTGGCTAAGAAAGGCAATGTTGCAGATGTGTATGTGTTAGTCCAATGGGCCAATGGAACCATCGATGATGCTACCTCGGAGTCGAGTTGCAAAAACTTACAAAAAGCCTTTAATTGTGCATCTTGAGGATAAGATAAATTTTTCAAGGGGAGTGGAATGATAGACATGGAAAGAGTAATTAAGTTGTTTGGCACGTGAGGCGCACATGAGTGGTTAAAACCAGGCATGTGAGGTGCACGTGTATAACTCCAACGGCTAACAAACATTTAGTTCTAAACTTGTAACAAACATTCCACTCCATTGATAAATCAGCTAAAGCTTCGTTAATCTGTTTCTTATCTTCTTGATTGACCAACTTAGTTATAATATTCTAACGAAACTTAACTGATCCCTAGAATGCTTATCATCAAGTCAGACATGAAACAAATAACACCACCTAAATAAACAATATATCAATTTCACTCCCCAGATAAAAAGAACAACCCTAAACCATAAACGCTAAACACGATAAAGCCGCTCATATATAATAAAAATAATATTCTTACAATCTTAAGCTTCTTGATTTTCTTGGGAGGAGAAGAAGATTGGCTTTGCTTTTGGACATCAGACACTTCGAATCTAATCGGCTTCGATTTTTTCCTTTTACTCTGTTTTTTTTTTGCAAAACAAACACCAGATCGATTATTATTTAAAAGAAAAAATTGATAATGAAAATGTATATAACTAATTAGTTACCAGTGATGGACGTTGATGAATTGGATCGGAATTTTGTTTTGGTTCTGTGGCGACTGGACTTGACATGATTTGATAGATTGATTTTTCTTTTCTTTTTTTAATTGGGTTGAATAAAATTAGGGGTTTTGAACGGTGGTGAAATTGGTGAGTAACGGGGGTAGGAGATGGAACAATGGCTCTTGTTTCCACGTGTTTTGTTGTTACATAACCTTCTTCTTCGTATGTTGTGCCTATTCTAGTCTAGAGTAGAGGTGCAAAAAAAAAACCGGTTAACTGAACCGCCTCTGAAGTCAAACCGAAAAACCAAACCGGTCAAAACCGATCCAAACCGGTCTGGTTTATATCCTAACCGCCGGTTAGGAACCGGTTCCCCATCTTGAGAAAACGCCCGGTTTGAAGACCAGTTTTTTTAACCGGCAAACCGAAACCGGTTCGGTTAACCGGTTAGGAACCGGTTTTTGTGGTAGGGGCGAGATTTTTTTGGTTTTTTTGAATTTTGAAATTTTGAATTTGAATTTTTAATAGAGGGGCGGGAAGGAGCGTGGGGGGGGGGGGGGGCGGGATTTTACTGAATGTTGTTAAAAAATTACCATTTTGCCATACAAATGTTAGTATAAATAGATGTGTTATGTATTTAGTTAATTACCACTTTCAAGCAATCAAAAAACACTCAAAAAAATCAAAACCGAAAGTATTTCACTAAACACAAATGGAAAGTTCAAACACCAACAACACCACCAACACCGAAGCTGGTTCAACAAGTGCAGCGATGGTTCTCAAAGTTTTACCGTGTGACCGTGTAAAAGATCCATGGGAACACTTCAACTACGTCCTAATGTCGGACGGTAAGAAAAAGGCTCAATGCAAATATTGCTTGAGTATATTGTCTGCCGGTTCCAACTCGACGTTGAAGGCTCACATCAAACAAAAGTATTGCAAAGCACTCAAATCGGTTCCGGAAGCCGGTCAATCGTCCATGGCTCGAGACAGGACTCTTTTTGCATTCGATCATGATGTACTCCGTCAACAACTGGCCGGTTTGGTGATTCAACGTGGTTTGCCGTTCAACCACTATGACCACGAGGGGACGACGGAGGTGTACCAGAATTATATGCAACCGCAGTACCATCATGTAAGTCATATGACTCTTAAACGCGATGCTATGAAAATGTGGAAAACGACTAAGCAAGATTTAAAAAATAATTTTTTAAATATGGATGCTTGTGCTAATTTAACAACCGATGTTTGGGCCGCTCCTCATAATTTGCCATTTTCGTACCTTTGTGTTACCGCACATTGGTTTGATCCCGAAAGTTGGCAAATGATGAAGCGAGTCGTAGCATTTGAAAACTTTCTGGTTCCTCACTCCAGAGAAGCTTTATACAATTTGTTGAGAAAAGTGTTTCATAAGTTTAACTTGACAGAAAAAAAAAATTTCAATAACGTTGGATAATGCTAGTAACAACACAAATGCAATGGGTCGACTAAAAATGGAATACGAGCCACCTTGTAATGGCGAATTTTTTCATAGTCGATGTGTTGCACACATCATTAACTTGGCCGTGCAAGCGGGATTAAAAGATCCGAATTTGAGTGAAGTGAAACAAGATTTTAGAAGAATGTTAGTCGATGTTTTTAAAAAGGGTAATAAAAGATATAATGCATACATTCGGATGTGTGAAACTGCGGGGAAACATTGGTTACAACCTTGTTGGGATGTTGAAACACGATGGAACTCCACTTATCTTATGTTCATAAGTGGTTTAAGACAAAAGGTGACTTTGCAATATTTTCATGATGAGAAATTGTCGGGGAGGGGTAGGTGTGCTCCATTTAGTCAAGATAATTGGGATACTATTGAAAAACTAACCCGACTACTTGAAGTTTTTTATAACGCAACAAAAAAATTGTCGGGGGTTTATTATCCAACGGCTCATTTGGTACTCGAGCAACTATTCTTGATGTCTTCACAAATTTCCGCATTTGAATTTCATGGTGGTGTTTATACAAGCATGGTTTCCGGGATGAAAGAAAAGCTTTTGAAATATTTTGAAATATTTTGAAACTTTGCCACCGTTAATTACTTGTGCGGCCGCATTAAATCCATGTTATAATGTAAACGGGGTAGAGGTGCTTATCGACTCGATTGTGACTGATTTGGGTTGTTTCGCGTCAAACGCGAACTATGCTAATGATGCAAAAGAGTCCTTTGGCCATTCTTTTAAAAGTTTGTGGCAATATTATTTTGAAAAATATGGTAACCCACCTCCTACTGTGACGGAAACTTCTTCATCATCATCAAGGGGTTTTAGAGGGAATCCGATACTTGCTTTGCATAAAAAGATAAGAGATCATCCCAACAAGCGGATAAGAAATGATAGTTTAGCGAACAGTGAATATGAAAGATATATCACAACCGATTTTATCTCACATATTCCGGCCGAACAAGTTGAAAACTTTGATGTGTTGGCGTTTTGGAAAGCAAAGGAAACAATGTTTCCCGTTCTATCCCGAATGGCTCGTGATGTACTAAGTGTACAAGCTACTTCGGTAGCTTCTGAATCCGCTTTTTCAACAAGTGGAAGGGTTTTATCAAATCTGAGAAACAGACTCACATCGGCTTCTTTGGAGATGTGTATAGGTTTGAAAGATCACTTGGACGCAATGAAGCGAGTGCAACATAAAAGTAGTCTTGATGATGCTGCAGACTTCGAACAGGAGGTCTACGTGGAAGAGGCACAAGCGGGTGAAATCGAGATGCTTTCCGATGAAGAACTAAGACAAGATGCAGCTACTCAAGAAGCTAGGGGATCCGATGACGACTATTAGGACTTTTATGCTTACGTATTATGTTTTAAGTTTATGTATTTCCTTTGATGTATTTCATTTAAGTTTATGTATTTCCTTTCAGTTTATGTATTTCCGACGTTATAAATAAAAGTTGAAGTTTATTCAGTGTAAGTTTGTTAAATGTTCAAAAACGAAAAAAAAAAATCCGGTTAACCGGTTAAAACCGGTTAAATATTTTAAAATTTTGAAATTTCGACTAAGCGGCAAAAAAAATTTCAAAATGAAACCGGTTAACCGGGTCCCAAACCGGTTAAACCGGTTAATAATTTTTAAAAATTCAAAAATTTGAAACCGGCGGCAATTTTTAAAAATTCAAACTTTTGAATTCTCAACCGGTTAACCGGTTATGAACCGGTCCAAAACCGGTTAAAACCGGTCAAACCGGTCCGATTATAAAAAATTTAAAATTTCAAATTTTGAATTTTTTTGAGCGGGAAGGCGGGTAAACTTTCAAAATTTGATTTTTTTTTATATTTACAAGTTTGCCATTGTAAGACTAGTTAGATAAATTGTGTTCTTATTTCTTTGCAACTTTTATACAATTAAAATAAACTCTAAAAAATAAAAATCGGAAGCATTTCACATTTTTACTATGGCTGATGCTGATCCTGCACCACCTCCGCCACCCCCGCCACCGGTGATTGTTCGTTATTTACCGGTAGACCGTGTACCAAATGTTTGGGCTCACTACCACTACGTCGAAATGTCGGATGGCATGCGAAAGGCTCAATGTAAGCGTTGTTTATGTTTCTTCAAACCCACTTCCAACACGGCGTTGAGGGCTCACATACAGAGGTATTGCCGCCATGCACCTGCAGTTGATGCCTGGTTCGAGACCTCGAGTAGCTTATCAAGTTATCGATGTTTTATGTTTATGTTATTATGTGTTATGTTTTAAGTTTATGTGTAATGTGTGATGTATCATGTATTCTCCGTTTTATTAAATAAAAGTTCTAGTTTATTAATACACGAAACAAGAAAACGATTATAAACGACGACGGAAAACGAAAAAAAAAAAAAAAACGGTCAAAACCGGTTAACCGGTCTAGACCGGTCCCAAACCGGTTTGGACCGGTTGGGTTTTTCAGCCTCCACATCCGGTTCGGGACCGAACCGGTTAACCGGCCCGACCGGTTTTTTTCTCGTTGACCCAAACCGATTCGGTTTTGACCGGCCGTCAAACCGAACCGGTTAACCGGAATGTGCACCTCTAGTCTAGAGTCTTATATTTTGTACGAACTTTTTCAAGATTGGGATTCTAATCATAATAGTTTTGTTTTTGAAAGATTGAGATCGTAAAATCATATCGGAATTCTAATATTTTATTTTAATATCACTTTCTTAATAGTATTGGTAATCGTAAAATCATATCGGAATTCTAATATTTTATTTTAATACCACTTTCTTAATAGTATTGGTAATATTGTTCAAATCTACGAATTATTATATCATAAACACATAATTATATAAATGTTTCATAAAAATATTGTCCTAAATTATGAATATGTTATGTTCAAGAAGATTAACGTTTTTTTTTTAATTCATAACTTTGAAGTTGCGGTTTGAAACATGTAAGATCGGATCGGATTAGATCTTAATATCATATAGTCAAAGATCTTATAAGATCTTAAAGCCTGATAAGATCCAACGTAGGAACCGGATCGTTTTTGCTTTGTAGTATCGTAAAATCGTAAGATTCTAAGATCAGGATCGGGATCTTAACAACCATGGTTTATACTAGTAACTTGGGTATAATTCTTTGTGAAATAATCAAATAAGAATTAAACGTTGGAAAACTTAAGTCTTATGTTTGATATATCTATTACTAAGTTTTTCTTTCATTACATCATTATTAAGCAAGAAACTTGGTTAGATTAACTTTCTATTGTAAAGGGAACAACAATACACCTTTGAGTCGACCTAGCTTCAAGAAACCAATGTCATATTGGCTCTGATACCACTTGTTGGAGAGAAAAAAAATATCAAAAAACCTTGAAAGCTAGCGCAGAATATAGAATCAAAGAAAACACACATGTGACCTCAAACGTTACATTGTATTAATTAACTAGCATCTCCCCTTAAACATTACATTGAAGAATGTTCAAACTAGCATCCCCCCTTACCTCCTTTTATAGAGATGAGGTGGTACAATCCCAATGGAATTCAAATTCCATAGAACGGTTACATGCTTGCCTTGCAAGCCAAGCAACTAGTTTCCTAATCTAAGTATAATCCTAAACTCTATTTATACTTAATACATTTACACCCCTAATATTGTCTAAGTAACTTATAAATCCTCCTAAGTATTCGAATAATTGAAGTGTAATTGATGAGTGTCTAAATACTCATCATTTTTGTACTGTTTAAACTGCAAAAACATCTGAAAACACTCAGAAATACATCAAAATGATAAAAATATTACAAATAAGTGTTTTATATGTTTTAAATGCAAAAATATCAAAATCTGATGAAAAACGTATCAAATTTGCATAATTGGCAGTTTTAGTCCCCCAAGTTTCAAAAGTTGTCAAAAACAGTCCCTGGTAAATCTAAATAAAGAGAAATGTTATTCAAGGTCCCTGAAATATTCTAATTTGTCAAAAATGGTCCTTGAATAAATCTTTTGTAAAATGGCAGAAAAGGTCCCTGAACTTTCAAAATTGTCAAGTTTGGTCCCTGGAAAATTTGAAATTGTCAAAACTGGTCCTTGTACTATTGAAGTTTGTCAGTTTTAGTCCTTGAATCAAGTTTGGAAAATTACATGAATGGCCCCTCAAGTTTGAAGAATTACAAAACAAGTCCTTATTCAAAATAAACCTAGACTTGTCAAAACTAGACTTGACCCTTGTCATTTAACCCTTTGGACCCTGCCTAACCCTTTGACCCCCTGTTTTTGACCCCTTGGTCAACAAGCAGTCAAACTGCCTGTTTCCCTCCCACCATGGTTTCCTCCTTCCCCCACTTGCTCTGCACCCTGCAACACCTTTTCCTCTCCCTTATCCCTGCACCCTTATCACCTCAACTCACACTCATCATACCTACACTCCACCCCCCCCCTACCTGCAAATTCAGGGCTAGAAGTCAAATGTCCCATTTCCCGCCAAAATCACAAAATGGCCAAAACGACCAAAAGTCTCCCATTGGCTCTCAAGAAAGGTGGGATTTGATCTGAGGACACGTGGTAACCATTCAGAGCTATAAAAGAGGAAGAAGATAGAGAAAAGAGGAGTAGCTAGTTTTTCATTTTTTTCTTTAATGTCGTTTTTTTTATTCAATGTCTTAAACTAGTTTAAAATCTGTAATTTTGTATTCCTATGATCAAAAACTCAAGTTAATGTACCACTGTGATCTGTTTTAAGGATTAAATGCAAGTTTGGTTAAAGTTTCTATTTCTGTGTTTACTGTTTGGATTTTCAAAATCATGCTCTTATGTTTAAGCTGCCTATAGCTTCTTGTCTCATTTAAACAAGTTCATTTAAGCTTTTTATAGTTTCTGATTAGCCTTGGAATCAGTTTCCAACAATTCTTTATTATAGTCAACTAAAGTCAAAACGGGTCAAGGATTTGAGAGCTAAACTGGTATGGGTTGATTTTCAGGTTACAATCTGTTCACTAGCTTAAAATTGTGTTGGTTAGTCAGTCTTGGATTGCTTATGCTAAGTTTACCTCTAGATCAGTTTGCTACATGCATTTTCATGATTTAAAGGGGTGTTTGGTTTTAGCTTAATCTTAGACTATTTGTTAAAGTTGATTGTTGCATTTGTAGTTATTGATTGTTGCAATTGTTTGCTAAGTCATTTCAAGTTTTACTTTCAAGTTTTCAAGCCAAGGATTGTAGTTTCAATGATTTAGCAAAACTGTCTAAGACCATTTTCTGTCCAAACATTTCATTCCATCAGTCAATTTAAAGATCTAAATCAGTTTCCAATGGTTTTTCATGTTTTCTAGATATCCAAGTTTGTTTCTTTGCAGTTAATTTGTCCATTATAAGTGTTTTATTGCTTGAGTTGGCAGTTAAAAGTACCTGCTCTGTCCACAAGTTCTATCTGCAGTTACCATTTCTGTCCCATATGAGCTCATTCACAGTTGATTACTTGCTTATTCATCTGAGATTCTTGATTGGTTTTTGATTCTCCTTGTAGCCCTCAGTTTAAGCTTGATCTGATTTACCTTCTTCAGTTAGATAAGAACTTATTTGGATAGCTTTTTAGGTCTGCAAATTGCCTGTTATGTCACTTAGTCTGCTGCACATATGCTGATCTGACTGATTCAGCTTATGTTAAGCTGATTATCTCCTTATTTTGTGAAGTCAGTTGAAGGATGTTTGGTTTCTTTTAGTAGCTTATAGTATAAGGTTTAACTGATCTCTCTTTACCCCTTGGTACCAATAGGATAGCTTATTTGGCCTGCACTTTTTGCCAAATCTGATTCTGCACAACAGTATTCTGTCTCATTTGTGCCATTTTTGTTTGATCTTCATCTGTTTCATTACTGGTCCTTATAAGCTGATACTTTGGTTAAATGTTCTCTGGTAGGTGGTGTTTAGAACTATACATTTGGTTTTCACTCTAGCTTAGTGAATAAGCTGTTTCAGTAGCTAGAACATAGGGTCAGATTGCTTGTTTAACTAGAGTAGCAGTTGCATTAATCTCTGGTAAATGCTATTTAGTGGTTAGGAGTAGTTGCTTCTGGTTCCATTAGAGTAGTTTTAGCATATAGTAGCTTCTGTAGCAGTTTGGTGTAGTTTAGAGCTTATTAGCTTATTTTCCTAGTAGCTTATTAGGATCAGTTACATAGCAGCCTTAGATTCTCCCACATAAGCCCTTTTTTTTTCCATTTTTCTCAGATTCCTTATTTAATTTTAGACTTTTCCTGAAATTTTCAGATTTTTCTAAGTTGTTTTGCTATTTTTCTTAATTTAAATTAGTTTTTAGGCATTTTTAAATAGTATTTAATACAAAAAATTAAGAAAAGGTTCAAAAAAATAATTTTTCAATTTTATTAAGTTAAGATAAATATAAAAAGAGAAAAAAAAAATATTTTTCTAGATTTTTCCTAGTTAAATTTGTATTTTTAAATACTTTAATTAGTTTTTAATAGTTTAAAAATCATAAAAAATAGAAAAATAATCATAAAAATACAAAAATAGTTTTGAAAAGTCTATTTTGATATTTTAGACTTTTCTAAGTCTTAATTTTATTTTTCTAGCTTTATTTCCTAATTTCTTGTATTTTAGATAATTATTTAATAGTTAAAAATAGTTTTTAATTAATAATAATTAATTAAATAGTTTTAAAAATAATTTTCTTTTTCTATAAAGTTTCTTTTATCATTAGGATTGTAAAAATGTATTTTTCATATTTTTAGGATTTATATTGTATAAGTTTCACTTTTTATTTTGTGCGTTTACGTAATTTTTATTTAAACGTACGTTTTTAGTTTTAAGTTTTAAACGTTCATCATTTTAAATATAGTGATAGCGTTTATTTAATAGATTTTATCTTTTTAACTTTCTTTAATTTGCATTTAAGCCCCTGTAGTTTATGGCCTTTCTCTTTAGGTATAGATCAACCACAATCTCCTTTTCCGTTCAAATCTCCCGATCACTACACGTTTGACTATTCTCGCACAGCTCGTTGGGACTTAACGACCTGGGGAAACACTATACTCTCCTGATCTTCATTGAGTTGGTGTGTGAGCTGTTTTAAGTTCCTTACGGCTGATCATTCACAAGTGATCAGCTCGCGTGAGAAAACTTGACGGTTTCGCATCAATCAGTAATTTTTAAAACACGTTGTTGCATGTGCAGATTGTCAATTGGAAAATATAATCGAGATGTCACAAAGGCTCAGTTTCCTAATGGGTCAAGATTAAGAAATAATGTTGGAGGCACATGTTCAGGATGCTTTTGTTGTAGGGTTACCATTTGCAAATTCTGAGGGTTACGACTTTTGTGCTAACAATATAACTTAGAGCCTTTCAAACATTGGTGGAACGATGTTGGGGACACATATAGACACCACCACCTTATGAAGTGTATAGTCTACAACGTAAGCTTGCTGGTGCTTTCTTATTGATGAGTAGAACATTCAAAGTAAATCAAATATTTATTAACCTTAAAAAAGATAATAGATGTATTTCACTTTTCTGTAAATTTTGCAAAATTGTTAACTATTGGGACAAAATTAAGTAGTTTCAATGAAACTAACCATGTGCAGTCTACCAAAGCCATATTAGTGAGTTTAACTATAAGTTGTTGATGTATATTGCTACAGTGAGTTTAACAAAAACTTTTCGACAAAGTGCATTGTTTCTTTCGTATCTAATGTAGTTTATATTGCATAGGTCGATTCCAAAAAGAAGGTTGCAGGAATTATAACTCTTGTCGTGCAAATTATGTGTCCTGGTCATCCTGTGTTGATTTAGCAAAATCATATATTCGATCTCTTAACATGTTTTGTAATGTTGCTTCTGTTGTTTACAGATAAGTGCACGCCAGAAGGAAACCATTAGCACCTTAGGAATGTGTGATAGTGTTGTAACAAGTGCACTTATTGAACATAGAGCCAAGGTACAGTTTTATCCCCATTATCATAAGCCTTTTTCATGAAGTTATATCAACAATTGTTAGGATTTAGAAAATCCGATAGCTAAAGTGTCGGTCACCTCAAGTATATATACTCGTTAGAAAGCTCGTAGTCACAGTCATTTAAGGAAAGTAAGTAGTTTACTTACTAACACCGTGGAGGACGGACGGGTCTTTACCCACTGTATGCTTGATCCACAGCCCAAAGGTGGCGTCTCATGTTTGTACCTATAAATACCCTTTGCCTTCCAAGGCAAAGGGTTGGAGCTTTCATAATTCATTTTTCTTTGTCTCACTAAAGTTCCCATTCTCTCCCACTTTCTCTCTCTAAAACTATAAACCATTCGCCTAGTATTATGCTTATGATGTGATTGTAAAAACCAAGATGTTACAATTGGTATCAAGAGCCATGGTTTGATCATCCATCTTTCATGTTCTTGGTTTTATAGTTCTAGTAAGGTGAAATCTTTTGTTTTTGATGTTCTAAGTTTGGTACGCGTAAGGTTACGGTTCACTATTTTAACACGCATAAAAGCTTTAGTTTTTACACTTGAAAACTCAAGATTCTTATGGGTTAAGGTTTATTAAGTGTTAAGGTTTCTGTTTTTGGCAAAAAGTTTCAAACTTTACGTATGTAGACTGATTTTTAAGCGTGGTTTATTTCGGGTGTACTATTCTACGCTTAAGAGTTAAAAGGTGTTTGGATCATCAAGTTTCATACTTTTGTGTTATTTTGGTGATTTTTAAGCTGGTTCATCATTAAAATCTGGTTTACAAAACGTTGTTGGGCATAAAAATCAGTTTTGGTGTTTTTGGTAATTCTTACGCCTAGTAAAACCATAGTTTTACGCGTAAGGATCTACTTTTAAGTATTTCTACGCCTAAGTTGTGTTCTACGCGTAAGGTTGTTCTTCATTTGATCCTCAAAGCTGTTGGTTTACTCAGTGTTTTCTTGCTTGGATAAGCCTGAAAACACTTTGACTTGTAGATATCTTTTGCACTGGTATAAGTGTAAAGGATTTGTGGGTAAAACCCTAGTTTTACGCATAAGCCTAAAAGCTTACGAGTAAACTCTTTACGCATCAGGTATTCTTACGCATAAGATCATCTTACGCCTATGGTAACTTTACGCATAAGGTTTCTACTACTAAGCCTTTAGTCTACGCCTAAGCTTAAGTTTCACCTAAAGTATACGCGTAAGATCATTAGTCTACGCTTAAGCTATATTTAATCCTAAGTCTACGCGTAAGATAGTTGTCTACGCTTAAGCTTTTGTTCCTTCGTGATACGTTCTACAGTTTTCTTTTGAATTAATAAAATCCCGTGAAAGAATTTATATCCCGGTTGAATCAAAGAATTGCAAAATCCCTTGAAAGAAATCATGTCTACAATCATCTCTTACGTTGCTGACGATGTTCAAGCTACAGGATCCGACACTCGTCCTCCCATGCTTGATAGAACAGATTATGATTCGTGGGCTCAAAGAATCAGATTGTATTGCTTAGGAAAAGAAAATGGGGTCAACATCCTTAAGTCAATTGATGAAGGACCATATCAAATTGGAACGACAAGAGATATCCTTGAAACCACAGCTGATGGTTCTATTGTATTGGGATTGGATAGACCAAAGATGTATGATGAGCTTGATGATAAGGAGAAGAGGAGATACGATGCTGACATCAGGGCTTCAAACATTGTACTCCAAGGTTTACCTAAGGACATTTACAAGCTGATCAATCACAACACTGAAGCTAAGGCGGTTTGGGACAATGTTAAGATGCTTCTATCTGGTTCAGAACTGACTAAGGAAGATAGGGAGTCTCAGCTGTATGATGACTTTGAGAACTTCAAAATGATACCATGGGAAAGTGTGACTGAATATTATGTCAGATTCCACAAGCTTGTGAATGATATGAGGAATATCAAAATGACAATGCCAAATATCCAGCTAAATTCAAAGTTTGTGAACAACATGAATCCCGAATGGCACAAATTTGTCACTGCACTCAAACTAAACAAAGGATTAAGGAACACCAATTATGAGCAACTGTATGCTTATTTGCTTCAAAATGAGAAGCATGCTGCATTTGAACGAATGATCATGGAGAAGTTCAAATCCGATGTTGCTGCCTCAAGTTCTTCAAATGATTCAACTGCATTCTACACAAATGTAGGAATTACTACCAAAGCATCTCAAGTCATACCTACTGGAAATGGTAACCACAAACTCATTCCGGATCCAGGGTATAAGCCTCCAGATTCTGACTCAGTCATGGAACACCTTGTCAATCAACTGGCTTTAATGGTTAAGCAAAACTTGAACTTCACTCCACACACCAACAACCACATCAGAACTGCATCAAATCTTCACAATCATGCTACAGTTAAAGAAGGAAAGATAGTGGTGCAAAACGTGTAAGGAATACAAAATGCATACCCTCCACATAATGAACAGGGGAATGCAGGTGCTGGTTATGGGAATGCTGGTGTTAGAGGAGGATATGTGGGTAATCAGAATCGTGGAAGGAACATGGCTCAGGGTCAAGGAAAATCAATCAAGTGCTACAACTATGGAGGGGAAGGGCACATAGCTAGAAACTGCACTCAACCAAAACGTCCTCAAAATGCAGAATACTTCAGGGACAAGATGTTGCTTGTACAAGCTCAAGATAATGGGGCAGTGTTGGACGAGGAAGAGTTGTTGTTTCTTGCTGAGGGTAATTCCAAAATTATGATGCTGATGTGGACGACCAACCAATGCATGGTGTAACTCAGAACAATCCCAACGCCTTCCAAGTTGCAGACTGTGATGCATTTGACTCAGACGTTGATGATGAACCATATGCATAAACTATCTTTATGGCTAACATTTCTCCAATGGTCTCTTCACCTCAACAAGCCAGTCCCTCCAAGGAGTCCATCATATCAGAGGTAATGAAACTATATGATGTGGTTGATAAGCAAAAGATTCACCATAAAGTACAATCTACTGAAGTCATTAAATAAGATATTGAAAATATGGAAAATAGCAATGTTGTCCCATATGATCAATATGTGAAGCAAGATGAAAGTCCTATTATACCAAGTGATGAATCTTCTGCAGTTAACAATGAATGCATATCTGATGAATATTCTGCATATGTGCCTAATGATTCCTTGACTACTGAACTCAATACCTATAAGGATCAAGTTGCCATATATGAACAGCGTGCTAAGTTTGAACTGACCACTCATGAGCAGGAGATGGATATCCAAATGCGTACACTTATTAGAAAAAGTAATTTTAGGGAAGAAATATTAAAACAAGAGTTAAATTCCTTACAAGAAAAGTTTAATAAAACTGCTAAGCAAAAACAAGAACTTCAAGAAAATGTGAAAGTGCTTAAGCAGGAATTCAATGCTAAGGAATCTAAACTTTTAAATAAATTTTCCAACCTAAAAACTTTGAAGAACAAACTTGAAAACAAGTTGTACGTACAAGGAAACACCCTTCAGACTGTTCACATGATCACTAAGCATAGAGTATTAAGCGATAAGCATAGTATTCCCATTGTTGAAGAACCCAATCCTGAGTATGGTAAAATAGCTAAGGCCGCTCAAAAGGTGGTCTATGATGGAAATGAGATTCTTAAGCCTAGACAAACACCATCATGTATAGAGTGCACTGAAGAGGATAGAGAATTAGAAAATGCCTCTAGGAAGAAAATAGAAAAGATATTAAAAGATCCCTGGTGTATAGAGCATAATATAACACTTAAACCCCATGATTACACTAAGGAAAATTGGATTGCCTTGAACATGTTTAAACCCCAAACTCAATTAACCCCTAAACAAGTGTTTTGGAAGAAAGACATAGATAAGCAAAAATCAGATAATCTTGTTGAAAAGAATTCCCCTTGTTGGAAATTGCCTCCAGCCACTGTGTATCCTCCAAATACACCAATGCATTTAGTGTCTAGAACTCTTCCCACTAATAGCAAGACCTTAATCCGCCTTTATGTAGTTTACCAACTATTTGTTGATTTTGAGAAAACGTGTAAGAAGAGAATCACACCTACTGGGATAACTGAAGGGGAAAGGGGTTTTGAGCAAACTAAAGAATGTTATTTAACTGAGGTCATGCCTTTCTTTAAACAACTTGAAGGACATTTTGTGAGTCTCCAAAAGGGAATGGATACAGAGATTAAAGAAATGAAAAAAATGTTTAATGAAATGGAAATTGAGGCCAAAGATTGTAAACGTGAGCTTAAAAGTAATGAGATTGAGAAGAAGAATCTGCATATCTTAAATGATAATTTGATTTCTAGATGTGTAGCTCAAGATGTATTCTATACGGCTACAAATTATTCGATTACTGCTTCTCAATTTCATGAAATATCTGTTGCCCTGAAAGTTTCCTATGATAGTGTCATTGAGCTTGAAACACATAAATTCAAAATTGCATGATAAAATTGAACAAGATGATCATGATAACTTGGTCAAACATTATTCTAAATTGAAAGTTGAACATCTTGCTTTGCAATTAAAATATCAACATCTCAAAGAAAATGTTAAAACCTCAGATGTCAAGACATCCTCGGATGCTCCTGAGTTTGATGCAGTTTTTGAAATTAGCAAACGTGATGAACAAATTCGAGCTCATTGTAACACGATCAAAAGATTGAAAGCCCAAATTTCACAAATCAAAGGTGAAAAGAATAATGTGACTGGCTCCCGTATGCCTCCACCTTTGGATTCTCAGAATTTCCACCTTCAAAACATTATTGATAACTTGCAAAAGGAAAATGAATGTTTTAAAGCTGAAATTTCAACGGTTAATGATCAAAACAAAGAGTTATGTGATTCATACAAAGTTAATCATGATAAACACATTGAAAAGATAACTTCTTTACTTAACGATATTGAGAATCTGAAGCGTGAGGTGAAAGGAAAATTTCCAATCCCAAATTGCAAATATTCTGTTCCAAAGGTTTTTGCTTGTGATAAGTATGCTATTGATATGTTATATATTCCCCCTTCTATTAGGAAATGATCTTGCACATAAAGCATATCTCTCATACCTTAAGGATAGTTTAAAGGGTCTCCGTGAGATTGTTGAAGATGATAGAATAGAAAAACCTTTTGATAGTGCGATCGCCTATGCCTGCATGGATGCCAAACGATCTCAGGAACTCTTAGAATATGTAATTGTCACAAGTCCGAAATCTAGTAATAGGCGAGATAGAATAGTTTCACCAAGTTCTATGTCTAAGGTTAAGAATGTGACTTTTGATGTGCCTGTCAAAACTTCAGATCCCAGCACTTCTAAACCATTAGTGCAAAGAGTAGTATCACAAACTAATATTCCCGTCGTTCTTTCTACAGGAGTAATCAACAACACTAAGGTTAGTGGGTCAAAGCCTTCAGGAAATACAATGCGAGATAGGATCATGCGAGCCAAGAGTGTTGAAGAGAAGAAAGTAGAAGAACACCCTAGGAAGAATAAGTTTGAGCTGAATAAAACGAATCGTGTTGATTCTAGTATTAGCTATAAGCGTACTGTAATTAATTCAAATTCTGCTACTGTTTGCAAAACATGTATGAACTGTTTGGTTTCTGGTCTTAATCATGAATGTGTTGTGAATGAGGTGATAAATGTTGTCAATTCTTCAGTCAAATTTATAGAAAATGCTAAACAAATCAAGGAGGTCTGGAAGCCTTCAAGTAAAAGGGTTAGTAATTATTGGAAGCATACAGGAAGAAAATTTAGAAATGTGGGTTATCAATGGAAACCTACTGGCCAGAAATTCAAATTGAATGAATTATGTCCTAAAATGTCTAGATCTATGCCTTCTAAGAAATGGAAGCCTACTGGTAGAATCATACCTTTAAGAAGTTGTCACACTTCACATAGGTCCACTGCCACTACTAGTCTTGCCTCCACAAGTGAAGATGTCATAGCTTCTAGAAATGATGTAGGTATATCAACTGCATGCACTAACCAACAGGAGCCCATTATCGCATGGGGATCCAAACTGTCCAGTCATCCATACTTGTCTGTGTTCAACTGCAGGTCGTTCAAATCCATCTGTGGTACCTGGACTCAGGCTGTTCCAAGCATATGACTGGAGATCGCTTGCGGCTCATGAACTTCATGAGTAAATTTATCGGGACTGTTAGATTCGGGAACGACCATTTTGGGGCAATTATGGGTTATGGAGATTATGTGGTTGGTGATGGTGTAATTTCCCGGGTATATTATGTTGAAGGTTGTAACATGTAGGATTTCACAAACACACTAAACCATAATCATATGAGGCGTACAAGTTGTATAGAGAGAGAAAGTTTTAGAGAGAGCAAGGGAAGAGAGTTGGGAACTATGTGAAACAAAGAGAAATGGTATTGAAGCTCCAACCCTCTACCTTGGGAGGTAGAGGGTATTTATAGTGTCTTACAAATAAACGCCACCAACGGGTTGTGGATCAGGCATACAGTGGGTAAAGACCCGTCCGTCCTCCACGGTGTTACTTAACAAACTACTTACTAACATAACTTGACTACGACTACGAGGTTTCTATCGAATACATATACTTGAGGTGACCGACTCTTTAACGACTGAATTTTCTAATTCCTAACAATCTCCCCCTAAGGGAGGTCACCTCAATTTACAATGAATACAAACAGATATTACATTAGATTGTTCTAGGATTCTTGATTAAGTTCTTTGCTCAGAAGCTCGTAGTCTTTGATTCTTCATGTTCCGCATGTTTGGATAATTTCAAGTGGAGGTCTTTAACTGATCCACGTGATGATGAGTTTTGAGCCATCATTGAGATCATCAGCTAACAAAAATATCTGTCTCTTCCTTTGTGGTGTTGGTATTATGTGATGTTGTGACATTTGGACCGACATGCTCACATTCTGGATCATGATATATTCTCATCAGAGTAGCGGAAGCTTTTATTGGTTCATGATATTTGCATCAGCATAGCAGAAGCATGGAGTAAAAGTATCAGAGTCGTTGAAGCACTTATCATGAATTCTTTTGAGATGAATGTATAGTGTGAGCATGCGGCTGTGGATTGACAACTTCATTCTGATCAGCTGCAAACGTCGGGCGTACCTACATACAACAGTTAGCAATAAAGTGCACGAAAGTGTCTTTGATCACTTTCGTTGAATTGAGGTACACGGCCCATGGTTCCCCGTTGATCAGTACAAGTATTGCCTGTGATCAGGTATAATTCCTAAGAATTTCCTTGACAGGGTTTCGCAGCTGCTCTAGCTGTTCTCAAACGGGAACGTCTCAAAGAAGACAACACGGAGTGAGTGAACCAGCGGATTGAGATTCACTGATTGATGAAAAGAGATTTGAAAAACAATCGTGTGTCGCTCAATAGAAATTGTTTTTGCAATACAACGAAGGTTTTAATGAAAATCAATTATCAATCATAAACACCTTTTATTTTGAAATATTGGTACACAGTCGATGTGCTAAAGAAAAGAGTTTTTAAGCACAACGACCGGTTTTTCAAAGGTATCTGTCAATCCATAACCTGAACTAGGATTGATTCAAAAGATTGAATCGCCCCATTGTTTCTAATCAGTTGTCACATGGTGGATCTATTGGATAGATCTCACATGCCACCCACCAGGAGCTTGTTTGATGTTGGCTCCAGAAGTCTTTCCATCTTCATTGTGAATATGTTAGCATATCACTCAGATGTTCTGGCAATACCACAAGGATAATGCGTAGGACTCATAAGATTTAATCTCTCTTTCCACATTGTGTGAAACAGAGAGTCTTCATTGACAGTGTCTTAAAGAGATTTATTTGAAGATCTCGTGGCTCTAAACTCAATTGTGCATAATTTGGTTCCTATGCCGGAGACTAGGGAGAGGGTCTCCTTCTTCAATATCAACAAACTCTAAGAGAAAGTCGATAGATAATGTCGATTCCTCGTGAGAATGAAACAAGTCCTTTTAAGAGAAACTTGAGTGGTTTGGGAAGTTGTAGTGCAGTGCGTCACTGGGTCCATGACGTCTTGTCTTCAATACCAGTGTTACCATAGTAACAACCAGTAGCATATGAATTGAACCCGGTATCTGCCCTAAGGTTGAATTATCGGAGGGCTATTTATTTTCACCCTTTTCACATTCAATTCGTTTTCATTCTTCAACCCATTCAATGCTTACCGAGACTTCATAACTAGAACCTTGTTGGGTTTATTCCAGTACTAGCTCAGTCTCAGTCCGCACTCTTCCCATTTCTCATTTTTCTCCTTTTTTCATCATGCCTAAGGACTCTACACTATCTAGTGGATTGTCCCTGGGTAGATCCCTCCGGTTCTGGCGGATCATGGGAACAAAAACCTAACCTAACATCCTTATATCACCATACATAAAGTAAATTTGGTCGGTCTTTTGGTATTGTTCATCTGCCATTGGAATCAATCAAAAACTATTTGAAAATCAATTCAGATACTTGTGATATATTATCAAAGCATTTTGTACCTGAATTGTTTTTGATATTTTTAGAAAAAGAGCCCCCCCTCAACATGTGCATCATATATTTGATATCGTTTTAGCACACGAAGGCAAGAGGAAGAATTAACTTCTTTGATTACCATTTTCTAAAAGATATAATCATCACTTCCCTGATTAAATCAAGTAGATAAAGCATATTGGGGAAGGATGAGGTTTTCAATAATTTGCTCCCCCTCAATATGTGCCTCAAGGTTTGAAAGAGTTTTGCACATACTAGAGGGAACCTGCGCTTAGAGACAAATCAATCACGTTTCAATTCTTTGTGGTTTTTAAAAGATGCTCCCCCTCAACATGTGTATGGAAAATTTGAAATCGTTTGGCACATGCGGGGAGGAAAGCTTCCAAAATACTTATGAAACCATTTATCAAAAAAAACATTTTTAACTGAAAAGGATCAGATTTTCAGACTTTAAACTCCATTGTTTAAACATGCAAGATTGTCTTTTGAAAACATAACATTAGCAAAGGTTTTGAATCAACTGTACAAAACATTATTCCTTTTGATTTTTTTAACAATAAACTTTGCTCATTTACGTGCCAATTGTTTGAAAAATGACCTTTCAAAATAACCTTTTTAATTCGAATAAAATCATTCTCCCTCTCAATCAATGACACAAGTTGTTGATTGAGAGATAGAGATTTTGAGAGATGATAAGAACAAATGATTTACACGAATAATAGAGTACGAGGTATCTTCAAAGCAATTTAGTTTTCATTAGACGGCAAATATTTTTCAGAAGAATCATTAGACAGAAAAATATTTGGAAAGAAAAACATTTGTCCTTGTGATGACAAACATTTGTATTAAGAATCAGAGCATGAGATTTGAAAAATAGGATAAAGCATGGCTTTGTTCTTTACTTTAAAAACGGGTTACTGCCTGAAATGACAATAAACCACCATTTTTCTCCGCCTCATTTTTTTTTAAATGAAATTATGTACATTCGAAGAACATCTAAAGACCCGTGACATTCTTTGAATGTCAACACAAAGTCCGTAGATGATATCGAATAAGGAAACCCATGACAATATAACAATATTTTTTGGAATTTTTCAAGATTTTCTAATTTTTATGGATTTTTTGAGAATATTATATTTTGTATTTTGCTTTTTGAATAAATATATACAAGAGATAGATGAAAGAAAACCTTTACTCCTCGTCTTCCTCTTGAAGACGCTTGAGTGTTTCCGGTTGTAGACTCTTTAGACCAAGACGTGGAAGGATAAACTCAAAACGTTCTCTAGGAAGAGCTTTGGTGAAGATCTCTGCTAACTGGTATTCAGTCCTCACAAAATAGAGTTCCACCACAACTTTTTCCACTTGTTCCCTGATGAAATGATGTCGAATGTCGATGTGCTTTGCTCTTGAGTGTTGTACGTTGTTGCATGAGAGAGAAATAGCACTTTTATTATCACAATACAGAGGGATTTTGTTGAATTCAAAGCCATAGTCAGATAATTGAGATCTCATCCATAGGATTTGAGCACAACAGGATGACATGGCTATGTATTCAGCCTCTGTAGAGGAAATAGAAGTACTCATTTGCTTCTTTGAAGACCAGCTCACAAGCTTATCACCCAAAAAGTGAGCACCTCCAGACGTACTTCGACGTGTATCTTGACACCTTGCATGATCAGCATCTGCATAGGCTGTTAGTGACATACCGGTGTCCTTCGGGTACCAAATTCCCATATTGATGGTTCCTTGGAGATACCAAAAGACCCGTTTAACCGCTTCAAGGTGCTTTTTGGTAGGCTTAGCCTGATATCTAGCACACATGAACAAAATGTCTGGTCTACTGGCTGTGAGGTACATCAGGGATCCAATCATACTACGATATTTCGTTTGGTCTACCATGATCCCTGAGTGGTCCTCATCCAGTTTAGTACGCTCTATCATGGGAGTGTCAACAGGGTCACTAGAATCAAATCCAAATTTCTTTAAAATCTCATTAGCATATTTAGATTGATTTATAAAAATGCCTCCGGGACTTTGTGATATTTGTAATCTCAAGAAAAATAACATTTGTCCCATCATTGACATTTGAACACATTCATTCGGGTCAGTCGAGGCAAAGATAATATCATCAACATATATTTGAATGTGAATTAAATGTTTGCCTGACTTTCTGGTGAACAATGTCGGATCAACTGCTCCTTTGCTGAATCCAGTAGATATAAGAAACCTTGATAGCGTATCATACCATGCCCTTGGAGCTTGCTTTAAACCATAAAGAGCCTTCTTCAAACGATAGACGTGAGAAGGATGTTCTGGATTCACAAAGCCTTCAGGTTGGCTGACGTATACGACTTCTTTAAGATCTCCGTTAAGAAATGCCATTTTTACATCCATCTGATAGACAATCATATTCTTACTAGCAGCATTAGCAAAGAAGATTCTGATTGCCTCGATACGAGCAACTGGAGCAAATGATTCTTCAAAGTCAATGCCCTTTAGCAACCAATCGAGCCTTGTTCTTTAAAACATCACCATGCTCATCAAGTTTCACTTTGAAGATCCACTTTAGAGCAATAATCATAGCACAATCTGGAGCAAGTACTAATTCCCATACATCAAGTCGATCAAACTCATGAATTTCTTCTTGCATGGCATTGAACCAGCTGTCTTCATTCATGGCAGTTTTAACATCTTTTGGTTCGACCTTAGAGAGTACGGAGTTGCAGAAGCACCATAAGGCATCGGTTGCAAGTTGTTTTCATGTTGATACTGGACGAGAGGGGTTTCCAATGATGTTGTCCAATGGATGATCATGTGTCCATTTCCTAAGGTGTTCACGTGGTTGTTGTTGAGGAACTGAAGTGGCAGAATCGATTTCTCCTGATAAAGATGGTTCTGATGATGATTCAGGAGCAAATATATTTTCAAACGGTGCATCTTGAGGAGTAGCAAAGGGATTTTCTCCATCAAAGGTGCCAGAAACATTTCCATGATGTACACTCGATGATTGATGATTTGTTGATGAGACAGAGTGATCAGCAGCAGGTGCTTCTTAACTTAGCATCATAGAAACTGAAGGGTTAACTTCATTGACAGTGATGGTAGCAGCCTCTGATGATGGGATTGACATATCATTAGCAATTGGCTCATAGTATTCATCAAACATTGGATCAAATAGTTTCTTCAAGTCATCTTCTGAAGGAGGTACATAAGGAGTTACTGGCGAGGAGTCGTAAACAAGAGTGGAACTGATGGGACTACATGAAGATGCGGGTCCAGAACTGGGTTGTCCTGGAGCCATTGGACTGGTCAGCTCATCGAACATAACGTGAATTCTTTCCATGATATTTCGGGTTCTTTTGTTGTAGATTCGGTATCCCTTTTTGTTTGGTGCATATCCTACAAATACTTTAATGTCCGCTTTAGCTTTAAGTTCGCCTAAGTCTTGGCCCTCATTAGTTGGATAACACAATGCACCAAACACACGAAGGAATAAAAGATTAGGTTTTCTATTGTGGACAAGTTCATATGGAGTTTTTCCATGAGCAGTGAGAATTAGGGATCGATTTTGAGTGTAGCATGCAGTGGCAATGGCTTCAGCCCAGAGAGACATTGGAACCTTTGAGTAAATCAGCATTGTTCTTGCGGCTTCCACAAGAGTTCGATTTCGTCTTTCAACTACACCGTTCTGTTGAGGAGTTCGTGGAACACTTCTTTGATGACTGATTCCAACACTTTCATAAAACTCACTAAGTTGTTTATTAACAAACTCAGTTCCATTGTCTGTTCGGATGATTCTGACAGTTTTGTTAAGTCGAACCTTCAGTTGTTTGATAAGTTTGATGATGATATCTGGAGTTTCATCCTTTGTCCTTAAGAACTTAACCCAGGTGAATCGGGAGTAATCATCGACCACAACTAACACATATT
The DNA here is from genome assembly GCA_019973895.1 of Chrysanthemum seticuspe. NCBI lineage: Eukaryota > Viridiplantae > Streptophyta > Magnoliopsida > Asterales > Asteraceae > Chrysanthemum > Chrysanthemum seticuspe. Next base: position 199,234,209 of record BPTQ01000004.1, on the reverse strand, counting down.
TCTTCCCAAAGATATTCTGCACTCTCATGGGTCCACATAAATCCATGTGAATTGTATGAAGAACCTCTGTAACTGAGTTTGTAGGTTTGGGTTTGTGGGCATATTTCATGCTTTTTCCCAATTGGCATGCTGAACAAAGATGATCCTTTTCATACTTTAGTCTAGGTAAACCTACAACTAAGTCCTTTCTGGAGAGATCATTGATGGTGCCGAAGTTCAAGTGATTGAGACGACGATGCCATAACCATGACTTTGTTTTCGAAGCCTTTGACAACAAGCAAATTGGAGAAGACTTCATCATATATTCGATAGAGATGGTGTATAGATTTGAACCACGTGTTCTTCTTAAAAGTTCCTTACCATCAAGTTCTCTAACGAAACAAGTATGTTTTCTAAAGGCCACTTCTAGATCAGAATCACAGAATTGACCGACAAAAAATAAGTTATGACCAAGACCTTCTACGTAATATACCCTGGAGATAACACTATCACCGACAACATAATCTCCATAACCCATAATTGCACCAAAATGATCATTCCCAAATCTAACAGTCCCGATGAATTTACTCACGAAGTTCATGAGCCGCGACCGGTCTCCAGTCATATGCTTGGAACAGCCTGAGTCCAGGTACCACAGAACGATTTGAACGATCTGCAGTTGAACACAGACAAGAATGGATAATTGGATAATTGGGATCCCCGTGCAAGAATGGGTTCCATTTGGTTAGTAACAGTGATTGGAACACCCACATCAGAAATAGAAACACCCACATCAGAAATAGAAGCAATGGAATCATTAGGGATAGATGCAGTGCTAGTGTCTGTATTTGACCTATTCAAAGTATGTTCACTTCTTAAGGGAATAGTTCTACCAGTAGGCATCCATTTTCTAGTAGGCATTGTCTTAGCAGATTGAGAACAGAGCTCATTAACTTTATGGCCAGAAGGTATCCATTGATAACCTATTTTATTAAATATTCTTCCTGTGGGTTTCCACTGTTTTCTAACTTTCTTTCGCCTTTGCCTTTTAGCCTTCTTAGCTTGATTTTTAGCATTAACAGTTTTAACAGGGCATTTGACAGTATTAGACAAAACATTCACACCACATTCATGATTAGTAATAGAAACAACGCAATCATCATTACATGTTTTGCCAAAAGTAGCAGAATTCGCATTAATTATAGTACGCTTAGAGCTAACACTAGAATCAACACGATTCATTTTATTCAAATTCTCCTTAAGGTGATCTTCTACTTTCTTCCACTCAACATTCCTAGCTTTCAAGGTCCTATCATTCTTGATATTGCCTGGAGGCTTTGACCCGCTTGCTTTAATGTCACTGATTACTCCTATAGAGGGAATTATGGGAACATTAGTTGGTTGAGCTACTTTTTGCATTCCTGAACTAGATGTGCAAGGATCTGAACTACTAGAAGGAACCTTAGAATTCACTTTCATATTACTGGCCATAGAGTGGTTTGTATGCTTGGCACTAGGCATAGAACAAGGCATCACAGTTTTACCTTTCGCACCTAAGGATTTAGGACATGTTGCAATTAAACATTCTAGCAGCTCTTGAGATCGTTTGGCCTGAATGCAAGCAAACCTAATTTCTCTATCAAGAGGCTTATTAATGAAGTCCTCTTCCACAATCTCACGGAGACATTCTAGACTATCCTTAAGGTGAGCACAATAGTTATGAAACAAAAGTTTATTGTTCCTAAGATGATGAGGAATGTATTTAACAATCACAGTATATTTGCAGTCTGAGGATGACTTTGATGCAACATTCTCATTAAAGACAAGTGGCAGTTTCCCTTTTTCCTGACTCCTCAGATTCTCAATTTCTTTTTGTAAAGAAGTTATTTTTTCGTTGTTTTTGTCACGAGTGACTTTCATTGAATCATATAACTCTTTAAAGTGTCGTTTAACTTTTTCATTTTCTTCTAGAAAACTCTCGTTTTCTTTTTGTAAAACATTAACCAAGTTTTGAAGATGAAAAGTTTGAGAATACTGAGAATCTAAAGGAGGAGGCATTTGGGAGCCAGTCACATTGTTCTTTTCACCCTTTAATTGAGAGATTTGGGCTTTCAACTTTCTGATCGTGCAACAATGAGCTTGAATCTGTTCGTCACGTTTATTTATCTAAAAAACTACATCAAACTCTGGAACAACTGAGGATGTCTTGATATTTGAGGTTTTAACATTTTCTTTGAGATGTTGATATTTTAGTTGCAAATCAAAATGTTCAACTTCTAGTTTAGAAAGATGTTTCACCAAATTATCGTGATCATCTCGATCAATTTTCTCATTAAGTTATGAGTTTTTGTTTTCAAGCTCAATGACACGATCATGGGAAACTTTCAATGCAATAGATAATTCATGAAATCGAGAAGCAGTAATAGAGTGCTTAGTAACAGTATAAAACACATCTTGAGCAACACAACTCGAAATCAAATTCTCATTTAAGATATGCAAGTTCTTCCTTTCAACTTCATTATATTTGAGTTCTTGTTCATAATCATTGACCTCAACTATCATTGCATCAAATTCCTTTTTCATTTCTTTAATATCTGAATTTATTCCTTTTTGAAGGCTCTCAAGTTGACCTTTTAATTGTTTAAAGAAAGGCATGACCTCAGTTAAGTAACATTCTTTAGTTTGCTCAAAACCCCTTTCCCCCTCAGTTATCCCTGTAGGTGTGATTCTCTTCTTACACGTTTTCTCAAAATCAACAAACATTTGATAAACAACATATAGGCTGATTAAGGTCTTGCTATTAAAATATTATAAAACTTATTTTAGAATTGAAAATATATTTTTTTACACTTTTTATCTATTTATTATTAATTAATTACTATTTATAATACACTTAAATACAGGAAAATATAAAATTAACCTGGAAAAATTAAATTTTAACTTAGAAAAATCTAGAATATTATAAAACTAATGTTAAAACTGAAAAGATATTTTTTTTGTTTTTTTTTTTATTTTTTATTAATTATTTAATATTAAACTAAGAAAATTATAAAAACACAAAGTGCTTAATAATAAGCTGAAAAGAAAAATCAAAAAGCTAAATTCTATTAAATAAACGCTATCACTATATTTAAAATGATGCTTTTGTTGTTTTTCTTTTTGAAAACTACTTAAAATAAGAAACTTTTATGAAAACAAAAATTTTACAACTTAATAATAAGCTGTTTACAAGCTTAAAAGCTCAACAGTGAAGGTAAGGAGCTTATTTGGGTGTTTTAAACTTATACAAGCTTCAAAGTTGGAAACAAATGTGAAATAAGCTACAACAAGATAAAAGCTACTTATATTAAGCTAGAAAACACAAATAAGCACACTGATAAGCTGTTAATAAGCAAATAAGCACTTTGACTAAATCCACTATCCAAACAGGCCTGCAGCCATATTTCAAAGCAGTTTTAGCTTATCAAATAAGCTCAAAAGCTAAAAACAAGGACTGAGGGACCAAGTTAAGCTGGTGGGCTTTCCAAAAAGCCAAAGCTCACACTCTATGGTCCACTGGAGAGCTTATAAAGAGCTTGTGAAAAGGGCTTGTAATTCACTGGGTACTTATGAAACACATAATTTGGACAAAGAAAAAGCAATAAGCAGCGCTAGAAAATAAGCTACAAAATGGAATATTAAGCTTGTAACTTTAAGAGGGGTAGGTTAGCTTTCTAAAGAACCAAAATTCACAAGATTTGACCAACTAATAAGCTCTTTGTGAGCTTATGAAAGTGGTAGGCTCAACTGTGCACAGAGCACATATTTGAAAAAGGTTCTAAAATAAGCTAAGTAAAAAGCTGTGTAATAAGCTATTTGAAAATTATAAAAAATACTAGGGTAAAGCTGAGCAACTATATTTTGATATCCCAAAAGCTCAAATGTGTAAAACTAATATTAAGTGCTATATAAATCTATCTATTTTATTCAAAAACTGAAAAACTGAAATTTTGACTTTTTATAAAAACCAAATAAGTTGACTAAAATGAAATTTGGATTGATCCTAAGCACTGATTATGATGTATTAAGGTGTATTAAGACTGATTTGATCTATATTAACAACTTATAAACATAAATGCATGATCATTAAACATGAAATTCCAACAGTTAATGATCAAGAGATGATCAAAGACTATTTTGACTTTTTTAACAATTGAGGTATGGTTTTCTTTGTTGCTGTGGGTTATTAGAACCAAGTGTGACAGATAACAACAATAAGCAACAACTCAATTAGCCTTTAACACAGACACCTAAGTAAATCCAAACACCCTTTAATGAGACTGTTAAGAAGCTTTAAACACCAAAATAGATTTTTGAGCCAAGAAAACTATTAATTAACTTATATTAATTATAATTAGACAGTATTAAACTAGAATTAACATACTTTGAACACTTAAATTAAAAATTGCAAATTATGAGAAAACTGCTTACAATTGGAGTTCAAGCTTAAAACAGAGAACCAAAGGCCAAATTATACTTCCTATAGCTTCCCAAGAAGCTCTATACCAAGGCCATCCAATATCAACCCTGCTCCAGCTTTGACCTTCACTTCCATGGACTTTTTTATTTTTAACTAATTTATTTGGTATTTTTGGTGATTTTTCTTTTTTACTTCTAAACTGATTTTAAAGGTTACTAATAGCTTTAATAAGCTATCTAGGAGCTTATGTGGCTTATCAGTCCTTAATAACAACCACTTAACAACATTCAAATATTTTTGAGAATTTGAACTTTGAAAATGCATACACTGAAATTAAAACTTAACACTGAAATTGATTATCACAAAAGCTTTATTATACACTGAATACTTGAAATACAAAGCTTAAAAGCTTAAAGCTACACTGGAATTTAAAAGTAAGCTAAAACGACACAAGAAATTAAAATTTACACTAGTTATTTCTTCACATTGCTTCAAACTTGTTTATATTGAGCTTTTCAAGTCTTGTCGACACCTCTGAACCATATCCCACTTAACCTCAGCCATTGGATTCATCCAACTCATCAATTTCGCCATTTGTCATTTTTGGCGCCAAATTCCTCTTGAGCAGGTTTTGTGCATTAATTGGATTTTGGAAGATGTGGAGGTGTTAAAGAGTTGGTAACCAGCTGTTAGGGGTGAGGTGGAAAGGGAAAAAGTGGAAAAACCAGCTCTGGTATTGGATTGCAGCGTTGGGAGAGAAGGGTGAACAGGAAACGTGGTTTTGGCGGGGATTTGACTTTTTGACCGAGGATATAATAAGTGGGGGTTCACAATTTTATTTGACAGGGGTCTATTGGGTTTGACAAGGGTTCTTTTTTATTTTGGCAGGGGGCTCAATAATAAAAGGGGGTCCGTTTGGTATTAATTAAGCACAAGGACCAATTTTGCAATTTCTAAAAAGTTGAAGGACTGAAAATGCAACTTTTCCAAAGTTATCAAAAGGACTAAACTTGACAAACTTTAATAGTACAAGGATAATATTTGATAATTTTCACTTTTTTAAATATCCAAAGACTATTTTTGACATTTTTCAAACTTGAGGGACCAAAGTTGTCATTTTGCAATTTTAAATTTCAAAGATCAAATTTGACAACTCATGAATCCCTAGGGACTTTAAATAACATTTTTCTTTATTTTGAATTACCAGGGACTGTTTTTGACAACTTTTGAAACTTGGGGGACTAAAACTGCCAATTATGCAAACTTGATACGTTTTTCATCTGATTTTGGTATTTTTGCATTTAAAACACATAAAACACTTATTTGTGATATTTTTATCATTTTGATACATTTCTGAGTGTTTTCAGATGTTTTTGGCATTCTAAATGGTACAAAAATGATGAGTATTTAGACACTCTGTTTTTTTAGTATTTATTAAAATTCAAAATAGTTAAAAAATATTAAATAATTAATAAAAAATAAATAAATAAACAAAAAAAATATCTTTTCAGTTTTAAAATTAGTTTTATAATATTCTAGATTTTTCTAAGTTAAAATTTAATTTTTCCAGGTTAATTTTATATTTTCCTGTATTTAAGTGTATTATAAATAGTAATTAATTAATAATAAATAGATAAAAAGTGTAAAAAAATATATTTTCAATTTTAAAATAAGTTTTATAATATTTTAGATTTTTCCAAGTCATAATTTTAATTTTCTAGCTTTATTTCATATTTTATCATATTTTAGGTTATTATTAAATAGTTAAAAATAGTTTTTAATTAATAATAATTAAATAAATAGTTATAAAAATAATTTTAATTTTCCAATAATTTTATTTTATTTTTAGGATTCCAAAAATATCATTTTCATATTTTTAGGTCTTTTATTTCTTAGAATTCACTTTTTATTTTGTACGCTTACGTATTTTAAACGTACGTATTTACTTTTGTCTAATCTGATTGTTGTGCTTTACAATTCTGTATCCAAATACATTCCAATCAATCAGTAGTGTAATTATTCATCAAAATCCTTACTGATCACTATCCTTAGTGATTATTCGACATCTGAATTTGTTTAAACACCATTAAGTCTCAGTGGGACTTAACGACCTAGGGAAACACTATACTCTCCAGATCTTAATTGCATTTGTTTCTGAGCTGTTTGAAGTTTATTACGGTTGACCATTCACAAGTGGTTAGCTTGTGTGATAAACTTGACTGTTTGGGAGCGAATCAAATTTTGGCGCCGCTGCCGGGGAGGCTTTAGCGTGTTTTTAAGCATTCTCAGACCCGTACTTGCACATATACCACCTTTTGTAAACAGTTTTTTTTTGTAAAGTTATCATAAATCAAAAAGTTCATTAACACTTTTCCTAAAGTGTTAACAACACCAAACAAAATATAAAACAACAAAACAATCGTAACGTTTTCTAGCTTGTGTTTCCTTTAAGGTGATTCTTAAAGAGATACGATTTGGTTAAACGAGACGATACCAAAAATATTGTCCAAAAGTTTTTAAACCCTTTGCACAAATCCATACCTACGTCTTTTTAGTGGTACTTAATTAATACATAAAAATCAACCACCGCAAATCAAGGCAGTACACCTACCAACTGGGGGTGTGAACATTAATAAGTTCCCGAACAAAAGATTTAAAACTTGCCTTTGTGTCCTTGTGATTTGGTGTACCTTTTTCAAAGAAGCCATTTCATTTGTGATTATTGGTTTAAGTTCACTTGTCGTTTTGCCTCGCATTTGTTTTGAAAACTGATTTTTATACTTAGTGCATGCGCACTCGTTCTTCCAGTTCTACATGTCCACTTTCTGAGCTTGCAAATATTCCTCGTAGACGTAGAGGACGTTCTGCTCCTTCAGCCGTAACTGAGGAACGTCTAGCACAACCACCCCCTGTCGTAATGGCAGAAGACAAACCGATGAATGAGCTTCTCCAAGCACCCATCGAGGGTTACGGAGATGCCATTATTGTCCCAGCCATCGTGGCTGATACCTTCGAGCTCAAAACCGGGTTGCTTAATCTTGTAACCCAAAGCCAATTTTATGGTTTTGAGCGGGATGATCCTCATGCACATATTCGATGGTTTAACAAGATTGCATCTACCATCAAATACAAGAATGTCCCACATGAAGCAATTAAGCTTCTTCTGTTCCCATTCTCTCTAGAGGGACAAGCCCGGAATTGGCTTGAGAAACAACCCCCTCGTTCCATTGAGACATGGGAAGATCTAGTCACTAAGTTTGTTAACGAATTCTATCCTCCATCCCGAACTACAAGTCTTAAGAATGAGATAATTAAATTCTCTCAAAGATTTGATGAATCATTCGGTGAGGCATGGGATCGTTACAAAGAATTGCTCCGCAAGTGTCCGCATCATGGTTTTACCGAGTTAATGCAAATGGATACTTTCTACAATGGTCTGAGACAAGCTGACCAAGACTCTTTGAATGCCTCCGCGGGAGGTAATTTCTTGAGAAAAACCACAAAAGAAGCCTTGCAAATCATTGAAAACAAGTCCCAGGTCCGCCCTTTCCGAACAAAGACATATCAATCTCAGTCTAATGCAGGACCTTCTACTTCATCTCCCGTGAGTACATCTAGCACCGATGCTAAGATTGACAAACTCACGGATATTGTTCAGGCTTTGGTTCTTGCTAACCAAAAGAAAGTCACTTTCACACAGACACCATCACATGGTGAAGTGAAGAAAGTTGAAGTTTGTGTTACTTGTGGTGGCCCTCATGCATACTACAACTGTACTGCCACCGATGGTAGTCCGTTTGAAGCCAATGCTATAGCCGGTACTTCAAATCAGGGAGGTAATCAATACCGTCCTCAAAATGAACCAAGTTACCGTGCTAATACTTATCAGGAACCACCCGGTTTTAACCAGAATCCTAACATACAAAACCGAAATCAGAACCAACCTAGAATGAACCAAGGTTATCAAAACCAAGGTTATCAAAACCAAGGTAATTTCTATCCCGGACCCAATCAAGGTTTCCAACATCAAGGAAACCTTAATCAAAACAATTTCAATCGAGGGAATCAATTTCAGGGAAATGTGAATCCTAACCAAGGGAATTTTCAACAACAAGGTCATAATCAAAATATCCGACCTCAGAATTTCCCTCCACATCCTCCAGTACCATCATCTGATGAGTTATTGAAGCAATTCATGAAATCCCAAGATGAAATGAACAGGTTGTTGGTCAGTCAGATCGCTGGTCTAAAGAAGTCTTTAAATGATCAACCCTCGGGCTCAGGAAAACTTCCGAGCAACACGATCGCTAACCCGAGGGGCGATGCAAAGGCGATCACAACCAGAAGTGGTGTTTCATACAATGGACCCGCTATTCCTACTACCTCTTCTTCTTCTCTCCCAAAGGTAGTGGAAAGTAAACCTGAGGCAACAAAGGACAAGGAACTTCCTACTAATAATGGAGGTACCAATGATGTCCATCCTCAAGTTGTCCAGAAACCCAAATCCAATCCAGGAGTTGTTTTTGAACCTCCAGTAGCTCCCGTTGAAAACCCCAAATCCAAATCTTCTATTCCTTACCCATCACGTTTGAATGAGCAAAAGCTCCGCGAAAAAGCCAGTCATCAAATGGACAAATTTTTTCAAATTTTCCAAGAACTACATTTTGACATAAGCTTTGCGGATGCTATCTTGCTGATGCCCAAGTTTGCATCAACTCTCAAACACATGTTAAGCAACAAGGAAAAGCTGTTTGAAATGGCTAAAACTCCTATGAACGAGAACTGCTCAACAGTTATCTTGAAGAAGCTTCCCGAAAAGCTTGGAGATCCTGGAAAATTTCTCTTACCTTGTGTTTTTCCAGGGATGGTTGAATGCTTTGCCTTAGCCGATCTTGGTGCAAGCATCAATCTGATGCCTTATTCAGTATGGAAGAAACTTTCTCTTCCTGAACTTACTCCTATATGCATGACTCTCGAGCTTGCAGATCGTACAATATCCCGTCCTCTTGGCATTGCCGAGGACGTATTTGTGAAAGTAGGAAAGTTCCATTTTCCAGCTGACTTCGTGGTTGTTGATTTTGATGCCGATCATCGGGTTACTCTCATTGTTGGACGAGGATTCCTGAGAACGGGCCGTGCTCTCATTGATGTATTTGAGCAAGAAATCACATTACGTGTAGGTAATGAAGCTGTCACCTTTAACCTTGATCAAACTTCGAGGTACTCCGCAAACTATGATTCTGAGTCGGTTAACCGAATAGATATCATTGATGTTGCTTCTGAAGAGTACTCTCAAGAAGTTCTTGGTTATGATCATAATTCTTCGAGTGATAATCTCACTCATTCATCTCAACCTATCATTGCCAATTCTACTCCTTCTCTCACTCCATTTGAGGAAAGTGACTTCATCTTAGAAGAGATTGAAGCATACTTGTCTAGTGATTATGTTCCATGGGAAATTGATCACGCTCCCATCGACATTGAGGGGGACATACTTCTCATTGAGAAGTTGCTTAATGATGATCCATCATCGCTCCCTCCCGTCGAGCTTCATAACAAGGAAGTCAAATCAGTTGAGAAAACTGAAGAATTTCCTGAAGTCGAACTTAAGGACTTACCACCTCATCTCGAGTATGCATTTCTTGAAGGTAATGATAAATTACCCGTCATTATTGCTCGAGATTTGAGTAAAGATGAAAAGACTGCTCTCATAAAGGTCTTGAAGTCACACAAGCAAGCAATTGCTTGGAAACTCTCCGACATTAAGGGTATCAACCCTGAATTTTGTACTCACAAAATATTTATGGAGGATGACTTCAAACCAGCAGTTCAACATCAGAGAAGAGTAAATCCAAAAATCCATGATGTTATCAAACAGGAGGTTATCAAACTTCTTGATGCAGGATTAATTTACCCGATCTCAGATAGTCCTTGGGTTAGCCCAATTCACTGTGTTCCTAAAAAGGGTGGCATTACTGTTGTCACAAATGAAGATAACGAGTTAATTCCAACTCGGCTGGTTACGGGATGGCGTGTTTGCATTGACTATCGTAAGTTGAATGACGCCACCCGTAAAGACCATTTTCCTCTACCCTTTATGGACCAAATGCTTGAGAGATTAGCAGGGAATGAGTACTATTGTTTCCTTGATGGTTTCTCGGGTTATTTTCAGATTCCCATTGATCCACAGGATCAAGAGAAGACCACATTCACCTGCCTATACGGAACTTTTGCCTACAGACGTATGCCTTTTGGCCTATGTAATGCTCCTGGCACGTTCCAACGATGTATGATGGCCATATTCCACGACATGATCGGGGAAATAATGGAGGTGTTTATGGATGACTTCTCGGTCATTGGGGACTCGTTTCAAACATGTCTCTCCCATTTAGATAAAATGCTTAAACGGTGTGAAGACACTAATCTTTGTCTAAATTGGGAGAAAAGCCACTTTATGGTCAAAGAAGGCATAGTCCTTGGCCATAAGATTTCCAAAAACGGGATTGAGGTAGATAGAGCAAAAGTCGATGTTATTGCTAAATTACCTCATCCTACTACCGTCAAAGGTATTAGGAGTTTTTTAGGTCATGCTGGTTTTTATCGCAGATTCATACAAGATTTTTCTAAAATCGCCCTGCCTATGACCCATCTTCTTAAAAAAGATGCTCCTTTTATCTTCTCACCCAAGTGCATCGAAGCTTTTGAAACATTAAAGAAAAAGCTTACTGAAGCACCCATTATCGTTGCTCCCGACTGGGATTTACCCTTTGAGCTCATGTGCGATGCAAGTGATTTTGCTATCGGTGCAGTCTTAGGGCAACGTAGATCCAAGCATTTTCAGCCTATCCACTACGCAAGTAAGACTATGACTGAAGCTCAAACCCATTACACCACCACAGAAAAAGAGCTATTAGCTGTGGTGTATGCATTTGAGAAGTTTCGGCCGTACTTAATCTTAACCATATGTGTGGTGTATACGGATCACTCGGCTCTCAAATATCTCTTTGCGAAACAAGATGCAAAGCCGAGATTGCTCCGTTGGGTTCTCCTCCTGCAAGAATTTGATATCATTATACGTGATAAAAAAGGAGCTGAGAACCTGGCTGCTGATCATCTGTCCCGTCTAGAAAACCCTCACCAAGATGTTTTCGAGAAAAAGGAAATAAATGAAACATTTCCTCTCGAGACACTCAATGCGGTTTCTTTTCGTGGAAACTCTTCTACCCCATGGTTTGCGGACTTCGCAAATTACCATGCGGGTAACTTCATAGTGAAAGGGATGTCGACCCAACAGAAGAACAAATTCTTCAAGGATGTTAAACATTACTTCTGGGACGACCCCTACTTATTCAAAATCTGTGCGGATCAAGTCATCCGACGGTGTGTTTATGGACAAGAAGCTATGGACATTCTCAAAGCTTGCCATGCTGGACCCACCGGGGGCCATCATAGTCCAAATTACACTGCCAAAAAGGTGTTTGATTCCGGGTTTTATTGGCCCACTATTTACAAAGATGCCCACGATTTTGTCAAAACCTATGACGCTTGTCAACGTCACGGAAATATCTCTCAAAGAAATGAAATGCGGCAAAATGCCATTCAAGTTTGTGAGATCTTTGACATCTGGGGTATTGACTTTATACGGCCATTTCAATCTTCTCGAGGAAACAAATACATACTTGTGGCTGTTGACTATTTGTCAAAATGGGTTGAAGCGAAAGCTTTACCTACCAACGATGCCCGAGTTGTTGTAAAATTCTTAAAATCTCTTTTTGCTAGGTTTGGAACTCCACGAGCTATAATCAGTGATCGTGGTACACATTTTTGCAATGACCAATTTGATCGCGTCATGCAAAAGTATGGTGTAACCCACCGTCTCTCTACTGCATACCACCCCCAAACAAGTGGGCAAGTGGAAGTTTCCAATCGTGGTATAAAAAGAATTCTTGAAAGGACAGTAGGCGAAAACCGTGCATCCTGGTCGGATAAACTGGATGACGCACTCTGGGCCTTCCGTATAGCTTACAAAACACCAATCGGGTGTACTCCATACAAGCTAGTGTACGGAAAGGCATGTCATCTTCCGATTGAGCTTGAGCATAAAGCATACTGGGCCTTAAAACATGCAAATTTTGATATTCAGACAGCTGGTGATCACAGAAAAGTTCAAATGAATGAACTAAATGAACTCCGTGATCAAGCATACGAGAACTCTTTGATCTACAAACAAAAGACAAAGAAGATTCATGACTCCAAAATCAAGAACCGCGTTTTCAACGTTGGTGATCGAGTCCTTCTTTTCAATTCAAGATTGAAGATATTCTCGGGAAAGCTCAAGTCCCGTTGGTCTGGTCCATTTACCATTGCTAAGGTTTATCCTTATGGCACCATTGAGTTATCTCAACCCGATGGTCCAAATTTTAAAGTGAATGGTCATCGATTGAAGCACTACTTTAGAGAGGACATTCCACCCGTGGTTGTCCCGGATCTACAAACTTTCCCCATGAACCAATGAATGCGGGGATCGAGTCAAGCTAGCGACTCGATAATCAAAAACAGTAGCACACACAATATGGGTTTTCACTCATATTTCTGACTTCTTTCTACTTTCTACCACCCTAGTGTGGGGGAGTTGCCCCCCGCTGTTGTATATAAATTCAAAAAAAAAAAAAAAAAAAAAAAAAAAAAGTGTATATAGCAAAAATAAGATAATGGCCGTAGTATTTCCCTTTTATATTCTATGTTTCGGCATAACCGCCGGTACTTTGAATATTGAGGGCAATATTCATTTCTAAGTGTGGGGGGGAATTCTCACGAATTTTATCATGTAGTTATTCCACCCAATTCCCCCGTTTTTGGCCAAATTTTTTTTTGGAGTAAGTGTTTTTTACTTACTCAATAAATGGTAATCAGTCCGCCATGTCTAACCCACATAAGGATTGGCTAATCCAGGAGCAAACGGCTCTTGGTAAAGATATCTCAAATCCGTTTATGGCTTGCAATTTTCCCAAAATTGTATGGTGTTCAACTCACCATATCTTTAATTAGTGAAAAGTTGGCTAGCCCGCAAGTTTATGGCTTGTGGTAAAGGCAGTTGGAAATCCATAGTTGGTAATCGGCTCACCGAAGATAATATTGATAATTTATCTAAGAGTTGGCTAGTTCAGAAGCAAACGGCTTCTGGTAAAGACAAATCAAAACCGTTTACAGCTGGTGATTTGCTCAAAATCATTTGGTTATCATTGTACCAAGGTTCTTACTTGAACTGAAATAATTGGCTACTCCAGAAGTAATGGCTTTTGGTAAAGAGATGAAATCCATTAATTTTTCTCAAAACATTGCTAGGGACTAGCAATATCTTAGTGTGGGGGATTGATGAGTGTCTAAATACTCATCATTTTTGTACCATTTAGAATGCCAAAAACATCTGAAAACACTCAGAAATGTATCAAAATGATAAAAATATCACAAATAAGTGTTTTATGTGTTTTAAATGCAAAAATACCAAAATCAGATGAAAAACGTATCAAGTTTGCATAATTGGCAGTTTTAGTCCCCTAAGTTTCAAAAGTTGTCAAAAACAGTCCCTGGTAATTCAAAATAAAGAAAAATGTTATTTAAAGTCCCTAGGGATTCATGAGTTGTCAAATTTGATCTTTGAAATTTAAAATTGCAAAATGACAACTTTGGTCCCTCAAGTTTGAAAAATGTCAAAAATAGTCCTTGGATATTTAAAAAAGTGAAAATTATCAAATATTATCCTTGTACAATTAAAGTTTGTCAAGTTTAGTCCTTTTGATAACTTTGGAAAAGTTGCATTTTCAGTCCTTCAACTTTTCAGAAATTGCAAAATTGGTCCTTGTGCTTAATTAATACCAAACGGACCCCCTTTTATTATTGAGCCCCCTGCCAAAATCAAAAAGAACCCTTGTCAAACCCAATAGACCCCTGTCAAATAACATTGTGAACCCCCACTTATTATATCCTCGGTCAAAAAGTCAAATCCCCGCCAAAACCACGTTTCCTGTTCACCCTTCTCTCCCAACGCTGCAATCCAATACCAGAGCTGGTTTTTCCACTTTTTCTCTTTCCACCTCACCCCTAACAGCTGGTTACCAACTCTTTAACACCTCCACATCTTCCAAAATCCAATTAATGCACAAAACCTGCTCAAGAGGAATTTGGCGCCAAAATTGACAAATTGCGAAATTGATGAGTTGGATGAATCCAATGGCTGAGGTTAAGTGGGATATGGTTCAGAGGTGTCGACAAGACTTGAAAAGCTCAATATAAACAAGTTTGAAGCAATGTGAAGAAATAACTAGTGTAAATTTTAATTTCTTGTGTCGTTTTAGCTTACTTTTAAATTCCAGTGTAGCTTTAAGCTTTTAAGCTTTGTATTTCAAGTATTCAGTGTATAATAAAGCTTTTGTGATAATCAATTTCAGTGTTAAGTTTTAATTTCAGTGTATGCATTTTCAAAGTTCAAATTCTCAAAAATATTTGAATGTTGTTAAGTGGTTGTTATTAAGGACTGATAAGCCACATAAGCTCCTAGATAGCTTATTAAAGCTATTAGTAACCTTTAAAATCAGTTTAGAAGTAAAAAAGAAAAATCACCAAAAATACCAAATAAATTAGTTAAAAATAAAAAAGTCCATGGAAGTGAAGGTCAAAGCTGGAGCAGGGTTGATATTGGATGGCCTTGGTATAGAGCTTCTTAGGAAGCTATAGGAAGTATAATTTGGCCTTTGGTTCTCTGTTTTAAGCTTGAACTCCAATTGTAAGCAGTTTTCTCATAATTTGCAATTTTTAATTTAAGTGTTCAAAGTATGTTAATTCTAGTTTAATATTGTCTAATTATAGTTAATATAAGTTAATTAATAGTTTTCTTGGCTCAAAAATCTATTTTGGTGTTTAAAGCTTCTTAACAGTCTCATTAAAGGGTGTTTGGATTTACTTAGGTGTCTGTGTTAAAGGCAAATTGAGTTGTTGCTTATTGTTGGTATCTGTCACACTTGGTTCTAATAACCCACAGCAACAAAGAAAACCAGACCTCAATTGTTAAAAAAGTCAAAATAGTCTTTGATCATCTCTTGATCATTAACTGTTGGAATTTCATGTTTAATGATCATGCATTTATGTTTATAAGTTGTTAATATAGATCAAATCAGTCTTAATACACCTTAATACATCATAATCAGTGCTTAGGATCAATCCAAATTTCATTTTAGTCAACTTATTTGGTTTTTATAAAAAGTCAAAATTTCAGTTTTTCAGTTTTTGAATAAAATAGATAGATTTATATAGCACTTAATATTAGTTTTAAACATTTGAGCTTTTGGGAT
Source organism: Chrysanthemum seticuspe (assembly GCA_019973895.1). Taxonomy (NCBI): domain Eukaryota; kingdom Viridiplantae; phylum Streptophyta; class Magnoliopsida; order Asterales; family Asteraceae; genus Chrysanthemum; species Chrysanthemum seticuspe. Next base: position 199,218,423 of record BPTQ01000004.1, on the reverse strand, counting down.
ATCAAAATATAGTTGCTCAGCTTTACCCTAGTATTTTTTATAATTTTCAAATAGCTTATTACACAGCTTTTTACTTAGCTTATTTTAGAACCTTTTTCAAATATGTGTTCTGTGCACAGTTGAGCCTACCACTTTCATAAGCTCACAAAGAGCTTATTAGTTGGTCAAATCTTGTGAATTTTGGTTCTTTAGAAAGCTAACCTACCCCTCTTAAAGTTACAAGCTTAATATTCCATTTTGTAGCTTATTTTCTAGGGCTGCTTATTGCTTTTTCTTTGTCCCAATTCTGTGTTTCATAAGTACCCAGTGAATTACAAGCCCTTTTCACAAGCTCTTTATAAGCTCTCCAGTGGACCATAGAGTGTGAGCTTTGGCTTTTTGGAAAGCCCACCAGCTTAACTTGATCCCTCAGTCCTTGTTTTTAGCTTTTGAGCTTATTTGATAAGCTAAAACTGCTTTGAAATATGGCTGCAGGCCTGTTTGGATAGTGGATTTAGTCAAAGTGCTTATTTGCTTATTAACAGCTTATCAGTGTGCTTATTTGTGTTTTCTAGCTTAATATAAGTAGCTTTTATCTTGTTGTAGCTTATTTCACTTTTGTTTCCAACTTTGAAGCTTGTATAAGTTTAAAACACCCAAATAAGCTCCTTACCTTCACTGTTGAGCTTTTAAGCTTGTAAACAGCTTATTATTAAGTCGTAAAATTTTTGTTTTCATAAAAGTTTCTTATTTTAAGTAGTTTTCAAAAAGAAAAACAACAAAAACATCATTTTAAATATAGTGATAGCGTTTATTTAATAGAATTTAGCTTTTTGATTTTTCTTTTCAGCTTATTATTAAGCACTTTGTGTTTTTATAATTTTCTTAGTTTTCTGTCATCATAATATATTTTTAAAAAAAGTTTCATAATTTTCTCTGTTTTTTTAGTATTTATTAAAATTCAAAATAGTTAAAAAATATTAAATAATTAATAAAAAATAAATAAAAAAACAAAAAAAATATCTTTTCAGTTTTAAAATTAGTTTTATAATATTCTAGATTTTTCTAAGTTAAAATTTAATTTTTCCAGGTTAATTTTATATTTTCCTGTATTTAAGTGTATTATAAATAGTAATTAATTAATAATAAATAGATAAAAAGTGTAAAAAAATATATTTTCATTTTTAAAATAAGTTTTATAATATTTTAGATTTTTCCAAGTCATAATTTTAATTTTCTAGCTTTATTTCATATTTTATCATATTTTAGGTTATTATTAAATAGTTAAAAATAGTTTTTAATTAATAATAATTAAATAAATAGTTATAAAAATAATTTTAATTTTCCAATAATTTTCTTTTATTTTTAGGATTCCAAAAATATCATTTTCATATTTTTAGGTCTTTTATTTCTTAGAATTCACTTTTTATTTTGTACGCTTACGTATTTTAAACGTACGTATTTACGTTTGTCTAATCTGATTGTTGTGCTTTACAATTCTGTATCCAAATACATTCCAATCAATCAGTAGTGTAATTATTCATCAAAATCCTTACTGATCACTATCCTTAGTGATTATTCGACATCTGAATTTGTTTAAACACCATTAAGTCTCCGTGGGACTTAACGACCTAGGGAAACACTATACTCTCCAGATCTTAATTGTATTTGTTTCTGAGCTGTTTGAAGTTTATTACGGTTGACCATTCACAAGTGGTTAGCTTGTGTGATAAACTTGACTGTTTGGGAGCGAATCAGTGACAATAGATCTAGGAACTAGATGCATTGGTGTATTAGGAGGATACACAGTTGCTCGAGTCAATTTCCTACAAGGGGGATTCTTTTCAACAAGATTTTCAGCTTTTTGCATATCCATATCTTTCTTCCAAAAAATCTGTTCTGGGGTTAATTGAGTTTGAGGCTTAAACATGTTAAGGGAGATCCAATTTTCCTTAGTGTAATCATGAGGTTTGATCGTGATGTTTTTCTCTTTACATGCAGGATTGTTAAGTTTCTTATCCATTTTCTCCCTAGTGACGTCATCTAATTTCTTATCTTCCTCAGTGCACTCAGCCCAACTAGGTTTCTGCCTAGGCTTAAGGATTTCATTACCATCATAGATTACTTTCTGAGCATGCTTTCTTACCATACTCAGGATTGGGTTCCTTAATAATGGGAATACTATGCTTATCGCTTAAGACTCTGTGTTTAGTGATCAAGTGAGCAGTCTGAATGGTATTCCCTTGTACGTACAACTTATTTTCAAGCTTGTTTTTCAAAGTTTTTAGATTGGAAAAATCATTCAAAAGTTTTGATTCCTTAGCATTGAATTCTTGCTTAAGCATTTTCACATTTTCTTGAAGTTCTTGTTATTGCTTAGCAGTTTTAGAAAGCTTTTCTTGTAAGGAGTTTAACTCTTGTTTTAATACTTCTTCTCTAAAATTACTTTTTCTAATAATTGTACGTATTTGGTCATCCATTTCCTGCTCACGGGTAGTTAACTCAAACTTAGCACGTTGTTCATAAATAGCAACTTGTTCTTTATAGGCATTCAGTTCAGAGATAACAGAATCATCAGGGGCACATGCAGTGTATTCATCAAAAGCATAGTCATCATTGACTGCAAAAGATGCATTACATGGTACAACCTCACTTTCACTTTGCTTCACATATTGATCATATGGGACAATATTGCTATTACCCTCATCATCAATATCTGATTCATAAGTTTCAAGAGATTATACTTTATTATGCATCTTTTGCTCATCCACATCATCATATAGTTTTAATACCTCTAAGATGATTGATTCTTTGGATGGACCAGCTTGCTGTGATGATGAGACCTTAGGAGAGACCATTGGAGAAATGCTAGCCATGAAAATTGTTTGTGCAGTAGGTTCATCATCGACGTCAGAGTCGTATGCATCACAGTAAGCGACTTGAAAGGCATTCTGATGATTGTGACCTATCTCCTGAATTGGCTGCTCATCTACATCTGCATCATATGTCTTGGCATTGCCCTCATCAAGAAACAACAGCTCCTCTTCATCGAAAGCTGCACCAGTATCCTGAGCTTGCACGAGCAACATCTTGTCTCTGAAGTATTCTACATTCTGTGGACGTTTTGGAGATGTGCAGTTCCTAGCAATGTGTCCCTCACCACCACAGTTGTAGCATTTGACTGGCTTTGCTTGTCCTTGATTTGGATTCCTTCCACGATTCTGATTTGCTACATATCCTCTACCAACTCCACCTTTTCCCTGTTCATACTGCCTTTCTTACACTGGTTGCACCACAACCTTCCCATCTCTGACAGTAGCTTGATTGTGTGGATTTGATGCTGTTCTGAGGTTATTGTTGGTGTATGGGAGAAAGTTCATGTTTTGACTAACCATGAGAGACAGTTGATTGATGAAGTTTTCCATGAGTGTGTTTGAGTCGGGAGGCTTATATGCTGGATCAGGGATAAGCTTGTAATTACCATTACCCATGGGTATGACTTGAGATGCTTTGGTGGTAATACCAACATTGGTGTAGAAAGCTGTAGAATCATTTGGTGAGCTTTATTCTCCCTGATTGGATTTGAATTGATCCTGAATCCTTTTTTCAAACATAGCATGCCTCTCATTATGAAGAAGGAAGGCATACAATTGCTCATAGTTTGTATTCTTTAGTCCTTTGGTTAGCTTCACAGAAGTGACAAATTTGTGCCACTTGGGATTCATGTTGTTTACAAACTTTGAATTCAGCTGAATGTTCGGCATGGTCATTTTGATGTTCCTCATATCATTCACAAGCTTATGGAATCTCACGTAGTACTCATAGACACTCTCATCAGGTTTCATCTTGAAATGCTCAAACTCATCATACAGTTGTGATTCTCTGTCTTCCTTGGTTAATTCAGAGCCTGAGAGAAGCATCTTGTCATTATCCTAAACTGCCTTGGCTTCAGTGTTGTGATTGATAAGCTTGTATATATCTTTTGGAAGACCCTGAAGTATAATGTTAGAGGCCCTGATATCAGCATCGAATCTGTTTTTCTCCTTATCATTGAGCTCATCATACATCTTTGGTCTCTCTAGTCCATAGATCATTGTTCCATCTGCAGCTGTATCAATTAAGTCTCTGGTAGACTCAACCTGATAAGGTCCTTCATCAATACATTTGAGAATGTTGACCCCATTTTCCTTTCCAAGACAGTACAATCAGATTCGTTGAGCCCATGAGTCATAATCAGTTCTGTCAAGCATAGGTGGACGAGTATCTGATCCAGTTGCTTGAACGTCCTCAGCTATAGAAGAAACGATAGTAGGTACGATGTTTGACATGATTATAAGTTCTACAGGATTTTACTATTCCTTGATTAAACTGGAAAATTGATTCTTTCACGGGATTTTACTAAACCAAAAGAACAACCGTAAAAGAAGAAGTGACAAGTCTCAATAGACAAGTAGCTAAACAATCAAATCGCTTAGTTATCAACTTGCAAAACACCCAACTCGCTTAAAGAAACAAGTCGCTTAAAGAACCAACTCGCTTAATAGCTAAGTCGCATGTAGAGACAACTCGCTTAATAGCAAGTCGCAAACAGAGACAACTCGCTTAACCACCAAGTCGCTTAAACTAACTCGCTACCTATACAACTCGCTTAATAGCTAAGTCGCTTTGAACTCAAGTCGCTTAAAGAAACAACTCGCTTAGAACCCAAGTCGCATAAAGAATCAACTCGCTAAATAGCCAAGTCGCATATACCAACTCGCTTACAATAACAAAGCAACTTGGTTAGAAGAAAAACAGCACCGAGACTCAACTCGCTTCGTACAACTTTCACAAACAACCACTTTATCAATCAAAAACAACCAAAACACAATGATTTAAGCCTTCCAATTCAAAACTTAAACACATATGATGATCCTAAACACAAAAGTACAACCAAAATTCAAACTTTAACACTAGAATTTCTCCAAATGATTCAAACTCTCCTAAACACTTAAAACCCCAAAAACCTTATGAAATCCACCAAAACAAAGAGCATGAAAGATGAGTGATCAAACCATGGCTCTTGATACCAATTGTAACATGTAGGATTTCACAAACACACTAAACCATAATCATATGAGGCGTACAAGTTGTTTAGAGAGAGAAAGTTCTAGAGAAAGAAAGGGAAGATAGTTGGTAACTATGTGAAACAAAGAGAAATGGTATTGAAGCTCCAACCCTCTACCTTGGGAGGTAGAGGGTATTTATAGTGTCTTACAAATACATGCCACCAACGGGCTGTGGATCAGGCATACAGTGGGTAAAGACCCATCCGTCCTCCACGGTGTTACTTAACAAACTACTTACTAACATAACTTGACTACGACTACAAGCTTTTTATCGAATACATATACTCGAGGTGACCGACTCTTTAACGACTGAATTTTCTAATTCCTAACAAAGGTCTTGGTCATAATTTGTTTTCTGTCGGTCAATTCTGTGATTCTGATCTAGAAGTGGCCTTTGGAAAACATACTTGTTTCGTTAGAGAACTTGATGGTGTGGAACTTTTAAAAGGAAAACATGGAACAAACCTGTACACCATCTCTATCGAAGATATGATGAAGTCTTCTCCAATCTGCTTGTTATCTAAAGCCTCTAAAACTAAGTCATGGTTATGGCATCATCGTCTCAATCACTTGAACTTCGGAACCATAAATGATTTGTCTAGAAAGGACCTCGTAAGAGGTTTACCCAGATTGAAATATGAAGAAGATCATCTTTGTTAAGCATGCCAATTGGGAAAAAGCAAGAAATATGCCCATAAACCCAAACCTGCAAACTCAGTTATGGAAGTTCTTCATACTCTTCACATGGATTTGTGTGGACCCGTGAGAGTGCAAACTGATTATTCTCGGTTTACTTGGGTTAAGTTTTTGATGTCAAAGGATGAAACTCCAGATGTCATCATCAAACTTATTAAACAGCTACAGGTTCGACTTAATAAAACTGTCAGAATTATCCGAACAGATAATGGAATTGAGTTTGTTAACAAAGAACTAAGTCAGTTCTATGAAAGCATTGGAATCAGTCATCAAAGAAGTGTTCCACGTACTCCTCAACAGAACGGTGTAGTTGACAGACGAAATCGGACTCTTGTTGAAGCTGCAAGGACTATGCTAATTTTCTCAAAGGTTCCAATGTTTCTCTGGGCTGAAGCCATTGCCACTGCTTGCTATACCCAAAACCGTTCCCTTATCCACACCTCTCATGGAAAGACTCCTTACGAACTTGTCTACAACCGAAAACCAGATTTATCTTTCCTTCGTGTGTTCGGTGCCTTATGCTATCCAACGAATGATGTTCAAGACTTAGGAAAGCTGAGAGCTAAGGCGGACATAGGAGTTTTTGTTGGTTATGCATCAAAACGAAAGGGTTACCGAATCTACAATAAAAGAACCCGAGATATCATGGAAACTATTCACGTCACGTTCGATGAGCTGTCTGAGCAAATGGCTCCAGGACAATCAAGTTCTGGACCCACATCTCAATATTCATTAAGTAGTCCCATTAGTTCTTCTCTTGTACAGAATCCCTCACCAACAGTTCCATATGTACCTCCTTCTGAAGATGATTTGAAGAAATTGTTTGATCCGATGTTTGATGAATACTATGAACCTATTGCTAATGATCAATCTACTCCATCAACAGTGGCGGCTTCTAATCCAATCAACACAGATAATCCATCTGTTTCAATAACTCTATCTCAAGAAGCGCCAGCTGCAGATCACTCATCTTCATCCTCAAATCCTCAATCTTCAGCTGTACATCATGGAAATGGAGCTGCAAATTACGATGAAGATAACCCTTTTGCTACTCCCGAAGATGCTCCATTTGAGAACATATTTGCTCCAGAACCAACTTTAGATCCATCTTAATCAGGAGATCCAAACTCTGCTACTTCAGTTCCTCAACAACAACCACACGAGCACCTTATAAAATGGACACATGACCATCCATTGGACAAAATCATTGGGAACCCTTCTCGTCCAGTATCCACTCGTAAACAACTTGCAACTGATGCCTTGTGGTGCTTCTTCAACTATGTACTATCTAAGGCCGAACCAAAAGATGTTAAAACAGGCATGACTGAGGACAACTGGTTCAATGCCATGTAAGAAGAAATTCATGAGTTCGATCGACTAGATGTATGGGAATTAGTACCTGCTCCTGACTGTGCTATGATCATTGCTCTAAAATGGATCTTCAAAGTAAAACTTGATGAGCATGGTGATGTGCTTAAGAATAAGGCTCGACTGGTTGCGAAAGGATACCGTCAAGAGGAGGGTATTGACTTTAAAGAATCATTTGATCCAGTTGCACGTATCGAGGCAATCAGAATCTTCTTTGCTAACGCTGCTAGTAAGAACATGGTAATCTATCAGATGGATGTAAAGATTGCTTTTCTTAACGGAGATCTGAAAGAGGTTGTATATGTCAGCCAACCTGAAGGTTTTGTGAATCCAGAGCATCCTACTAATGTCTATCGCTTGAAGAAGGCCCTCTACGGTTTGAAGCAAGCTCCAAGGTCTTGGTACGACACGCTATCAAAGTTTCTTCTATCTAATGGATTCAGTAAAGAAGCAGTTGATCCGACATTGTTCACCAGAAAGTCAGGCAAACACTTAATTCATGTTCAAATTTATGTTGATGATATTATTTTTGCCTCGACTGACCCCAATGAATGTGACCGTTTTTCTAAGGAGATGGGCTCCAAATTTCAAATGTCAATGATGGGACAAATTTCATTTTTCTTGGGATTACAAATTTCACAAAGTCCCGGAGGCATTTTTATCAATCAATCTAAATATGCTAATGAGTGCTTAAAGAAATTTGGATTTGATTCTTGTGACCCTGTTGACAATCCCATGGTGGAGCGCACTAAACTGGATGAGGACCACTCAGGGATCATGGTTGACCAAACTAAATATCGTAGTATGATTGGATCCCTGATGTACCTTACAGCTAGTAGACCTGACATTCTGTTCGCTCTATGCATTTGTGCTAGATACCAGGCTAAGCCTGCCAAAAAGCACCTTGAAGCAGTTAAACGGGTCTTTCGGTATCTCCAAGGAACCATTAACATGGGACTTTGGTACCCGAAGGACACCGGTATGTCACTAACAACCTATGCAGATGCTGACCATGCAGGATGTCAAGATACACGTCGAAGTACGTCAGGAGGTGCTCAATTTTTGGGTGATAAGCTTGTGAGCTGGTCTTCAAAGAAACAAATGAGTACTTCCATATCATCTGCAGAGGCTGAATACATAGCCATGTCATCTTGTTGTGCTCAAATCTTATGGATAAGATCCCAATTATCTGACTATGGTTTTGTATTCAACAAAGTTCCTCTGTACTGTGATAACAAAAGTGTCATTGCTCTCTGCTGCAACAATGTTCAACATTCAAGAGCAAAGCACATTGATACTCGACATCACTTCATCAGGGAACAAGTTGAAAACGGAGTGGTTGAATTATACTTTGTGAGGACTGAATATCAGTTAGCAGACATCTTTATCAAAGCTCTTTCTCGAGAACGTTTTGAGTTTATCCTACCACGACTTGGCTTGAAGAGCCTTCAACCAGAAACTCTCAAACGTCTTCAGGAAGAAGACGAAGAGTAAAAGTGTTTATCTCTATCTATTTCTTTGTATATATCTTATAAAAAAAAATCCATAAAAATCAGAAAATCTTGAAAATTTCCAAAAAATATTGTTTATTTTATCATATTTTTCAAGGTTCGATAACATCTACGGACTTTGATTTGTCATTCAAAGAATGGCACGGGTCTTTAGATGAAGTTCGATCGTACATAAAAAAAATGGGATGGAGAAAAATGATGGTTTATTGTCATTTCAGGCAGTAACCCGTTATAAAAGAAAGAACAGAGCCATGCTTAATCTTAAATTTAAAAACCTCATGCTCTGATTCTAAAAACAAATGTTTGTCGCCAAAAAGATAAATGTTTCCTTCCAAATATTTTTTCTTCTATAAATTCTTCTGAAAAATATTTGTCATCTTATGAAAACAAAATTGTTTTGAAAATAACGCGAACTCTATTTTTGAAAATCGTCGGGACTTATCATTTGTCAAAATCACTAACACTCAATCAACAACTATTGTCATTGATTGAGCGGGGAATGATTTCAATCAAATCAAAAAGTTATTTTTCAAACAATTGGCACGTAATCGAGCAAGGTCTAATTTTGGATAATCAAAAAGAACATTTTTTTGTACTATTGGATCCAGACCTAGGCTAATGTTGTGTTTTCATAAGATACTTAAGCATGTTTAATCATTGGAGTTTAAAGTCTCTGAATTCGATCCTTATCAGTTAAATGTTTTAAAAGCAAGTCACAATTCTCCTCAAAAGCTTTCAAAAATAATTTAAATCAATAAAGATCACATATCTCAAAGGATTTGAAAATTGTGATAGAGGGAGAATGCGTGATTTAAATTGGATATTGTCACACCCCCAAAATACCTGTTTTGCAACGGAATGGAATTCCTGAGGGATGACTGCCATAGCATCACAGTTACAGTTATATTGAACGACCTAAAGTGTCGTTTTAAAATCACATCGTTTGATATATATAAAAGCATTCAGAGTTACAAAAGATAGGTCCCAAAAGGTAGTCAATGTTTGCGGAAATAAGTTTGTTACAAACCAAACGATGTTTTAAAGTTGCCATGATATACAAGTGAGACGCGTCGTCACCGCGACTCTATGATAGGTTTTTATGCATGCCATGATATATATGCCTTAGATACCTGAAAATACATTGCTAAAACGGTCAACAATAATGTTGGTGAGAAATCATAGGTTTATAAAAAATGTTTTATACGACTACCACAAGTATAAGTCATGTATGACAAATATGTCACATAAAAATGTTACAATTGCTATAAGCACATGACACCGAAGCTAGACTGATCATGATGTTCGCCCCAACAGAGTGTTTGCCAAACAACTCAAATTCTGATATAAAATGAAATGCATCCGTTTGACCAGTTGGAACCACCAACCCCGGATGGAGGAGTCACCCTCAATATATCTATTCACTCACCCTCGCTTACTCCGTAATTAATGGTTCATGATTATGATATGGGGACATTCAATTGGCAATGAGGTAACTTAAGCAATGTAAGTAAGTTTGATATACTTGGGATCGTAATAAAAATGATGTGCAATGTATTCTCCCCCGTAGGTTTGAAATAAAGTATATACTTGAAAGACGGGGCTATGAAAACTCACTTGATACAATGATATGATGGCAAAAGTGGATACACTGAAATGAGGCGCAATCTCTAACCGCGACCTGTTATGAATGATATGATCTAATATAAGTTATGAAATAATGTTATGCATGCAAACTCATATGATATCCATACCACTTGTGCATTTTTGAAAATAAAGTTTATTGTCGAAAAATAAGTTTATAACGTCTCGTCAAGTTATAAATTACTTTACAAGTACTTACGTTGAAATGATATCCTACTATAGTCGTTTAGTGATTTATTAAGAAATTATAGTTTTTCGTCGTAAAACAATATAATTTGACAACTAATGAAAATGGCTAATTTTGAGTAATCGTATATTATTCGTTATACCTTCGCTTGACAAACGGTTGAACACTTTGGAAAATAGAATAGGCGAACTCACTTTTACTTGTAGACATCGTTTTCTCAAAAATATTCTATCGATATGAAAAATGACTCCAAACATGGTCACTTGCGATAACCATTTTGGTCTAATAAAATATGTAGTGTTATTACTTGTGTAAAATAGTTATAATAGCCATATTTAAACGTGTATAACTTAGTCGTTATAAGTCCGTTTTCTATGTTTTATTGTAAGATATGGGATTTCACAAACACACTAAACCATAATCACATGGGGCGTTCAAGTATGTTTAGAGAGAGAAAGTTCTAGAGAGAGAAAGAGAAGAGAGTTGGGAACTATATAAAACAAAGAAAAATGGTATTGAAGCTCCAACCCTCTACCTTGGGAGGTAGAGGGTATTTATAGTGTCTTACAAATAAACGTCACCTACGGGTTGTGGATCAGGCATACAGTGGGTAAAGACCCGTCCGTCCTCCACGGTGTTACAAAACAAACTACTTGCTAACATAACATGACTACGACTACGAGCTTTCTAACGAATACATATACTTGAGGTGACCGACTCTTTAACGACTGAATTTTCTAATTCCTAACAATCTCCCCCTAAGGGAGGTCACCTCAATTTACAATGAATACAAATCGATATTACATTAGATTGTTCTAGGATTCTTGATTTAGTTCTTTGCTCAGTAGCTCGCAGTCTTTGATTCTTCATGTTTCGCATGTTTGGATAATTTCAAGTGGAGGTCTTTAACTGATCCACGTGATGAAGAGTTTTGAGCCAGCATTGAGATCATCAGCTAACATAAATCTCTGACTCTTCCTTTGTGGTGTTGGTATTATGTGATGTTGTGACAATTGGACCGACATGCTCACATTCTGGATCATGATAAATTCTCATCAGAGTAGTGGAAGCTTTTACTGGATCATGATATTTGCATCAGCATAGCAGAAGCATGGAGTGAAAGTATCAGAGTCGTTGAAGCACTTATCATGATTTCTTTTGAGATGAATGTGTAGTGTGAGCATGCGGCTATGGATTGACCGCTTCATTCTGATCAGCTGCAGACGTCGGGCGTACCTGCATACAACAGTTAGCAATAAAGTGCACGAAAGTGTCTTTGATCACTTTCGTTGAATTGAGGTACACGGCCCACGGTTCCCCATTGATCAGTACTAGTACTGCCTGTGATCATGTATAATTCCGAAGAATTTCCTTGACAGGGTTTCGCAGCTGGTCTAGGTGTTCTCAAACCGGAACGTCTCAAAGAAGACAACACGGAGTGAGTGAACCGACAAATTGAGATTCACTGATTGAGGAAAAGAGATTTGAAAAACAATCGTGTATCGCTCAATAGAAATTGTTTTAGCAATACAACGAAGGTTTTAATGAAAATCAATTATCAATCATAAACACCTTTTATTTTTGAAATATTAGTACACAGTCGATGTGCTAAAGAAAAGAGTTTTAAGCACAACGACCGGTTTTTCAAAGGTATCCGTCAATCCATAACCTGAACCAGGATTGATTCAAAAGATTGAATCCCCCTATTGTTTCTGTTCAGTTGTCACATGGTTGATCTATTGGATAGATCTCACATGCCACCCACCAGGAGCTTGTTTGATGTTGGCTCCAGAAGGCTTTCCATCTTCATTGTGAATATGTATGCATATCACTCAGATGTTCTGGCAATACCACAAGGATAATGCATAGGACTCAAGATATAATCTCTCTTTCCACATTGTGTGACACAGAGAGTCTTCATTGAAAGTGTCCTAATGAGATTTATTGATGATCTCGTGGCTCTAGACTCAATTGTGCATATTTGGTTCCTATGCCGGAGACTAGGGAGAGGGTCTCCTTCTTCAATACCAACTATCTCTAAGAGAAAGTTGATAGATTATGTCGGTTCCCCGTGAGAATGAAACAAGTCCTTTTAAGAGGAACTTGAGTGGTTTGGAAAGTTGAAGTGCAGTGCGTCACTGGGTCCATGACGTCTTGTCTTCAATACCGATGTTACCTTGGTAACCACCAGTAGTATATGAATTGAACCCGGTTTCTGCCCTACGGTTGAATTTTTTAAAGGGCTATTTCTTTTCACCCTTTTCATATTCATTTCTTTTTCATTCTTCAACCCCTTCAGTGCTTACCGAAACTTCATTACTAGAACCTTGTTGGGTTTATTCCAGTTCTAGCTCTATCTCAGTACGCACTCTTCCCATATCTCACTTTTCTCCTTTTTTCATCATACCTAAAGACTTCTACACTATCTAGTGGATTGTCCCTGGGTAGATCCCTCCGGTTCTGGCGGATCATGGGAACACATATCTAACCTTATCAACCTTATATCACCCTACATAAAGTAAATTTGGTCGGTCTATTTGGTATTGTTCATCTGCCATTGGAACCAATTGAAAACCATTTGTAAATCAATCCAGATACTTGTGATATATTATCAACATTTTGTACCTGAATTGTTTTTGATATTTTTAGAACAAGAGCTCCCCCTCAACATTTGCATCAAGCATCATTTGTAATGGAAATAATTTTCATGTTTGAGGGGTTGGCTTGCATCTAAGAGTAGTTATTTAAAGAATGTAGTTTTCAAAATAGTTGCTCCCCCTCAATATGTGCATAGAAATTTGAAAATGTTTTGCACATATTAGGAAAAGACTGCACATTGAAATAAATTGATCACGTTTCAAATCATTTTGGTTTAAAATAGATGCTCCCCCTCAACATGTGCATGGAAAACTTGAAATCGTTTGGCACATGTGGGGAGGAAAGCATGATAAACACTTATAAAACCAAATATCAAGTTATCAGTTTAAATCCAATTTAAATCACAAATTCTCCCCCGATCACACTTTCCATCCTTTGAGAGATGTGATCTTATTGATTAAAATTAACTTTTGAGAGCTTTTGAGGAGAATAGTGACTTGCTTTTTGAAAACAACTTTTTAACTGATAATGATCAGATTTTCAGACTTTAAACTCCATTGTTTTAAACATGCAAGATTGTCTTTTGAAAACATTAATATTAGCAAAGGTTTTGAATCAACTGTATAAAACATTATTCTTTTTGATTTTTCAACAAAGAACCTTGCTCATTAACGTGCCAATTATTTAAAAAATGACCTTTCAAAATAACCTTTTTAATTCGAATAAAATCATTCTCCCCCTCAATCAATGACACAAGTTGTTGATTGAGATGTTTTCAAAGCAAATAGTTTTTTTTTTTTTTTTTTTTTTTTTTTTTTTTTTTTTTTTTAATATTAGATGGCAAATATTTTTCAGAAGAATCATTAGACGGAAAAATATTTGGAAAGAGAAACATTTGTCCTTTTGATTACAAACATTTGTTTTAAGAATCAGAGCATGAGATTTGGAAAATAAGATAAAGCATGGCTCTGTTCTTTACTTTTAAAACGGGTTACTGCCTGAAATGACAATAAACCACCATTTTTCTCCGCCTTTTTTTTAACTATGTACATTCGAAGAACATCTAAAGACCCGTGACATTCTTTGAATGTCAACACAAAGACCGTAGATGATATCGAATAGGAAAAACATGACAAAATAAGAATATTTTTGGAATTTTTCAAGATTTTTCAAATTTAGAGAATTTTATATTTTTTTATTTTCTTTTGAGGGTTTTTAAATTTTGTATTTTGCTTTTTGAATAAATATATACAAGAGATAGAAGAATAAAGACCTTTACTCCTCGTCTTCCTCTTGAAGACGCTTGAGTGTTTCCGGTTGAAGACTCTTTAGACCAAGACGTGGAAGGATAAACTCAAAACGTTCTCTAGGAAGAGCTTTGGTGAAGATGTCTGCTAATTGGTATTCAGTCCTCACAAAATAGAGTTCCACCACACCTTTTTCCACTTGTTCCCTGATGAAATGATGTCGAATGTCGATGTGCTTGGCTCTTGAGTGTTGTACGTTGTTGCATGAGAGAGCAATAGCACTTTTATTATCACAGTACAGAGGGATTTTGTTGAATTCAAAGCCATAGTCAGATAGTTGAGATCTCATCCATAGGATTTGAGCACAACAGGATGACATGGCTATGTATTCAGCCTCTGTAGAGGGAATAGAAGTACTCATTTGCTTCTTTGAAGACCAGCTCACAAGCTTATCACCCAAAAACTGAGCACCTCCAGACGTACTTCGATGTGTATCTTGACAGCCTGCATGATCAGCATCTGCATAGGCTGTTAGTGACATACCGGTGTCCTTCGGGTACCAAAGTCCCATATTGATGGTTCCTTGGAGATACCGAAAGATCCGTTTAACTGCTTCAAGGTGCTTTTTGGTAGGCTTAGCCTGATATCTAGCACACATGCAAACAGCGAACAAAATGTCTGGTCTACTGGCTGTGAGGTACATCAGGGATCTAATCATACTACGATATTTCGTTTGGTCTACCATGATCCCTGAGTGGTCCTCATCCAGTTTAGTACGCTCTATCATGGGAGTGTCAACATGGTCACTAGAATCAAATCCAAATTTCTTTAAAATCTCATTTTCATATTTAGATTGATTTATAAAAATGCCTCCGGGACTTTGTGAAATTTGTAATCCCAAGAAAAATGACATTTTCCCCATCATTGACATTTGAAATTTGGAACCCATTTCATTAGAAAAACGATCACATTCATTGGGGTCAGTCGAGGCAAATATGATATCATCAACATATATTTGAATGTGAATTAAATGTTTTCCTGACTTCCTGGTGAACAATGTCGGATCAACTGCTCCTTTGCTGAATCCAGTAGATAGAAGAAACTTTGTTAGTATATCATACCATGCCCTTGGAGCTTGCTTCAAGCCGTAAAGAGCCTTCTTCAAGCGATAGACATGAGTATGATGCTCTGGATTCACAAAACCTTCCGGTTGGCTAACGTATACGACTTCTTTAAGATCTCCGTTAAGAAAAGCCGTCTTTACATCCATCTGATAGACAATCATATTCTTTCTTGCAGCATTAGCCAGGAAGATTCTGATCGCGTCGATGCGTGCCACAGGAGCAAATGATTCTTCAAAGTCAATACCTTCCTCCTGACGGTATCCTTTTGCAACCAACCTAGCCTTGTTCTTTAATACATCGCCATGCTTATCAAGCTTCACTTTGAAGATCCACTTTAGAGCAATGATCATTGCATAATCTGGAGCAGGTACTAATTCCCATAAATCTAGTCGATCAAACTCATGAATTTCTTCTTGCATGGCATTGAACCAGCTGTCTTCATTCATGGCAGTATTCACGTCTTTTGGTTCGATCTTAGAGAGTACAGAGTTGAAGAAGCACCATAAGGCATCGGTTGCAAGTTGTTTCCGTGTGGATACTCGACGAGCAAGGTTTCTAATGATGTTGTCCAATGGATGATCATGTGTCCATTTCCTAAGATGTTTATGTGGTTGTTGTTGAGGGGATGAAGTAGCAGAGTCTATATCTCCTGATGACGATGGTTCTGATGATGATTCAAGAGCAAATATGTTTTCAAACAGTGCATCTTCAGGTGTAGCAAAGGGATTTTCTCCATCAAGGGTGCCAGAAATACATCCATGATGTACACTCGATGTTTGATGATTTGTTGATGAGACAGAGTGATCAGCAGCAGGCGCTTCTTGACTTAGCGTCATAGAAACTGAAGGGTTAGCTTCATTGACAGGGATGGTAGCAGCCTCTGATGATGGGATTGACAGATAATTAGTAGTTGGCTCATAGTGTTCATTAAATATTGGATCAAACAGTTTCTTCAAGTCAACTTCTGAAGGAAGTACATAAGGAGTTGCTGGCGAGGAGTCATAAACAAGAGTAGAACTAATGGGACTACATGATGAAGCGGGTCCAGAACTGGGTTTTCCTGGAGCCATTTGACCGGTCAGGTCATCGAACGTGACGTGAATTGTTTCCATGATATTTCGTGTTCTTTTGTTGTAGATTCGACATCCCTTTTTGTTTGGTGCATATCCTACAAATACTCCAATATCCGCTTTAGCTTTAAGTTTGCCTAAGTCTTGGCCCTCATTAGTTGGATAACACAATGCACCAAACACACGAAGGAATGAGAGATTAGGTTTTCTATTGTGGACAAGTTCATATGGAGTTTTTCTATGAGCAGTGTGAATTAGGGATCGATTTTGAGTGTAGCATGCAGTGGCAATGGCTTCAGCCCAGAGAAACATTGGAACCTTTGAGTAAATCAGCATTGTTCTTGCGGCTTCCACAAGAGTTCGATTTCGTCTTTCAACTACACCTTTCTGTTGAGGAGTTCGTGGAACACTTCTTTGATGACTGATTCCAATACTTTCATAAAACTCACTAAGTTGTTTATTAACAAACTCAGTTCCATTGTCTGTTCGGATGATTCTGACAGTTTTGTTAAGTCGAACCTGCAGCTGTTTGATAAGTTTGATGATGATATATGGAATTTCATCCTTTGTCCTTAAGAACTTGACCCAAGTGAATCGAGAGTAATCATCAACCACAACTAACACATACTTCTTCCCAATGATATTCTGCACTCTCATGGGTCCACATAAATCCATGTGAATTGTATGAAGAACTTCTGTAACTGAGTTTGTAGGCTTGGGTTTGTGGGCATATTTCTTGCTTTTTCCCAATTGGCATGCTGAACAAAGATGATCCTTTTCATACTTTAGTCTAGGTAAACCTACAACTAAGTCCTTTCTGGAGAGATCATTGATGGTGCCAAAGTTCAAGTGATTGAGACGACGATGCCATAACCATGACTTTGTTTTTGAGGCCTTTGACAACAAGCAAATTGGAGAAGACTTCATCATATCTTCGATAGAGATGGTGTATAGATTTGAACCACGTGTTCCTCTTAAAAGCTCTTTACCATCAAGTTCTCTAACGAAACAAGTATGTTTTCTGAAGGCCACTTCTAGATCAGAATCACAGAATTGACCGACAGAAAATAAGTTATGACCAAGACCTTCTACGTAATATACCTTGGAGATAACACTATCACCGACAACATAATCTCCATAACCCATAATAGCACCAAAATGATCGTTCCCGAATCTAACAGTTCTGATGAATTTGCTCACGAAGTTCATGAGCCGCGACCGGTCTCCAGTCATATACTTGGAACAGCCTGAGTCCAGGTACCACAGAACGATTTGAACGATCTGCAGTTGAACACAGACAGGAATGGATAACTGGATAATTGGGATCCCCATGCAAGAATGGGTTCCATTTGGTTAGTAACAGTGATTGGAACACCCACATCAGAAATAGAAACGCCCATATCAGAAATAGAAGCAATGGAGTCATTAGGAATAGATTTAGTGCTGGTGTCCGTATTTGACCTATTCAAAGTATGTTCACTTCTTAAAGGAATAGCTCTACCAGTAGGCATCCATTTTCTAGTGGGCATTGTCCTAGCAGATTGAGGACAGAACTGATTATCCTTATGGCCAAAAGGTATCCATTGATAACCTATCTTACTAAATGTTCTTCCTGTGGGTTTCCATTGTTTTCTAACTTTCTTACGTCTTTGCCTTTTAGCCTTCTTAGCATGATTATTAGCATTAACAATTTTATCTGGGCATTTGACAGCATTAGACAAAACATTCACACCACATTCATGATTAGCAACATAATTCAAGGAGACATCATTACATGGTTTGCAGATAGTATCAGAATTCGAATTAATTACAGTACGCCTATGGCTAATACTAGAATCAACACGATTCGTTTTATTCAACTTAAACTTAAAGTTCCTAGGATGGTCTTCTACTCTCTTCCAATTCACATTCTTAGCTTGCGAGGTCCTATCTTGCTTGGTATTGCCTGGAGGCTTTGACCCGCTTGCTTTAATGTCACTGATTACTCTTGTAGAGGGAATTATGGGAACATTAGTTGGTTGATCTACTTTTTGCATTCCTGAACTAGATGTGCAAGGATCTGAACTACTAGAAGGTACATTAGTGTTCACTTTCTTAAAGCTGGGCATGGAATGGTTTGTATGCTTGGCACTAGGAATAGAACAAGGCATCACAACTTTACCTTTCGCACCTAAGGATTTAGGACATGTTACAATTAGACATTCTAGCAGCTCCTGAGATCGTTTGGCCTGAATGCACGCAAACCTAATTTCTCTATCAAGAGGTTTAGTTATGAAATCCTCTTCCACAATCTCACGGAGACATTCTAGACTATCCTTAAGGTGAGCACAATAGTTATGAAACACAAGTTCATTATTCCTAAGATGAGGAGGAATGTAATTAACAGTCACAGTATATTTGCAGTCAGAGGATGACTTTGAAGCAACATTCTCATTAAAAACAAGTGGCAGTTTTCCATTTTCCTGACTCCTCCGATTCTCAATTTCTTTTTGTAAAGACGTTATTTTTTCGTTGTTTTGGTCACGAGTGACTTTCATTGAATCATATAACTCTTTAAAGTGTCGTTTAACTTTTTCATTTTCTTCTAGAAAACTCTCGTCTTCCTTTTGTAAGGCATTAACTAAGTTTTGAAGATGAAAGGTTTGAGAATACTGAGAATCTAAAGGAGGAGGCATTTGGGATCCAGTCACATTGTTCTTTTCACCCTTTAATTGAGAGATTTGGGCTTTCAACTTTCTGATCGTGTTACAATGAGCTCGAATCTGTTCATCACGTTTACTAATTTCAAGAACTGCATCAAATTCAGGAACATCAAAGGATGTCTTGATATTTGAGGTTTTAACATTTTCTTTCAGATGTTGATATTTTAATTGCAAAGCGAGATGCCCAACTTCCAATTTAGAAAACTGTTTTACCAGGTTATCATGATCATCCTGTTCAACTTTATCATGCCGTTTAGAGTTAGTTTTTTCAAGCTCAATGACACGATCATGGGAGACTTTCAGAGCAACAGATAATTCATGAAATTGAGAAGCATTAATGGAACAATTTGTAGCAGTGTAAAACACATCTTGAGCAATACATTCAGAAATAAGATTCTCATTCAAGGTATGCAAGTTCTTCCTCTCAATCTCATTATATTTTAATTCTCGCTCATAGTCACTAACCTCAACAATCATCGCATCAAATTCCTTTTCCATTTCTTTAATATCTAAGTCCATCCCCTTTTTAAGACTCTCAAATTGATCTTTTAGTTGTTTAAAGAAAGGCATGACCTCAGTTAAATATCATTCTTTAGTTTGCTCAAAACCCCTTTCCCCTTCAGTTATACCAGTGGGTGTGATCCTTTTCTTACAAGTTTTCTCAAAATCAACAAATAATTGAAAGATAACATATTGACTGATTAAGGTCTTGCTTTTAGTGGCAATAATCCTAGGGACTAGATGCATTGGTGTATTAGGAGGATACACAGTTGCTGAAGGCATTTTCCTAAGGGGAGGGTTTGTTACAACAAGATTCTCTGCTTTTTGCTTATCTAAATCCTTTTTCCAGAACACTTGTTCGGGTGTTAACAACGTTTGAGGCTTAAACATGTTCAAGGAAATCCAATTTTCTTTTTTATAGTCATGGGGTCTAATAATTATGTTTTTCTCTTTACATGTAGGATTGTTGAGTTTCTTTTCCATTTTCTCCCTAGTGACCTCATCTGATTTCTTATCTTCCTCAGTGCACTCAGCGCAACTAGGTTTCTGCCTAGGTTTAAGGATTTCATTGCCATCATAGATAACATTTTGAGCAGCTTTTGCTATCTTACCATACTCAGGGTTGGATTCCTTTATAATGGGGATACTATGCTTATCGCTGAGAACTTTATGCTTCGTGATCATGTGAGCAGTCTGAATGGTATTCCCTTGTACGTACAACTTATTTTCAAGCTTGTTTTTCAAGGTTTTTAGATTAGAAAAATCATTCAAAAGTTTTGATTCCTTAGCACTGAATTCTTGCTTAAGCATTTTAACATTTTCTTGAAGTTCTTGTTTTTGCTTAGCAGTTTTAGAAAGCTTTTCTTGTAAGGAGTTTAACTCTTGTTTTAATACCTCTTCTCTAAACTTACTTTTTCTAATAGTTGTACGCATTTGGTCATCCATTTCCTGCTCACGGGTGCTTAACTCAAACTTAGCACGCTGTTTATAAATAGCAACTTGTTCTTTATAGGCATTCAGTTCAGAAACAACAGAATCATCATGAGCACATGCAGTGTATTCATAAAAAATATAGTCATCATTGACTACAGAAGATGCATCACTTGGTACAGTCTCACTTTCACTTTGTTTCACATATTGATCATATGGGACAACATTGATATTACCCATATTTTCAATATCTGACTCAAAAGTTTCAGTTGATTGTACTTTGTCATGTATCTTTTGCTCATCAACATGTTCGTATAGTTTTAATACCTCTGAGATGATTGATTCTTTGGATGGACTAGCTTGCTGTGGTGAGGGGACCTTTGGAGAGACCATTAGAGAGATGCTAGCCATAAAAATTGTTTGTGCAGTAGGTTCATCATCGACGTCAGAGTCGTATGCATCACAGTCTGCAACTTGAAAGGCATTCTAATGATTATGACCTATCTCCTGAATTGGCTGCTCATCCACATCTGCATCATATGTCTTGGCATTGCCCTCAGCAAGAAACAACAGCTCCTCTTCATCCAACACAACTCCATTATCCTGAGCTTGCACAAGTAACATCTTGTCTTTGAAGTACTCTGCATTTTAAGGGCGTTTTGGATAAGTGCAGTTCCTTGCTATGTGTCCATCACCACCATAGTTGTAGCACTTAATTGGCTTTGCTTGTCCTTGATTTTCATTCCTTCCCCTATACTGATATTCCACATACCCTCCTCCTACTCCACCTCTTCTTTGTTCATATTGTCTTCCTTGAGCTGGTTGCACTGTAACCTTTCCATCTCTGACCAAAGCATGATTGTGTAGATTGGATGCAGTCCTGATTTCATTGTTAGTGTGAAGTCTGTTAGTATGTGGAGTGAAGGTTAAGTTTTGTTTAACCATAAGAGCCAGTTTGTTGATAAAGTGTTCCATGACTGCATTGGCATCTGGTTGTTTGAAACTTGGATCTGGAATGACTTGAGATGCTTTGGTAGTAGTTCCATCATTGGTGTAGAAGGCTATTGAATCATTTGACGAACTTGTTTCTCCCTGGTTGGTTTTGAACTGTTCAAGAATCCTTTTTTCAAACATAGCATGTCTCTCATTCTGAAGAAGGAATGCATAAAGTTTCTCATAGTTGGTGTTCTTCAATCCTTTGGTTAGCTTCACAGAGGTGACAAACTTATGCCATTCGGGATTCATGTTGTTCACAAACTTTGAGTTCAGCTGAATGTTTGGCATGGTCATTTTGATGTTCCTCATATCATTCACAAGCTTGTGGAATCTCACGTAATACTCATAGACACTTTCTTCTGGCTTCATCTTAAAATGTTCAAATTCATCATACAGCTGTGATTCTCTATCTTCCTTGGTTAATTCAGAACCTGAGAGAAGCATTTTGACATTATCCCAAACTGCCTTGGCTTCAGTGTTGTGATTGATAAGCTTGTAGATATCTTTTGGAAGACCCTGAAGAATAATATTAGAAGCCCTGATATCAGCATCGAATCTCTTTTTCTTCTTATCACTGAGCTCATCATACATCTTTGGTCTGTCCATTCCATAGATCATTGTTCCATCTGCAGCAGTATCAATTAAGTCTCTTGTAGTCTCAACCTGATAAGGTCCTTCATCAATCGATTTGAGAATGTTGACCCCATTTTCCTTTCCAAGACAGTACAATCGGATTCGTTGAGCCCATGAGTCATAATCAGTTCTGTCAAGCATAGGTGGACGAGTATCTGATCCAGCTACTTGAACGTCCTCAGTTACAGAAGAAACGATAGTAGGTACGATGTTTAACATGATTACAAGCTCTACGGGATTTTACTATTCCTTGATTTAAACCGGGAAATTGATTCTTTCACGGGAGTTTACTAAACCAAAAGAACAACCGTAAGAATGTAGCACGAAGAAGTAACAAGACTTAATAGACAAGTAGCTAAACAATCAACTCGCTTAGTTATCAACACGCAAGCCACTCAACTCGCTTAAACAAACAAGTCGCTTAAAGAACCAACTCGCTTAATGAACCAAGTCGCTTAAGGAATCAACTCGCTTAATAGCCAAGTCGCATATAGAGACAACTCGCTAAATAGCAAGTCGCAAACAGACACAACTCGCTTAACCACCAAGTCACTTAAACTAACTCGCTAGCTATACAACTCGCTTAATAGCCAAGTCGCTTTAGAACTCAAGTCGCTTAAAGAAACAACTCGCTTAGAACCCAAGTCGCTTAAAGAAACAACTCGCTTAGAACCAAAGTCGCATAAAAAGTTAACTCGCTAAATAGCCAAGTCGCATACACCAACTCGCATCCAGTAACAAAGCAACTCGCTTCGAAGAAACAAAAGTCCGAGGCTCAACTCGCTTTGTACAAAGTTCACAAATAACCACTTTATCAATCAAAAACAACCAAACCACAATGATTTAAGCCTTCCAATTCAAAACATAAACACATATGATGATCCTAAATACAAAAGTACAAGCAAAATTCAAACTTTAACACTAGAATTTGTCCAAATGATTCAAACTCTCTTAAACACTTAATACCCCAAAAACCTTATGAAATCCACCAAAACAAAGAGCATGAAAGATGATTGATCAAACCATGGCTCTTGATACCAATTGTAAGATATGTGATTTCACAAACACACTAAACCATAATCACATGGGCGTTCAAGTATGTTTAGAGAGAGAAAGTTCTAGAGAGAGAAAGAGAAGAGAGTTGAGAACTATGTGAAACAAAGAAAAATGGTATTGAAGCTCCAACCCTCTACCTTGGGAGGTATAGGGTATTTATAGTGTCTTACAAATAAACGCCACCTACGGGCTGTGGATCAGGCATACAGTGGGTAAAGACCCGTCCGTCCTTCACGGTGTTACAAAACAAACTACTTGCTAACATAACATGACTACGACTACGAGCTTTCTAACGAATACATATACTTGAGGTAACCGACTCTTTAACGACTGAATTTTCTAATTCCTAACATTTATATATCCTTGGTTTCGTGTTAATGTATACTAATATTTTTGATAAATCGACTGATTTAGATAATGCTTAAAACTCATTTTTGCCCCTTAAATAATCCTTGACAGCTTGCAAAATTTTAGAAAATTAGTTTTCGTCTTAAAACTTGAAAATAGCGTAACTTATTCGTTATAAACCCGTTTTAACCCGTTCAAGCGACCACGGTTTTGTTTTAAAGTCTATTTTCTGAAAATATAAACCAAAATAATCCATGACCTGTCGAAATTTTCAGATTTCACAAAAATGAACAGCCCTTAATTATAAGTTGTCGAAAATGATTTTTCTAGGGTAATACTTGTTCTAAACCCTTCCAATCAACACCAAAACTATTCTAAACCTACCATACACCTTCTTAGGGTGTCATGGGTTCCTAAACTTCATCAACAATGATAGGTTTCATGGGAATATTTATAGGATAGTTTATACGAATAATAAGTAATAAAAACAAGTAAAAGTGGTATAAATACATATGATACTTGCATATTTTTGTACTAGAATGATAAAATAGCTCAAGTAAGATGATGAAAGTGTAATAAAAATTTATGAAAAGCTTACTAGTAGTATGATGAGGTTTAAGGTAACTAGGTACTAATTACTTCTTGGTTTTTATTTCAAAACCTTATATAGAGGTATACTAGGGTTGTGATTATTACTTGTTCTTAAAAAACTTATGATTTCTTCCTTGGTTTCTTGCTTGGCCGAACCACCACAAACAGAGGAGAGGATTTTAGTTTACTTTCACCTTTTAGAATGTGTAACTATGTGTTTAGGATTAGTATAATAATTTGTATAATACATGTGTCTAGTCTACAAATGTATATGTGTACATAACTAGCCAAGATTTTTATAAAATTATGGTGACTCATGGGGGGTGGTCGGCAAGGGTAGATTGGGGATAAGGGTTTTGTATTTCGTTAGTTAAATGTATATAATGTTATGTATATAGTGTATTTTGTACATATAAGTATTTATTAAGTGCAGCGTTAACTAAAAATCGATTTTAACGGAACAAAATAGAATATATCGAAGTCATAAAAATTATAAAAATACATTCCTCGCAAGTATTGAGTGAATAAATAATTATCGAATGGAATTTACGAAAATCGTCATAAATATTTATATATAACATTTTATATACAAAATAAATTCAAAACATCGGGTAAACTAATTATATAATTTTTATAGTCTTAAAATGAGTATAAAAATATATCAGGACAATTGTTGGAAGTGTCGGATCAATTATTCAAAATAAATGATCGTGCGATAGCGTTTATTCAATAGATAAATATACATTAATGAAATATGCAAACCCATGCATGAACTAATATGATGATGATGTTACTGATGATATGTAGACTATCTCTAGTCTATATGAAGTGTTCTCAATGATGTTTCATGAATACGCAGCTAAACCCTTACGGTTAGGGCTGAGCAAAGGTCCGGAACCGAACCGAACCGACCCGAACCGACGTGACCCGAGAACCGAATTTCATAAAAACATGAACCGAAACCGAACCGAATCGGTTCGGTTCGGTTCGGTTTTGTGTCGGTTCGGTCGGTTCGGCCCGGTTTACATGCTTTAGGTGCGTGTTTGGTCGGTTTTGGGTCGGACCGAACCGAACCAAACCGAACCGAACCGAACCGAAAACCGAAATCCATTAAGACATAGAACCGAAACCGAACCGAAAATGGTCGGTCCGGTTCGGTTCGGTCCGGTTCGGCTCGGTTTCCGGTTCGGCTCGGTTTTTTCGGTTTTGTGCTCAGCCCTACTTACGGTTACGCGAATTTGATACTCGTAAACCTAGTTTACGAAAAATGATGAATAGTGATTTTTCTCCGTGAATGAATAGTGTTTTGTGAATAGTAAAATTTTAAAATAACCTCTCAAAGTTGTAAACTAACTTCAAAAACGATGAATAGTAAAATGATGAATAGTAACCAGTGAATAGTAAATTCCCGAGATGAATAGTAAATTTGAGAAATGACCTGAAATTACGAGTTGTCACATTCGCCCACCCAAAAAGGAATTCAGTCCCTGAATTCAGTCCATGTTGGTTTCTACGGTGTTATCGGTGAAAAGGTGAGGATATTTGAGTCGCATCTGGTCTTCCTGTTCCCAAGTAAACTCGGGACCTCTTCGAGAATTCCAGCGAACTTTCACGATAGGAATTCGACTTTGCTTCAACTGTTTGACCTCTCGGTCCATGATTTCTGCTGGTTCTCTACGAAATTGAGTTTATCGTCGAGTTGAATTTCTTCTACTGGAATTACGAGTGATTCATCCGAAAGACATTTCTTGAGGTTTGAAACGTGAAATGTGTTATGTACATAGTTGAGTTCTGACGGAAGCTCGAGTCGGTATGCTACAGGGCCGACTCTATTCAAGATTTTAAATGGCCCATTGTACCTCGAGTTCAACTTCCCGCATTTTCCGAATCGTATCACGCCTTTCCAAGGCGATACCTTCAACATAACCTTGCGCCAACCTGAAATTATAATGGTTTGCGTCGTACGTCAGCGTAACTTTTCTGTCGGCTTCTGGCAGTTCGGAGTCTATCTCGGATCTGAACTATCTTTTCTGTTGTTTCACGAACCATTTCTGGACCAGTGAGTTGTGCATCACCAACCTCAGCCCAACAGACGGGTGATCGACACTTTCGATCATAGAGTGCCTCGAATGGTGCTGCTTTTATGCTGGTGTGATAACTATTGTTGTAAGAGAATTCGATCAACGGCAAATGGTTAGCCCAACCATTTCCAAAGTCAATCATACATGCTCTGAGCATATCTTCTAATGTCTGAATCGTTCTTTCGCTCTGACCATCGGTCTGAGGATGATAGGCAGTGCTCATCTCTAATGTAGTTCTAAATGCATCTTGTAATGATTTCCATAAATTTGAGGTGAATCGACTATCTCTGTCGGAAATGATGGAAATTGGTGCACCGTGCCTTGAGACTATTTCCTTGACATAAAGTCTAGTAAGTTGTTCCATGGAATAAGTCTCTGTGATTGGTATGAAATGGGCTGATTTGGTAAGACGATCAACAATTACCCAAATAGCGTCGTAACCACCTGATGTCTTAGGGAGTTTAGTGATGAAATCCATTGTAATACGTTCCCATTTCCATTGGGGAATTTCTGGTTGCTGAAGTAATCCTGAAGGTTTCTAGTATTCAGCCTTTACCTTAGAGCATGTAAGGCATTTGTTAACATACGTGGCAATTTCTGCTTTCATGTTCGGCCACCAATAAAGTTTCTTGAGATCCTGATACATCTTATCAGAACCTGGGTGAATGGAATACTTTGACTTGTGCGACTCATGCATAATCAACTCTTGTATCCCGCCATAAAATGGTACCCAAATCCTATCCATGAAGCATAATACTCTGTCAAATCTCTTTACAAAGCCATTTGCATTCACGGGCATACCATAGAGTTTTTCACTTGGTCGATTTTCTTCCTTGAGTGCCTCAATCTGAGCCTCGAGTATTTTTGATGGTAAGGGTGAACTAATCGTCATTCCTAATGATCTGACTCTTAAAGGCTTGTGTCTTTATTTCCGGCTAAGGGCATCAGCCACGACATTGGCTTTCCCCGGGTGATATTTAATTTCACAATCGTAATCGCTGAGTAATTCCAACCAACGACGTTTCCTCATGTTAAGTTCCTTATGATCAATTATATATTGCAAACTCTTGTGGTCTGTAAACACCGTACACTTAGTACCGTAAAGGTAGTGCCTCCAAATCTTGAGTGCAAAAACTACGGCTCCCAACTCAAGATCATGAGTGGTGTAATTCTTCTCATGAACCTTAAGTTGTCGAGAAGCATAAGTTATCACTTTCTCGTTCTGCATTAACACAGCTCCAAGCCCTTTGTATGAAGCATCGCAATATACAACGAAGTTTTCTATTCCTTCGGGTAGTGCCAAAATTGGTGCACTGCAAAGCTTTTGCTTCAATAACTGAAAGGCAGCTTCTTGTTTCTTTCCCCATTCGTACTTCTGGTTCTTCTGTGTCAACTTGGTCAAAGCTTTAGCTATCTTTGAAAAACCTTCAAAGAATCTTCTGTAATATCCGGCAAGTCCTAACAATTGACGGATCTCCGTAGGATTTGTTGGGGTAGCCCAATCTCTTACAGCCTCGATCTTTGCAGGGTCAACCTATAATCCTTGACTATCAATGACATGACCAAGAAATTGTACTTTTTGGTTCCAAAAATCACACTTCAAAAATTTGGCATACAATCTCTCCTTCTTGAGTAGTTCCAGAATCGTTCTTAGGTGCCCTTCGTGCTCTTCTTTATTCTTCGAGTAAATCAATATGTCGTCGATAAATACTATCACAAACTTATCCAAATACGGTTTGCACACCCTATCCATGAGATACATGAATACCACAGGTGCGTTGGTTAATCCGAACGGCATTACTTGAAACTCATAATGACCATAGCGAGTTCTAAATACTGTTTTCGGGATATCCTCCTCCTGAACTCTAAGTTGATGGTAACCTGACCTCAGGTCAATCTTTGAGTAAAGACTAGAGCCTTGCAACTGATCGAACAAATCGTCGATCCTGGGAAGTGGGTAACGGTTCTTCACAGTTAACTTGTTTAGCTCTCTATAATCTGTACACATTTTGAAGGATCCATCTTTCTTCTTCACAAACAAGACCGGTGCTCCCCAAGGCAAGGAACTAGGTCTAATGAATCCTTTGTCTAAAAGTTCTTGCAACTGGTTAGACAACTCCTGCATCTCTGATGGTGCTAGTCGGTAAGGTGCTCGTGCAACTGGTGCAGCTCCTGGCACTAAGTCAATCTGAAATTCTACTTGACGTGCCGGTGGAAGTCCTGGTAAGTCTTCGGGAAAGACTTCAGGTGTAACACCCCCATATATTGATATACGCAGCGGAAATAAATTTGGGGTATTACTTCAGGTATTGTAGTCATAATAATAGAAAACGACTCAAAAGAGACGTTTTTAGATAAAATAGTTATCATTCATTTATTTATTCAGAGTTTATACAAAAGAGAGGTCTCAACGGAATATTATACATATAGAAGTACTTAAGTTTGAATGATAACATAATGGACACCCTTTTTATAAGAAATTCCATTGCCACTCCGTGCCAAGTCGTGCTTTAGTTGCCTGAGATAAAACATGCTAAAAGTCAACACAAAGGTTGAGTGAATCCATAGTGTTTAAATAATAATCAGTTGAACACAATTTAGATAGTAAAAATACTGCAGTACAGTATATTGCCTTAAGTCTCATGACACGCAAACCTTAACAGTTGGACATCATAAAAATGATGTTAGTACAGACATCATAGAGATGCTGTCTGTAACAGTGCCCTCGGGCAGGAGCTTGCCATTCTCCCGTTTGTTCTCAAATATAGTGCATTTGGTTACCTATCCGGCTAACACAAATGGGGCGTCGAATGCCAATAGATCTATTCACTATACTCGCGTTCACTCGCAAGTGATTAATGGTGCATGATATGAGGGTCTTTTGGTGGCAACAGTGGGAACTTAGGCAATATCAATCAGGATAGCATACAGAAAAATACTTGTGTTCAGGTTTGTAGCATGTATCTCCCCACGGGGTTGAAAATGTATAAAAGTGGGACTACGAACTCACCTTGATAGTACAGTAGTATGGTTGTAAAACTATTCAAGTTGTGTGAATAAACTGCTCCGACACGCGACCTGAGTTGGTATGTCAAGTTTCATTATGTTGTTGTCGTCCAAAACTTTATCAATGCATAATATTTTAGTAACAGTACAATATGTGTTTTATCGATAATTATTTGTGAATCCTTTGTGTGGGATTTGAACAACGTGTACGGTTAAATGAGAAAAGTACAAATGATAGATTTTATAATTTTGAAGTCTCTTCAAAAGTTAGCGGAGAATAAGTTTTATCATATTTCATTTTTAAGGTTGTTTGATTATTAACGAGACAAGGATATCCCATATATTGATCAAGTCTATATGTATTAAAAGTACATTCACTTCATATTATAGTTTTTAGTATTGACAGTTTATACCCTCAAAGTTTTATAAAATGACAATTTATACCCCTCAACTTTAGTGAAACGATGGTTTCTACCTTGGGGTTTCAAAAGTGACACTTTATATCCCTCGCTTAAATATGATTTCCATTAGAGGTTCTTTTTGTAACTTATTAATTCATAATTACACTTTTTATCCCCATACATTAATTTATTTTTAAATTTAGTCCTTTTTATATATAGATTTAGAAATTTGGCAAAACAGACCCTCCATGCATTTTGAAATTTTCATGCATAGTCCTTATTATATATTATTAACTAAATTTACATTTTTGGCACAATGAAGTTCCAAGTTTAGTATTTAACCCTCATGCATGCTTGTCATTACATACATAGTCCTTATTTCACAAATTTACGTGTTTGGATTCGAGAAGGATGTGGCTTGTTATGGCTTATCACTATGAGTTGTTTTAAGATTAAAAATAAGCTGTGAAGATCTTATTGATTTAGAACTTAGCTTATGGGCTTTTACAGCCCATAAGGTGCGTTTGGTTTTGTGTTCTCGCTCGTCCAAAAAGAAAGCAAGAAAAACAAGGCGAGGTCTTGGGTTTTCGGTGAAGAGTTTGTGGTTTTATAAACTTAGCTAGGTGATTATTAAAATGGCTTAAATGGTTAGCTTGAAGCTTTTGACGTGTGGCTTAAAAACGCGACTAAAGTGGGGTGTTTGGGTTGTGTCGCGACAAGAAAAAGAAAAAGAAATGAATACCGAAATCTTGCAAAACATTTTGGATTATGTTTGTGACTTATTAAAAAGTTTCTAGTTTATTTTAATGTCTTATTGTGTAGGTTAGAGCTTAAGATAAAAGAAGAAAAAGAAAAATATTCTTAAAGTTGTTTAGTTCTTGCTGTTGCGACACCAGGAAAAAGAGAGAACACGAGACAAGGTATTAGGAGTTTTTGGTTATGGTCTTGTGGTTTTATAAACTAGGTTAGGAGCTTATTTAGTTGGCTTAAAAGTTTGGCTCATGGCTTATAGCTTATTGGTTTAAAACCTGATCAAAGAGGGGCCTTTGGGGGCTGTTGCGACCAGGAAAAAGAGAGGAAACGAGACATGGTCTTAGGAGTTCTTGATCATGGTCTTGTGGTTTTATGGACTCGACCAGGAGCTTATTAAAGTGGCTAAAAAGTTTTGGCTTGTAGCCTTTTGATTATGGGTTAAAACTTTGGTCGAAAAAGGGTGTTTGGAGTGGTTTGCGACAAGAATAAAAGGAAAGTAAAGAAACTGTTTTTGATTTTTATGTTCTCACTAGACTATTACTATATGCAAGGGTTAATTGAAGTGTAAAAGAGATTTAAAAGAGGTCTTGAGGACTTACAACACTTAGGTACTTAGGAAGAAAAACGCCAAAGATGACTTCAAAATGGAACAAGGTTTATCCAAGGCTTCTAGTGCTCTAATGCAACTTGCTTCTCCTCTTCTGAGCTTAACACCAGTAGGAAAGAGTATGTGTTAGTGGTTTGTGTTTGAGAACTAAGGATGGAGTGACTTGTGATGGTTTAGGTCGACTTTATATAAGTAAGTCATTTGAGTTTGCATGAACTGAAATTGCCACATAATGCTTTGTAAACATGATAAGGAGCATGTTAATATGATAACATGGGGTTTGGTGAAGATCAGGTGGGTTTGCAATCTTGATCGAATAGTGATGCGCTCCAGAACAGTCAAGGTTTCTCACACAAGCCCGCCACTTGTGAATGGCGGACCGTAAGAAGCTTAAAACGGCTCAGGAACGAACTCAATGAAGATCTGAGGAGTATAGTGTTTCCCCGGGTCGTTATGTCCCAGCGAGCTATGCAATGGATTATCAAACGTATAGCGATCGGTAGATTTGAACGGAAAAGGAGATTGTGAATATGATTATAACTAAGGAAAAAGCCAACAAATAAAAACGGCTTAAATGCAAATTAAAGGAAATTAAAAAGATAAAATCTATTAAATAAACGCTATCACTATATTTAAAGTGATGAACGTTTAAAACTTGAAACTTAAAACTTACGTTTAAGTAAAATAACGTAAACGTACAAAATAAAAAGTGAGATCTAATAAATAAAAGTCCTAAAAATATGAAAAATACATTTTTACAAACCTAATGATATAAGAAAATTTATAGAAAAATAAAATTATTTTTATAACTAATTATCTAATTATTATTAATTAAAAACTATTTTTAACTATTTAATAATTACCTAAAATACAAGAAATTAGGAAATAAAGCTAGAAAAATAAAATTAAGACTTAGAAAAGTCTAAAATATCAAAATAGACTTTTCAAAACTATTTTTGTATTTTTATGATTATTTTTCTATTTTTTATGGATTTTAAACTATTTAAAACTAATTAAATTACTAAAAATTACAAAATAAACTATGAAAAATCTGGAAAATTACTTTTTTTACTTTTTATATTTATCTAAACTTAAGAAAATTGAAAAATTATTTTTTTGAACCTTTTCTTAATTTTTTGTATTTAAAGCTAATTAAAAATGCTTAAAAACTAATTTAAATTAAGAAAAATGCCAAACAAGCTTGGAAAAATCTGAAAATTTCAGGAAAAGTCTAAAATAATATTAGGAAGCTAGGAAAATTGGAAAAACATGGGCTTATATGAAGGAATTAGAAACTGATGAGCCAAGTGCTTATAAATAAGCACTTGGATAAGCCAAATGGAGTCCAACAGCTACCAAACTGAAACACAAGCTACAATGTGCTAAAGGAACTAAAATGGAACAAGAAACAACAAGCTAAACCCTCTGGATCACAAGCTCAACAGATTTGATGTATGAGCTTTTGAGCTTAAAACAGTGAGAGGGTGGGTACTTTAAGCTAGAATATAAGCACCTAAATAAGCTAGAAACATGAAAACAGGAATTGGAACTTGGAGAAGACCTGGGTGGCTATCAATAAACCCAAGGACAGACCTTGAGGAGCTCTAATGAGCCCTGTGCAGACATGCACAAACCTGAGAAAAACTCAGCATAAGCTGAGTTTTGCACAGGGCACTTAGGCCTTATTTGACAAGCTCTATTGAGCTTGTAGAAAAAATTACAAAAATCCTCTAAAATACACATAAGAAAATAGACCAAGAGTACTTTTCAAAACCACAAGTTACATTGAAATTGGCCCAGAACTGAGCTCATGAAAAATCAACCTATGTTGGCCAAAACTGACATTTTTAGCTTTTGACTTTTTAAGTAAAACTGAATTGTTGACTTTCTTGAGTTTTGATCATGATTTTTGAACTGAAGATGATATATTGAGATGGAATGAAGTTAACAAAAGAAAAGTTTATAAAATTTAAACACAAAAACAAGATTTGGACTTGATAAAACTCCAACAGTAAGCAAATGGACAGATTATCTGAGATTTTGACTTTGGAGGTTTGTATGCACAAGTTAATGACAGATATTAGCTAAAATGGACTACAAAGACTTGAACCAGCTAAAACCTATCACTGCAAGACCCTCTAACACAGTATAAATCCCAAATCCAAACACCCCTTTTAAAACTTGAAATACAAACTGAGATTGATAAGAACACTGAACTAGCTAGTACAATTGTTCAATCTGAGTTCTCATAACCATATTACAACTGTATAAACATATTCTAACTAGTGGTGACTAAAGATAAACATATAAGCATACAATGCAAAATGGATTTAAACTTGAAAAGTGAAATGCTCACTTACATATTTCCAACTGATTTGCAAGCTAAACCAAAACCCATTACTACACTAATTGAACCTAATCCAACCCATATCAGATCTGCAACACCAGTAACCATCACCATTGCAATTTGAGTCCATAGTTGACTTTTGTTGACCATGCATCCAAAATGTTAAAAACTGTTTCCAAAGCTTGTCCAAAGCTTAAATAAGCTTGATCAAACTTGTTTAAACTTAAAAGGAATCTAATAGAAGCTTGTAAATAAGATGATGAAACTGAAATTTTCCACAGTAGATCATAAACTTGAAACTTATATGAAAAGTGGAATTGTTGCTCAAAAGTACAATTCAATAATGTTTTTAACTTAATTGAAATACAAAAACACTGAAACTACAACATTTGATTAATACATTAAAAAAACGACATTAGAGAAAAAATGATAAAACTAACTACTACCCTCCTCTTCTCCTCTTGCCTCCTTTTTATACCCAACTGCATCTCTTTCTCTCTCTAAGCTAATCCCACTTCTAATTTAAGCCATTGGATCACTTAAACTGATCCTAGCCATCAATTGGATTTTGGCGGGAAAATGGATATTTAACATTTGTGTGAGATTGAGTGTGTAAAAGGTGGTAATCAAAGTTTCTTGGATGTAGTGTTTGGAGGGGGGACAAGGGAAGAGATAAGGTGAGGTTTGGTTGAGTGTGCAGGGTTTTAGCAGGAATCAAGTGGGGAGAAGACAGGGAAGGTATTTTTGGCGCGTGGGTGTGTTTTGACCGAGATTTGACCGGTTATTAATATAAAAGGAAGGGTCCAAAAGGTATTGTGGCAGGGGTCCAAGAGTTGGCAGGGGTCCAAAATTGTTTAAAAGGCTTTAATATAATAGGGACTAAAAGTGCCAAATCTGAAAATCAAAGGACCTAATCTTCCATTTCATCAAAGTTACTTCAAGGGACCATTAATGACAAGTTTCAAAAGTACAGGGACCAAATTTGTCATTTTCCAATTTTCCAGGGGCCGTTTCTGCCAAATTTCAAACTTGAAGGACCATTCTTGTAATTTTCTCAAACTTTTGATATTTTTCACCAAAGGACTAAATTTGACAAGTTATGATTTAAAAAGGACCTTTGGTGACTTTTCTTTTGAAATTTTGACTCAGGGACTATTTTTGACAATTTTAGAAACTTGGGGGACTGAAACTGCAATTTT
Organism: Chrysanthemum seticuspe; assembly: GCA_019973895.1. Taxonomy (NCBI): domain Eukaryota; kingdom Viridiplantae; phylum Streptophyta; class Magnoliopsida; order Asterales; family Asteraceae; genus Chrysanthemum; species Chrysanthemum seticuspe. The sequence goes on along the minus strand of BPTQ01000004.1, from coordinate 199,183,743 downwards.
TGCAAATTTGATATGTTTTTCATCTGATTTTGATATTTTTGCATTTAAAACACATAAAACACTGATTTGTGATATTTTGATCATTTTGATGCGTTTCTGAGTGTTTTCAGATGATTTTGCAGTTTATTTTGTACAAAAATGATGAGTATTTAGACACTCATCAAATAGCCTTTCAGGGGTACATGTGCTTGGTTTGAAACTTTAGTCAATTTGTAGCATATCTTCTAGACCAATGTGTAAGGAAAACTAGTTTGGTCTAATTGTGTTTACATATAGTCTTGATTGGCCTAGTTGGTTCGTAGGTAAGTTTAGTTTGGTTAAGTGTTTGTTGAATTTTGAACCAACAGGAACCAAGGCAAAGAAAATACTACTATTATTTAAGCTTAGGCCACTTGTACATAAAGCTAGGTATGTTGTAAGAGTAATTTACATTTTAGTTTTTAATTTTTGATTTATAATATAGTTTATATTTATATTAAGTATTTGTGCATTAGGGACTTGTACATGTGCATGAAAGGTTTGTACAATATTACTTTATAATAATTATATATATATTAATTAAGATTTGTGATTTTATTCGCATAAAATCATAGATTTGTAAATTAGGGTTTATCACGAGAAATAACGTAAGATTAGCTTTTCGTGCTATAAAAGCTTGTACATTAGCTCTGAGGTGTTGTACTTTAAGGTTTATAACTTAGTTATGTGAAATCATAGTCGTAATAGCTTAGGGTTTCGTGAAAATCCCTAATTGATATCAAACGTTTAATAATTGTACATTAACGAATTAACGTAAAGTGGCAAATAAAAGTTAAAAACTCTTATACTTGACATATAGGGATGTTTATTTGAAATAAACATAAGGCATGTTGGTGTCGGTTCGCGTGCGAGCAGTTTAGTAAGAATGTGAGTTAAATCACATTAACTAGTCGTTATGAACTAATAACATTTAAAAAAAATTATACGTAGAAAATGGATTATATTAATTTAGTGCAAAGTGAAATTTTACTAGTGGTTACATCAAGAAATTCCCGAACAATCGGTACATCTTCAAGTCACCTCTCTTCCGAATTCTTTTCTGTTATATTTGCTAAGAAAGCATAACAACCCTTCTTTATGTACTTCTCGGTTTTGATGCATGATATGATACTGAGTCTAGTTCCACTTCGTTCTCCACGAATGATCAAGGTTTCGCCGTTGTAAGGAAGATGAACAACTTTTTCATCACAAATGATTCTTGCACGATGCTTGGATAACCAATACATGCCGATAATGACGTCGAAACTTCCAAGTTCTACGGGCATAAGGTCTATATTGAATGGATGATTTAGGAAATTGAGAGTGCAACCATGGACAATGGTGTCGGAACTAATTAAGTTACCGTTAGCTAATTCGATGTTGTATGAAGTGTCTAGTGTGGTTGGTTAGATATTGAGTAAAGGTGCAAATATAGTGGACACAAAGCTTTTATCGGATCCCGAATCAAATAAAACTGATGCATAACGATTATTGATAAGGAACATACCCGTGACAACATTCGGGTCCTCCTTGGCTTCTCCTCCTCCCATAACATAAGCTCTTCCTTGTGCCATTCCACCTTGGTTCCTGTTCCCTTGATTCTTCCATTTTGGACAGTCCCCCTTGAAGTGTCCTCTCTCATCACATCCAAAACATGTCACTTGTGGCTTCTGATTTTCCATTATAGTTGGAAGCTTGCATTATTTGGTTTGATGACCCACTTTCTTACAATTCCCGCATAGAGTAGGGCAACGACCGGGATTATGATGACTTTGGCACCTTTTACACTTTGGTAAATTACCCGTGTAACCTTTCCTTTCCTTTGGGCCTGCAGCATAGGCCTTAGCAACTTCTTGTCTCTTTGGTGGTTGTTGAGTAACATTGCCACCTCGATTGTTGTCCCACTTTCTCTTGTTGTTGTTATTGTTATAGTTGGTGTAGTTGTTTCGGTTGTTATTGTAGTTGGTGCAAGTATTGTTGTTGATGTTGGTAATGTTTCCCCTCTTTACAACTTGAGCCATGAGTTTTTGAGATACTCGGATAGATTCTTCAATTGTTTGTGGATCAAAAGAAATCACATCACCTTGAATACTTTGCGGAAGTCCTTCGATGAAACTTTCCAGTAGTTTCTCATTGTCCGATACCATCGATGGACATAGTGCAGCCAACTCTTGAAACCTTCTGATGTAGGTCTCGATGTCATAACCAACAGTCACTAACTCATAAAATTCCGTTTCCAATTTATTCACCTCAGTGCGCGTACAATACTTCTTAGTCAACAACCTATTGAATTGATCCCATGTGAGCTTGTAAGCATTTTCCATACCAATAGGTTGTGCATAAGAATTCCACCATGACATTGCCCCATCTAAGAGTGTACTAGTAGCGAACTTAACCTTGCAGTCATCTGGGCAATTACATAAAAGAAATACATACTCCATTTTCTCAAACCAACGGATCATAGCAGTGGCTCCTTCTGTGCCTTTGAATTTTGTGGGATCACCGCTCTTAAAGTCCTTATATGAAAAATTTCGAACTCTAGTCCCTGCAGCAGTAGCAAGCCTGGCAGCTTCAGCAGTAGCCGCAGCCTAGGTAGCAGTAGCAAGTCTAGCAGCTTCAGCAGTAGCCGCAGCCTCAGCAGCAGTAGCAAGTCTGGCAGCTTCAGCAGTAGCCGCAGCCTCAGCAGCAGTAGCAAGTCTGGCAGCTTCTGCAGCAGCCGCAGCCTCTGCAGCAACAGTTACTGTTGCTCGTTCTTTCCTTAGTGCCTCGGCTATACTATCCTTTACATACTTTTGGATATCAGCTTGTGTCATTTCTGGTGCAGCTTTCTTTGGCGCCATAACTCTTCAAAACCATAAGATGAAACAATGATGAGAACTCATAAGTAGAAACAAACATTACACATAAATATCCACAACCACAACATGCATAATATAAATGAAATCACAACAGTACAACCACAAAATATCACAAATATAATCACAACAAACGTGAATAATATACATGAAAATTTCGGCCTACATGGACCGATATTATATATAGCACAACCATTCCTACATAGTAGAGTCAACACTTGATACATTTGTTTGTACAACAACCAAAAGACTACAAGTTCTTTAAACTATGTCACACACCTCGTGACTAGGATAATAGTAGTAAAACTAATATGATATAAGTCTAATCTAGGCATCTCCTGGTGCTCCGCCTGATCGACTCTGAAGCTCTCGAACCTGTTCAGTCAAACTGACAACCATATCCGTCAAATCACTAATCTGACGCTGAGTAGCAGCATCCCTACTCTCCCAAGTAGCATTACTCGCACGTGCTAATGCTAACTCATGAGCCTGTCGCTGGTGCTAATCCTGCGACATCTGAGCTCTATCAAACAACTCTGGCATCTCCTGCCTCAACTCTGTAATGTGCTCACGGTTTACTCGTTGTCTAGTCTCCAACCCCTGATAAGAAACATCAATGGAAACCCTACCTAAAACTAAACCCTCAATCTCCTCCTCCATAGCCTCAACTCGACTTAAAGGAATCTCCTCTAGCTGTCTTAAAACCCTGCCAATCTGCTCCTGTTGATGATCTAGTCATGTCCCTAGTGTGGTAATAGTAGGCTGTCTAGCAGCAGCAGCCCTAGAACTCTCACCAATCTCAAACCTAGCAGGTGGTGCAGTCTCAGTAGTGGGTGGTATAGGTATGTCAAGTCGTGCACACTTCTTGAGTGGCAAGTCCGATATGGGTGTAGGACCCTTGAGATGTGATGGTGTGGGTGGTGCTCCAGATGATGATGAAGATGATGATAATGGCGATCCTAGTGGTGAATTAGAGGCCGATGATGATGATGGAAGTGGTGATGGTGGATGAAATATAACCCTCTTTCGCGCTGTCCTGGGGCGCCTGGGAGGTACAACTGGAGTATACTGAATCAGGCTGTGAGTAGGACTAACTGGTGGTGTAGGTGCAACTTCGCCCTCCTCAAAGGGTTTAGTCTCAGTATCAGAATATATGAGTGGTGAGTCTGGTGTAGAGCCAACTGATGTTAAGGCTATAGTAAGGAATGACAAGGCATCCTCCATGTCAGAGTCTGATAAGACATCCTCCATGTCAGAGTCTGATAAGACATCTTCCATGTCAGAGTCTGAAGAAATGGTGATGGGATGGGTATCTGAAGACATCTCTGTGACAATCGATGAGAAATGAAAGTAAATAAGCCGCATAATGTGCGTATGAATCCGCATGTAAAGTGAATATGCACTTATAATGAAATGATGAGATGCTATGATATGTAGTTATAGTCTAGGGTCAATGATGCAACCTAGTTCTCTATAACCTTTGCTCTGATGCCAATCTGTCACACCCCCAAAATACCTGTTTTGTAGCGGAATGGAATTCCTGGGGGATGACTGCCATAGCATCACAGTTACAGTTATATTGAACGACCTAAAGTGTCGTTTTAAAAACACATCGTTTGATATATATAAAAGCATTCAGAGTTACAAAAGATAGGTCCCAAAAGGTAGTCAACGTTTTCGGAAATAAGTTTGTTACAAACCAAACGATGTTTTAAAGTTGCCATAATATACAAGTGAGACGCGTCGTCACCGCGACTCTATGATAGGTCCTTATGCATGCCATGATGTATATGCCTTAGATACCTGAAAATACATTGCTAAAACGGTCAACAATAATGTTGGTGAGAAATCATAGGTTTATGAAAAATGTTTTATACGACTACCACAAGTATAAGTCATGTATGACAAATATGTCACATAAAAATGTTACAATTGCTATAAGCACATGACACCGAAGCTAGACTGATCATGATGTTCGCCCCGACAGAGTGTTTGCCAAACAACTCAAATTCTGATAAAAAATGAAATGCATCCGTTTGACCAGTTGGAACCACCAACCCGGGTGGAGGAGTCACCCTCAGTAGATCTATTCACTCACCCTCGCTTACTCCGTAATTAACGGTTCATGATTATGATATGGGGACATTCAATTGGTAATGAGGTAACTTAAGCAATGTAAATGAATTTGATATACTTGGGCTCGTAATAAAAATGATGTGCAATGTATTCTCCCCCGTAGGTTTGAAATAAAGTATAAACTTGAAAGACGGGGCTATGAAAACTCACTTGATACAATGATATGATGGAAAAAGTGGATACACTGAAATGAGGCGCAATCTCTAACCGCGACCTATTATGAACGATATGATCTAATATAAGTTATGAAATAATGTTATGCATGCAAACTCATATGATATCCATACCACTTGTGCATTTTTGAAAATAAAGTTTATCGTCGAAAAATAAGTTTATAACGTCTCGTCAAGTTATAAATTACTTTACAAGTACTTACGTTGAAATGATATCCTACTATAGTCGTTTAGTGATTTATTAAGAAATTATAGTTTTTCGTCGTAAAACAATATAATTTGACAACTCATGAAAATGGCTAATTTTGAGTGATCGTATATTATTCGTTATACTTTCGCTTGACAAACGGTTGAATACTTTGGAAAATAGAATAGGCGAACTCACTTTTACTTGTAGACATCGTTTTCTCAAAAATATTCTATCGATATGAAAAATGACTCCAAACATGGTCACTTGCGATAACCATTTTGGTCTAATAAAATATGTAGTGTTATTACTTGTGTAAAATAGTTACAATAGCCATATTTAAACGAGTGTAACTTAGTCGTTATAAGTCCGTTTTCTACGTTTTATATATCCTTGGTTTCGTGTTAACGTATACTAATATATTTTTGATAAATCGACTCATTTAGATAATGCTTAAAACTCATTTTTGCCCCTTAAATAATCCTTGACAGCTTGCAAAATTTCAGAAAATTAGTTTTCGTCGTAAAACTTGAAAATAGCGTAACTTATTTGTTATAAACCCGTTTTAACCCGTTCAAGCGACCACGGTTTCGTTTTAAAGTCTATTTTCTGAAAATATAAACCAAAATAATCCATGACCTTTCGAAATTTCCAGATTTCACAAAAATGAACAGCCCTTAATTATAAGTTGTCGAAAATGATTTTTCTAGGGTAATACTTGTTCTAAACCATTCCAATCAGCACCAAAACTATTCTAAACCTACCATACACCTTCTTAGGGTGTCATGGGTTTCTAAACTTCATCAACAATGATAAGTTTTATGTGAATAATTATAGGATAGTTTATACTAATAATAAGTAATAAAAACAAGTAAAAGTGGTATAAATACATATGACGAGGCATTCAGAACCCGTGCTACACACGGCCTATCGCAGATTTTTGGATCGGATTATGAATAATAGGATTGTTTGGCTGTTTGTTTTGTGTTTAGGTTTATGTACTTTTGTTTAATCTATCATATTTGAATGGAAATGGTATGGATGTATTATGTATATATTAAGTTTATGAATGGATTTACTGATTCAAGGTTCAGTTTATGTATGCATATTTATAGTTTAGTATGCTAAGTGAAATATTTATACTTTGTTCTTTAAAATTTTAAGGATATGAATTATTTTTTTGTCTTTTGTTATGGTTCCCGTGTTATTTGCAGAGTTTGAATTTAATAGTTCATCACATAATTGTTGTGTGTTTTGTCGGGTGTATGCATATTTATAGTTTAGTATGGTGAGGGAAATAATTATACTTTGTTATTTAAAAATTTAAGAATATGAGTTTTTATTTTGTTTATTGGAATAAGAAGCATTGTTGTTCTATCTAATTTACTATAGTATAATTTTAGGTAAATTTTTTTATTATTTGTATTTTAAGTTGTGAATGTATCTTATATTTTGTAAGTACCACTTTGTTTTGTAAGTTGTTATTATCATAAGTTGAAGGGTTGAATGTGTTATTATTAAATTCATGTATGAAACCTATTTGATGTTTCTGCATGGGAAAATAAACCATCTCTGCAAATTAATTGATGAGTTTATTTTTGTAATCATGATTCACGACTATTGGTTTCCATCTCGATTCATCTATAATTATTCATTAGGTTGTTGTTTTTTATACTTAACTTTATACCTAAAAAAATACTTGTGCCATAATTATTCAATCAATGGCCAATGCTGATGAAACCCCTCTACTCAATGAACTAAAAAATGTTTCTGAAACGCAGGAATTGCACAAAGCTTTCAAATTTCTATATGGTCATGAGCATGTGGAAGACGAACTTTTTATAAGGTTTCTTGGAGAAAGACGTGATCAACTTCAAACCACAATCCAACAAAAATCTGATCGATTGGCAGAGTTATGGTCTCTCAATCATGATGAAGAGGAGTCTGCTGGTGATGTCTATGAATGTGAGCATGAGGATCTTGTCAGGCTGCGTAGGAGGTTGGAGGTTGTTACTGCCCTCTTGCTTGAGCTTCGTCAAGGGTTGACCGAAAAGGAGAATCACATCTCCATTCTTGAAGTTTATGATTAGGTGTTTGTTGGAGTTTTTTTTTGTATATTTCATCATCATGGTTCATCTTTTGCTGTTTTAAGTTATTATCAGTTGTTGTTTAATGATGATGATATAATGAATATGATGTAAATCTTTATTATTATATCAGAAATGAATATTATCTTTTAATCTTAATTTCATTGGTGTATTTTTTTTTTCTTTCCTAATTTATTTTATATAAAAAAGTTGGTGCTTTTTCTCTCACACATAGTGTAGTCAACACACATTATAGTGAAAATAGGCGATTTAAATTAGGGTTTTTATCTAAATTTGGGGATATTCAATTTCACAATATTCTTTTGAAATTAAAGCATATTATCAGTTTAATTAAGAGTGTGGAATCAATTGTTATGAAAGGATAGCCGAATTTATGTACAGGTAATTATAATAAGTGCTGTTTATTATGGATTTGGTATTTCTTTGTTGATTGTGCAAGGGGGTCTCATATGTTGATTTTATGAAAGGGGTAGTTGTTTGAGATTTTATTTTATTTTTTATGAAAACATGTACTCAGAATTGGGTTGATGGATGCTTGGAGATGCACAATTGTTTGAAACCTCAATTGGGAATTGTGTTTTATGTCAAATTTCCAGTGGATGATCGAATGGCTAGTTTACTTTTTATAGTTTTAATTTTGTTTTAAATCGTTGTAATTATATATTGCTTTATATTTATCATCCTTGCTGAATTTGTATATGAATGATACTTAGTGGCTAATCCCTTCAATAAGGTTTACTAAGTGTGCTTGTTTCCAAATTTGTGATTGATAGGCATATATGGGAATTTTGAATTTTTAACTTGTTTAGTGTTGTAATAGGAGGATGCATTTGGATTAGTTGGTGTGTCTATGTTGAAATCTTTGGTTTATATTAGTTCTTAGATTGTTAGATAGTATGGATTTCAAAGTTTGGTTGAAAGTATGAAGTAAATCTCAGTTTACGATTGAATTTTGTGAATGTATATGTCTAAACAAAGAATTGTTCTCAAACAGAAATATAATTATTCAAATAAGTTGTTGAAAGTTTCCTTGTAAACAATATTACGGGTTCGACCCTTGAATTCACCTTCTTCATCTCCCACCATAAGTATCTTTAGACCATTAGGGGTTGTAACCCTGGACGCTGCAACATAAAGTTGTCCGTGACTGAACACGGGAGTTGGCAGATAGACGCCTACATATGTAAGTGACTGCCCTTGACTCTTGTTAATTGTCATTGCGTAACATGGTTTCACTGGAAACTGCCTCCGCTTCATTACGAATGGCCATTGTGTTTGTGTACTTGTTAGTGTTATTCTTGGTATTAAGACGGTTTCTCCAATCTTTGAACCTGTTAGGATTTTGGCACGTAGGACAAACTGGCCTAGATCAGTGATGATTAGCCTTGTTCCATTACACAACCCCTGTGTTGGATTAACATTCCGCAATAGCATTATTGGTAGGTCTGTTTTTAAATTCAGCTCGTGGGGTGGCATCCCTTGTAAATTTAGCGAATTTAAAAACTCTGTTGGGTATAAATTCTGTTGATACAACTGATCAGTTGATGCTTTGCATACTTCATCTGCACTCTTGTAGGTAATAGTTTTGCCCTTTAATTGTTCAAACATGTATGCGTTAATAGCATCAGCGTCATCATTTCTTGGTGTTAGTATTGCTCGTTCTTTGAGATATGCATCTTCAACTTGTCTAGTAGTAAAATCAGGAAATGTTGCCTTAACTATCTGAGCAATAGGAGCATTGCATGTTTCGATAATGAAATCCTCGGGAATCTCAATCCAAGTAGGCTCATCTTCCTCTGCTTTGCTTATTGCTGGCAAGTTTCCATCGCCCAACTTTAAAACCCATCTGTTGAATTCTTGCTTTCTTGAGTTAATTGAACCATCCGGTGAAATTTCATTCACTCTCATGCTGCGTGTCAGTGTGAAAACTTTGCAAAACTTCCACAAATGTGAACGATTTATGCATGCTTGCACTACTTCTTGACGTTTGCCTTTTGTGATGACTGGTAATATTTGTCTGAAGTCACCTCCAAGTAACACTGTGAGCCCACCAAAGAGTTTTTCTCTTTTTTCTTTGTTTTCATATCCTAATATATCCCTTAGCGTTCTGTCTAGCGCTTCAAAAGCATACCTCTGAGTCATAGGGGCTTCATCCCATATTATTAGCTCAACATGCTGTAATAATTCTGCTAAGTGCGTATTTTGTTTAATCCCACATGTGCTATTTTCCATTAGCTCAAGCGGGATAACAAATCTACTGTGAGCGGTTCTACCTCCAGGAAGTAGCAATGACGCGATTCCTAATTAAATATTTTAAATTTGTCATAAGTTTAATAATGTAATTGTTAATTATTTAATCAAGTATATAGAATTTTATGAAAGGTTTACCTGAAGATGCAACTGCTAACACAATCTTCTTTTTTGATCTTAATCGTGAAATTAAGGTTGTATATAAGAATGTCTTTCCTGTACCTCCGGGTCCGTAAACAAAGGAAAACTCCCTTTTTTTAGAATGGACTGATTCAATTACATGCTCATATATTAATTCTTGCTCGGGGTTTAATAACGAATGCAGCTGATCATGTTCAATCTTACTTTCTTTTGAATCAAAGTCGAGTGCTTCTCTAATCAAACGATTATCCAAATTAGTTAGGAGGTTTCGATTAGGTTGTGGAAGATCAGGAAAATCTTTTAAAGATCTCCCGTTTCTATTTAACAACTGCTGAATTTCTATCAAGCAGTAGTTTTTTTATTTGTTCCTCTGGTAACTCTAACTCAGGATAGTTAAAAACTTTACGCTTGTGGTGTAAGATATCTTCTGAAAAAATCTCCCATGTTTCTTCCCAAAGCTTTAATGGTTTACTAACATCGCAGAACAACAAAATTGTTACAAACAGGTCCCGTAGCTTAGGACCTAATGTCCAGAAGCTTGCTTCAGTTATAGCTTGTGTCCATTCATTTTCGTCATTGAGAAGGCCGTATGCGAAACATACTTCTTTAAAAGTTCCATAGACCTTTTTGTTAACAGTCATTAACTTTTTAAAAGATTTAGGGCCTCTTACCACATTTAGCAACATTCTGAGATAGTAACGCTCCCCTGAAGCTGGGCTTGTGTAAAAAATCCGACCAATACTTTTTTTCAGTTTACAGATTGATTAGAATGACACCAATCTCTTGCCATTCTAAATGCTTTTGCAACTGCACTCGATTCATCCAACATGGTAATCAAACTTTTGACGATGGACTCATCCACTTGATCATTTATTTCATTATTCATGAAAGCATTCATACGATTCCTAGGTTCATTCTGTGTATCAAAGAAATATAACTGAGCATACCTGGGTTGAACTCCTTGTACAGGTAGGAGTGACCCAATTAGATGATAATTTTGCCCATTTATTCTAAATGTATACACACCCCTTCTATTATTTATTGAATGATCTATCCTTGCTCCAAAGGTTGTAAATGTGAACATCCCATTATACACTCTGATTTTTTCTCTAAATTTTGTAGTTGTAGGATTTGTGAAATCAAGGAGAGTCTTTAATGGCAATGGTGGTTCTTTGAATTTCGGTAGCAAGACTTTACCATCCTGGCAGCATAGTGAAAAAGTAGGATTCATAGGTTTTTTTATCTTTATCAATTCTCTCTTCATACCACATGTTTGCATTACAACTATAGCATTGATAAGATGGTGGTCCAAGCTTAGCATAAGAAACAAAAACACCTATATTAAAAAGATAATAAGTAGTAAAATTTTAAATAAGTTGGTTATTTTAAAGATCTACATAATCTGAAATTCATTTTTTTTAGAAATACCTGATGATGTGAGGGATGCTTGTTTTGGTAGTATCCTTGATTCACTTGTTCTTCGTCTACCTAAAAAGTCACAGATGTTGAAAGTGATTTGCATATAATTTAAAATATTGAATTAATATATAATATTTTTTTATATATATGATTTAGAGCCATTTTTATGTATTTAATACCTCCACGCCTGTGGTTTGTCTGTGTAACAACTTGTTGGGATGGTTCCTCTGCAATAACATATTTGATTCTTATTGATAATCTTATTGTAAAAAAATTAATAAAATGTGCAACAAAGGATTTGTGTGATTACCTATCTCTGGAATGTGTATTAACTTCAGCCCACAGTAACTTTGGTAACTCCCATCTTTGTTAACAATTGTATGTGATTGTATGCTGATTTTATTGTTGAGTATGTTAGAGAAAGATGGAATATTATTATCCATACCTAACTCACATTGTCTAATGTAAAGATTTTGATGCTTATGGTTCATAATCATGTAATTGAACACTACAATTAATATGAATAGGAAAAGACAGGTCTCTTTATATACAAACAGTTATTAATCTTCATTAAGAAGATTTGTAACCTACACGTCTCTTCATATGCAGGCATGCAGGCAACTATTAACCACTACTTGGTAATTTCTAACTTCTATATCATCTTTGTGATTGTAATAAATTAGGCTGCAATCGTTATTTTTCATTTTAGTTATAGAATATACAAAATTTATTTAGTGAAATACTTCTTAGCTTCACAACATAACATACTGTTTAAGATATAAAAGTTGTAGATTAATTCTTCTTTGAAATTTCTACAATTTAGACTGTATTATTGATTTCATTTCTATATATTCCAATATTGTTTAATTTCTCATATGTGAACAACATTGACTACATTTTGATTTATTAAAATGAAATTTCGTTACCTTTATTATACAATCCAAGTTTTTTTACTGACTAATTAGCATTGAGATGCACTTATTAAATTTCAAACATTGCTTAAAAATCAGAGTTGGTCCTATTTTTGTTACAACTTTTATAACTGGATTACATATATTTGAGTATGTATTTCATGCATAACTGTTTGACAAATATTAGAGTTTGAATTTTAAGCATAAGCGGAATTTTATAACTTAGTCACCAAAAAAAAGTAATATCAAATATTCGTTGTGTTTAAAACACCAAAATTATTCATTAAAAAACAGACTAAAACAAATTTCTTTGTCTAAATGACATATTCCAACAAACTTTTGAGGTCATTTCCTCTTTATTTTTCTAAATCTTAACAACCAAGATGTGTCTTCATCGTTTATTGATGCTTCGTCATTAATTTCATTTTCTTTCAGAGTTATGCTTTTGGTGAGGCTTCTTCCTCTTCTGATCAGAATCAGTCATAACATACCTAAAATAGTAAGATTTTCATTGAACTTTTGATTATATTTCTGTTTAATGTTTGTTATTTAATGGTTGTAAAGGTTATTGAGAACCAACCTTTTATTTTTCTTAGACTCTGTAGATTTGGAATGTGTGGCAATTGTTGGAACAGACAATTCAAGTGGGCATATAGCACAACATATGAAGCTCTCAAATATTCCATGATCATAGTAGGTGTGACTCTTGATTTCAAAAATGTGTGTTGTACCAATGAGGTTGGCTAGTGGTGGTGGCAAGATCCTCCTACGCTCATCTGAAGGCTATAAAGGAAGGTTAGTAAAAGGGTAATGCGTGAAAAATTAAAAATGTTTCATACTCACATCGTGATCCATTAGCTTGAATGATGATGCTGGAAACTTTACCAACTGAGTTGCAGGTTCATCAAAAAGAATAAACACAGCTTTATCAGTATTGTCAAACACGTCTAAAGCGAGCCTATACCTGTTATATGCATGTTTTACAGGTACGTTAGCGATTAGATGTTTTTTAGTCCAAATAACATTACATAAGTATAAACTATAATATCACCTCATATGATAGTATGTAAATTGCTTTTCACATCCATTACACCAAAAATCTCCTCCCATTCTGGTTGTACCTTTTTGACATTGTTTTCCACCACATGATGGGAATCGCCATCCCTTTTCAGTCCTGATATTTCCAATCGTTGCTTTCAAATGGAAAGTTGGCAACTGTAGATGAGGAGTTGTTTAACAAATGTGCAATAGGATGGTAATATAGGTATGGGAATATGAGACTATTACTCACATCATTCATTTGATTACGTGACAGCATCAAAATGGTTTTGATTGTTCCATCTTTAGGGACACAATCCTTAATACATATTCCAGCCTTTATCTGCCCAACACCACTAACAGATAGAAAATTCGTAAATAAATATATATTACTGTACTCATTTTTTAACCATGCTCATTGATGTACAATTCTCATTACTCTAACACTGAAGCAAAAATATATATAAATGCTTACCCAGAGGATGATTTAAACTCTTTAAATGTAGGTATGTTAGCTTGGTCAATATCCATGGCTGATGGACTTTTGGATAGATTCAACTTATCTGGAACGGGATGTACAAATTCAGCTTTACACGTTTTACATCATTGATACAGATAAGTTTGAAAGTTATAGGAAAAAACATACTGTAGTAATGGTATGCACTTGTAGAATTTATGACAATAGGACACATTACTACGTGCTTCATTTTATTGTCAATAAGAAAATCACCTAACCCTCCCCATAATGTTACCCGTACTGCCTGTCCCCTGTTGCATATGCAAGAAACTTTTAAGTTGGTAAAAGCAATATAACATTTTAGATACTGTTTATTTTAATTATCCGCATAATAATTGTGCTAACCTATGATTTGTTAGGTAGAAATCAAGATTTTTGGAACCGGTCTTTTTGTGGTTCATCTTGGCAATGTTGGTCACATACCTGCATACATCTGAAAGGTAATAGTGTAAGTCTTAAGGAAATAGATCATTTATCATAAAAAATTATTTGCTATATAAAATTAATACAAACTTACCAATAAGAGATTTGTTCCTTATAGGTTTCATATTGTCAATATGAACCTTTACCAAAGGATACCTAACATACTGATCATAAAGGACGGAAGTCTTTCTTAAGTGGGTTTTACCGTCAAATTCAAGCTTAAAGGTATTGTTTTTTCTAACGCGACATTCTTCTTTGTTAGCCCACACAACAAAATCTTCTATTGCGAATAGACCACCTTTTTCTAACCCATGAAAATTGTATGCTATAGTTGCATTCGCAGTGCAGTGGATTACATTGCCCTGCAATAATATTGTGTGGAAATCAGTAAAAGTGCAGTAAACTGTAAACAACATGTTTAATCATTACCGTTGGATCAGAGACAACAAAATCAGTATTCAATAGATGCGCATTTGTAGCTTTGACATCCCATATCGTGCAGAGTGTAACAACAATGTTCCCGGCTGAATCACCATCCAACGCATCAATGAACACCTGGGGAGGTGAACATCCATGTTGGTCAGTCATTGTATGGAAATATCAAAATGTAGTTATGCCCAGATAAAGTCATGCAGGTAAAATTTATATACACCTTCATGGCAGCATTTAAGCACATATAATGATTATTAAAATTTTCCATTGAAGGGTTTTTTGGTTCATATCCTTCTTGATATAAATTCCTCAGCCATTGTCTTAACAACAATTAATCTCATATAATGAGTATTTAAACCTCCTTAATGGAGGTTAATAGCTTCTTAATACCTGCATATGAATAGACTGGTGGGTTACAAAATTGATTAAGTTCTCATTTATGTACAATTTTCATTACATTTTGCTTCCTTAAAATGAAGGTCCAGTATCCTTTATTATACAATCAGATAATTTACTTGTGTACTCAATTCCAAACTTCATATAAGTTTACCAAGATATTGGTTTTATTAGCATTGAGATTAACTTATTGAAGTTTAAACCTGCCTTAAAAATTATAAATTTTATAATGTAGTATTGATACTAAGTTTATAAGTATAGAGTTCAAAATATTGGTTTTACTAGCATTGCGATTAACTTATTGAAGTTCAAACCTGCCTTAATAATTATAAATTTTATAATGTAGTTTTGATTCTAAGTCTATAAGTATAGAGTTGGAGTTTTTTATTTTGCAGATAAATTGTTTATGGTTGTTAATTGATAAATCAAACATTTTTAGCATATGTTTTTTATTTATGAATCAATAGTTAGTTTCATTAGGCAAAATCCCAAATTATAAAAAGATGTAGAATGCTCTTACGTGACACTGAAAGGTAAATTCAGTATTGAAGTTTGAATTTCAAGCATAACTTGATCACATATATTGGAATATGAATTTCAAACATAACTGAATCACATATATTGGAGTTATTGGAATCTGAATTTGATACATAACTGAATCACATATATTGGAGTCTGATTTCAAGCATAAGGTGAATTTTATAACTTAATAAGCAACCAAAAGTAATATCAAACATTAATTTGGTTTAAAACACCAAAATTATTGAGTGAAAACAGAGTCAAACAAACTTCGCTTTCTAAATGACATACTCCCATAAACAATTGGGTCATTTACGCTTAATTTTCCTAAAAACCTAAAGACTAAGTTGTGGCTTTGTCGTTGACTGATGCGCCGTCATTAATTTCATTTTCTTTCATAAGATCAGCTTTAGGTGAGATTTCGTCATCTTCTGTTTCAGAGTCGGTCACAACACACCTGAAAAATAAGATTTTCACAGAAGTTTTGTTAATATTTAGGATTTATATTAGGTATGTTTGTATCCATTTGCTACAAAATTACCTTCTTTGTTTTTTATTTTGAGAAGCAGATACATATTCGCTCCAAGCTTCATCAACATGTGGTAACTCTGTGTCTGAATCTTCATATTCCAACCTATAATAACGCCACATTAAATAATGTTTTAGTGGTAAGAAATTTTCATATATTACTTTATAGTATTGAAACTTTGTGATACCGTTTTTTTTTGTCTCCTCAACAAATTTCATTGGAGTAGGCAAACTTGGGTTTTTGCACAAAGTCTTTTTTGACAATTTTGTCATAAGGGGGCTTGAAGGCGTGCTTTCTATTTGCGGAGTGCTTGAACATTTGAGTTCTTCATCTGCAGGGATAATATTCCAGCATGTGAAGCTCTCAAAAGCACCATGTTCAAAATACGTGGATGTCTTGACTTCAAAAGTGTGAGTCATCCCTATTAGATTTGTTATTGCGCGGGGCAAGTTGAAACCTTGTAACTGTAGTTGAAAGTTACGAAAAAAACACAATATCTTTTAAATTTAATTTATAATTGTATATAAGTATCTAATATATTAAGAATTTAATTTATTATTGTACCTCATCGTCATTTCCCAACAAAGTTTCTGGAGAACACTTCAACAAAAAACGGGCGGGTTCATCAAACAGAACAATCACAGTTTGTTCAGTATGGTCCGACACATCCATTTCAATCCTGAATCTGTTAACATCAGGTAGCATACATAAGGTATTCAATATTATGTAATTTACTATAATTCATGGAAATTGCTAGTCTAAAATCGGTTTACCTTAAAACTGGGTACTCAGTGTATTTTTTACACGTTTCACACCAAAATCTACCATTCTTTCGGGTTGCACCTTTTTTGCACTTATTGTCACCACATGATGGGTAGTTCCATCCCTTTCTAGTTCTAACATTGTTGATCATCACTTTACAGTTGTAGGTCATGGACTATAAAATGGATATATATTAAATAAAATACCAATTGACCAACTTGTGTAAATAAGCAAGTGTAAAGATAGAAGCTTACATTGTTTTTCTTATTGCGGCCCCAAATCAACAAATTCTCAAGCGTCCCATCTTTTGACTCTGAACAATCAACAGGCACTATAGCTTTACCTAATTCCACATAACTGTAAACAATATACATGCTAAACATTAATAAATGATAATTGTATAAAATAACATAGCAACTATTTATTTAGGATTACCTCATTTCAACTTTTAGATTTATCAATGCAGGGATGTCCTCATTGTCATAAATCAAGGAGGAAGAGCTGCTTGAAAGGTAGACCTTATCTGCACGGGGTGGACATTGTGATGAAAATTAGCAATAAGGTAACATAGCGCTACAAAACCATATTCTATTGATACTCACTGTTATAGAGTTTAACATTAAGAGAAGTTACAACAACCGGACATAGGCCAACATGTTTTGTTTTCTTTTCAATCAGGATGTCACCTAATTCACCCCAAAGAGTTACTCTTATTGATTGCCCCCTGTTTTAGGAAATAAAAAAGCAATTGTTATTTTAACTTTCTTAATTTGCTAAGACAAAAAAATATGGAAAGCAAAACACCTCTTGTTAGCCAGATAGAAATCGAGAGTCCGTGAACCACTCTTTTGAAATATTGTCCTCCCAACATTTGTAACATAGCCTGCGACATCTGCAAGTATCCAATAATGTATAGTAAGAGCAAAATATAACATGGCACCAAAAACCGTTTAAGAAAGAATGTTTAAACAAAAAGCCTAACCTATTAGATTTTTATTGTTTGTAGGTTCAATTTCATCAAAATCCGCAAGCTCAAAAGGATATCTCACAAAACCCTTAGGGCTGACAGAAACTTTTCTAATGATTGTGGAACCATCAAATTCAAGAATGCATGGATCCTGCCTAATGATACGATAGTCATCCTTGTTTGGCTGCACAATAAAATTCTTGATAGAGTAAACACCTCCTTCTTTTAAACCTACAAAATTGTGCGCTATATTACTCCTTGCAAAGCAATGCATCGCCTTACCCTGAAAAACATTGCATCAGAATTCAATATCCCCATTCTATATGCATAATTGTAAATGTAATGTTTACTTACCTTGGCATCACTAACAACAAAATATGTGCTCAAATACCTCCCAGTTACTGCATTCACATCCCACATTCTACTGATCATAACAACAATTGTACCACTAATACCCGTTTCGAGTTGCTCCAAAAATAACTCACCATTATGGTCGGCAACATGAATGGATTTGCTACCCGAAGACTGGATGGACATGGAGTTGCTACCGGAAGTTTATTGGACATGGTAACTTTTGCTGCAATTCTGGTTTGAAAGCAAAAAAAATTGATGATTATGGTGGTAAAAAAATATATGCATACTGTATTTATAGTTACAAAGACAGGTACCTTCATTAAGAAGGATTGTAACCCACATGTGTCTTCATATGCAGATATTAGGAAGCTATTAACCACCATTAAGAAGGTTTGTAACCACATGTCTGTTCATATGCTGGTAATTAGTATTATGAAAAAAAAGAGAGGTACCTTCATTAAGAAGGATTGTAACCCACATGTCTCTTCATATGCAGATATTAGGAAGCTATTAACCCCCATTAAGGAGGCTTGTAACCACATGTTTGTTCATATGCTGGTAATTAGTATTAGGAAAAAATAATAACTCGGATTTATATCATGAACAGCATTAGCGTGTTGTACTCTATGCAATCTTGACGCCTCCGCATTCAATTAGAGGGGACAATCTTATAGTATGTATGATACTTGCATGTTTTTGTACTAGAATGATAAAATAGCTCAAGTAAGATGATGAAAGTGTAATAAAAATTTATGAAAAGCTTATTAGTAGTATGATGAGGTTTAAGGTAACTAGGTACTAATTACTTCTTGGTTTTTATTTCAAAACCTTATATAGAAGTATACTAGGGTTGTGATTATTACTTGTTCTTGAAAAACTTATGATTTCTTCCTTGGTTTCTTGCTTGGCCGAACCACCACAAACAGAGGAGAGGATTTTAGTTTACTTTCACCTTTTTAAATGTATAACTATGTGTTTAGGATTAGTATAATAATTTGTATAATACATGTGTCTAGTCTACAAATGTATATGTGTACGTAACTAGCCAAGATTTTTATAAAATTATGGTGACTCATGGGGGGTGGTCGGCAAGGGTAGATTGGGGATAAGGGTTTTGTATTTTGTTAGTTAAATGTATATAATGTTATGTATATAGTGTATTTTGTACATATAAGTATTTATTAAGTGTAGCGTTAACTAAAAATCGATTTTAACGGAACAAAATAGAATATATCAAAGTCATAAAAATTATAAAAGTACATTCCTCGCAAGTATTGAGTGAATAAATAATTATCAAATGGAATTTACGAAAACCATCGTAAATATTTATATGTAACATTTTATATACAAAATAAATTCAAAACATCGGGTAAACTAATTATATAATTTTTATAGTCTTAAAATGAGTATAAAAATATATTAGGACAATTGTTGGAAGTGTCGGATCAATTATTCAAAATAAATGATCGTGTGATAGCGTTTATTTAATAGATAAATATACGTTAATGAAATATGCAAACCCATGCATGAACTAATATGATGATGATATAACTAATGATATGTAGACTATCTCTGGTCTATATGAAGTGTTCTCAGTGATGTTTCATGAATACGCAGCTAAACCCTTACGGTTACGTGAATTTGATACTCGTAAACCTAGTTTACGAAAAATGATGACTAGTGAATCATGAATAGTGATTTTTCTCCGGGAATGAATAGTGTTTTGTGAATTGTAAAATTTTAAAATAACCTCTCAAAGTCGTAAACTGACTTCAAAAACGATGAATAGTAACCAGTGAATAGTAAGTTCCCAAGATGAATAGTAAATTTGAGAAATGACCTGAAATTACGAGTTGTCACAGATATAAACTGATAACTCAATAAGTGGTTCTATAAAGGTAATAACATGCACTCCTCCCTACATGTGCCAAACGATTTCGAATTTCCATGCACATGTTGAGGGGGAGCATCTATCTCAAACCTAAAAGAATTAAAACATGATTGATTTGTCTCTAAGTGCAGGTTCTCTCTAATATGTGCAAAACACTTTCGTATCTCAATGCACATATTGAGGGGGAGCGATCATATGAAAATCTCATCCTTCCCAAAATATTTGATACAAAGTCCTTAAAATACTCGATTTGATAAGGGAAGTGATGATGATATCTTTAGAAAAACATTGTTAATCAAAGATTGAATTTCTCATTCTTAATCTAAGATTTCAAAGTTCTCTTGCCTCCACGTGCTAAAACAATTTCAAATACTTGATGCACATGTTGAGGGAGAGCTTTTTCTAAAAATGTCAAAAATAATTCCGGTACAAAATGTTTTGATCTTGTATCACGAGTACCTGGATTGATTTTCAAAAGGTTTTCAATCGGTTTCAATGGCTGAAGAACAATACCAAAAAGACCGACCAAATTTACTTTATGCATAGAAATATAAGGATGGTTATGTTAGGCATTCGTTCCCATGATCCCGCCAGAGCCGGAGGGATCTACCCAGGGACAATCCACTAGATAGTGTAGAAGTCCTTAGGTATGATGAAAAAAGGAGAAAAGTGAGAAATGGGAAGAGTAGGGACTGAGATAGAGCTAGAACTGGAATAAACCCAACACGGTTCTAGTAATGAAGTCTCGGTAAGCACTGAAGGGGTTGAAGAATGAAAAAGAAATGAATGAGAAAAGGGTGAAAAGAAATAGACCTCCATTAGTTCAACCTTAGGGCAGAAACCGGGTTCAATTCATATGCTACTGGTGGTTACCAAGGTAACACCGGTATTGAAGATAAGACATCATGGACCCAGTGACGCACTGCACTACAAATTCCAAGCTACTCAAGTTCCTTTTAAAATGACTTCTTTCATTCTCACGAGGAACCTACATAATCTATCGACTTTCTCTTAGAGATTGTTGATATTGAAGAAGGAGACCCTCTCCCTAGTCTCCGGCATAGGAACGAATTGTGCACTATCGAGTCTAGAGCCACGAGATCATCAATAAATCTGACTAGGACACAATCTATGAAGACTCACTGTTTCACACAATGTGGAAAGTGAGATTATATCTTAAAGAGTCCTATGCATTATCCTTGTGCTATTGCCAGAACATCTGAGTGATATGTAAAATATTCACGATGAAGATGGAAATCCTTCTAGAGCCAACATCAAACAAGCTCTTGGTGGGTAACATGTGAGATCTATCCAATAGATCAAACTTGTGACAACTGGATAGAAACGATGGGGCGATTCAATATTGAATCAACCTTGGTCCAGGAAATGGATTGACGAATTCCTTTGAAAAATCGGTCGTTGTGCATAAAATTCTTTTTTCTAGCACATCGAATGTGTATTAATATTTCAAAATAAAAGGTGTTTATGATTGATAATTGATTTTCCTTAAAACCTTCATTGTATTGCAAAACACTTTATATTAAGCAGTACACGATTGTTTTTCAAATCACTTTTCATCGATCAGTGAATCTCAATTCGCTGGTTCACTCACTCCGTGTTGTCTTCTTTGAGACGTTCCGGTTTGAGAACGGCTAGAGCAGCTGCGAAACCCTGTCAAGGAGGTTCTTCGGAATTCTACCTGATCACAGGCAGTACTTGTACTGATCAACGGGGAACCGTGAGCCGTGTACCTCAATTCAACGAAAGTGATCAAAGACACTCTCGTGCGCTTTTATTGCTAACTGTTGTCTGCAGGTACTCCCAACGTTTGAAGCTGATCAGAATTGAGATGTCAATCCATATCCGCATGCTCACACAACACACTCATTTCTAAAGAAATCATGATAAGTGCTTATTGTCATCTACTGGCTCTGATATTTTCACTCTATGCTTCTGCTACGCTGCTGCAAATATCAAGAATCAACAAAAGCTTCCGCTACTCTGATGAGAAGAAATCATGATCCAGAATGTGAGCATGTCGGTCCAAAAGTCACAACGTCACATGATGGTAATGCTACAAAGGATGAGTCAAAGATTTATGGTGGCTGATGATCTCAATGCTGGCTCAAAACTCATCAACACATGGATCAGTTAAAGACCTCCACTTGAAACAACAAAACATGCGGAACATGAAGAATTAAAGGCTACGGACTACCGAGCAAAGAACTTAATCAAGAATCCAAGAACAATCAAAATGTAATATCTGTTTGTATTCAATGTAAATTGAGGTGACCTCCCTTAGGGGAAGATTGTTAGGATTTAGAAAATCCGATAGTTAAAGTGTCGGTCACCTCAAGTATATATACTCGTTAGAAAGCTCGTAGTAACAGTCATTTAAGGAAAGTAAGTAGTTTACTTACTAACACTGTGGAGGACGGACGGGTCTTTACCCACTGTATGCCTGATCCACAGCCCAAAGGTGGCGTCTCATGTTTGTACCTATAAATACCCTTTGCCTTCCAAGGCAAAGGGTTGGATCTTTCATAATTCATTTTTCTTTGTCTTACTAAAGTTCCCATTCTCTCCCACTTTCTCTCTCTAAAACTATAAACCATTCGCCTAGTATTATGCTTATGATGTGATTGTGAAAACCAAGATGTTACAACAATATTCCATCCTATGTTTGCTCTCCCCTGTTTTCAGTGTAAAGATGTTAGTGCAATTTGGCTTTCCTCATTTAGGATCAGAGGCGGATCCAGTGGAGGGAAGGGGGTTGGTGGGTGCTCGACCACCCCCAACGTGCTCAACTAGTTCAGCTTGTAGCATGATTTTTAGTTAGGATTGTCAAGTTTTTACTAGATGATTAAAGGTTGTCAACTGGTTGATAACTTGATAAGTTGCAGGTTTATTTTAAAAAAAGAAGAAGAAGAAATAAATGAACAAGGAGAAAGAAGACAAGAAGCATGTGTACTGAATAGTGAGTACATGTGCATAGCTTGTTTGAATTTTTCAATATAATTAATTATTATATATTATCTTTTTTTTTGTCTTGTTTATTCTTTCGTATTCCAACTTCTCCTTTTTAATAGGGTTAATGGAATCTAATAGCAATGAACTTTCACAAATGTTCACGTATCAGTTATCAACCCAATAAAATACCATAATACTCATCAAACTTTGTTTGTTTTGTGTTGAAATCAACAAAACCATTTTTTACCTCCAAAATCAACGTCAGCGACAAATGTACATGCCACGTCATAAATTTATACCGTTATGATGCACATTAGATTGTGTTCGTGTCTAATAAGTGAACATCTTAAAAAGTTTGATGGGTATTTTGAAACATTTGATAAAGTTTGATGGGTATTTTGAAAAAGCTAACTTCACGTAATTAACTTAATAAATAAATAAATAAAAATCCACGTATGCAATTTAACCGGTGTAGCTGGTTGCGGGTCACGCCACGTAAGAAAAGGTATGATATCGAGCTAAAATTTGAAAGTTTAATGAGTATTGTAGTATTTTATTGGGTTCATAACTAATATGTGAACATTTGAGAAAATTCGTTGTTATTAGAGGTCATTAACCCTTTTTAATACTCCAATGTTTTTCTTATTCATTGGTCACATGTCTCACAATAATAGGAACCAAATTAATACAATCATATCCTTTTATTACTTGTAACTGAATGTTGTTTTTTTTCATGTTTGTTCTTCTTCTTAATTTCCATATATGTGAATTGTTTCATGTTTTCAAGTTGTGTTAGGTGTTGTGGGTCATTTTCTCAAACATATTTCACCAATTATTTTATGATTTAGGTCTATTGTTCTAATTTTTCTTTAGGTTGCTCTGCCTAAGCCTTTTTTATTTTGCATTATGGCAATATAATATCATCACTTTTTTCACAAAAAGAAAGTGACTAATTAATAGTCAAATGGAGTTCTTCATTTTTAAGTATTCATTTAGAAGTAAATAACCACCGGTTTCAATTATAAGGATATCGGTGTTCGTTCTTAGATTACATATATTCACTGGAAAATAAATTATGGCCCCCTTAATTCAACTCCTGGCTCCGTCCCTGTTTGGGATATCCCATATTAATTGCAACTTCTCTGTTTGACATCTTTTTAATCAATTTTTTCCCAAATGCCATTAACATTCTAACAAATTATTGATGATATCAATTTGACTCCGCAAGACTCCCTTTATTTTGTCATTATAATATGGCATCTTAGGCATTTAATTGATGGCCAAATACTATTATTAATTGTTAAGATAAAGTGGGAGGGACTCGGGAGCACCTAATGAATTATAATTGGTGTAAAGTGATGATATCTTCATGTGTTTATTCTGCAAGTTAGAGTAGTTTTCACGACTCTACAATTCCTCACATGATAAGCTCTACATTTGTAGGTGGATGGTATAAACTCCTCCACTCACTTAGAACTCCCTCATTAATGATAGTTTTTTATTATATCTATAACTAGCTAAAAGACCTGTGAAATTCACGGGTATTTTTAAGTAAAGTCAAAAAAAGTAGTAAATGACATTGTGTATTATAAATTATAAAGAACGAAATCGAATAAACAAACTTAAAGTATATTATTGTTAGTCAAAATCATGAATATGTTATATAAAACACAATAGTCAAATAATACAAAAAAAAAGTAAACATCTTCAATCATTTATTCGACTAATGCGAGATATCTGTATATATAGTACATATAGATGATAAATTGTGTACCACGTATTTATAGAGCACGTTGGTGGTGCTTTTAGTAAGATTTTCAACTTCGTCACGAATAACCATCTTCAATCCTTTATTACTCCTAACGCGAGAGACGGCTACGTATAGCTGGCCATGTGTATAAACAGTCTAAGACAAATCCAAGCCAACTTGCATGAGAGATTGTCCTTGACTTTTGTTGATTGTCATCGCGAAAGAGACGGACACATGGCTTGCCTGAAATTGCGACCAAAAACCATTTGTCATGTTGCCGAAAGGAGTGTCCATGGGGTCTTTGACTTACGTAAAATGTCCCTTAATGATTTGTCTAATGCCTCGAAGCAATGCTTGCTAGCTAGTTATTAGGGCTTCATCATATATAATTAGTTTGCGGCAATGCAGCAAGATTACTTTAAGGATTAATTGAACGTGTAGAGTGTTCATCAATGTTGATAGGAATTTTGAATGGTGAATGTGCAGTTCTCCCCTCGTTATTAAAAATGATTAATAAACACATGCATTTGTAAACATAAGCATATACGCAGTTGTAGAATCATAGAAAATACTATATTGTGTGGTACACACTACAATTAGGATTAAATATTGGTTTTTAGTTGACTATGCAACAAACAGATACAAAAACCTAAACACCTCGAATCAGATACACATTCAACTTGATTAGTGACACAAGCTAAAATCAGGTGTTAATTTCATAATAAATCACTATCTTCCATAAGTGCAGACGGCCACCCTGTGGCGAAACCTTTGAATCATTTTGGTCTCTGGTTTTAACGGGCGTTAAGTGGATTCCGTTAATAGTTACACATTAGCCCCTTTTGGCTAACGACCATTGCAGCGTCCATCCTTTAAACTAACAACTGTTATAATTTAATATTTTCGGATTATTTAAAGTTTTTTGATTTTTTATATACATTTTTATAAAAAAGTATACATTTTATATAAGTTTTTATACATTTTATATAAGTTTTGTATACTTTTTTATATATTTTTTTATACGCTTTTATATAGTTTTTATACGTTATTATATACATATTTATAAAAATAAATACGTTATTATCTACCTTTTTATATACGTTTTCATATACATTTTTGTATGCTTTTTATACGTTTTTATATACGTTTTTGTATATATGTTTTTACATGCATTTTTATACACGTTCTTAAATATGTTTTTGTGTACATTATTATACACTTTTTTACTTTTTAAATATGTTATTATATACTATTTATACGTTTTTAATACATATATATATATATATATATATATATATATATATATATATATATATATATATACTTTTTATAAATGTTTTTGTACGCCTTTACATGCGTTTTTATATACGTATTTATAAAAACATATACGTTTTTATATACATTTTTTAATAGACATTCTTATATAAGAATGTATATAAAAATATATATAAAATAGAAATTAAATAAAAACGTAAATAAGAACGTCTATAAAAAAATTGTTTTGAAAATGGAAAATATTGTTTTGAAAATATATTGGACTATTTTTTGAAAATCACCGGACTTCTTTTTATCAACTACGGTCATGGATTGAGGGGGAGAGTGATTTAAAATAAAATATTTTCAAACGATATTTCTTCACAAAAGTTCCGCTTCGTACAATATAAGTGGTGATCTAAAGATTTAATGTTATGTCATGGTATGATTTTTTCTTTAGAATCAAGGTCTTTCAAAAATGAAATTTTTTCTGTTCTTGTTTGATTGTGAAATTGTTTTATTTTACTAAAAGATCTCTTAAAAACTATCATACCTGACACTAACAATCTTTAATGTCTTAAATTGGTCCTTATCTGTCATCTTTCAAAATTGAATCTTGCCACGTCTTTCCCCAAATTTTTCTAAATGATTTAAATCAGTTGGGATCACAAATCTCAAATGGTTTGATATTTCTGATCGGGGTAGAGATCGTGTTTTAAATCTCAAATCTGTTTTAAATGGAATTGGTTTTAGTCCTTTAAAGGCACTCCTGCCTCCATGTGCCAAACGATTTCATACACAATGCACATGTTGAGGAGGAGGATTTATCCAAAAACCAGATGAGTATTTAAACAAGGCCACACTTTCTCCCATGTTTTCTAAACCTAATTAAATCACTTGGGATCCAAAATCTCAAAGGATTTGATATTTTTGATCAGGGGAGAATTTGTGATTTAATAATGAAATTTGATAAAAGTTGATCGTTTTGATTCAGTTGTGCAGGCTGCTCTCTCATATGTGCTAAACGATTTCGAATCTCGAAGCACATATTGAGGGGGAGCAAAACCATCGAGGTACAAAAGTTTTTTAAAAGAGATTATAAAGTACCTTGATTGTTTTTTCAAATGGTTTCTTAAATGGCTTTTGTAATCGTGGATGTGCTTCAAAAGAACTCTTGCCTCTATGTGATAAAAATGATTTCAAAAATCCTATGCACATATTGAGGGGGAGAATTTTACCATGAAAATCAAATGGCTTTTTCGTATGAAAATTGTGATCAAAGAAAATATTTCAAAGTCCTCTTGCCTCCTTGTGCTAAACAATTTCTAAATCACACGCACATGTTGAGGGGGAGGTTTTCTAAATGATCAAAACTATTAGGGTACAAAATGCTTTGATCTCGTATCACAAGTACCTTAATTGTTTTTCCAAATGATTTTTCAAATTGGTTTCAAGGAAGAATGAACTGTACCAAAAGACCGACCATTTTACTTTATGCATGGTGTTATAAGGATGGTTAGGCTAGGTATTCGTTCCCACGATCCCGCCAGAGCCGGAGGGATCTACCCAGGGACAATCCACTAGATAGTGTAGAGTCCTTAGGTATGATGAAAAAAAGGAGAAAAGTGAGGAATGGGAAGAGTGCAGACTGAGACTGAGCTAGTACTGGAATAAACCCAACAAGGTACTAGTTATGAAGTCTCGGTAAGCACTGAAGGGGTTGAAGAATGAAAAAGAAATGAATGATAAAAGGGTGAAAAGAAATAGCCCTCCATCAATTCAACCTTAGGGCAGAAACCGGGTTCAATTCATATGCTACTGGTGGTTACTAAGGTAACACTGGTATTGAAGACAAGACATCATGGACCCAGTGATGCACTGCACTAAACTTCCCAAACCACTCAAGTTCCTCTTAAAAGGGCTTGTTTCATTCTCACGGGGAACCGACATAATCTATCGACTTTCTCTTAGAGATTGTTGATATTGAAGAAGGAGACCCTCTCCCTAGTCTCCGACACAGGAACCAAATGTGCACTAATTGAGTCTAGAGCCAAGAGATCATCCACAATATCTCGTTAGGACACTAAATTCTTGAAGACTTGCTTTTTCACACAATGTGAAAAGTAAGTATATATTAAGAGTCCTACGCATTATCCTTGTGGTATTGCCAGAACATCCGAGTGATATTTAAAAAATATTCACAATGAAGATGGAAATCCTTCTAGAGCCAACATCAAACAAGCTCTTGGTGGGTGACATGTGAGATCTTCTTGAGAGATTAAGCTTGTGAAAACTGGATAGAAACGATGGGGAGATTCAATCTTGAATCAACCTTGGTCCAGGAATGGAATTGACGTATACTTTTGGAAAAACCATTCGATGTGCAAACCTTCTTTTCTTTGGCACGTCGAATGTGTACTTATGTTTTCAAAATTCAAAAAGTATCTCTGATTGAAAAATACTTTTAGAAAAACCGTTCGATGTGCGAATTTCTTCTTTTCACTAGCACGTCGAATGTTTACTCATTCTCTAATACAAAAAGTATTTTGTTTGAAAATTGATCTTTCTCATAAAACCTTCGTCGTATTGCAAAACTCTTTCTTCATGCAGTACGCGATTGTTTTTCAAATCATTTTTCATCAATCAGTGAATCTCAATTCGCTGGTTCACTCACTCCGTGTTGTCTTCTTTGAGACGTTCCGGTTTGAGAACAGCTAGTACAGCTGCGAAACCCTGTCAAGGAGATTCTTAGGAATCCTACCTGATCACAGGCAGTACTTGTACTGATCAACGGGGAACCGTGGGCCGTGTACCTCAATTCAACGAAAGTGATCAAAGACACTTTCGTGCGCTTTATTGCTAACTGTCGTATGCAGGTACACCCCGACGATTGCAGCTGATCAGAATTGAAGAGTCAATCCAAAGCCGCATGCTCACAGCATCCACACTTAATTTGAAGAAATCATGACTGGTGCATATTTACATAACCTGGCTATGATATTTCATACTATGCTTATGCTTCGCTGCTGCAAATATCATGAACCAGTAAGGCTTCCGCTACTCTGATGGAAAGATGTCATGATTCAAAAGTGTGAGCATGTCGGTCCGAAAGTCACAACATCACATGATGGCAACACAATAAAGGGTGATCCAGAGATTTACTGTGGCTGATGATCTCAAAGAAAGCTCAAAGATCATCAATGATGTGGATCAGTTCAAAGGCCTCCACTTAAAGTACTAATCTATGCGGACTTGGAAGAATTACTGCTTAAGCACAAAGATTGCTGAATTGAAGAATTGAAGTCTACGAGCTCAAGAACAATGTCAAGAATAGAATGCTAGGATTCGAAATGTAAAACATGGGGTGACCTCCCTTAGGGGGAGATTGTTAGGAATTGGAAAATTTCTTAGTGAAGAGTCGGTCACCCCAAATGTTATCTAGCATAAGTTAGCTCGTAGATTTGTCGTTGTTTACGTTATTTAGCAGTTTATTAGTTAGCTTGTAGCGTAGATTAGTTTAGTGCATCACCGTGGAGGAAGGACGGGTCTTTACCCACTGTATCCCTGATCCACAGGCCGATAGGAGGTCGTGTATTGTGTAAGTATAAATACCCCTTCCATCCATGGAAGGGGTGGTGCTTTCAATCTAATATTCAACATTTGTGTAAACCTCTAGCAAGAACACCCTCTCTCTCTATCTTTCTCTCTCTAAAATGGAAAACATGTATTTTGATCTCCCAAGACCACCTGAATCATCAAACACATAAATATTAAGATCCTACAAAGAAGGTTCCTGAAAAAATTTTACCTGCCAAGTTGGCATTAGCAGATGACATATTGTTGTCATTGAGAAGACTCATAAGTCTGGAGAGCTGTTCATTAGACAAGGAAATAGGAGAGTTGCTAGCACTATTATCAGTGATATGATTAGTTTCAGCAAAAACATTGTTACTGCTGAAAGGTTTACCATTAAAATTTCTTTTAACATATCCAGCAAGATAACCAACAAGATCATAACATCTATCAACAGTGTGACCAGGTTTTTTGCAATTAGTACATTTGAGATTCATGTTTGGTCCTCTGCTATTTGAGTTGTTATTAAAACCAGAACCTTTGTTGTTAAAACCTTTTTTGTTATCAAAAAATTTTCCACCATCAGAAGTTTTTGCAGCAAAGGCTGTAGCATTGGGTTTAGCAGAACTATTCCTAGATGAAACATTTTTGTGAGATTCTTCTCCAGAGACAGCAGAGAAAGCAGTTTTGACATTAGGTAAAGGATCTCTGGTTAAAATATTGCTTCTGATGGGGACATAGGAGTCATCAAGACCCATAAGAAATTGCATTAACTTGATTAGCTGATTGTGTTTTTCAAAATGTTTTGCAGCCTCACAAGTGCAGGGAGGCAAGCTAATCATACAATCAAATTGTTTCCATAAGGAGTTAAGGTTGTTATAATAATCAGCAAGAGAGGACCCACTTTGACTAAGAGAGTTTATATTTTTATGCAAATTAAAAATAGCTGAACCATCAACCTTATCATAAGTATCTTTAAGATCATTCCACATTTCATAAGCAGTTTTAGCATAGATAGCACCAGCAAATAGTTCAGGGCTGAGAGAGTTAAGAATCCAAGTAACCACAACAGAGTTACAAGTATCCCATTGATTAGCAAGACTAGGGTTCAAATCATTTCTTATGCAAGTACCATCAATAAACCCTAACTTATTATGGTTCCTTAAAGCAAAGGTCATGGCCATATTCCATATTTTATAATTTTCAGTTCCAGTGAGTTTAATAGAAATAATGGGAGTACCATTGGTATTGTTAGGGTGTAAATACAAAGCATCACCAAAGGATAAGCTTTTCTCAGTGGAGGAGCCACCAATATTATCATCGCCAATAGCCATAATGCAAACAATAAGACAGACAGATATAATAAGACAGACAAAGAATCACAGACAGAGATAATATTAAGAGCAAATAGACAAATAAATAAGACCTTGTATTTAAGAAACAACAAGCACCAAGCCTGTGGACTAGGGTAAACCTTGTATTAGAGTAGTTTTCACGACTCTACAATTCCTCACATGATAAGCTCTACATTTGTAGGTGGATGGTATAAACTCCTCCACTCACTTAGAACTCCCTCATTAATGATAGTTTTTTATTATATCTATAACTAGCTAAAAGACCTGTGAAATTCACGGGTATTTTTAAGTAAAGTCAAAAAAAGTAGTAAATGACATTGTGTATTATAAATTATAAAGAACGAAATCGAATAAACAAACTTAAAGTATATTATTGTTAGTCAAAATCATGAATATGTTATATAAAACACAATAGTCAAATAATACAAAAAAAAAGTAAACATCTTCAATCATTTATTCGACTAATGCGAGATATCTGTATATATAGTACATATAGATGATAAATTGTGTACCACGTATTTATAGAGCACGTTGGTGGTGCTTTTAGTAAGATTTTCAACTTCGTCACGAATAACCATCTTCAATCCTTTATTACTCCTAACGCGAGAGACGGCTACGTATAGCTGGCCATGTGTATAAACAGTCTAAGACAAATCCAAGCCAACTTGCATGAGAGATTGTCCTTGACTTTTGTTGATTGTCATCGCGAAAGAGACGGACACATGGCTTGCCTGAAATTGCGACCAAAAACCATTTGTCATGTTGCCGAAAGGAGTGTCCATGGGGTCTTTGACTTACGTAAAATGTCCCTTAATGATTTGTCTAATGCCTCGAAGCAATGCTTGCTAGCTAGTTATTAGGGCTTCATCATATATAATTAGTTTGCGGCAATGCAGCAAGATTACTTTAAGGATTAATTGAACGTGTAGAGTGTTCATCAATGTTGATAGGAATTTTGAATGGTGAATGTGCAGTTCTCCCCTCGTTATTAAAAATGATTAATAAACACATGCATTTGTAAACATAAGCATATACGCAGTTGTAGAATCATAGAAAATACTATATTGTGTGGTACACACTACAATTAGGATTAAATATTGGTTTTTAGTTGACTATGCAACAAACAGATACAAAAACCTAAACACCTCGAATCAGATACACATTCAACTTGATTAGTGACACAAGCTAAAATCAGGTGTTAATTTCATAATAAATCACTATCTTCCATAAGTGCAGACGGCCACCCTGTGGCGAAACCTTTGAATCATTTTGGTCTCTGGTTTTAACGGGCGTTAAGTGGATTCCGTTAATAGTTACACATTAGCCCCTTTTGGCTAACGACCATTGCAGCGTCCATCCTTTAAACTAACAACTGTTATAATTTAATATTTTCGGATTATTTAAAGTTTTTTGATTTTTTATATACATTTTTATAAAAAAGTATACATTTTATATAAGTTTTTATACATTTTATATAAGTTTTGTATACTTTTTTATATATTTTTTTATACGCTTTTATATAGTTTTTATACGTTATTATATACATATTTATAAAAATAAATACGTTATTATCTACCTTTTTATATACGTTTTCATATACATTTTTGTATGCTTTTTATACGTTTTTATATACGTTTTTGTATATATGTTTTTACATGCATTTTTATACACGTTCTTAAATATGTTTTTGTGTACATTATTATACACTTTTTTACTTTTTAAATATGTTATTATATACTATTTATACGTTTTTAATACATATATATATATATATATATATATATATATATATATATATATATACTTTTTATAAATGTTTTTGTACGCCTTTACATGCGTTTTTATATACGTATTTATAAAAACATATACGTTTTTATATACATTTTTTAATAGACATTCTTATATAAGAATGTATATAAAAATATATATAAAATAGAAATTAAATAAAAACGTAAATAAGAACGTCTATAAAAAAAACTTATATAAAAACGTATATATGCGTGTAAAAACGTACATAAAGAGTATACAAAAATGTAAATAAAAACGTATAGAAAAACATATATAAAAAGATCTAAAAACTTGCATAAAAATGTATATAAAAAAAAAAAAAAAAAAAAAAAAAAAAAAAAAACTTTAAATAAACCGAAATATTAAATTATAAATGGTTATTAGTTTAAAGGATGGATGTTGCAACGGTTGTTAGCCAAAAGGGGCTAACGTGTAACTGTTAACAGATTCCACTTAACGCCCGTTAAAACCAGGGACCAAAACGATTCAAAGGTTTCGCGACAGGGAGGCCGCCTGCACTTATGGAAGAACATGAAGGATTTCTGCAATTTTGGCAAACCACAGGGATGATTTCTGCAATTTACTCATATAAAACTACTACTATAAAACTTCACCAACTACCAAGAAACATGCTTGCAGTTAGATAGAGAATGAATAAGAACCACTGATCATAAAACTTGACGATTGTGCATTTTCATTATATAATTGGCTTTTTCATAGTTTCATCCTCATGTTTCTGAACCCAGGGACCAGACCCATCCTACCGTAGTTTGCATTTAGCGCCCTAACAGAATAAAAAAAAATACACGTACTCATAAAAGATTGACAGTTAATAATAAAAAAGAAGTCTTAATATAAAAAAATATTTAAATTTTGCAACAAAACTTGAATTATTTATCTGATATCTGCTCATCCATTATGATGAGTTCCATGTTGATTATCTTGAGTCTAGCAATTAATAGGAGCCATTCCATTTATTGAGTTTCTAAACTGGGGAATTTTATGTATAAGCCAATTATTAGTTGATTGTAAGATTATGTTCCTTCTTTGCCATGAACAAATTCTTGTAAGTATAGGATAAAAGATCAATACATCTGTAGTGTGCAGATACTTAATAATTAGTGCATCACATGTTTTTTTATCTTAAAGATTACTGATAATATATGATAATATTGTCTCATGCATAGTAAAACAAAGAAAAATACATCCAAAATATCATGTATTGTATAACAAAGAAAAAAGAAATTCCAATATCCGCAAGTGTCCACAATTATAACGAACACATATAAAAATCACATCAATTGTGCATATAAAAAAATTACCCTTTTTGACTTTTTTGGACCTATATGAAAAAGTTACCCTTTTTGGACCATTAACCAACCGCCGCTAAATTAATTTGAGATAAATTTGTCTTGCTAGAGATAAAATGATATTCGAATAAACCCATTTTAAGAAAAACGGGTCGAAATTAACACCTCAACTTTAAGGGTGTTGGAACTATAAAGAAAAAATGGGTTTAAGTCACCCAAAGTGTATTCACAATCTACAAATTTGCTAAATCTTTTGTATCTCACTTGGTCACTATAAAATATAGTCTGTTTATGAAATTTAAGGCACTAACCGTTATAGAATTGAAGGAAAGATAAGAACTATTTGTGGTTCAGAACAACACCCGACCCATTTGAACAACACCAGTAGTAAGTGCATTGTGATTTCTGATCATTACTCGTTATCCAACCAGCACAAACCTTCACCATTGTCATTAATAATTTGAGTAGCTTTATTTTAGATCGTATAGGTCCAAACATAATAACTAAACAAAATATTGAAGAAAGTATACACCTACACACGCTTTTACTACTTATGCGAAACTACATCCTTTGCATAACCTCAAAACTATAGCTTCCAACGATTTAATCATATTTACTATAAACCAAAACTTAGCATTAATATAAAGTCACTCCACACAAGAGGAGAAAAGTTATTGTCATTTGACTTGGACGCTTGCACAATTGCACACAAGGGTGTTTGACTTTGTTATTTTAAACTACTTGTCAACCAAAAAAAGTGCAACCATAGAGAATTATAAGGTATATTTTCATGTTTTGTTACTAATGAATCATATTTAATTACTTTCAGGAAGTGAAAGTAAAATAGCACATAAACTGTCACATTAAGGTTAAACTCACTTCCGAAAGCATCCATCATTAAATCCATAGACTTGAGCGACCATCTCCAATGGTTAGTTCTAGAGGTATATAATATCATCGGAAACCTTCACAACAGTTTCAAGAAACAATATTTATACACAACCAATATATATACAATGATAGCCTCTTTATTTTTTTTTGCCTGGAATGAAAGAATACGTTCTATTATCACCCTTATTTTAGTTATATATGTTTCACACATTTGGTGGTTAATATCTAAAGAAAAAGCAATAATTTTTGCACAATCTGATGAAGATTAGACATGTTTCTGAATAAAGAGCCCATAATGCATTAGTTCTGTTACAAATCAAGAATAAGATCATAGTTGCTAAAAATTTTACATGGAAGAGAGTGTTACCAGATTACGCGATTTAGATGATGACGATCCTAGAAGGAGCTATAACATCTAAAAAGTTGATTAAATCCACGAAACTGTGACCTACAAACTCTTGGAGAGCACCGGGGATTCTGGATGATAAAATTCCCTAACTTGTGTTGTAATTGCACAATAATACGCAAATTTAATGAGCTGATTAACTGAAAACCTTTACAAATTCCCCATTGATGACTGCATTGAGATCGGCTTGGTTTAGGCGTGAAGAAAAGTTCCCCAACACTACCCACATTAATCATGATGACTTTGCATTTAATATTGACACTGAATCTTTTAGTAGATAAGATACTGAGCATACAAAGAGTTAATGAAGTTAAGTAGCTAGGAAAAATCACTCACTTTCGCTTGCTATTATACGTAATGTATTAATCGTTGTTCGTCATGTAAAAGTAGCTCTCCAACCCTTTCCTAAGAGCAAAGAGTTCATGAAGGGTATGTTTGGTAAAAATAGATTGTGCTGGTGCTAGTGCTGGTGCTGGTGCTGTTGATGTTGTTGATGCTGATGCTGATGCTAATGCTGCTGCTGTTGCTGAAAAAGATTATAAAAATAGATTATTTTTATAAGCTACATGAAGTAACCTTTTATTTTCAGAGATTATGGAAGATTATTTATTTAATAATCTCTTATAAGTTCTGTCTGCCAAACACATATTATTTTTTAAGTAGCTTATTTTTCAAAAAAAATAATCTTAAGCCTCAATAATCCTCCATAATCTCTGCTGCCAAACATACCCAAGAATCTCATTTCTACAAAACAATCACATCTGCACACTACCAATTTAAAGTAAACAAATTCTTGAGTATCACGCAACAAAGAAGAGTTTCCAAAACTATACAATCAAAATATATTAATGCTTATATAATATATAAAATGCTCCTGCAACTTTGAAATAAACTTTCATTCAACTTTGAAATAAACTTTCATAAATGATGTTTGAACCCTTGTACTAAAGTAATGTAACAGGCTCTTGGATGATCATATTCATCTGTTGTTCGTCTACCGTAAATATAATTTAGTTAGACCAAAAGATTAAAAAAGAAAACAATGAATCCATTGCCAAATTTTGCAATTTGCAACACGTTAACGTGTTTTGCAATTTTAGTGGAATATGTTTAAACTTGAACGAAAATATGAAGCATATGGAGGCAACTATATATATATACTACAAAGAATGCATAAGTCCATTGATATATGAAGAAAGTTTGTCAGAATTATTTGATACTAAACGAATTATAAGGGTGGGTTGTAGGATTTTATCTTATGCGTTTGTTACAGCTTTGTTAATTGGTTGTAGAAAGTGAGTGATCTAAGCAAAGCATTTTAAAATCATTACCATTTCATGCATCCATGATTAAAAAAATTAAGAATTAAGAATTATTTAAATTCAATTGAAAGATGTCAAAGTTATGTGGGGAAACAATTCGTGAGTTCTAATATTTGCAACAAATTACGTCCACCATAAATTACTGTTTATCAAAATAATTGTCCTCTTTTAACTTTTTGAAGTCTTTTTGTTTCATTTTAATCTGAAGTATTTTTGTTTGTGTTATATAATACTTGATATAAAATATATAAATGAATTGGTTTTTAAATATATTTTTATATTAACTATTATATAATATAAACAAAAATATTATAGATTAAAGTTGATAAAGAAATACATTAAAAAGTCAAAAGAAGACAATTATTTTAAGACAAAAGGAGTACATAATTTACGTATTTCTTGTAAAATAAATTCAAGGTTTATTAAAAACTTTAACCGACTTGCTTCATATTTTATTTTGTTAATAGATTATTAAAAAAAAAGGAATTATATGTTAAAACTGGAAAAAAAACCATATTGTACGAAAGTATAAGCAACACAAGATGAACAATAGAACCTTTATTCA
Organism: Chrysanthemum seticuspe; assembly: GCA_019973895.1. NCBI lineage: Eukaryota > Viridiplantae > Streptophyta > Magnoliopsida > Asterales > Asteraceae > Chrysanthemum > Chrysanthemum seticuspe. The sequence goes on along the minus strand of BPTQ01000004.1, from coordinate 199,146,533 downwards.
AACCTAAGCCACAATAGTCAGCTTAGATTAAGTTTGCAATAGTATCCAAAATATTACAAGATTAGATTAATGTCAATGAGACAATAATCATGTAAGTACAAAGACAAGACAAGATCAATGAAATGATCAGAAAGAGGAGAAGAGTGATACAATGACTGCACACACAAGTGTATCTAACCCTAGATTAAGGGACTTATTAAATAGGAGATTAAGTTACACTAAGACCCCTCTAACGGCTATAAGTGTCTCATCAGCAGAAATGAGAATAGCTTCAGTAGAAACGAGCATCTTGGAACTTTAAACCTTTTATTCTTTGTCCATGATTAACCCCTGTAGAATCTCTATAAAGAACATAACTTGAAAGCCATTAGCAATTGATAGAATGATATGTTTGCCACAGATTGATACCCCAAAATTTAACATTCCCCCTTAATCTGATGAGCAAACATATCAAACAATATCAATTTTTCACACAAAAATTTATGCTGATAGACAGGGAGGTTTTTAGTGTGTATGTCAGCAGTTTGGTTTGAAGAGCCAATCTTTTTTGCACTTATAACACCTCTAGCAATTTTTTCCCTGATGAAGTGAACATCAATTTCAAAGTGTTTTGATCTTTCATGGAAAACAGGGTTGACAGCAAGTTGTAAAGCAGATTTGTTATCACAAAAAAGATTAACAGGGAGATTAATATCAACTTTTAGATCCTTTAAGATTTTTTGAATCCAAATGATTTCACAGGCAGCAGTAGACGTAGATCTATACTCTGCTTTTGTGGAAGATTTTGAAAGAGTGTTTTGTTTTTTACTTTTCCATGAGATCAGACAATCATTAAAGAAAACACAATACCCTGTGACAGATTTTCTGGTTTTCTTGCATTTGGCCCAATCAGCATCACTATATCCTTCAAGATGATTTTCAGAGTTGCTGAAATTGTACCTTAGACCTTTTCCTGGAGCTCCTTTTAGATATCTCAGAACATTGAGGGCACATTCCAGATGAGATTTCAAGGGAGAATGCATATATTGTGCCAGACAATGAACTGAGTATGAGATGTCAGGTCTTGTATGGGTGAGATAGATAAGTTTCCCAAGTAACTTCTGATAACCAGTGATGTTGACAAGTAAGGGATCATCAGCAGTGGGAATGTATGGAAGGACAGAGTTGGGTTCCATAGGAGTGGACACAGGTTTGCACCCAAGAAGGCCAAATTCTTTGAGGAGTTCAAGACAATATTTTCTTTGGGAGAGACAAATGTCATTCCCAGTTTTTAGAACCTCAATGCCAAGAAAATATTTTAAATTTCCCAAGTCTTTAATATGAAATTTTGATTTTAGAAACTCTTTGAATAGGTTTATCTCATCAATGCAGTTTCCAGTAAGGACAATATCATCCACATAAAAAAGCAGAGCAATAAACTTGCTATTCTCTGTTTTGGTGAACAAAGAGTGATCATTAACAGATTGAACAAAGTTATTTTCTTTTAAAACACTGAAAAGTTTTTCATTCCATTTCCTAGGAGCTTGTTTTAGGCCATATAGAGATTTGACAAGTTTACAAACTTTATTTTTATTGTTTTCATTACAGAACCCCTTGGGGATGGTCATATAGATATCCTCATCAAGATCTCCATACAGGAAAGCATTGTTAACATCAAGTTGAAAAAGAGGCCATTTGTTTTTTACAGCTAAGGCAATAAGACATCTAACAGTAGACATTTTCACAACAGGAGAAAAAGTTTCATCATAGTCTATTCCTTCCCTTTGGTTATAGCCTTTAACAACTAATCTAGCCTTGTATCTATCAACTTCACCATTGGCTTTATATTTGATTTTAAAGATCCATTTGTAGCCAATAGGAGTTCTGTTAGGAGGTAGATCAGTTATATCCCAAGCATGGTTTTCATTTAAGGCCTCAATTTCAGAGTTCATAGCATCAACCCAATTACTATCAAGGATAGCTTCTTCATAACAGGTAGGTTCAATACTTTTATTAAGACTAGATGCAAAGCAGTAAATATCTTTGTTAAGATTAGAGTAATTAACAACCTTTTCAACACCATATTTGACTTTTCCTTCTACAATAAAGTCGTTAAGATTACTGGGTAACTTAGAGACTCTGGTTGACCTTCTAGCAGTAGTGGCTGGCAAGCCTCTTTCTTGTTCAGCAGAATCAGGTGTTGTATCAGTAGAATCAGAAGATGCTTTAGCAGGATGTGATTCATGTGATATGGTGCCCTCAGGGTGTGTATTATCATCTATAGATGTTGCAACTGGTTCGTCAATCCTAGTAGGATGACTTACCACTGTGCCATCATCATAGGATGTCACTCTCCCTTCATCATTGGGACTTATTTATGAGTCAAAGAAATTTTTGTGATTTAAATCTTTTGGTACAAAAGTTTCAACAAAAGGTTTTGACAAGGTATTTTTCATTTTGAAGGGAAAAACAGTTTCATAAAATTTGACATCTCTGGAGTAAAAGATATTTTTTGTTTCTAGGCTCAAGAGTTTATAGCCTTTTTTCTCATTTGAGTAACCAATAAGGACACTTTTTTCAGACCTACTACCAAATTTATCAGAGATGTATGGTGGCATAGCATAAACAGCCAAAGACTCTAAGGAGATAGAGTGAAGGGTCATGCCCATACACAAGGAAGAAGGGGGACTTGCCATACAGAACTGAAGAGGGTAACCTGTTTATGACATAGGCAGCAGTTAGAACACATTCAGGCCAAAGATATAGAGGTAATTCCCCCTGAAACATAAGGGATCTAGCTACATTAAGGAGATGCCTATGTTTCCTTTCTGCAATACCATTTTGTTGTGGTGTATAAACACAAGAGGTTTGATGTAAAATTCCTTTTTCATGGAAAAAGTGTTGAAGTTTATTATTGACAAATTCTGTCCCATTATCACTTCTAAAAATCTTAACATTGTGTTCAAATTGATTTGATAGCATATGAGTAAAGTTAACAATGAAAACATAAACATCATCCTTCCCCTTAAGCATATAAACCCACACTGCCCTGGAATAGTCATCAACTATAGTTAAAAAATATTTGTAACCATCTCTGCTAGTGACTTTATATGGTCCCCATACATCAAGATGAACAAGTTGACCAATTTTAGGTTATTTATGTTCACTTAAAGGGAATGGTTCCCTGGTTTGTTTAGCTTTATTACAAGTATCACAGAGATGATCAGTTTCAGATGTACTATCAAATTTAAGAGTGGGTTTAAGTATGTGTAGGACTTGGTCAGAGGGATGACCAAGTCTTTGATGCCAGAGATTTCTAGAAACATGACAAACATATATGCAGTTATTAGAAATAATCTTACATGTAGAATCAATATCAAACATATATAACCCATTGTATTGTTTACCAATCCCCACAATCCTTTTTTGATGTAAATCCTGTATATAGCAATTAGATTCATTAAACCCAACAAACATCTTATTGTCTCTAGCAATTTTATGAACAGATAGCAGACTAACATTGTACTCAGGAACAACTAGAACATCAAAAAGAGTTAGGTCATTATTGACCCTTAAATCACCAGTTTTAGTAATTAAGGCCTGAGTACCGTTGGGATGTCCAACAGTTAAGCCAAGATTTGAAATGTTAACAACATTGATTAAAAAAATTTCAGACACAGTCATGTGCTGATTTGCACCAGAGTCAATAATCCAGCCAAGACTGATGTTTCCAGATAAGGATTTTGTGTTGTTGTTAAAAAATTTCTTGAAGTTTACATTAAACTTGACACTGCCATTAAAGAATGTTAGGAATTGGAAAATTTCTTAGTGAAGAGTCGGTCACCCCAAATGTTATCTAGCATAAGTTAGCTCGTAGATTTGTCGTTGTTTACGTTATTTAGCAGTTTATTAGTTAGTTTGTAGTGTAGATTAGTTTAGTGCATCACCGTGGAGGAAGGACGGGTCTTTACCCACTGTATCCCTGATCCACAGGCCGATAGGAGGTCGTGTATTGTGTAAGTATAAATACCCCTTCCATCCATGGAAGGGGTGGTGCTTTCAATCTAATATTCAACATTTGTGTAAACCTCTAGCAAGAACACCCTCTCTCTCTATCTTTCTCTCTCTAAAATGGAAAACATGTATTTTGATCTCCCAAGACCACCTGAATCATCAAACACATAAATATTAAGATCCTACAATTGGTACCAGAGCCAAGGTTGTTGTGTTTTGATGATTTTTTTGTGGTTTTGATTCTTGGTTGAAACTGTTTTTGTACTATTTGTTGGTCGGTAATATGTTTTTCGATTTAGTTTGGGTTAACTGGTTTTAACGAGTATTTGTATACCTTTTTCTTTGGTCAAAAGTATCTTGTGCTTTAATGGTTACAATGTCTTGCATCTCACTGGTCCTAACAGATTAGTTACATCACTTTTATGTGATTTGTTTTGGTACCAAAAATGATATTACAAGTGGTCGGAAAAGTGGTCAAATAGTCATTATACGTGGTCATTTGGTATTATCTTTGTGGTCTTAATGGGTCAAAAGGTGCATCCTTTGTGCAGTTTTCTGGGTAAACTTGAACATATGGTCGGAATATGGCCGGAAAACTCATCGGAAAATGTCACATTGCAAGTTAGCGACTAGTCAATATTTGTCCGGATCCAGTGTATCTATGTAGCGACTTGTGTACCAAATTTTATGGCGACTTGGACCAGGTAACGAGTTGTTGACTATTGAGTCAACAACTGTAGCGAGTTGGGTTAGCGAGTTAACCTAGCGAGTTGGGTTAGCGAGTTGACCTAGCGAGTTGGGTTAGCGAGTTGACCTAGCGAGTTGGGTTAGCGAGTTGTTTTGTAAACTGAAGTAGCGAGTTATGATGCTAGCGACTAGTCTTTACTAGTTAGCGACTTGTTTTGAAAAATGGGTTAACGACTTGGTATATGCTGTAGCAACTTGCCTACTTGACTTGACAGAAAGGAAGGATAAGATGATGCTGTTAAAATACCATGACCTCGACCACAAAAGACCTTAAGATTTTACATTTACCTAACAACAAGACCTCAACAAAAACATTATTCATCTATGTCTTAAACAACGACTGCAATGGTTAAGACTCGGACTCATATTCGATTGATCTCAGTTTCTCTAACTTGGTGGTACTCAAGAGTCTCATCAAGACCAAAGGTCTAATGCAAGTTTCGAAATCATCATAAATCTAATCTTTTGATAATATTCGATTATAAGGCTGTGAACACAACAAATATGTTAGCTCATGACCTTGTGTCGATTCATTTCTCATTACGAGGGTCCGATCTCAGTTTCACTTCTTTTGTGTGTGGTTCTCAAATAAATCTTACAATATCTAAACACAAAAGAAATATTCATCACAGATCCATAAACAAGAAAAGTGTTTAATCTCAGATTCTATTCGTGCTTACATGAAAACCATCAAGACCACCATGGGTCTATACACACGAATGTATCATCATCACAGATCCAAGACAACATATCAAGACATATTCACATCTACATCTTAATCAAGACTCTTAATGAAATGGATTAATGAAATCTCAGATTGTGGGGGGTTTCTTCATGATTTATCAAAACCACAAGGGTTAAATCCTCCCAACTCATCATCACAGATTCGTGACCAAGCATACAAAAATGATCTCAGCTTTGACTCTTTTGTGTTAGGTTCATCAAACACATAGACCTTAAAGGTCTATACACAAAAGATCGTGTGCCTCATGGATCTAAAGAAAAAAAATTGTTGTTAATATCCGAACATGTAAAGAAAAACAAATTAACATAAGTGTTAATTGTCATCTTTGGTTCGTTTATCTCATGTCAAAGCGATTGAAACTTACCAAATTTCTTGGGTTGTCCTCATAAACCGAACTCATGTGATGCCATCCCTGTGGCTAATAGGTTGAGCCATCCCTGTGGCTTTGTTCTCTCGGTGTTTGAAGTGGTCATTCTTGATGGATGTATATGGCTGGTACTTGGTATAAGATTATAGATGATGTTTTAATTGTGAAGATGTTTTTGTTTTGTTTGTGTACTGCATACAGAAGTGAGAAGGAGGCGACTGAGTTTGTGATTAGGGTTTGGCTTACTGATTTTTAGGGCATAGTGTGTGAGAAGGGAGTGTTATATACTCGTTTATTTTGGATAGGTTAAAGATTTGGATCGGGTGTATACTATCATAGGGGCCGGACTTGGATGCAAAATGGAATGTGGGCTTCATGATTCCTGAAATGGGCCGAACTAATTCTATGCTGATTGATTTCATATGTTAATTTGTTGTGTGAATTTGTTGTTGAAACATATCAACTATGGGATTGGTCTCATGGATTGGGCCTCACTAGATTAACCACTTGAATCATATTTTACAAACGGGAATGACTTTTTGCAGTTATGTGATACTTGCAAATTCGTGATTTGAATTATCTAAGATATGTTGAAGAGATTGGTTGATGCAACTTGAGACGTGCAATTTGATGATGAGATTTGGTGAGATGATGAGATTTGTTGTAATGTGACTTGATACCTGGATTATGCATTTTCACGGGAAATATTACGTCACGGCTTAAATTATTTTTTAAATAATTTGGTTGACTACGGGATTGTTTGTTCGGTATTTCATATTTGGATTTGAAGTGAGGTTTTCTGGGCACGTTTACTTATTTCGTCTTCTTTCTTTCTACCCTTCCGAGAAGATGACTTGTTTGAGCTTTTATAGAGTGTGATAAAGACTTGGTTAAGAATACGTCAAGAGGTTTCGTACATTGGGTACACCGTTTCTTTTTCACGAGGATTAGTACAAGGTTAAGTAACTAAGTTGGAGAATTTCACTTCATGACCAAGTTTGGCATATCGGGTTTACTTCACCATGTTGTCACTACAATAGCCGGCATAATGCGTGAAGGATGTGTTTATCATAGTGTTGAATGGATGATTGATGATTTTGCTGATGTTGGATTATGAACAGTTGATGAACCGCTGCATGTTCCCCTAAAACAGATATTCACTGAAACCATAGTTGTCATAACACATTCAAGCTGACATTGTTTACGGTTTTGTCTTGATTTTGTAAAATCCCGCGAAAGAACCTATTTCTCGGTTTAAATCATAGACTTGTAAAATCCCGTGACAATGGAAACATCCTGGTATTAGTAAAGTGCATTTCCGGATCTATCTTACGGTTTATTCCTGGTTTTGTAAAATCCGCAAAAGAAACTATTTCTCGGTTTAAACCATTGAGTTGTAAAATCCCGTAATGATGGAACCATCTTGGAGAAGAGAAAGTGTAATTCTGGATCTTACTTGATATTGGTGCTACGGTTTCTGCTTCAAAGAAGGGATAAAAGGGTGCACTTCATGAATTGGGTGTGTGTTTGGGTTGTCTTCATGGCAGTTTGGTTATTACATGGTTTTACGGGGTTACGTGTTTCTAACCATGGTCGGGATGAAAACCATTATCAAAGTTCGTTTAAATGTAAAAGGAGGCTAGACTTGAGCAGTTATCTAGAAGATGTGACAACGGGGTTAATTCACTATTATTTATTTGAGGTTGAAGTAAAATATCACGGGCGAGTGTACTTAGTATCTGAAGGTATCAGGGATGGATGGATGAAGATTCTTCAGGATCCTTGTTCGAACTTATTTTCAAAAACGAAGACTTGGAAATCTAGTTATTGTTGAGTGACTTTTACCTTTTCTGTTACCACTTGGGGGAATTGGGCTCTTATCACCTCAAAATAACTATCACTTTAAGGAGTTACGTTGTAGTGCTCAGTGTCACATTCAATTGTGGATTTTCAAGAGGTAATGTACGTCTATTACTTGATGGTTGGTTGGTTGAAGAGTATAGAGTACTTAAGAGATTCAATGGAGCATGAATTCTCGGCACCGCTCTTTGTTACATATGTGCAAGTTTAAGTCACGAGTTCGGGTTAGTTTACTTCAAGGTCAAATTCATCATATTGGGTTATCTCCATCAGCTGTCACGACAATAAGCCTGCTGAATGATAATGGGGTTGATTACATGTTTTGCTAAGAGAGCTGAAAAGAGAGAGATTATGACGTCTGTTCACTTCAGTTCATGCCTCGTTCCTCAAATATAAGAAAAGTGTACGTGTCAGTGCGCTTTATCTTCTGAAGAAGAGAAATCTTCTTATTATGACCATTCTCATCAACATGCTTCATACTTTTTCCATGCGCTTCAGTCATCAAGTGAACCGGGCTATCACTGATTGTTTTCTCATTCCACTTGCTCGATTATAATGAAGATGGCGACATCATGTGCTGATTTTGCGGGAGAGAAGTGTGAATAGAACATTCGGATGACTTTCACTTATTTAATCAAGAATGGCAACTCCGTATGCAATTCTTGAGGGGGAGAAGAAGTGTGAATTTTTTGCATTGTTGATTGATATTTGAGAATACAAATGGTCATACGGCTCTAAACTCATGTAAGAACCGAGCTTCTTCTTATCGGGTCATCTTCACATGGAGTTTTTCTCTTCTAAGAGCCGTTGGTTGACATCTTCACTCGGATTGATGAGTTTATCGACTAAGTGCTTCCGGTTAATGCTTCACGTATACATCAACATGATGATTCCGAACAATCTCTCTGTTCTTGTTTGATGTGATTGGTAGTTTGGTGTTACCATCTTGTGTGTTCGTTGAGGCCTGATTGTTGATTTTCTTGATGAACATCCTTCTGTTCTTGTTTGATTGGGAGGGATTTTAGCTAAGGGGATTTGCAAGATGTAAGTTAATTGGGATGCTTTTTGGTGAGATGCTTTTTGGTGTGAGTTGAAGATGTTAACTATCTATTCCCCAACTGCACAATCTTGAAGAAGGTCGAGTCTACAGTCTGTTCTACATTTTCTGCTACATGTCAGAAGACTAAAGACGAGTCGCATTTAACGATCTAAAGACTTCTTCTTAATCTGGGAATTTATCAAACAGATTGTCGGTTTAGGGGAGAGCACTAATTGGGAGAAAGTTATAAGTCAGATTCAATTCCCAATTAGACTTGCTCATATACTTTAGCAGCGACTACTCGAGACGTTGATATTGACTATTGTTGGACATTTGACACAAGGTGATTACTTCGGAGTTAATCATTTATCACTTATTCGAGATTGAAGTTGACTTTCACAAAGGCGTGTTCTTATTTGATAACTTGCTCGGGCTTAAGAATTTGAGTTGAAGACTTGGCTTATCTAGTTACCAGCAGTCGAGGTGGATGGTTGAAGACCTGGTTAACTATCACTATTAGGAGTTACTTTGTTTTACTCAGTGTCACACGCATATGACGGTGTGGATAAACGCAAGAGGTGTTAATGTCTCATACTTTGTTTGGGTAGTGAGTACTTAGAGATTTGCTTGAAGCATAAATTCTCTACACCGTTCTTCCATCATTAGGTGCAAGCTTAAGATACAAATGTGGGGAAGTTGACTTCAGTTTCAAGTATGGTATAGCGGGTTTTCTTCTTCAGTGGTCACTTCAAATTGTCTACAGAAGGGTTGATATAAATAGTCAGAGAGAGTCTTCAGCAAGTTGATTCTCACAAAGAATTCAAGTGTTCTTCTCAACAAATTTCAAGTATTTGGGCTTACAAAGAGTTGCTGATTCTGAAGTTTCAAAAACCAGCAAGGCGTAAGGAGACTCACATATAAACACAAAGCGAGTAAACTTGATGAACTTAACTCTTCTAAGTAACTGAAGACATCCCGGGAAGACAAATGTTAGTACCGCAGAGAAACTCAAGGTTTGACTCATAACGAGTAAACTTGATGAGCTTAATACTTCTAAGTGATTGAAGATATCCCGGGAAAACAATTGTCATGACCGCAGAGAAACTCAAGGTTTTACTCATCAAGGCTTTTTGTGTTATTATTCCAACTACGTGGGGGAAGTGATGTTAGAGAAAGTTTCTGAAGATAACAGAGGTACACTAGTATGTGGTGATTTCGATGGTGTCTCAAGGATCAGGGGAGAGAGATTGTGTACTTTGGGGATGCTCAGCTGTTTCACTTGAGTGCTTAATCAGTGATTCAGAGATATAATCACTTATTCCGGTGTTGACATCCACAGTGATTGTCACCCGCAGAGATAATCAGTGACTTGGTCTGCTTCTTCAATGTTATCAGTTATTCATTCCTTGTGTATTGGTATACTTCGGATACTTGAGCTTCATACACATTCATCAGGGACGAAAGATGTGAACATAGGGGAGGTGTTCTACATTACCCTCTTGATGTGTATTCGGGAGAGTTCTTGGATATTGGTGTACTTCGGGTTCTTGAGCTTCATACACGTTCATCAGGGAAGAAAAATGTGAACATGGGAAGGTGTTCTTCATTCCCCTCATGAAGTGTATTTGGGAGAGTTCTAGAGCATTATACAAAGAGGCTGACTGCAACAATTCAACTGCTTGGGGGAATTGTTCTCTTGACACCTTTTGGAATGGATTGCTTCTGACTTCAGTGGAAAAGAAATTTGAGAAGATTATTTATGAGTGGGATGATACGTTGCTGTTCTTCTTGTTGATGATATAACCCCGAATGGAGATCCTCGATTATCGTTCTTAAATGGAGCAGCGGGATTTATGGTAATGGTGTGCTTTTCTGTGCACCTGGCTAAGGCAAGCTTGAAATAGAGCTTCGAATCTGCTCAACTAAATGATTTTCGGTTTGGGGGGAAGCTGCCAGAGTCTCACTTTCAGATGGTTCAATTTCTTTCTTCGATTCAAGAGCCCTGGAAGCTTTGGTGGTGAATGTTTAAGAGTTGATGACTTCTATCTTCTACGATGTGCTGCTCGATATCCTTATCTCGGTACTCGTATCATCATCCTCTTTAACTATATCATCTACTCTATCCTTGTATATATTTATCAGAAAACAAAATACAAAATTATAAAACCAACAAAAAGAAAATAGAAATATATAAAACCAACAAAAACAACATAGAAAATTATAAAACCTTCAAAAACCCATAAAAATCAGAAAATTTCAAAAATACCAAAAATATGTTTTCCAAGACATGTCTTCTGGTATCGATAACATCTACGGTATTAGAAATGTCATTCAATAATGGCACGGGACCATAGATGAAGTTCGAGCAGGAGGTGTAAATATTCTTTTTCAAAACATGTCACAAATCAAATGGCTTACAGTTATTTCAGACTGTAACCCGCGCTTCAAATTATGGCTTGCAGTTATTTCAGACTGTGACCCGCGCTTTAACCATGGCTTGCTATCATTTCAGATAGCAACCCGCTCTTTTAAAAAAAAAAGGAAAGTGCTACGCTAAACAATTTTCAAATATTTCGTGCACTTATCCTAAAACAATTTAAGGAAAGTATGTCGAAGGACTGCTGTTCCTACACAAATGTTTTTCCGTCTATAATTCTTCAGAAAAATATTTGTTGTATTTCAAAATGGTGGTAAAATGAGTTGCTATTAAATCAATCAGTTTCAGAGTTTTTATTAATTTGCAAAACTCAATCAATGACTTCAGCGCTTTTAATCTTTTCATAAAATGAGTCATGGATTGAGGGGGATAATGTTTTTTTAAATCTACATCATCTAACGGGCTTTCTTAATTATCCTAATATGCTTACTTAAAAATGATGTTAACCTATGTTGAAGGACTAGGTGCCTAGGATATGATTGCTAGGATTAGATGATTAGAGTTTGATGAACACATTATTTCCATACCTCATACATGATCTGATTGATATGTTGGATTGACTTTTATTAGTCGATTGCTGTTTGGGTGATGTCGACCACCATATATCTGTATGTATGTTCACTAACGTATGCAGGTATATTGGTATAAGAATGTTCTCGATCCGGATCCCACTATTGATGATGATTGGATACCGAAAGGAAAGGGTAACGATATCTTGGGTTGATAAATGAAGAAACGGAGCTTAACTGGACTTCAATGGAGAGTCATGGATTTATACGTTTTTATATACGTTTTTGTATATATGTTTTTACATGCATTTTTATACACGTTCTTAAATATGTTTTTGTGTACATTATTATACACTTTTTTACTTTTTAAATATGTTATTATATACTATTTATACGTTTTTAATACATATATATATATATATATATATATATATATATATATATATATATATATATATATATATATATATATATATATATATACTTTTTATAAATGTTTTTGTACGCCTTTACATGCGTTTTTATATACGTATTTATAAAAACATATACGTTTTTATATACATTTTTTAATAGACATTCTTATATAAGAATGTATATAAAAATATATATAAAATAGAAATTAAATAAAAACGTAAATAAGAACGTCTATAAAAAAATTGTTTTGAAAATGGAAAATATTGTTTTGAAAATATATTGGACTATTTTTTGAAAATCACCGGACTTCTTTTTATCAACTACGGTCATGGATTGAGGGGGAGAGTGATTTAAAATAAAATATTTTCAAACGATATTTCTTCACAAAAGTTCCGCTTCGTACAATATAAGTGGTGATCTAAAGATTTAATGTTATGTCATGGTATGATTTTTTCTTTAGAATCAAGGTCTTTCAAAAATGAAATTTTTTCTGTTCTTGTTTGATTGTGAAATTGTTTTATTTTACTAAAAGATCTCTTAAAAACTATCATACCTGACACTAACAATCTTTAATGTCTTAAATTGGTCCTTATCTGTCATCTTTCAAAATTGAATCTTGCCACGTCTTTCCCCAAATTTTTCTAAATGATTTAAATCAGTTGGGATCACAAATCTCAAATGGTTTGATATTTCTGATCGGGGTAGAGATCGTGTTTTAAATCTCAAATCTGTTTTAAATGGAATTGGTTTTAGTCCTTTAAAGGCACTCCTGCCTCCATGTGCCAAACGATTTCATACACAATGCACATGTTGAGGAGGAGGATTTATCCAAAAACCAGATGAGTATTTAAACAAGGCCACACTTTCTCCCATGTTTTCTAAACCTAATTAAATCACTTGGGATCCAAAATCTCAAAGGATTTGATATTTTTGATCAGGGGAGAATTTGTGATTTAATAATGAAATTTGATAAAAGTTGATCGTTTTGATTCAGTTGTGCAGGCTGCTCTCTCATATGTGCTAAACGATTTCGAATCTCGAAGCACATATTGAGGGGGAGCAAAACCATCGAGGTACAAAAGTTTTTTAAAAGAGATTATAAAGTACCTTGATTGTTTTTTCAAATGGTTTCTTAAATGGCTTTTGTAATCGTGGATGTGCTTCAAAAGAACTCTTGCCTCTATGTGATAAAAATGATTTCAAAAATCCTATGCACATATTGAGGGGGAGAATTTTACCATGAAAATCAAATGGCTTTTTCGTATGAAAATTGTGATCAAAGAAAATATTTCAAAGTCCTCTTGCCTCCTTGTGCTAAACAATTTCTAAATCACACGCACATGTTGAGGGGGAGGTTTTCTAAATGATCAAAACTATTAGGGTACAAAATGCTTTGATCTCGTATCACAAGTACCTTAATTGTTTTTCCAAATGATTTTTCAAATTGGTTTCAAGGAAGAATGAACTGTACCAAAAGACCGACCATTTTACTTTATGCATGGTGTTATAAGGATGGTTAGGCTAGGTATTCGTTCCCACGATCCCGCCAGAGCCGGAGGGATCTACCCAGGGACAATCCACTAGATAGTGTAGAGTCCTTAGGTATGATGAAAAAAAGGAGAAAAGTGAGGAATGGGAAGAGTGCAGACTGAGACTGAGCTAGTACTGGAATAAACCCAACAAGGTACTAGTTATGAAGTCTCGGTAAGCACTGAAGGGGTTGAAGAATGAAAAAGAAATGAATGATAAAAGGGTGAAAAGAAATAGCCCTCCATCAATTCAACCTTAGGGCAGAAACCGGGTTCAATTCATATGCTACTGGTGGTTACTAAGGTAACACTGGTATTGAAGACAAGACATCATGGACCCAGTGATGCACTGCACTAAACTTCCCAAACCACTCAAGTTCCTCTTAAAAGGGCTTGTTTCATTCTCACGGGGAACCGACATAATCTATCGACTTTCTCTTAGAGATTGTTGATATTGAAGAAGGAGACCCTCTCCCTAGTCTCCGACACAGGAACCAAATGTGCACTAATTGAGTCTAGAGCCAAGAGATCATCCACAATATCTCGTTAGGACACTAAATTCTTGAAGACTTGCTTTTTCACACAATGTGAAAAGTAAGTATATATTAAGAGTCCTACGCATTATCCTTGTGGTATTGCCAGAACATCCGAGTGATATTTAAAAAATATTCACAATGAAGATGGAAATCCTTCTAGAGCCAACATCAAACAAGCTCTTGGTGGGTGACATGTGAGATCTTCTTGAGAGATTAAGCTTGTGAAAACTGGATAGAAACGATGGGGAGATTCAATCTTGAATCAACCTTGGTCCAGGAATGGAATTGACGTATACTTTTGGAAAAACCATTCGATGTGCAAACCTTCTTTTCTTTGGCACGTCGAATGTGTACTTATGTTTTCAAAATTCAAAAAGTATCTCTGATTGAAAAATACTTTTAGAAAAACCGTTCGATGTGCGAATCTCTTCTTTTCACTAGCACGTCGAATGTTTACTCATTCTCTAATACAAAAAGTATTTTGTTTGAAAATTGATCTTTCTCATAAAACCTTCGTCGTATTGCAAAACTCTTTCTTCATGCAGTACGCGATTGTTTTTCAAATCATTTTTCATCAATCAGTGAATCTCAATTCGCTGGTTCACTCACTCCGTGTTGTCTTCTTTGAGACGTTCCGGTTTGAGAACAGCTAGTACAGCTGCGAAACCCTGTCAAGGAGATTCTTAGGAATCCTACCTGATCACAGGCAGTACTTGTACTGATCAACGGGGAACCGTGGGCCGTGTACCTCAATTCAACGAAAGTGATCAAAGACACTTTCGTGCGCTTTATTGCTAACTGTCGTATGCAGGTACACCCCGACGATTGCAGCTGATCAGAATTGAAGAGTCAATCCAAAGCCGCATGCTCACAGCATCCACACTTAATTTGAAGAAATCATGACTGGTGCATATTTACATAACCTGGCTATGATATTTCATACTATGCTTATGCTTCGCTGCTGCAAATATCATGAACCAGTAAGGCTTTCGCTACTCTGATGGAAAGATGTCATGATTCAAAAGTGTGAGCATGTCGGTCCGAAAGTCACAACATCACATGATGGCAACACAATAAAGGGTGATCCAGAGATTTACTGTGGCTGATGATCTCAAAGAAAGCTCAAAGATCATCAATGATGTGGATCAGTTCAAAGGCCTCCACTTAAAGTACTAATCTATGCGGACTTGGAAGAATTACTGCTTAAGCACAAAGATTGCTGAATTGAAGAATTGAAGTCTACGAGCTCAAGAACAATGTCAAGAATAGAATGCTAGGATTCGAAATGTAAAACATGGGGTGACCTCCCTTAGGGGGAGATTGTTAGGAATTGGAAAATTTCTTAGTGAAGAGTCGGTCACCCCAAATGTTATCTAGCATAAGTTAGCTCGTAGATTTGTCGTTGTTTACGTTATTTAGCAGTTTATTAGTTAGCTTGTAGCGTAGATTAGTTTAGTGCATCACCGTGGAGGAAGGACGGGTCTTTACCCACTGTATCCCTGATCCACAGGCCGATAGGAGGTCGTGTATTGTGTAAGTATAAATACCCCTTCCATCCATGGAAGGGGTGGTGCTTTCAATCTAATATTCAACATTTGTGTAAACCTCTAGCAAGAACACCCTCTCTCTCTATCTTTCTCTCTCTAAAATGGAAAACATGTATTTTGATCTCCCAAGACCACCTGAATCATCAAACACATAAATATTAAGATCCTACAAAGAAGGTTCCTGAAAAAATTTTACCTGCCAAGTTGGCATTAGCAGATGACATATTGTTGTCATTGAGAAGACTCATAAGTCTGGAGAGCTGTTCATTAGACAAGGAAATAGGAGAGTTGCTAGCACTATTATCAGTGATATGATTAGTTTCAGCAAAAACATTGTTACTGCTGAAAGGTTTACCATTAAAATTTCTTTTAACATATCCAGCAAGATAACCAACAAGATCATAACATCTATCAACAGTGTGACCAGGTTTTTTGCAATTAGTACATTTGAGATTCATGTTTGGTCCTCTGCTATTTGAGTTGTTATTAAAACCAGAACCTTTGTTGTTAAAACCTTTTTTGTTATCAAAAAATTTTCCACCATCAGAAGTTTTTGCAGCAAAGGCTGTAGCATTGGGTTTAGCAGAACTATTCCTAGATGAAACATTTTTGTGAGATTCTTCTCCAGAGACAACAGAGAAAGCAGTTTTGACATTAGGTAAAGGATCTCTGGTTAAAATATTGCTTCTGATGGGGACATAGGAGTCATCAAGACCCATAAGAAATTGCATTAACTTGATTAGCTGATTGTGTTTTTCAAAATGTTTTGCAGCCTCACAAGTGCAGGGAGGCAAGCTAATCATACAATCAAATTGTTTCCATAAGGAGTTAAGGTTGTTATAATAATCAGCAAGAGAGGACCCACTTTGACTAAGAGAGTTTATATTTTTATGCAAATTAAAAATAGCTGAACCATCAACCTTATCATAAGTATCTTTAAGATCATTCCACATTTCATAAGCAGTTTTAGCATAGATAGCACCAGCAAATAGTTCAGGGCAGAGAGAGTTAAGAATCCAAGTAACCACAACAGAGTTACAAGTATCCCATTGATTAGCAAGACTAGGGTTCAAATCATTTCTTATGCAAGTACCATCAATAAACCCTAACTTATTATGGTTCCTTAAAGCAAAGGTCATGGCCATATTCCATATTTTATAATTTTCAGTTCCAGTGAGTTTAATAGAAATAATGGGAGTACCATTGGTATTGTTAGGGTGTAAATACAAAGCATCACCAAAGGATAAGCTTTTCTCAGTGGAGGAGCCACCAATATTATCATCGCCAATAGCCATAATGCAAACAATAAGACAGACAGATATAATAAGACAGACAAAGAATCACAGACAGAGATAATATTAAGAGCAAATAGACAAATAAATAAGACCTTGTATTTAAGAAACAACAAGCACCAAGCCTGTGGACTAGGGTAAACCTTGTATTAGAGTAGTTTTCACGACTCTACAATTCCTCACATGATAAGCTCTACATTTGTAGGTGGATGGTATAAACTCCTCCACTCACTTAGAACTCCCTCATTAATGATAGTTTTTTATTATATCTATAACTAGCTAAAAGACCTGTGAAATTCACGGGTATTTTTAAGTAAAGTCAAAAAAAGTAGTAAATGACATTGTGTATTATAAATTATAAAGAACGAAATCGAATAAACAAACTTAAAGTATATTATTGTTAGTCAAAATCATGAATATGTTATATAAAACACAATAGTCAAATAATACAAAAAAAAGTAAACATCTTCAATCATTTATTCGACTAATGCGAGATATCTGTATATATAGTACATATAGATGATAAATTGTGTACCACGTATTTATAGAGCACGTTGGTGGTGCTTTTAGTAAGATTTTCAACTTCGTCACGAATAACCATCTTCAATCCTTTATTACTCCTAACGCGAGAGACGGCTACGTATAGCTGGCCATGTGTATAAACAGTCTAAGACAAATCCAAGCCAACTTGCATGAGAGATTGTCCTTGACTTTTGTTGATTGTCATCGCGAAAGAGACGGACACATGGCTTGCCTGAAATTGCCACCAAAAACCATTTGTCATGTTGCCGAAAGGAGTGTCCATGGGGTCTTTGACTTACGTAAAATGTCCCTTAATGATTTGTCTAATGCCTCGAAGCAATGCTTGCTAGCTAGTTATTAGGGCTTCATCATATATAATTAGTTTGCGGCAATGCAGCAAGATTACTTTAAGGATTAATTGAACGTGTAGAGTGTTCATCAATGTTGATAGGAATTTTGAATGGTGAATGTGCAGTTCTCCCCTCGTTATTAAAAATGATTAATAAACACATGCATTTGTAAACATAAGCATATACGCAGTTGTAGAATCATAGAAAATACTATATTGTGTGGTACACACTACAATTAGGATTAAATATTGGTTTTTAGTTGACTATGCAACAAACAGATACAAAAACCTAAACACCTCGAATCAGATACACATTCAACTTGATTAGTGACACAAGCTAAAATCAGGTGTTAATTTCATAATAAATCACTATCTTCCATAAGTGCAGACGGCCACCCTGTGGCGAAACCTTTGAATCATTTTGGTCTCTGGTTTTAACGGGCGTTAAGTGGATTCCGTTAATAGTTACACATTAGCCCCTTTTGGCTAACGACCATTGCAGCGTCCATCCTTTAAACTAACAACTGTTATAATTTAATATTTTCGGATTATTTAAAGTTTTTTGATTTTTTATATACATTTTTATAAAAAAGTATACATTTTATATAAGTTTTTATACATTTTATATAAGTTTTGTATACTTTTTTATATATTTTTTTATACGCTTTTATATAGTTTTTATACGTTATTATATACATATTTATAAAAATAAATACGTTATTATCTACCTTTTTATATACGTTTTCATATACATTTTTGTATGCTTTTTATACGTTTTTATATACGTTTTTGTATATATGTTTTTACATGCATTTTTATACACGTTCTTAAATATGTTTTTGTGTACATTATTATACACTTTTTTACTTTTTAAATATGTTATTATATACTATTTATACGTTTTTAATACATATATATATATATATATATATATATATATATATATATATATATACTTTTTATAAATGTTTTTGTACGCCTTTACATGCGTTTTTATATACGTATTTATAAAAACATATACGTTTTTATATACATTTTTTAATAGACATTCTTATATAAGAATGTATATAAAAATATATATAAAATAGAAATTAAATAAAAACGTAAATAAGAACGTCTATAAAAAAAACTTATATAAAAACGTATATATGCGTGTAAAAACGTACATAAAGAGTATACAAAAATGTAAATAAAAACGTATAGAAAAACATATATAAAAAGATCTAAAAACTTGCATAAAAATGTATATAAAAAAAAAAAAAAAAAAAAAAAAAAAAAAAAAAAACTTTAAATAAACCGAAATATTAAATTATAAATGGTTATTAGTTTAAAGGATGGATGTTGCAACGGTTGTTAGCCAAAAGGGGCTAACGTGTAACTGTTAACAGATTCCACTTAACGCCCGTTAAAACCAGGGACCAAAACGATTCAAAGGTTTCGCGACAGGGAGGCCGCCTGCACTTATGGAAGAACATGAAGGATTTCTGCAATTTTGGCAAACCACAGGGATGATTTCTGCAATTTACTCATATAAAACTACTACTATAAAACTTCACCAACTACCAAGAAACATGCTTGCAGTTAGATAGAGAATGAATAAGAACCACTGATCATAAAACTTGACGATTGTGCATTTTCATTATATAATTGGCTTTTTCATAGTTTCATCCTCATGTTTCTGAACCCAGGGACCAGACCCATCCTACCGTAGTTTGCATTTAGCGCCCTAACAGAATAAAAAAAAATACACGTACTCATAAAAGATTGACAGTTAATAATAAAAAAGAAGTCTTAATATAAAAAAATATTTAAATTTTGCAACAAAACTTGAATTATTTATCTGATATCTGCTCATCCATTATGATGAGTTCCATGTTGATTATCTTGAGTCTAGCAATTAATAGGAGCCATTCCATTTATTGAGTTTCTAAACTGGGGAATTTTATGTATAAGCCAATTATTAGTTGATTGTAAGATTATGTTCCTTCTTTGCCATGAACAAATTCTTGTAAGTATAGGATAAAAGATCAATACATCTGTAGTGTGCAGATACTTAATAATTAGTGCATCACATGTTTTTTTATCTTAAAGATTACTGATAATATATGATAATATTGTCTCATGCATAGTAAAACAAAGAAAAATACATCCAAAATATCATGTATTGTATAACAAAGAAAAAAGAAATTCCAATATCCGCAAGTGTCCACAATTATAACGAACACATATAAAAATCACATCAATTGTGCATATAAAAAAATTACCCTTTTTGACTTTTTTGGACCTATATGAAAAAGTTACCCTTTTTGGACCATTAACCAACCGCCGCTAAATTAATTTGAGATAAATTTGTCTTGCTAGAGATAAAATGATATTCGAATAAACCCATTTTAAGAAAAACGGGTCGAAATTAACACCTCAACTTTAAGGGTGTTGGAACTATAAAGAAAAAATGGGTTTAAGTCACCCAAAGTGTATTCACAATCTACAAATTTGCTAAATCTTTTGTATCTCACTTGGTCACTATAAAATATAGTCTGTTTATGAAATTTAAGGCACTAACCGTTATAGAATTGAAGGAAAGATAAGAACTATTTGTGGTTCAGAACAACACCCGACCCATTTGAACAACACCAGTAGTAAGTGCATTGTGATTTCTGATCATTACTCGTTATCCAACCAGCACAAACCTTCACCATTGTCATTAATAATTTGAGTAGCTTTATTTTAGATCGTATAGGTCCAAACATAATAACTAAACAAAATATTGAAGAAAGTATACACCTACACACGCTTTTACTACTTATGCGAAACTACATCCTTTGCATAACCTCAAAACTATAGCTTCCAACGATTTAATTATATTTACTATAAACCAAAACTTAGCATTAATATAAAGTCACTCCACACAAGAGGAGAAAAGTTATTGTCATTTGACTTGGACGCTTGCACAATTGCACACAAGGGTGTTTGACTTTGTTATTTTAAACTACTTGTCAACCAAAAAAAGTGCAACCATAGAGAATTATAAGGTATATTTTCATGTTTTGTTACTAATGAATCATATTTAATTACTTTCAGGAAGTGAAAGTAAAATAGCACATAAACTGTCACATTAAGGTTAAACTCACTTCCGAAAGCATCCATCATTAAATCCATAGACTTGAGCGACCATCTCCAATGGTTAGTTCTAGAGGTATATAATATCATCGGAAACCTTCACAACAGTTTCAAGAAACAATATTTATACACAACCAATATATATACAATGATAGCCTCTTTATTTTTTTTTGCCTGGAATGAAAGAATACGTTCTATTATCACCCTTATTTTAGTTATATATGTTTCACACATTTGGTGGTTAATATCTAAAGAAAAAGCAATAATTTTTGCACAATCTGATGAAGATTAGACATGTTTCTGAATAAAGAGCCCATAATGCATTAGTTCTGTTACAAATCAAGAATAAGATCATAGTTGCTAAAATTTTTACATGGAAGAGAGTGTTACCAGATTACGCGATTTAGATGATGACGATCCTAGAAGGAGCTATAACATCTAAAAAGTTGATTAAATCCACGAAACTGTGACCTACAAACTCTTGGAGAGCACCGGGGATTCTGGATGATAAAATTCCCTAACTTGTGTTGTAATTGCACAATAATACGCAAATTTAATGAGCTGATTAACTGAAAACCTTTACAAATTCCCCATTGATGACTGCATTGAGATCGGCTTGGTTTAGGCGTGAAGAAAAGTTCCCCAACACTACCCACATTAATCATGATGACTTTGCATTTAATATTGACACTGAATCTTTTAGTAGATAAGATACTGAGCATACAAAGAGTTAATGAAGTTAAGTAGCTAGGAAAAATCACTCACTTTCGCTTGCTATTATACGTAATGTATTAATCGTCGTTCGTCATGTAAAAGTAGCTCTCCAACCCTTTCCTAAGAGCGAAGAGTTCATGAAGGGTATGTTTGGTAAAAATAGATTGTGCTGGTGCTAGTGCTGGTGCTGGTGCTGTTGATGTTGTTGATGCTGATGCTGATGCTAATGCTGCTGCTGTTGCTGAAAAAGATTATAAAAATAGATTATTTTTATAAGCTACATGAAGTAACCTTTTATTTTCAGAGATTATGGAAGATTATTTATTTAATAATCTCTTATAAGTTCTGTCTGCCAAACACATATTATTTTTTAAGTAGCTTATTTTTCAAAAAAAATAATCTTAAGCCTCAATAATCCTCCATAATCTCTGCTGCCAAACATACCCAAGAATCTCATTTCTACAAAACAATCACATCTGCACACTACCAATTTAAAGTAAACAAATTCTTGAGTATCACGCAACAAAGAAGAGTTTCCAAAACTATACAATCAAAATATATTAATGCTTATATAATATATAAAATGCTCCTGCAACTTTGAAATAAACTTTCATTCAACTTTGAAATAAACTTTCATAAATGATGTTTGAACCCTTGTACTAAAGTAATGTAACAGGCTCTTGGATGATCATATTCATCTGTTGTTCGTCTACCGTAAATATAATTTAGTTAGACCAAAAGATTAAAAAAGAAAACAATGAATCCATTGCCAAATTTTGCAATTTGCAACACGTTAACGTGTTTTGCAATTTTAGTGGAATATGTTTAAACTTGAACGAAAATATGAAGCATATGGAGGCAACTATATATATATACTACAAAGAATGCATAAGTCCATTGATATATGAAGAAAGTTTGTCAGAATTATTTGATACTAAACGAATTATAAGGGTGGGTTGTAGGATTTTATCTTATGCGTTTGTTACAGCTTTGTTAATTGGTTGTAGAAAGTGAGTGATCTAAGCAAAGCATTTTAAAATCATTACCATTTCATGCATCCATGATTAAAAAAATTAAGAATTAAGAATTATTTAAATTCAATTGAAAGATGTCAAAGTTATGTGGGGAAACAATTCGCGAGTTCTAATATTTGCAACAAATTACGTCCACCATAAATTACTGTTTATCAAAATAATTGTCCTCTTTTAACTTTTTGAAGTCTTTTTGTTTCATTTTAATCTGAAGTATTTTTGTTTGTGTTATATAATACTTGATATAAAATATATAAATGAATTGGTTTTTAAATATATTTTTATATTAACTATTATATAATATAAACAAAAATATTATAGATTAAAGTTGATAAAGAAATACATTAAAAAGTCAAAAGAAGACAATTATTTTAAGACAAAAGGAGTACATAATTTACGTATTTCTTGTAAAATAAATTCAAGGTTTATTAAAAACTTTAACCGACTTGCTTCATATTTTATTTTGTTAATAGATTATTAAAAAAAAAGGAATTATATGTTAAAACTGGAAAAAAAACCATATTGTACGAAAGTATAAGCAACACAAGATGAACAATAGAACCTTTATTCAAACCTAAGCCACAATAGTCAGCTTAGATTAAGTTTGCAATAGTATCCAAAATATTACAAGATTAGATTAATGTCAATGAGACAATAATCATGTAAGTACAAAGACAAGACAAGATCAATGAAATGATCAGAAAGAGGAGAAGAGTGATACAATGACTGCACACACAAGTGTATCTAACCCTAGATTAAGGGACTTATTAAATAGGAGATTAAGTTACACTAAGACCCCTCTAACGGCTATAAGTGTCTCATCAGCAGAAATGAGAATAGCTTCAGTAGAAACGAGCATCTTGGAACTTTAAACCTTTTATTCTTTGTCCATGATTAACCCCTGTAGAATCTCTGTATAGAACATAACTTGAAAGCCATTAGCAATTGATAGAATGATATGTTTGCCACAGATTGATACCCCAAAATTTAACACATATAGTGGTTAATATTTTTATATATGCCACACAAAAGTAAATAAGTTTTTTTAAAATTAATTAGTTGGTAAAAAACTCATCGTGATGTAGGAACTTCTCTTATTAATCGGCTAATGCTCAAACCATTTATAAAAAAGATTATTACGCTAGCAAACATACCTAATTTAAATTGTCTAGAAAATATATTGAGTCATTAATACACCTGCTGAAAGAAAGAAAACATTTTTTTTTCTAAAAACATCACGTGTCAATGCGATAGCTCATAGTAATTTTGGAAAATAATTATGAATAGAGTTTTGAAAAACCGTGTTTTATTATTTTAAATAGATGCCAATGGTCAACATATAACTGGAAATATTTGTTAGAACTAACGAGTGTTGGAAAACCCGCGCGATGCAGCGGGATTGCTTAAAGGACTTACTTTGCAGCGACACTTAAATTTCAGGGGTTGTTTTTGTCAAGTTGCGAAAGATTATTAATGCTAAAGGACTTACTTTGCAACGACACTTGAACTTCAGGGGCTTTTTTCGCCAAGTTGGCAAACTTGGCATTAAATGCATCAATTTGCAAAACCCATTCCTGCCTTTTAGTATAATAAGTAATGTGCACAGCAATATATAACTGAAATTCTCATTAGGAACCAAGAGGAGCTTAAGCTGATTTCAGCCTCTTTGATGCTAAAAGAGTGGTGAGAAACATTTACATATTCATCTATAAAAGTGAAATCCCGATAGCCCCTGAAAACCAAGAGATAATGGATTTGGTGGAACCGTCGACTCCTCTACCCTCTTGGGATCTTGTTGTCTATGGTGTTTTTTATGAAAGGTATGGAATTCAGACCGCTCTTGAAGTATCGTACATGTAAATTATATCAGACCTGATATGTTATTAACATCATAACATGTTGAATACGAATAGCCATGCACTATATCTTTACTCATTCTGAAATTAAATAACCCTTTTGATAGTGATACGTTACTACTTTTGTCACATTGATTTGGTTGAAGATGCATCTTGAAAACGATGATACTTAAATGATTAAATATTAGGCATTTTCAGTTTTAAGCTCCCATTATCTATAAGTGTGAAAAAGGAACTGAACACATGAATATATTCCGTGTGACTAGATAAATTGACGCTTCTGACATGTCCTCACTTGAGGCTGTCATGAATTGTGCCGAAGAGAAGCTGTCAATTAGAAGTTGAAGCTGGGCGTTTTGCTGGACGTATGAAAATGAAGATGATGAATTGGACTTTGCAGAATGTCGTGGTAAAGATCCTGTTTTATTTATTGGATTCTATTTCCATGTTAAGTTGTAATATTTAGTTTAATGGGAGGATGGGATTGAGCAACGCTGTTCAAGGTCAGCAGACCAAATAAATAAGGTTGTGCACAAAGTGAGCAGACAAACAAAAAAAACTAAAAAAATAAAACTCAGTTATTACATCTAATAACGTTTTGTTTGATTCTACAGGGAGGTTCCAACCGGGGCTATTCTCCGGGAATTGAGGAATGAAACTATAAATGACCCCCGAAATTGGATTGAAATTGCACAAATCATGCTTTCTGTATTACATATTTATCTACTATGGTGGTTCATTGTAAGAATAAAGTTTGGACTATCACTGTAAGTTTCATAATAATATAGTCTTTTTTGACTTACCTCATAGTAGATCATTGTTTGGTATTTTGTGAGAAAGTGCTATATGTGTGGGATACGATATTAATTCGTTATCGACATAAGGTGCAATTTTTATTGCAATTTGTTTGCTTATAATATTATTCTATTATTTCAACACAATGTTTGTATTACACTTGCTTCTGAGATACTTAGGGGGTGCTTGGTAGAATGTTTTTGAGGGTGGGTAATAGTAAAGGTAATGAAAAATAATGCTTGGTGCTATATAATGGAATGACCCATTACCCAATAGTGGGTAATGGACCATTACCCAATAAATTTGGGGAATTTTTTTTCTCCCTTTCGTTTTTTCCACCATTATCATTATCATTATCTTTCTCTTTCTCGAGTTTGAACCAAGTACACCCTTATTACATGATTACAACCAAATTATATGTTGTATGTAATCTATGTGCCAGTGCCACATGGTTTTTTTTATTAGTATTGCATTAGCAGAGTAACATATTCGACTGAGTCATCATATTGCCTTTGATCAAACCTTAAGTCATGAAGCTCGAAATGCGAGCCCACTGTGTTCTCGAGTTGTAAATGAAAAGAAAAGAAAGAAACAAAAAACGAATAAAAATGAACTACATAACTCATGTTCTCGAGATAGCAAAAAAAGAAAGGAAATAGAAGAGAAATTGAGGGGCCGTTTAGTTGGTGAAAATTTTTTCCGTTTTTCTGTTTTTAAATTCTTAGAGAATAGAGTGGTTTTTCTTCTCTAGAGAAGAGTTGAGAAATGTGAAAATCCGTTTAGTTGGAGTTATTTTTTTCCTTTTTTCTAAAATGAAAAGTTGGTCAGGTGGAGGATGGAGGATGGAAGATGTGTGATAAAAGTGTAGGGTGAAAGGAAATGGTGTTATTATTTTAGAAATGAAAAAAAGTGAAAAGGGTGTAATGTTATTTTCATTTTTTCTATTACAAATTGAAAAATGAGAATTTCATATTTTTTGAAAATTATTGGAAAAAAGTGCGACTAAACGGATTTTCTGTTTTTCTCTTTTCATATGAAAAATTTTCTGGAAAAATTGAGTATTTCTCTCCAACTAAACGGCCCCTGACAGATTTTGTGTTTTTAAGTTGCAGAGAAAGAAAATTTTTCTCTTTTCATATGGAAAATTTTTACATCTATACCCTTCGTTTATAAATATTTGAATTCTCATTGGAAAAAAATACAAAACACAAACTAGCAAAATACAAATAAATTAGCTTTAGTAATCAAACTTCACAAACTACAAAACACAAACTAGCAATTGGGAGATGTACTAATTTTTCCTTCTTCAAGGTTTTTGTCATTGAGATTTTATTTTGGAAGGTATTTTAAAAAGGCAGTCTCAGTTGGCGTACTATACTCCTCTATTACGGATGTGAGTTGGTAGTGGTGATACTTGCTCGTTGAAGTGGTTCTTTCCTATTGTTGTTCTAGTTTTTGTAGTTAGCCAGATTTTCTTATTTGTGGCTTGTCACAAATGTGTTAGTCGTTGTTCAAGCTTTTGTTTGAGGTTAATTTGGTATTCGGCCACATTTCATTGTACTTAACTGTTTCTTGTGATTATATATATTTTACCGGAGTAATCCCATTTATCAAAAAAAAAAAAAAAAAAAAAAAAAAACTAGCAAAATACAAATAAATTAGCTTTTAGTAATCAAACTTCACAAACCATTGCGATATGTGTCTACCTTAGCATGTATATATATATAGGTGAAACAAATTAACGAAACCTCAAATACATAACATAGATAGAAACCAAAATTTTCGAGTGCAGAACCTGAACTTAGAGCATCTACTGTAATAGGTTCATTAATAGATTTAAGAAACTTAGAAAAAGTTTACATCTTGTTTCATCTTGTTTCAACTATAGTGAGAAATCTATTTGGCATGAAAAGGTCCTAGTTCTTGGACCTCTTCAAAAAAAACCCCAGCATTATTAATGTATGTGTAATGTGGAGCATTTACGAAGTTTTAATATATTTTTATCATAGTGAGAAAAGATTTATAATTTATTGATACTGGATGGGTACCCGTGCATAGCAACGGGATTATATAGCTGCAAAGTAGTGATAAAATAAAGTTTATGGGTTATAAGCGAAAAATAATAAAAGTTTGAGGATTTGAGGATTAAGCATAATATTTTGAAACTCGGTTCAACCGGTTGACCTGTTCAGTTCAAAAAACGGGTCAATATAAACCGGGTCAACCCGACGGGTTGGGTCAAATTAAATCGGGTTAACTCACCGGGTTTGAAGCGTCCCGGGTCAACTCGGTTTTCGATGTATCTTAATAGTTTCCTATTGAAACATATATGTACAGTAAAACCTCTATAAATTAATACTCGATAAATTAATAATCTCGATAAAATTAATAATTTGTCCGGTCCCAACTTGGGACCAGTACAAATTTGGATCCCAATCGATAAAATAATAAGATAATGATTTTTTTGAAACCTCACTTTATATATATTAGTCCCAACGAAACTATAAATTAATAATTATTAAAAATTCCATATATATGTATATATGTGTGTGTATGTGATACATTTCAAAATCATAAGATTGTTTAGTAAAAAATAATCCACATTCACTTGTTTTTTGTTGAACTTTAAATCTATATTGAGTTTATCTTAAAATCTCTTTATTGCACTAAAGAGTTGGTGCGCTGTCTTCTCGTATTGTAATAAAAATTGTTAATTTTATTTTCATAACGTATGAATGTGAATTCATAATATGTTAATTGGAACTTGTGTTTCAAATTTATTTTTCGTCTCTAATATATTATACTTGAAAATTTACCGGCCATACGAAAATCTTTTTAAATTAATACATTATTAATTTATCGATATAATAATATCTCGATAAATTAATAAAATATTCCGGTCCCAACACTATTAATTTATAGAGGTTTTACTGTATTAATAGTTGAAATTACTCATAATTAATTATTTCAACATTTCTTTTTTATTTTTTTCCACATTTCACTTTCTTGACTTTTCACTTTTCACTTTGACCATTTTTGTTTTATAGATAACTAGCAGAGTACCCGCGCGATGCGGCGGCGGATACTCTGTAACTAAAATTTCTGGCAATGTAATATTATTCGACAAAACTATTTCATAAAAAAAATTGATTATGAAACATATAAACTACTCTAAATGTCATTCATTAAAATAAAATTACAATACGAAACAACCAGATAATAAGGAAAAAAAATGTACAAAAAAATTTAAACCTTAGCAATAGTCTAATAATAAACCAAAAATTAAGCCTTAACAACATTTTTACCATTTATTTTTTGGTGTAAGCCTATCAATAGTTAAAATTTTGGATAGAATCATCACTAAACCAAATTTTAGCTAAGTTCAACACTAACCCAACTCTCATTTTCGTATAAAACATAGTCTAGGCCCAACAAATCACATATCCCATAATGAAATGAATTATATAAATCACTTTCTTTCACAACCCTAATTCAATTAACCTAATCATACGCCTCTCTATGTGCAGTCTCACACACATATAACTCAACCTCTTTCACTTTTACATCCATCTATGAATCTCACCAACACTACCAGTAAATCGTCTTCCTAAGCTTCAACCTCAAACACACACAACACATAAAAAGGGGTTTAATAAAAAAAAAATTAAATCATAAGTTAAACGTTTGGCAACGAATAGTTTTAAAAAGTTGTTTGTCGTTTTCTTCGTCACTTCCCCGGCGAGAACCAAAACGGCAAGCATCTGTGGTGAGCGGACGGCGAGAGTTGACGGGGTGCCACGTGTGAAATGGCGAGCTACTTCGCCACTATACCCGTTTTGAATCTAATGGATATGGGGCAGAGATATCTTAGTCATGGTTTTGCAGCGATGATGGTGGGTCTTTTTAAGCTAATAGAGTAGTAGTTTGCCATGTAAGCTTATAATGAACTAAGGTATCTTAATATGGCTGCTGGATCGAAAATTTATGTTTTGGGATGATGGATTTTAGATTTTTGTTTTGTAAGCTTAATTAGGTTGTACATCGTAGTTAAATAGTTGTATATTTTAGTGAAGGGGTAAATTTAATTGTGTATTAATTGTATGTGTTTAATAATATTTTTTAGTTTTATTTGTGCTTCAAATACTTGTAAATGATGCATCTCTACTTGTATTTGCTTAAAATCTATATTAGGAAATCTTAAAAGTTTAATAGGAGGGAAGTGCTTAAATGCATTATAAGTAGTATAGATATAGATATAAATAGAGTAAATTACACCGTTCATCCTTGTGGTTTGCATTGACCGCAGGAGTTCGTCCTTTGACAAAAAAAGTTGCACCGTCCATCCTTAAGTGGCAAACGTTATGCGCCATTAGTCCCTCCCTCTAACGGAGCCCACTAACGGTTGTTAAGTCTTGTTAACTTGAGGGTATAATCGTCATTTCAACACCATTTTGCACTCGCTGGGCTTGCAGTCCAATAAATAAAACAACCACATCCAAAATAAATCTCAAAGTCTGCTCAAATACACAAACAATAACACTTCACAATCCCAAATGCAAAAAGAGACTCAATCACAGGATTAACCCTGCTTGCATTTTTGTTGCTAACCAAATCACATGAGACACCCTACGAGGGTGTTCTTGTGAACCGAGACAAGGCTAACACAGCCACGATGCATACCAACACTCACACGGTACAACTGATGTAACTAGACCCAAAAGAAACAACAATGAACTCAAATGGCACATCCTTTAACAAAATCACTAACATCAAAAGTTAAAACTAATCCAGCAACTATCAACCAACCAAACTAGACTGAGACCACACCGGATCTCGACCATCAACCAAACTAAACTGTCAAGCTATATTAAACTCAAAACCATGATCCAAACCGGATCAAGTCGAGTCCTACCCGACCGTTAACACAACCGGTACAATCAACACCATTTTGCAGATTCCTTCCACACGAAACAAAATCAAAACGTGTTTTTAAGCCATGTTTTATCCACGAAAATAATAACCCGTTCTCTATTCGATTAAAAAAAGAAAAGATGATAACATAATTTTAGGTGTATGACATACCCACGAATCAGAAAAAAAAAAAAAAAAAAAAAAAAAAAGAGAGATAGCAATGGGGTGCTGGAGATGCGGTGGTGGCGATGGTCATACGACCACAAACACGAATCCAGGAAGCCATAAGTGTGCCCTCACACTAAACACAAAACAACACGTGAACCCTTATCACCTTGTCTTGAATGGCGCCGTGAAATGGTGGTGGAGTGGTGGCTGTCAGTGTTGGCGCAGAAGGTGGGAGGAAGGGTGGCTGGATGGTGGCGGCTGACTAGAGAGAAGGAGGAGAGTGAAATTATTTTAGGGTTTGAGGAAAAATATATTCACTAGTTTATATAGAGTAAACTACACCGTTCGTCCTTGCACCGTTCGTACTTATGGTGTTGAAATGACGATTATACCCTCAAGTTAACAAGACTTAACGACCGTTAGTGGGCTCCGTTAGAGGGAGGGACTAATGGCGCATAACGTTTGCCACTTAAGGATGGACGGTGCAACTTTTTTGGTCAAAGGACGAACTCCTGCTGTCAACGCAAACCATAAGAACGAACGGTGTAATTTACTCATATAAATATGATGACATGGAACACTTATAAAGCTTTATATATTTTAACCATAATAGATGCCCTTAGTGACACATTATTTTTAAATTAATATGATATGAACTTGCACATAATATACCTTGAATATTTAATAAACATTGATAACCAAATTTGAGGTGCAAAAAATTTCAATGGTAAAAGAAAAAGGAAGTCATTGGCACACTTCATCGACTGCATTAAACAGTTGTACTTTAAATATAACATGTTTTAGGGATGTACTATTCCCACCCTCCCTACTAGGGAGGGTTTGTACCTTTGATTCCTTTTGTCCCCCATTTGTTGCAGTACAATACAGTTTTTTGTCAGTTTTTGTTCCGTATTTCTGACAGTTTTAAGCGTTTGACTTATTAAACTTTATATTTTATGTTCCGCATTTTCAGGTTTATAGTTTTTTGATATAAACAAAATTATAAAAATTAAAAAAAAATTAAAAAAAATGCAAAAAAGTAAAAGAGGGTTGGGGGGGGGGGGGGGGGGGGGGGGGGGGGGGGAATATCTTGTCCCCATGTTTTAACTACTTGTACTATGGAGTGCACTAATAACTTTTGAAAATGTGTCAATCACTTCCCGAAAGAAAATGAAAGAGTATTACATGAGATATTAAAATTGGAAGGCATATTGGTTATTTGACTATTGCATGAGAATTTAGGAGTGGCAATTCGGGTCGGGTTCGGGTTGGCGGGTTAGAAAATCCCAACCCAAACCTAGCCCATTTAAAACTTCGGGTCGGCTATTTCAACCCTAACCTGTTTAGACATAACCCGAACCTAACATATTTAACCCATATATATACTTGGGTTGGCGGGTTAAATAGGTTACACGGGTTGAATATGTTAAACGTGTTGAATCAGATCAACGGGTTTCGGGTTGACCCATTTAACCCTTTTTATATACAAAAGTGCACATTACACGAGTTAAACTGATTATCGGGTCGACCCGTTTAACGCATTTAACCCGCATAATAAAATATAAATAATTTTGTGTTTATGAATAAAAAATCTCAAACAGATTGGCGGGTCGACCCGCTTATTTTATTCTCAACCCGAACCTGACCTGTTTAATAAACGGGTTAGATAGGTCGACCCAAACCTGACCTGGAATCTATTTATCACAACCCAAACCTATTAATTTTCATGTCGGTTTCAGGTCGGATTTCGTGTCGGGTCAAAATTGCCACCCCTTTTCTCATTATCATCTACCGCCCTTTCTTTCCTCCCCGCTATTCACGCATGAAGATCGTCGTATGTATGCTCGACTTCGGGTGTCGGTGCTATAGTATAGGTAGGAGTACATCTTATTTCCTTTCAAATCAGCACAAAAGTGGTCAAAAATTTTGACAAGAAAAAGCCTCATTTTCCCCACCAAATCTTTTCCTTTCCCCCTCATTTTCTTTCTTAAAAAACTTAAAAACACAACAAAAAGGTTGTTTCCTGCCAATTATTTTCTTCTCCCTTTCAAACCAAAATCGAGAACACAACTTAAGTAAACTAAGATGCTTTTTTGTTTTATAACTTGGTGGATCAACTCATCAATTATTTTTTGCTATTACAACAAGAATTTATTACTCTATGAGTATATGATATAATGTCTATAAATTTTGCACTTGAGTTCTCCTTTCAGGTTAATAATAATAATAATAAAAAAAAAAAAAAAAAAAAAAAAAAAATTATTTTCTCATCAAACAAGCCGAAAATAATTTCAAATAAATATATGTCTTACATTGGCTCCGTCATAACGCACGACCGCATAATTACTATATTATACGGAGTAAACGTTATCTTTTACCAAACACATTATCAACTATATTAACAAACAATGTGTCATTGTCCCTTTTAGGAATAGAAGGCAACAAAGTTACTTCTTTTGGAAGCTTCGATTTTATTTATAAAATTGGTGGGAGTCGATAAAGGCTGATATTATTAAAAATTTATAATTCAGAGCTTAGCCGCCATCTTTTGTCAACATACATGATTTGCCACCATCCTTCATTTTTCTTGTGTTTGTTATGCGTATATGCTAAAAGTGTATCATACGGTTAGACCAAACCCGTGTATAATTAATATTGTGATTGCTCAATTAGTCAATTTCGTTGGTAGCCCCTATGCATGAACAAGTGTTCATAGCAATGCTCAAGTACTATATATCAGAATATCTATATTACATATAAAAGAAAAATAGTCAAATTTTTAAAAATAAAATATTTAAAGTACATATTTGAAAATCGGATCGGACCAACGGGGTTCAACCGAGAACCGGTGTCGCCACCGTTTCGGCTAACCAATAAAAGCCATCCGAAAATGAATCAGAAAGGACCCGTTTAAGCCGATACAAACTGGTGAATTAGGTCTTATTGAGATCTATTTCTTCGGTTAATCATCACAGGTTACTCGCCGTCGCAATGCGCGGGTGCCCTGCTATACTATATATAAAGGAAAAACCAATAAGTAAAAAGTGAAAAGTTGAAACTAAAAAAGAAAATGTTGAAAACCTATATTTCAAAAAGAAACTATTAATACATATCGAAAACCGGGTTGACCCGAGTTGCTTCAAACCCGGTGGGTTGACCTGGTTTAATTTGACCCGTTTTTGACCCAACCCGTCGGGTTGACTCGGTTTAACTCAACCCGTTTTTTCGACCGGAACGATTCAACTGGTTGAACCACTCGGGCCGAACCGGGTTTCAAAACATTATATTTAATCCCCAAATCTTCATACTTTTATTATTTTTCGTTTATAACTCATAAACTTTTTTTTAACACAAAATGATTTATCGCGATAAAATTTCGTTGATATACATGAGTACTCGTCTCGGATCATACAAATCATCACATGAATTCCACTTTCTTTGACCACTTATTTTCATTATTACCATATATATATATACATTTCTTACATGAAACGTTATAGTTTAATGTTTGGTTTGAAAGTGTATTTGTTTTAGCCCGGCCTAAAATATGTTTGTGTACGTAGGTTTTTAATTTGGACTTTTTTTTTTTTTTAATTATATAGTGTCCACATGTGCTAAATATATATACATAAAGCATACTTTTAAAAAATATAAACACAATAGCTAAATGATTGCATGATAAAAAAAAATCGTTGCACTAATAAAAGAAAAACGGAAACAAAAACGTTCAAAAAAATTAGATAAATAATTTGGCTCCGCTGCAATGGTATTCAGACGCCCTATTTCCAGGCGACTATGTAAAAGTATAATATTGATGCACCGACAAGAATATGGAACAAATAAATTACTAGATCACCTCAATAGGACAATCCTAATAGTAAGAAAACATACATGTAGGAAACCAATTACACGATGCGGAGTTAAGGAGTCAATACACCTAATCTCACCGCATCGTAGTAAAAGGACTTGAAGTTAAATATTGTTTCGATTTAAAGATTCGAGGTGAGTTATTTTAGAAATCATAAAAAATATGAAGATTGAGGGATCATTCATAACCATTTATTTTTAACTGAAATAAATCATTTACTTCCACCTCTCTCATTCCCTCTTTTTTAATTAAAAACTCAATTTCATCATTCTTTTTAAAAAATAATAAATCTTTTAGACAAAACAAATTACTCCTTCTATCCAACATTAAGTCTTTTATGACTTTTTTAAGTTTTTTTTTTTTTCAACGTTGACTTTAAATATTTTTGTTCGTGTTACATAATACTTGATGCAAGATATATGAATGGATTAAGTTTTTAAATATATTTTCATTTGTATAATTTTCATTAAGTATCATAAAATATAAACAAATATATTTGAGGCTAAAATTGAAGAAAAAAAATACTTAAAAAAGTTATAGTGGACACTTAATGTGTGATGGAGATAGTACACGATTACGACAACTATTTATGTATATTTCAATTAAGAAGCACTTTCATATATTTTTGGCAAAACTTTTTTTTTTTTTTTTTTTTTTTTTTTGGGATTTTCAGTACAGGAGTTTGTATGATATATCACATGTGATATAACACTAAATTGTAAGTTCGAACACTTAACATGCTGTCATAATATTGGTATAAGTATTTGTGTAGAACTCCAAATGATTCACCGTTTTCAGCATTTAAAAATAGAAATCCTTAGCTTTCAAACAATATATTACACATAATTTTTGAACTTATAAGTCATTACAGTTTATTCATAAAAGTTGGAGAAAATATATAATTCTTTTATATTCAAATTTATATGATATATCACATGTGATATAACACTAATTTGTATATTCGATGACAAAACATACTGTCATAAAATGGACGTAAAAATTATTTTTTGGTTCAAAAAACGGCGAATCTTTTGGAGATGCATACATATACGTATGCTCATTTTACGACAACATGTTGAGTGTTCGAACTTACAGATTAATGTTATATCATATGTGATATATCTAATGAGTTTGAGCATCATTTTTTTCCTTCTATTTTCACCAACTTCTATAGATATACCTTATTGATTTAGAGGTTCAAATACTATGTGTAATATATGGTTAGAAAGCTAAGGACGTGTATTTTTCAATGCAAATTTTGATGAATCTTTTGGAGTTCTATACAAGTACTTGTACTCATTTTACGACAATATGTTGAGTGTTCGAACTTACATATTAGTGTTATATCACATGTAATACATCAAACAAATTTGATTTTCGAAAAAGAAACTATTCTGGTTTCTACAACTTCTATGAATAAAATGTATTAATTTGAAGATTCAAAATTTATGTGTGATATATGGTTGGAAAACTAAGGATGTGTATTTTACAATTTCAAAAACGATAAATCATTTGAAGTTCTACACAAATACTTATGCTCATTTTACGAGTATATGAACTTACATATGAGTGTTATATCACATGTGATAAATCAACTCATCAAGCGAGTTTGACTTTAAGGAAACAAATATATTCTACTTGCTTATAGACCCGTGAAATTCACGGGTTTTTAAAGAAATGATTCATTAAGAAGTTGAGTATGTGAATAAAGTAATAAACAACAACGAATGATAAAAGTTTCATTTTTTTAAGGAATAATAAACAATAAGTCAATAATTCTATAAACAATTGTGTTTGTAACTATTAATATTATAAACGCCCATGCACCTTCGTCTCCAAATTTGATGATTTTCACAAGCAAATGTATGTAGCGACATTTACAGTGAGGATCATCTAATGCACGGGGATTTATAAAGAATTAATTATTAAGAAGTTACAGGTGTGAATAAATTAACAAACAAAAAAAAAACGTAAAAATGTTTCATTATTATTCAAAGAGAACAATAAGTAATGTGTTAATAATACGATTAAACAATTTGGTATGTAACTATTGAGAAAATAAACGTGCGATGTATCATCTTCTCTATCTGGTAGATAATTTTGAAGAGCAAAGTAATGCAGTTAACGTCAAACACTTGATTAATGTTCATTCCGTGAACATCTAAATATGAAAAGAAAAAACCAAACTTTAAGTTGTTGATAAGAATATAAGTAAAGTTTAAAAATAGTATAAAAACAGTAAAAGTTAAACTAAAAAATGCAATGAAAATATTCTCATCTAAACATCTTAAAAATATCATCAAACAGAATGGGTACACTACCACTTTGCTATAAGAAAGTGTTTGGCACATTCTGATTATAATGCGGAAAATATGTCGATGTGACAAAGATTATCGGAAACAACTTATGTGAGCGCCTGGAAAGCTTATTTAAACAGCTTATGTGGTATCTAAAACACAATGCAGGATATATTGTCCGGTTCGGCTTATCACCTGATGTCAAGCTGTTTGGTTCTACCAAAATGCATAAAAGTGTTCATCATATCAAACCGCAATAACCTATTTAAATAAGCGAACCTTAAACACCCTCAAGAACATCCAACCTTCAAAATTATAATTTCACCCTAAGAGATAATCATATTGTATTAAATTTTTAAAACCCAATAATAAGGTTCATAAATCAAATACCAAATACCTTATGAGCCTAAGCGTTCTTGTAGAAATTAGGACTGGCTATAAAAGGAGACGTGTCGACGTAAAGTACACTCGCTATGAACCAAACAATAGAACTTCCTACCAAAATTAGATTTAACTTCGAAAACCATATTCTAAACTCAAGTATTAAACTTTCCCAACAACATTTATTTAAGTTAACTTAATACCATGATATAAGTTATCAATAGCATATAACTTCCTACTCATTTTAATCAACATGGGTGGGTTATTACTAAGGGGGTGTTTGATAGCCTCTTAATAGGCTTCTCCACTGATTCGGTCAGAAAGTTTATTGTTTGATAAAAAATAAATTTGCCGCTTAGTGATTCTATTAAGTATCTAATCGTTCAGCATTTATGAGATGCTAATTGATCCAGCGTATCCTTGAGGCCTATCTTCTATAATTTTATTCAAATTATTTATTGCTATTAATGAACATTTATGTATATAACTTCAGTGCCTTTACACGTATTTTATTACACTTTTTAATTCGTTACTTTATCACTTCATCATATTGGTTTTGTAATTTTATGTCCATCACTGGGCTAACAAAGATTGTGAGATGTTGTGACAATAAATATAAATATATAAAACTAATATGTGAAAAAACATTATGTGAGCGAATATAGACAAACAGAGGAAAATAACAATATATGACAAATAAGAAAAATGTTAAAATTTTTACAATTAGTTTTACACAATATATGTATTTAGAACATTTGTCAAACAACAAGTTTTTATTCAGAAATATTTTGGTTCAGAGTTTTTAAATCATTCAGAGTCCTTAAATCATTCAGCGCTAAATCATGTAATTTTGTCAAACAGCCATTAAAGTTCTCCTAAACATTTACTAATATCATATGTGAAATGTGTCGATCCATAAAAAGTAGTCAAAAAGTGTACTTAAAAGCATATAGCTTTCAAAAGTACTTTAATTCAGAAATTGAAATCATGTTAAAATCATCTAACTATTTTCGAAAATTAACAAAAATAGTTGGTCAAGTTGTTTTTATGTATCCTCATTAACTTATACATGAACTAATGTAGCCTCGACAAAGCCACATATAATAAGTAATCTTAAGACCTTGAGCTGAAAAAAGTTGGTTAAATCCTTAATAAGTATCCTAAGACCATGAGCTCATGTAGCCTCGACAAAGTTTCATATGATTTCCTGTGGCCAAAATTCAGTTCAAGAGGGTAATTTTGTATCTTGTTGAATGGCTGGCATTGACTATTAAATGAATAAGTGATTGCATATCATTTTCATTAATAGATGATTGATTATTCAAATTGGATGGCAATATTTTTCTTTTGCGGCCTTCATTACATATGAGCTAAAATTTAGTATAACAAACGTTTCATAAATAAAGTAAGAAAAGCATGTGTAAAAATGAAAATTACAATGCATAGGACATCATCATCCAAAGAATGCAACATAGTCATTAGTTTTGGAAAAATATGAATCCAATCATATACGATAATGTAATAGTAACATCATACCGTTAGATGCTTTAAAAGTATAAATTGTAGCACCATCATACCCAACCGTAACGCTTTATAATTCCAATAAGAAGCTTACCAAAAATTAGCGTATGAGGATATGCATCAGAATGCTTCATTATGAGGTTTGTACGTGTATACACTGATCATAAAGAAATCCAACTTGAGTGCCATATGCAGGATCCACTTAGAACACCAAAACAGAAAGCAATTAAGTTCATATTACATAGCACTCCATCTTATTCTTTGTCATTTGGTATGATATAAAGAATTGATGATCTTAAATATTAATGTATATTTCACAGAATTAACACAAACAAAATAAAAATCATGTTTAGCCATAGTTATACATTTTATAACTCCAAAGAAGAAAAAAGTAAATACATTTCTAACAAATAGAACCGTCTTTCCATTTATACATTTCATCAAAGGGTTGGTATGCATCAAAACTTAATGGCACACACGTACCTTATAGCGGAGATTAATCCTATGTTCATGTAGAGTACGAAATAGTAATCTAAGCTGCAAAAAAGGGGTTAATTAAATACACGTAAAAACTTAGAAATATAGAAGAATAGTCGATGTTGATTCATGATAAAATTAAAAAAATGACTAAAGTAAATGTGTAACTTTCACTACACCAAAGCTACTTCCAAACTTCACCGTCGTTTTTTTCGTATCCATACATAATCACCGATATAAATGATCTAAAATAAAAAACAATTGTATGTGGTAGGGCAGTATCGAACCACATCACCCGATCACTCAAACTTGACACCTCTAAATTAAATTAAAATCAACCAAAACACAAATCAAAACACCATTAACACAATAAAGGTTCTTATAACAAATGAAAAAATATTCTTACTGGTGAAAATGAGTTTCGTTCAACAGTTGGACCGCCAAATCACACTTATTACGTTTTTCCGTTTGCCCTAAACAAACACACAAAGATCCAAAACTAACAAATCACAGACCAATTTTTAAGGTAAATATATTTTTCCCCGGTATATAAAAACTAATTCGCAAAACAAATAACTATATGAATTAATTCATATACTTAACTCATCAAAGTAATTTTCCTCAATTTGTTTCTAGAGTTCTGATAACAAACAATTACTTGGGACATAATCAAAGGAAAACATATTATAATGTAACTGAAACAATTTGTAACATGTAACTAAATAAATAGAAACCCTAACTCTATTATAATTGATGATTCGGTACTTACCAATCTTCTATGATGACAACATGAAAATCAATGGCAGAGTGATGTAACTAAATCAATGGCATATTTTTAAACGATATTGTCTTTTGATATGTAATAATGGTTGGTGTTGTGAATGGGTTTATTTAAAAGGCGAATGTTGAAACTCAAGAGAAAAGGTTTTGAATCCGTATTTGAGAGAATTGTTTTGAATGCTTTCAGCTAATTCTTAATCCGAAAATGGCGCTTTGAATCGTATGGAGGAAGATTTGTATATTGTAATAGGAAGTGAAAAAAGTATTGTAGTTGTACATTCCAAACATATGAACCAATCGAAAAGAAATACAACAAAATTCTAACAATATTGAATATTATCAAACGATGTAACAAATGATATAAAAATAACAAAAATTATCGAATGATATAACAATAATATTTATAAAGAAAATTAATAGACAAAAAAGAGACAAACCTTATAAATGTAATATATTGGTTTTCACAAACACACAATCAAGCATACAAGGATTCGAATGAGACTTGAGTTAGAAAGAAAGTAGAGAGAGTTGGGAACTTCTAGTGAGACAAAGAAAAATGTATTATGAAGCTCCAACCCTTTGCCTTGCTAGGCAAATGGTATTTGTATTGTCTTACATGAAACGCCTCCTACGGGCTGTGGATCAGGCATACAGTGGGTAAAGACCCGTCCGTCCTCCACGGTGTTACTTAACTAACTACTAACTATTACTAAATGATTACGACTACGAGCTTTCTAACGAATACATATACTTGAGGTGACCGAGTCTTTAAATGCTGGATTTTCTAAATCCCAACAATCTCCCCCTAAGTGAGGTCACTCAATTACAAACAGATATTACATTTTTGTGTGTTCTTGAATTCTTGATTAAGTTCTTTGCTATGTAGCTCGCAATCTTTGATTCTTCAGATTCCGCATGTTTTGTACTTGAAGTGGAGGTCTTTAACTGATCCATGGATTGTTTGTTCTTTGAGCATTCTTAGAGATCATCAGCCACAATAAATCTCTTGACTCATCCTTTGTTTTGCCTTCATGTGATGTTTGTGACGTTGGACCGACATGCTCATATTTTTGAATCATGACATCTTTCCATCAGAGTTGCGGAAGCTTCTTTGGATCATGATGTTTGCCTTAGCGTAGCGGAAGCATAGCATGATGGTGTTAGAGTGAAAGCAAACGTCTTATGATGATATCAGATCAGAAGAGTGTAGACGTTCACTTGTCATGATTTCTTTAAACGTGAGTGTGGAGTGTGAGCATGCGGTTATGGATTGACTTCTCAATTCTAATCAGCTGCAACCGTCTGATGTTCCTGCAAACAACATTTAGCAATAAAACACACGTAAGTGTCTTTGTTCACTTTCGTTGAATACGGTTGCAAGAACCACAGTTCCCCGTTGATCAGTATAAATACTGCCTGTGATCAGATAGAGTTCCGAAGAATCTTCTTGACAGGGTTTTGCAGCTGATCTAGCCGTTCTCAACCAGAGCGTCCCAAAGTAGACAACATGGAGTGAGTGAACCAGCGAATTGAGATTCACTAATTGATGAAAAATTCATTTGAAAACAATCGCGTATTGCTTGAAGAAAGAGTTTTACAATACGACGAAGGTTGTATGAGAAAGATCAATTTTCAATCAAAAATACTTTTTGTGTTTGAACTATGAATATACATTCGATGTGCTAGAGAAAAGAAGATTTGAACATCGAAAGGTTTTTCAAAAGTATTCGTCAATTCATTTCCTGGACCAAGGTTGATTCAAGAGTGAATCGCCCCATTGTTTCTATCCAGTTGTCACAAGCTTGATCTTTTGAAAGATCTCACATGTCACCCACCAAGAGCTTGTTTGATGTTGGCTCTAGAAGGATTTCCATCTTCATCGTGAATATTTGACATATCACTTAGATATTCTGGCAATACTACAAGGATAATGCGTAGGACTCTTAATATATTATTACTTTCCACATTGTGTGAAACAACAAGTGTTCATTGATTTTGTGTCCTAGTGAGATTTTGTGGATGATCTCTTGGCTCTAGACTCAATTGTGCATTTTGGTTTCCTATATCGGAGACTAGGGAGAGGGCCTCCTTCTTCAATATCAACCATCTCTAAGAGAAAGTCGATAGATTATGTAGGTTCCCTATGAGAATGAAACAAGTCCTTTTAAGATAACTTGAGTGGCTTGGGAAGTTTAGTGCAGTGCGTCACTGGGTCCATGACGTCTTGTCTTAAATACCAGAGTTACCTTAGTAACCACCAGTAGCATATGTATTGAACCCGATTTCTGCCCTAAGGTTGAATTATTGGAGGGCTATTTCTTTTCACCATTTTTATTTTTCATTTATTTTTCATTCTTCAATCCCTTCATATGTCAAATCAACAAAAATTTTAGGGTTCTTAATTTCTACATAGGCGACTAGTAATTTCAGTAAAGTAAGGTCCATCCATTTATACCTACCATGTTGGATTTTCTAGTTAAATAATATGCTATACCTATTTTACTACTCATGTTGTGATTAGTGAATGATGACGAATCCTGTATGCAGGTGAATGAGAACGACCCTCATGAGTGAAAACTGAAACTAGCGACTTTCATTAATTTAAACTCTGTGTGCTAAAAGAATAATTCGATTATTTGATTAGGGGTATCAAACTATTGCACTAATTTCGTATGCCCCAACATATTTGTCTCATATAATAGTGGGTTTTACCAATATGCAAACCAAATAACTTTTTGACCGTTTTAATCTTTTAAGGCATAAGGGTGCATCCATCAAATTATGAAAATATGCA
Source organism: Chrysanthemum seticuspe (assembly GCA_019973895.1). Classification (NCBI taxonomy): domain Eukaryota; kingdom Viridiplantae; phylum Streptophyta; class Magnoliopsida; order Asterales; family Asteraceae; genus Chrysanthemum; species Chrysanthemum seticuspe. Next base: position 199,103,934 of record BPTQ01000004.1, on the reverse strand, counting down.
TATGCTTTATCATGTAGTCATAAAAAATGTACGATTAAATAAGGTTTTCCACCTTCAAAACTTATGTAATACTTCACTTGATAATAAGTGTACATTATTTACTTGTTACACAGTTTTGAGAAGTTTGTATTTTCCCACTTTCATCCAATAAGATCTCAATTTTGTTTTCAAAAATGTTTGGATTCGTTAATAATTAGAAGTGACCACCTATTGGGTTATAAAACAAAATAGCAAGTTAGACATTTATTATCATAAAGAGGGAGTATCAATCAATTGGTACGAGAACATAATTATTTCTCGAGTTGATCTGAAGAGCAAACCAGTTGGGTAGATTCTCATTTTGTATCCTCTTAAGGGTGTAGGGTGTGTAGCTAGGAAACTCACGGGAAAATGCTTTTTTCTAGCGGGAATCAAAGGAACACTGCACCTCACTTTAAGGGAAAAGTTATATTTATTCCATAGCAGCACTATACTTCCGCAATAAACTTAGAGGTACCAAGAAAGAGAAAATAATATAATCTTTATTTTTGTGTGTATTATGTGTGGTCATGTGTATTTTGAGGTACTCGGGTTCGAATCCCATCCCTGGCACTTTGATCCTAGATAGGTACTCACATCCGCAAAACCTATGGGCTCACTGGAGAGACTTTGTGGATAAGAGCTCAAGAGTCCGAGAGTCTCGGATCACTCCAGTTGGTGCCCCACTAGGCCAGGAGAGTTGCTCGGAGCTATTCCTTGTGGGGTGGACAATAACTGGTGTCAAAAGGCACCCGGGGTTAGGGTGTTCCGGCCAATCTACACTTTTGTGTGGAATAAATGATAAAAAATAAGAAAAGTTTTAGTGGAAGAGAAATAAGGTGTTGCAAAGGTTGAGAGAAAATTGAGGGAAATGATAATAGAAGTGTTAATTGATGACGTGGAGCTGATGTGGCGAGGGAAAACTCAAAACCACACCCTCCACACTAAGAACGAAGGGAGTCATAATGCCCCAACGCAAATCAATCCTACATGACACACGTTATGTTGCGTTACCCACTCATGGCTGCGTTATAAGAGGCGTTACAACGTACGTTGGTATACCAACGTGTGTTACAACGTAAAAGGGTCAAAAAAAAAAAAAAAAAAAAAAAAAAAAAAAAAAAAAATCACTTGTGGCTTAAACGATAAGTTTTTCAAATTCAAAAATTTTTCATAAAAAACACCCCCTTTGGGGTCAACGTTAATCCCTCTTTTTTTTATTTTTTTTAGTAATTAAATTTTTACTCCCCTATAAATACAACACCTCTTTACCAAATACTTTCATACTTCACACATTTTCACACTTAACATATTTACACACAAACTCATTTTCACACTTCAGAATTATGGCTTGTCGTCTCCCACATACCGTCAAACAAATGCAAGCGTATATTAAAAAACAATGCAAATAAGACGATGCGGCTCGACAACAGGCTATTGTCGAAGTTATCAAGCAGTTTGAGCTCGCAAAGGCAAAGAAACAACGTTTGAGATAACAATACGCGGAGTGCAAAGACATTTCTTCGGAAAGAAAATATGTGCTTGACCAATTTTTGAGCGATGAGCCAACAAAGACGCCGCCATTAGTGAGACTTTGTGGGGGTGTGTTTCGTAGATACAAGACCAAATCAACAACAATATCAGTTGGAGTTACCAGGAAAACAAAATTGTTGGTTCTGTATTACAACAAAACCAACAATATGGGCTAGGTGCATCAACCTCATCTTATGCACCAGGATTTATTGAGCAACAACATTATCAACCTCAGTTGACTCAATTTGGGCTAGGTTATGCAGACGAGACAGTTGATGAGCATAGCTTAACTGCAAGCTAGCATTATCAAATGATGCAAGATGAACAGGTATTCAGAGAATTTGAAGCAAAGCAAGCAAGGCTTGAACAAGAGTGGGATGCGAAATTCAAGAAGGACGAAGCGGATCGGTTAGCGTTCATTGAGGAATTTCCTGGATATACGTCTCCTTCGTATGATTCTGCATGTGGGGAACATTCCGATTATGTTAAGTTATGTATTTCGTATCGTATCGTAGGTTTATATATTAAATATTAATGTAATGTTTATGTTTATGAATGAAATATTAGTTAGTGAAGGGTTTATTTAATGATTGAAATATTAGTTAAGGGGTTAATTTGTAAATTGTAATTTTTTAAAAAAGGGTGGGTCCCAAAAAGGTGTTATTGGGTGTTATGATTACGGGGTGTTTGTTGGTGTTATGTTATTTGGTGTTTAAATGATGTGGCGCTGAAGTGACACAAAAAATTAGATGTTAACATGTTATTGCTCCCTTTGCTCTAAAGGCAATCCCTCAATAATGTTGTGTCTTGACTATGGTCCCCACGCACACATTTCTTTATCCAAAATCAAAGAGGTTGGCTTTGCTAACACCCCCTTATACTTTTACCATCTTTATACTCATCATCAACACTAGATGTCCTTTTAACCATAAACGGGTTTTGCTTTAAGTTATACGTTAAATTTGTCACTGTTTATGGTTATAAAGCGAGGCGTAATAGGCTGGTGAAGCCAAGGTGAAGAAAGGTGAAGCCATTACGGCATTAACACCTTGGCGCATGAAAGGTGAAAAAAACTGAGTGTTGGGAGAAACACTTCGCTTAACGAAAACCAAAGGAAAAAGTAAGAAACGGCCAAAAATTTAACCATTATATATTCATTAAAAAGCTAATGTGGTAACTGATGTGAAAGTTAAGGAAACCTACCCTAAAGATACCTCTTGGCGTGAAAGGTTTTCGCCTGCTTGTTGCTATACGCATTAATTAGCATAGCTAGAAAAGGCCTATCCTACGTAGCTTGGTGTAGAAGTCTTGTACATTAATAAAAAATGGGTTAATGGTCCAAAAAATATACAAACTTTCCACCTTTTACTATTGTGACAATAAACTTTTAATTTTCCTATTAAAACAAAAAACTTTCTTAATGATTCTTATTGTAACCAAAACTGCCACGTGGCAACATTAACTAATCCTTAACCCAAAAAATGCATTTATACTCGTTTCATAATTGTGGGGGACCATTTCTGCCAACTTACCAAACCTGGGGACTAATATTAATCAAAAAATGCTTTATTAACCCCAAACCATTTCCCCCCCAAATCAGTCCCCCCAATTGAAACCCGTTTTCCACTGAAAAACCCTAATCCACCAAATTGAAGAATCCGCGTTGCCCCCTTTCCAATTGTTTATGGTTTTTGTAACAAGTCAGGTATGTAATTTCGTTTGAATCAGTTAATTGTGTTTTAATCCTAAATAGTCAGCAAGCCCTAATTTTAGTGTATGGTATTTGTTTCAGAATGATACCTCATACTGTTCAACACATATTAGTTATAAACTAGGATGGGTATTTCAGCCATGGTCCCCTTAGGTATGTGCATGGTGTTGTCAGTCCTATGTCTATTAGAAGGATGCCTTACTTAGAGTTTGCCCAATACCTTGAAGATAAAGTTGAAACAGAGATTGAAGGGGTGTATTACAGAGTCCCAAATCATGACTTGGAGGTTGGTTTAGTTAGAGTCACTGATGATAATGAGTTAAACTATATGTTTGATGTGGCCGTTGTATTTGGTGAGCTTGATGTATATCTCCAGCACTTTGATATGGACTTATCTGAGTACTTAGGTAAAGTAGATAGAACAAGTATGGATGCTAGTGTTGCTAAGAGTAAAGTCAGTCCAAAAATAAGGTATTGCAATGATTTTAGCATAGATGAGATGGAGGCTTGGGCTGAGATAGAGTATGCTGAAACTCAAGGTGAATCTTCTCACAAGGCTAATGGAGGTGGTGATGACCTTGTTAGGACTAGTGGTGTAGGTACTAGTGGTGCATCTTCTGAGCAGAGTCATAGAGCTAGTACTAGTATGGATGCTAGGGTGATTGAAAATGATGATGATTCTGATAATGATTATGATTGGGAGTATGATAGTGATAAGTCAGTTGATTATCTTAGTCCTGGTGAAGAGGAATTGATTGAGCTTAGAAATAGGATCAAAGATAATAGGGATAAGGTAGAGCAGATGGAAGAGCCAAATGAAGCAAACAATATGCCTTTAAATTCTTCTTCTGCTCCTGATGTTAAGACTGATCATGATTTTTTCATGGATGAGCTACTAAGAAAGCTTAAGGCTACTGATGAGGAGGGAAACACTCAAGACCCTTTCATTACTGCTCAAACAAGTATTGAAAGGTACCCCATGTATGATGAAAGTACACACTGGAGACTGAGGAAACCAGAGGTGAGTATGTTGAGCATACTTAAATTAAAATTCAAATTTGTTATGTTGTTTATTAATGATGAATGTTAACAAATGTTGTATTACAATTACAGAAAGGTTTAACGTATGTGAGTGTGAACAAGTTCAAGGAGTGTCTGACATTCTACGCTTTGGCTAATGGCTTCTCATTATGGTATGAGAAGAGTAATTCAAAGATGGTAGTGGCTAGGTGTGGACAAAGACCTGAAAGGGTGGCTGATCCAGATACTGGTAAACAAAGGAAGCAAATCAGGTATCCTAGTGTTAGTAGTAATGAATTGCCACCATGTCCTTGGAGATGTTATGCTAGTTGGATGTCAGAAGAGAAAACTTTTTAGGTTAAAACATTAGTTGATGAGCATACATGTGTTAGGAATTTCCAGTTTGGCTCATTGGTCAACTATAAGTGGATAGGGACAGTCTTTGGTGAAAATATTAGGGATAACCCTGAGATTAGGTTGAATAGTATAGCTGACCTAGTGATGAAAAAGTATAAATGTAAGGTTACAGCTAATCAATGTGTAAATGCAAAAAAGTTTGCTTTGAATCAGAATGAAAAGACTGTAGCAGAACACTATGGTATGCTAAGATCTTATGGGAAAGCTATTTTAGACACCATGGGTCAACTGTGAAGTTGGGAGTGACAGTCAACCCAGATAACAAGACATATTTTGATAGGTTTTATGTTTGTTTTGCTGGATTAGCTAATGGATGGAAATCAGGATGTAGGCCAGTTATAGCCTTAGATGGTTGTTTTCTGAAAAGTCCCAATCAAGGGGAAATACTTGTTGCAATTTGTAGAGATGGGAATAACCACATTTACCCTATGGCTTGGGCTGTGGTAAATGTTGAAAATAAAGATAACTGGAGTTGGTTTTTAGAGTTGCTTGAAGAAGATTTGGGTAAAGTTAAAGGTCAAGGTCTAACTCTGATATCTGATCAACACAAGGTATGCTTTAGACATTTATTTTTTCCCCCCAATTGTTAATATAATATTAAACATGATCTAACACACTAACATGCCTTTGTAGGGTCTTATTGAAGCTGTGAAACTAGTCATGCCATATGCTGAGCATAGGCAATGTGCAAGACACATATATGAAGACTTTAAGAAACATTACACTGGATTGGAGTTTAGGAATCTATTCTGGGCAGCATCTAAAGCATCATACCCTCAGCTGTTCAATAAAATAATGGATAAGATTAAAAAGGCTAACCCTGGTGCACATAAGTGGCTCATGGATAAGAATCCCAAGACATGGTCCAGAGCATTCTTTGAGGTTGACAGAGGTTGTGAAGCAGTTGAAAATGGGTTTAGTGAATGCTTCAATAGTGTGATTGTGGGTGTTAGGCATAAGCCACTGATCACCATGTTAGAAGCTATTAGAGTTATTGTCTTGGAAAGGATGCAGAAGATGAGGGAGGTTAGTGTGAAGTGGACTCCTGGAGTGTGTCCCAACATTCAAAAAAGATTGGAATGGCTGAAAGACCAACAAAGGTTAGTGTCCATTAAACTACAGTTTGCAATTTATGATATTTTGATTCAAATTGATAATTTTCATATGCAGGTTCTGGCATGTGATACCAACTGGTGGGAATGTGTTTGAGGTGAGACAAGGGAGTGATGGATTCACTGTTGATGAAACAAAGAGGACTTACAGTTGCAGGATGTGGAAACTTTCAGGTATACCATGTGTTCACTCCACAAAGGTAATAATGTTTATGAATAGGTTACCTGAGGCTTATGTCCCAGAATGGTTTAGGACATAGATGTATTATTTAGCTTATAACAACTTGAACCTAAAACCTGTTGGTGGTATGGATTTTTGGCCTGATCAGAGCATGTACTCAAATGTATTACCACCAAAGCCTAAAAAAATGCCTGGTAGGCCTAGAAAGAAGAAAATCAGAGCTAAAGGTGAGGGGGTAGTGGTACAAGAGTGTCTAAAGTAGGTGTTCTAATGCATTGTACAAATTGCCATAAGCCTGGACACAATATAAAAGGTTGCAAAGAACCTATTGTGGCAAAGACACCAAAACCAAAAGGAGTTGCTGGTAGGCCTAGAAAACAAAATGTTCATGATGTGGGTGGAAGTAGGACAGAAGTGGGTAGTGGGTCTAATGTACGAGCTAGGGATGATGTGGGTGGTGGGTCTAATGAAGGAGCTAGGGATGATGTGGGTGCAAGTAGGACTGAAGTGGGTAGTGGGTCTAATGAAGGAGCTAGGACAGAAGTGGGTAGTGGGTCTAATGAAGGAGTTAGGATTGAAGTTGGGCCAAATGGAGGTGCTGGGTCAAAAAGGAAAGTTGGGTCAACACTTGGAATTCCAACAAGGCATGGTAAGAGGAGGGCATGTACTTCAGCATTTGCAAGATGGTTTGGTGTTGATACTTGTTTAGGCTAGTCTCAAGAAGAACAACAGGTTCAAGTCCAGTCTCAAGAACAAGCGCAAGATGAACATCAAGATCAGGTTCAAGTCCAGTCTCAAGAACAAGTGCAAGATGAACATCAAGATCAGGTTCAAGTCCAGTCTCAAGCACAGGCTCAAACAGAGATTGAATTAACTCCAATTCAGATTACCCAGTCACAAGACCAAGTGCAGGCACAACAAGATCAAGTGCAAGATCAGATGGAAGAGGAAGTGCAACATTAGTAAGTGCAGAAGAGAAAGAAACAACCTCATAAAATCAGAAGACCAAGTGAAAGAATCATACTAAAGAAGTTGGGCAAAAAAAAGGATGCTCAGGGCAGTACTAAAGACAATGCACTTGATATATAAGTGCAACTAACATCTATTTTAACTTTTGTATGTCAGCTTAATAACAATTAAATAGCCCATTTTGTATATCTTATGAGGGCGTAATTAATAATCTTTTGGATGTGTAAACAATTTAACTGCCATATGGTTCTGTAGGTATGTTAACAGTTTAAAATGACCATCTACAAATAGCCCATTTTGTATATCATATGAGGGCATAAGATGGTCAAAATCAAACTACTTTCTTGTATGATGTTAGATATGTATCACTGTGAATGCAGTAACATTTGGGCAGTCAATGAATCACTTTTATACAATTTGTGCAGTCACTGAATTTGACTATTGCAGTAACATTTGGACTTTGTAGCATTATTGCAGTTTACTGTTCTACAATTGCAGTCACTTTTATGAATTTCACTATTGCATTTTCTCACTTTTATGCATTTGCAGTTGACTATTGCATTTTCTCACTCTATTTAGTACACAAACCAACTTATCTTCTACATTTGTGCAGTCAATGAATCAATGCAACACTTTTCTACATTTCTACAGTCAATGAATCAATGCATCACTTTTCTACATTTGTGCAGTCAATGAATGAATGTATTACCACACCTCTATATAAGGGCAGATATAGAGGTTACAAAACCATATGAAACATCTTCTTCATCTATTCCATCTTTGCAAACATGAGTTCAGGAAACAAGGGTTCCAACAAGAGAAAAGGTTATAAATTGTCAAACATCTTCATGTGCCTTTTCCATCTCTTATCTGTTAAACATACTTATCTTTTATTTGGTTTTTTTTTTTCTTTTTTTTTCAGAAGTAATCTGCATTTCCAGTGATACATCAGACAATGCACAAACTACAGATGACACAAGTTCAGGTAACATATGGACATGGTATTTTCCATTGCAGTATGTAGAACCACCTCTTGAGCTAGAGTTTTATCAACCAAAGGTGGGCTCAAGCTCACATTATGTTGAACCAATCAAAAATGCAAAGGATGATGATAAGCCACTAACCCAAAAACAGATTGAAAAGCTTCTATTTGATGCAAGGCCTAAAGTTCTAGGATTGCCTGCAAAGGCCACTCTTGAAGAATTTGGTGTCAAACCTTATGTTGCACCAACTGAAATTGCAGCACCAAAAGGGAAGGGGAAGGGAAAGAAAAGGATGGGTTAGAAGCACCTAGTACCTAGCACTGGTCTTTCATGGTTTATGGTCTTATCAGCACTTGGTCTTTCATGGTTTCAGTTTAGTTTATGTATGCCTTTTATGGCCCTAAAATAATGTGTTTTGTATCACCTATCATGAATGCTATGCTCACTGTTTATGGTCTACAAATCATTCTATTTGTAACAGATAATAGAATGCAACATAAATATAAGAGAATGTAACCAAAAGATAAGATTTTCATTCCATAAGATAAAACCATTACATCAAGACCCTAATTACTTGGCAATTGTCATACCTAATACAACACAAATTAAACACAAGCATCCTATCATAATGTAAAACAACTTATCATACAACTGCAACTTGGACTTTGTAGCCTTCAACTCATCTTCCAACAATGCCTTTTCTATTGTAAGAACCTCAACCATGTGTTGAGAATATGGATTATGGCTGATGTGTTTCTGCCTTTCAAAGAATCCAAACACCAACTCTTTGTAGTACTCAGTAGGAAGATCTTCATCAAGAAACTCGTACACTTTGCAATCATTACATTTGACAAATCTCTTGCCCGGATTCCTCCTTGTGGTTGAAGTATGAACCTTTAGTAGACGGTTACAGTTACAGTAGTATTGAATCTTACCACCAACTAGGCGTGATTGTGCTGAACTTGAGGAACTCATTGATTAGGGTTTATAGCAGCTGGGTTTGTAGCAGGTTTGGGGAAGAACACGTTTTTTATTTTATGTTTAATAAAAAGCGTTTTTTCTTTTTTCTTTTTTTTTTTTTTTTTTTATATTCGTATTTATGTTTGGTAACTTGGCAAAAATGGTCTCCCAGAATTATGAAACGAGTATAAATGATTTTTTTGGGTTAAGGGTTAATTAATGTTGCCACATGTCAGTTTTGGTTACAATAAGAGTTATTAAGAAAGTTTTTTGTTTTAATAGGAAAATTAAAAGTTTATTGTCACAATAGTAAAAGTTGGCAAGTTTGTATATTTTTTGGACCATTAACCCATAGAAAATAAACAATCTAACTTAGTTACTTATAATCCTTGTTTTGAAATATATTAAGAACACACTCCGTAATTATGCAATTATATAATTTGAAGTCCAAAGATTCGTAAATATATTGATAGTAAAATTTCCTTACCTTCTTGTATGTATCAAGTATCAACTATCAACTATCAACTATCAACTATCAACTATCAACTGAATTATCCATAAAAGGTGTAGATTGACGGGAACACCCTGATCTCGGGTATCTTTTGACACCAACTATTGTGTATCTCACAAAGAATAACTCCGACAACTCTCCTTGCCTAAAAAAGCACCAACTAGAGTGAGCACAAGCTAAGACACGAACCCATGACCTTTATCCACAAAATTTCTCCAATGAGCCAGTAGATTTTTTGGAGGTAGGTTTCAACTGAATTATACTAGATGATGGACACATTATTGATACAGGGTCGTAGTTCTCCGATTTAATACACATATATGTTAATGAACCATTTGTGCAAAGATTCTTTCATGTCCAAAGATCCTAGTTAAATTCAATAGCCTAGTAAATAATCGGAAATATGTTAACTAAGCTAGTTTCGTTCAAAAAAATGTTAACTAAGCTAGTAGGTTACAAAAAGTCTCAAAGGGTTGATCGAAAGGTTATTACGTGTAGAACTTATCACACATGTAAACAGTAAACGTTAGGCCTCATCTCAGATCTAACTAATTAAGTTGCCATTGATCGCTCGAGGTCATGCTTAATGGTTAATAATTTTAATTTTTGTTACAAAACTATGACTTGAACCCATGATTTTATTATATCAAGAGTATCCAGTTACATGATAAAGAATATACCATGTGTAGTCGTCTCACAGCTTATAAAGTGAGATAAATATTTATAGTTATCTAAACAAATTAAACAATTCATAATCCTACCTCATGGGAAATGTTGTGGGAATACATAATAACCTAACGTATAAAATAGGAACAAAATTGTATCTTTATTGTATGAAAGAAAAGTATTACAAAAGCAGTTGAAAAGCTAAAGTGACATTCGCATAACAAATACGAAATTATATGATATAAAACAAGTCATATTATTCCAAACAAAAAAATTTATGACAGGTTGATTCCCATGAATCCTTGAACCACTCCAAACTCACTTCATATATCCTCTGTCTTGTGTCATACTGTCATACCTCTGCTTCTTTTTATCTGCATATCTTTTATACAAAACTTTGGGTCAAAATATATTCTTCGTACTAGCTCATATTCCAGACCAATATCAAATATTTGAATTCAAGTTATATTGGGTATATGCCGTTTGGTAATCAAACTAAGTATGCTAAACGTGTTGCTAGATTGGTTGAAGATCATCTATGTCATTTTCGCCTTCTGTTCTGCTTTGTTCTTCGGAGCTCTTAAGAGTTAGTAGCTTCCTTTTTCAATTTTGATATTCCTTTTCTTATAACTGGTTGGTTTTTCGGATTGTTTGTTAGAAACTGTTTATTTGCGCTGCGTGTTTTTCATGCAGATAAACAGTTTTTATCCGTTTATTTTTTTACTGAAAGAAGCTTGTTTCTAACTATTTACTATGAAAACAATAAGTACATAACAGTTTTAATAAGTATTCTCAAACACCCCCTTGATTGTTTTCTGTCTATATCGATATATGTTTTCGTGAGTTGATTTTGATCATTTTTTGTATGTATGAATTGAATATTGAACAATGATACAGGTTTACTGGTGGGTCCGATTGCTGCTTTGATTCTTATTACTGGAAATGTTGGAGTCATTTTAGCTTTATTTCCTAATCATGTTGCCTGGACTGTCTATACTCTTCTCAAGTATGTTTCTTGTTTATTTATTTATTTATTTTTATTTTTATTTTTACTTTTTGTGTGATTATTATCATTTGAATGAATATTTACTATGGTGTATAGTACCATGAGTTGTTTTCTTCTTCTTCTTCTTCTTCTATAGTTTGTTAAACTCATACGGTTTTTTGGAACAAAATGTATTTATTATTATCAAGGTTGCAAAAATCGCGAATCGGTAGTGAGGCGGTCGACCCCCCTTTAGCTTGTAATCGGTCTAGGCGGGATTAGTTGGTGATTAATCGAATTAGCATTTTTGGCAAGTTTTGGGTATTTTTTGGTAGTTTTGGGTATTCCTGAAAAGTTTTTCCTTAAAAACATCTTGTAATAGATATAAACAGCTAATATAAGTGATTACATTTGTTTAGGGTTGCAAAAATAGCAAATCGATGATTAATTGTATTGACATTTTTGGCAAGTTTTAGGTATTTACGGCAAGTGTTGATTTTTTCGGCAAAATTTTCCTTGAAAAACATCTTATAATAGATATAAGCGGTGATTATAACTAATTTACGGCGAGTTTAGGGTATTTCCGGTAAGATTTCCATGTTTTCGGCAAGTTTGACCATCGTTAACCGCCGTTGACCATGGTTGAAAGATTTACACAAATCGGAAAAGTCGATGGCCCAGTCATCTGTGATTAATCCGCCTTGTATACTTTTTTTTCAACACTGATTATTATTATTATGTTTTTGGGCATTTAAAGAAGACATGGTATTCAAAGAAAGTGAGTAGTTTAGTTGAAAACGTTTCTATCTTACATTTGAATTTGTTGGTTTCACTTCTGTATTATTTTGAAACTAAAAAAAGATTTTGACAATTAGAAGTCAAATGTTCACTTTCTAGAAGGGGGTGGTAAAATATCACAAGAAAACATTTTCTTATCAGAATACTCGATGAGCTAGCCTTAACGTCAATGAAACAGTATGAACAAGAAAAACGTGTGAGAAAACACACATAAGTTTTAAAACTGTAGAGTTAAGGAACCTGCAACAATGATGAAACTATGATAGTGTTTCGAAATAGCAACATTATTTGAAACTGATTTTTTTTTGACCGACCATGTCAGAACTCGGAGCATCGTTTATAAATGACTTGTTGTATGCATTACGGTTTATTTAATAATAGATCAACTTTTCTTTTCTCTCCAAAAGTCTGTTTCGTAAGGTATAACAAAAATTCTACAATATGCTAAAATTGTGATTTGACAGGACTCCTAGATTTGATGCACCATTGAAAGTAGCATTTTTGTTTGGTTTGCCTGGACTTTTTGGGCTTTGGTTGGGTTTAAGCATAGGAGGAAGTATTCTTGTTGGTATTGGTTACGGCTTCTTTGCTCCGTGGATTTCATCTTTTGAGGCTTTTAGACAAGAAGATGAATCTAACAAGTTCTTCCACTCCATTGTCGTAAGTAACAATCTTTTAACTCCAACCCCTTTCAATATTTCACTTCGTGTATGTTTATAACATTTCCATGGAATGGCATTAGGATGGAACATGGGGAACAATCAAAGGAAGTTGCACTGTTGTTCGAGATTTTGCTGACCTTTGTTATCATTCTTACCCTCTCTACTTAAAGGAGCTCCGCGAAACTCCCTCTTCTAACGAGCTTCGAAGACTTAGGTATCCTTTTTGTTTTCTGATTTCATACAGAAATACAACAAAATCAAGAATCTTTGCTGCTCTAAAAGAGTCCAAAAATTGACTTTTAAGGTCAAACCATTCATTTTCCATGAAGTGGTAGTGGTATTTAATACAAAGTATTTTTCTTATGGTAAATGACTGTTTTGAAAAAAAATTGGGCTTTAGATCATAACATGAAGTTGAATATTTGACCTCCTGATAAGTACAGTCATTGGGACAGGTGCTCATTGCCTGGGGTCGGGTCCTTGGGGGAGGGTCCGGTTGGCATCCTTAGGATGCATGGGACGAGGGTGATCCCACCGATCTTCACCTTTTGGAGAACTAATTGTTTTCAGCCAATTTGACCTTATGCAACTAATTTTGTTGTCTTCAGGTTCATACATGTGCCAGCATGCATAATTGTTGGAATACTGGGAATAATTGTTGATGTTCCTCTTTACACTGCTATTGCTATTATAAAGAGTCCATACATGTTGTTCAAGGGTTGGCAAAGATTCATCCATGACTTAGTTAGTCGAGAAGGTCCATTTCTTGAAACCGCGTGCATACCCATCGCTGGTTTAACAATTCTTGTGTGGCCGATTGTTGTTATTGGGAGCGTTATATTGGCTATTGTTTCAAGCATTTTCATAGGTCTATATGGCTCAGCCATAGTATATCAGGTTTAAACTCGTACTTACTTTTACTTCTATAATTAATTTATTTGACTTTAAAAAGTCAATATTAAATTATAAAACTTATGTTTTGGGTTGAAATTCTAGGAAAGGTCTTTCAAGAGGGGAGTGGCTTACGTGATTGCAATGGTTGCTGAGTTTGATGAGTATACAAACGATTGGTTGTACCTTCGAGAGGGTTCTGTTTTCCCAAAGTAATAAGAGCACCTTTTGATATGTTACGTTTTTTCTTTATTGGATATGCAAATTCTTAACAATTGTACTATATTTGTAGGCCAATATACCGAAAGAAAAAAGTTTCTCAATCTCCAGAGATTGAGATTTCAGTTGGTAGTAGTCGGTCATCTAATGGCAAGCACAGCGTGTTTGCTATGCAGGCTCCAGGTGGAATGGTGATACCAAGCCTGTCATCATCAAGATCAGTTAGAGAGGTCATAAGGGAGGTTAAGATGGTGCAGGTAAAGCTCATAAATTATTTAGAAAGAAAGCATTTTCACTTCCTGACAGATGCATATAGATGATTCAAATTAAGTTTAATTATAGGATATGCACAAGCCCTATCCCAATAGGATCAGTCATGTCAGGTTCTTACTTTTAGTTCTTGATGGACTTTAGATGCATCTTAAAAGGGCAGTTTTACTAATAATGCATTTTAGTTTTAAAACATAGCATAGTAAAAATGTGGACTCAGATCCAAATATTAAAAAGTCTGACGGATTCTAGCTAGTCATCCAAAATCTTTTGTCAATATCCCAATTAATAAACAAATAACGATGGTCTAAACATGTGTACAGGTTTGGGAAAACCTAATGCACTCTTCTGAAATGGTGGGAAAAGAGCTACTTGATACAAACGTGATATCTCCTGGAGAACTATACGATTGGTTAAATGCCAAAAAAGGAAACGAGTCAGCCATTATTAGTATCGGGATCCCCTGTTACTCGTTCTTCCAGAATCTTCTTCGCTCAATCAAAGTTGGTTCTGATGGTCTTGTGCTTCTTGATGGCCTTGAAATAAACCATTTGAATAGACCCCAAGACAGATTACTTGATTGGTTTTTTCACCCTATTCTAGTCATCAAAGAACAAATCAAAGCGATCCAATTAAGTGAAGGCGAAATAAGGTATCTAGAGAAAGCAATTCTCTTTGGAAGTGACACACAGCGTATGCAATCTTGGGATAATGGCAGTTATTTACCCGAAGACGCTCTTAGAGCAGCACAAATTCAGGGAATCAGTAGAAGGTTGAAATTTTAAACTCTTTGTATGAAAATGATTTTTGCTTGTAATTTTGTTTACTGATTATTCATGAACACTTTTGGCAGGTTGACAGGACTAACGCGTGGTGCATCAAAGCTGCCAACATACAGAAGGAAGTATCGACAAGTGATCAAACATTTGATCGTCTATTCTATGGCTAAGGATGGCGCAATGCGGTCAATGTCAATGAGATCAGTAGCAAGTGTGTAAGGAAAATTTGCAAGTTTTGAAGTGAATGCAAGTGTTGTCCATATTCTCTTTTGTTTTTTTTAATGAATACGTTTGTGGTTGTACAAATGTTGAGTAGATTTAGGGCAGATTTACATATGAGATTTTTCTACAACAACAATCATCTTCTAATATTATTATGAGGGTATTGGTGTAGATTCATGATTTTGAAATGTTTATATATGTATGTAGAGTACAGAACATGATTAAGATATCTCTCACAAACCTAAATTCGTCTTTCTTGTTTCACAATCTTCTCCTTGCCTCCTTGACAAACATCATTAAATCATAAGATGAACAAAAAGCGTGATCCCATACAAGGCTTAGTTGGTTTTCCTAGCCCCATCGTTGGTCTTTAGAAAGGACAGTCGTTTGTCTTAAAATGAGTCCTACATGAGCCTGTCTGTTCTATTTGGTGCTGACACCATCCAACTTCAACAAGTGTAAAATCATTATACATTGAATTTGTATTTCTAAAAGTATTAAAAACGTCGTTGAATAGATAGTTAGGTACCTACTATTAGTAGATATATTGTATCTTGGCCCATTAGTACATTTGTTATGTATTTAGGCCTAGCCTACTCACATTAGTTCTATAATTATCCTATGTAACTATATATTGATTGTGTAACTTAATGAGAATGAAAGCACTAATTACCTTCTCTCATTATCTGTGAATTTATCCTCTCCGTTTCAAATATGACATGTTTGCTACATTTTTGCATTTTTCGTAAGAGAAATGATATTCATGCCTAAATTGTAGGCCTAAAAACATGCCTAACTACAAGATCAATACATGTGTCAAAATCAATAGTTGAAATTAGGAGTGAGAAAATGTCAATGTGATGTGTTAAATGATGAATGGATTAGGCATGAATTTAGGCTTATGTTTTAGTCCTCTCTATCATTGCTCTTTTCGTAATTATGTTAAAAATCAATTTAAATGCGAAATAAAGAGTTTCCAATATGATCATGGTGGTGAGTTCGACAATAACTGACTTCCTACACTTTTCGCAAATCATGTTATCCAACTTAGGTTTTCTTGCCCAAAAACTTCCCAACAAAATGGCAAGGCGGGACGAATGTTACGAACAATAAATAATGTCATTCGTACACTCCTATTTCAAGCAAACCTACCCCCATCCTTTTTGGTCGAGGCCCTTCATATGGCCACTTACCTCCTCAACCTTCTACCATCAACCGCCATTAATAATGACATCTCTTTCACTAGAATTTTTCAAAAAGAACCTGACTACTCCCGTTTACACATCTTTGGGTGCCTATATTATTCTCGCCTTCACTCCCCTCACAAGCTAGCCCCACGTGCAACCCTTTGTATCTTTTTGGGTTATCACACCTATCACTTTGATTTTCGATGTCTAGACCTTGAAACAAATAAAATCATTATTTCTAAATGCATCACTTTTGATGAAACACAATTCCCCTACCGATCCATGACACCCACGTCCCCACTATCATACACATTCTTAGAACCCATACCCTCCTCACTATTTAGTCACGTTCAAACCAATCTCCTTTCCACTCCTCGAAACTGACACCAAAACCATCAATCTCACACAATCCACAACCAGAACAATACTACTCCACTGACCTCAAACCATGTGGCCCAAAATTAAAATCCAACCCAAAATACTACCCACACTGATACGGCCCAAACTCATGACATACCTTTTAAGCAAGCCCACGACACACCAATTCCACCTCCTATACAAACAGTCACATTATCTAGCCCAACACACTCAATCCCAAGTCCAGTTACTCACCCCATGGTCACTCGGTCTCAATGAGGCATTGTCAAACCCGTTGATCGTCTCACTTTACATACGTCCTCCCTCTCACCTATTCCTAAATCTTCGTTTCTTGCTTTAAAAATCCTCAATGGCGTAATGCTATGTATGATGAGTATAATACGTTAATTAAAAATGGTACTTAGGTTCTTGTACTGAGGCCCTCTAGTATTAATATGGTTCGTTATATTTGGTTATTTAAGCACAAGTTTCATGCTAACGGAACTCTGAGACGATATAAGGCTCGTTTGGTTGCTAATGGAAGTAGTCAGCAACTTGGTGTTGATTGTGATGAGATGTTTAGTTCGGTCGTCAAACTGGCTACCATTCACACTGTTCTTAGCCTTTTGGTCTCTTGCAAATGGCTTGTTCATCAGCTTGATGTTAAGAATGCATTTCTTAACGGTGATTTATTTGAGACTGTCTACATGCATCAACCTCCTCGATTTGTTGCCTCTTGCTATCCTCACCACGTTTGTATTCTGCAAAAATCCCTATATGGACTCAAAAAAGCACCTCGTGCTTGGTTTCAGAGGTTTGCATGTTATGCTACACGGGTCGGATTTTACCACAGTCGATGTGATTCGTTATTCTTTATTTATCGACAGGGGTCTGAGGTTGCTATGATATTATTCTTACAACTTCTTCTAATGCACTCCTCCAGCGGATTATTGTTTCTTTACATAGTGGGTTTGACATGACTGATCTCAGGGTCTTTAATTATTTCCTTGGTATCTGTGTTATTCGTCATTCTACATGATTGTTTCTATCCTAGCGGAAGTATGCTCTCGAGCTTCTTGAGCGTGCTCACATGGTTAATTGCAACCCTTCTCGGACACCAGTTGATACATAGTCAAAATTGGGTTATGAAGGTGTACCTGTTCAGGATCCTACTTTGTATCGTAGTCTTACTGGTGGCTTACAGTATCTCACTTTCACACGACCGGATCTGTCTTATGTCGTTCAGCACATTTGTCTTGACATGCACGACCCACGGGAGCCACATCTAGCCGCTCTCAAACGGATATTATGATATGTTCAGGGGACATTGGATTTCGGTCTACGCTTATATTCATCCTCCACCACTTCCCTTGTTGCTTATAGAGATGTTGATTGGGCTGGTTGCCCCTCTACATGGCGGTCCACATCAGGTTACTGTGTTTTTCTGGGTGATAACTTACTATATTGGTCCTCCAAGGGACAACCAACCCTCTCTCGTTCGAGTGCTGAGGCCGAATAACAGGGTCTTCTCGCTCCAACTACGAGGGAGTATTAGTCGATATACTGTATCTTGGCCCATTAGTATATTTGTTATGTATTTAGCCTTAGCCCAATCACATTAGTTCTAGAATTATCATATGTAACTATATATTAATTTTGTAACTTAATGAGAATGAAGGCACTAATTACCTTCCAATACATATAACATAACTTTTATCAAGAGGTTGCTTTTTTTTAACAATGATTTATGACCTTTTGGCTGACTAATCCACGTGGTTTGAACCCACCACCACACAGGTCTAAACCAGGTAAAGCCCTCGCTTTTAAGGAGATTAGTGTGTCTACTTCAAGATTATTTACACCTAATAACTTAAGGTGTTGTTTGGTTGGGAGAATTACAAGAAATTTGGAGGGATTTAAAATTAAAACTTCTTGAATTTTCATGTTTAGTTTAAAATAAGATGTGGGGAAAATTAAAATATATGAATGGGAGGGTTTTATACGAGTGACGAATGTACAATTCTACTAGACCACTACTTCATTTGTTGCAACGAGACAAAAATGCCGACACTTTATCATCATCATTTGTTAGGAATTAGAAATTCCATAAGTAAAGAGTCGGTCACCCCAAATATTATCTAGCATAAGTTAACTCGTAGACTTGTCGTTATTTACGTTATTTAGTAGTTTATTAGTTAGTTTGTAGCGTAGATTAGTTTAGTGCAACACCGTGGAGGAAGGACGGGTCTTTACCCACTGTATGCCTGATCCACAGTCCGATAGGAGGACGTATTCATTGTAACTATAAATACCCCTTCCATCCATGGAAGGGGTGGTGCTTTTCTCATAATCTAACCTTACATTTGTGAAGCAAGTCTCTACCAAGAAAACACCCTCTCATCTCTTTCTCTCTCAAATGGCTAACATGTATTTCCATCATCCAAGACCACCCGAATCATCAAACACAATAAATATAAGATCCTAACAATCGGTATCAGAGCCATGGTTATTGTGTTTTTGTTGATTTGTGTGGTTTCGTACCATGGTTATTGTGTTGTTGATTTATTGTGGTTTGTGTATCATCTTTTAAATCTGTTTGTACCCATTGTTTTCATCCGGAAATTTTTTTTGGACTCAGTTTTTAAAAGTTGGTGCATTCTTTTGGTCAAAAACTGTCACTTGGTGTTGGTCCAAAATAATTGAGCAAATCTTGATAAAATAAAGAACAACTTCATTAATAATGAAGAACAATTGTTACAAGATTTATTCAATACCAACTAGACTACATGATAACATCCTCAACTTTTTACGGGGATAATTTCGGTATATTATCCCCATTGAATGACAAATAAACTCTCATTGATCCATGTAAGATATTGGTTTTCACATACACATCATAACACAATCAAACATAGGCGTATAGAAGATGAGTTTTAGAGAGAGAAAGTTAGAGGTTTAGGGAACTTTAGTGAGAGAAAGAAAATCTTATTATGAGCTCCAACTCTCTACCTTGGAAGGTAGAGAGTATTTATAGTCTTACAATAAAACGCCACACAACGGGCTGTGGATCAGGCATACAGTGGGTAAAGACCCGTCCGTCCTCCACGGTGTTACTTAACTTAAATATTACTTAACTTAAAAGAACTACGACTACGAGCTTTCTATTGATTACATATACTTGAGGTGACCGACTCTTTAATACCTGGAATTTCTAATTCCTAACAATCTCCCCCTAAGGGAGGTCACCTCAAACATGTACTAAAATTACATTGAATACAAACAGATATTACATTAATATAGTTCTTGCATTCTTGATGTAGTACTTTGCTCCGAAGCTCGTAGTCATTGATTCTTCTCATTGCATGTATGGATAATCCTAGTGGAGGTCTAAAATTGATCCACGTGATAATAATTCTGAGCCAGCTTTTGAGATCATCAGCTATCAAAAATTCTCTGAGACATCCATTGTGGTGTTGGTATACTGTGATGTTGTGACATTCGGACCGACATGCTCACTTTTTGGATCATGATATCTTCTCATCAGAGTAGCGGAAGCTTTAGTTGATTCATGATATTGGCAGCAGCGTAGCAGAAGCATGGAGTGAAAATATCAGAGTCAATGATGCCTTAGTCATGATTTCTTTAGAGATGAATGTGTTGAGAGAGCATGCGGCTATGGATTGACCGCTTCATTCTGATCAGCTGCAATCGTAGGGAGTACCTGCATAAAACATTTAGTAATAAAGCGCACGAAAGTGTCTTTGATCACTTTCGTTGAATTGAGGTACACGGCCCACGGTTCCCCGTTGATCAGTACAAGTACTGCCTGTGATCAGGTATAATTCCAAAGAATTTCCTTGACAGGGTTTCGCAGCTGCTCTAGCTGTTCTCAAACCGGAGCGTCTCAAAGGAGACAACACGGAGTGAGTGAACCAGCGAATAGAGATTCACTGATTGATGAAAAGAGATTTGAAAAACAATCGTGTATTGCTCAATAGAAATTGTTTTTGCAATACAACGAAGGTTTTATTGAAAATCAAGTATCAATCATAAACACCTTTTGATTTGAAATCTTTGTACGCAGTCTAAGTGCTAAAGAAAAGAGTTTTTAAACACAAAGACCGGTTTTTCAAAGGTATCCGTCAATCCATAACCTGAACCAGGATTGATTCAAGACTTGAATCGCCCCATTGTTTCTGTTCAGTTGTCACATGGTTGATCTAATAAATAGATCTCACATGCCACCTACCAGGAGCTTGTTTGATGTTGGCTCCAGAAGGTTTTCCATCTTCATTGTGAATATGTATGCATATCACTCAGATGTTCTGGCAATACCACAAGGATAATGCGTAGGACTCAAGATATAATCTCTCTTTCCACATTGTGTGAAGCAGAGAGTCTTCATTGAAAGTGTCCTAATGAGATTTATTGATGATCTCGTGGCTCTAGACTCAATTTGTGCATAATTTGGATCCTATATCGGAGACTAGGGAGAGGGTCTCCTTCTTCAATATCAACAATCTCTAAGAGAAAGTCGATAGATAATGTCGGTTCCCCGTGAGAATGAAACAAGCCCTTTTAAGAGGAACTTGAGTGGTTTGGGAAGTTTAGTGCAGTGCGTCACTGGGTCCATGACGTCTTGTCTTCAATACCGGTGTTACCTTGGTAACAGCCAGTAGCAACTGAATTGAACCCGGTTTCTGCCCTAGGGTTGAATCAATGGAGGGCTATTTGTTTTCACCCTTTTCTCATTCAATTCTTTTTAATTCTTCAACCCCTTCAGTGCATACCAAGACTTCATAGCTAGAACCTTGTTGGGTTTATTCCGGTACTAGCTCAGTCTCAGTCCGCACTCTTCCCTTATCTCATTTTTCTCCTTTTATCATTATACCTAAGAACTCTACACTAGCTAGTGGATAGTCCCTGGGTAGATCCCTCCGGTTCTGGTGGATCATGGGAACAAATACCTAACCTTATCATCCTTATATCACCATACATAAAGTAAAGTTGGTCGGTCTTTTTGGTATTGTTCACCTGCCATATGGACTCAATTGAAAACCATTTGAAAATCAATTCAGATACTTGTGATATATTATCAAAACATTTTGTACCTGAATTGTTTTTGATATTTTTAGAACGAGAACTCCCCCTCAACATGTGCATCAAGTATTTGAAAATGTTTTGCACACGGAGGCAAGAGAAAGAATTAACTTCTTTGATTACCATTTTCTAAAAGATATCAACATCACTTCCCACATCAAATCAAGTAGATAGAGCATTTTGGGGAAGGATGAGGTTTTCATGATTTTGCTCCCCCTCAATATGTGCATCTAAGATTGAAAAGAGTTTTGCACATAATAGAGGAAACCTGCACATTGAGAAAAATGATCACGTTTCAACACATATTGGTTTACGATATATGCTCCCCCTCAACATGTGCAAGAAATTTTAAAATCGTTTGGCACATGTGGGAAGGATAGCATGTACATCCTTATAAAACCATTTACCAATTTATCAGTATAAATCCAATTTAAATCACAAATTCTCCCCCGATCACAAATATCAAATCATTTGAGATTTGTGATCTCTGTAGATTTAAATTGATTTTGAAAGCTTTTAAGGAGAATTGTGACTTGATTAAGAAACTGTTTTAACTGATATGGATCGGATATTAAGTCTTTAAACTCCATTGATTGAACATGCATGTAACACCCCGCCTTATCTGACCACAATATTGTCCGCTTTGCCCGCAGGCTCACGGCTTTGTTTTTGTGGCCTCATTTGAAGACTTCCCGGCAGGTCACCCAAGCCAGTACTACTCTCACATGAGCACGCTTAACTGCCAGTTCCTAAGAACTCCACCCGCAGTAGACCACAAAACGCGTTGTGTCATTGTAAGGCGAATGTTATCTTATGAGCCCAGCATCTCTTCAGGCCACAGCCGATGTAGGATTTGCCTAGGGTGTTACAATACTAACATCCCGCCTATTCAGATCACAATATTGTCCGTTTTGCCCGCAGGCTCACGGCTTTGTTTTTGTGGCCTCATTTGAAGACTTCCCGGCAGGTCACCCAAGCCAGTACTACTCTCATATGAGCACGCTTAACTGCCAGTTCCTAAGAACCCCACCCGCAGTAGACCACAAAACGCGTTGTGTCATTGTAAGGCGAATGTTATCTTATGAGCCCAGCATCTCTTCAGGCCACAGCCGATGTAGGATTTGCCTAGGGTGTTACAATCACCCCCCCTTAGGGACTCATCGTCCTCGATGAGGTTTGCCCTACCATCCTGAACGGCTCAGGAGTGGCTTTGATACCACTTGTAACATCCCGCCTATTCAGATCACAATATTGTCCGTTTTGCCCGCAGGCTCACGGCTTTGTTTTTGTGGCCTCATTTGAAGACTTCCCGGCAGGTCACCCAAGCCAGTACTACTCTCATATGAGCACGCTTAACTGCCAGTTCCTAAGAACCCCACCCGCAGTAGACCACAAAACGCGTTGTGTCATTGTAAGGCGAATGTTATCTTATGAGCCCAGCATCTCTTCAGGCCACAGCCGATGTAGGATTTTCCTAGGGTGTTACAATGCATGATTATCTTTTGAAAACATTTTGAATGACAAATAACATTTTAATTTAATTGAAATCATTCTCCCCCTCAATCAATGACATAGGTTGTTGATTGAGAGATAGATATTTTGACAAATAAGTCCAGATGATTATCAAAAATAGAGTCCAAGTTATTTATCAAAACAATTTGTTTTCAGCAGATAACGGTTTATAGAATCAGAGCATGGAATTTTGAAAGTCATGATAAAGCATGGCTCTGTTCTTTCTTAGAAAAGCGGGTTACTGCCTGAAATGACACTAAACCATTTATTCTCTTTCTCCCAAAAATATTTTTTGAATTTTTGATTTTTTTTTTTTTTTTTTTTTTTTTTTTTTTTTTTTTTTTTTTTTTTTATAAAAATTCGAACAACATCTAAAGTCCCGTGTCATTCTTTGAATGACAACATCAAGACCGTAGATATTATCGAATCGAGAGAAACAAGACAAAATGACAATATTTTTTGAAGATTTTTCAAATTTTTCAAAATTTTTATGGATTTTGAAAGTTTTATATTTTTCTATTTGATTTTTTTAAGTTTTATAATTTTGTATTTTGATTTTCGAATAGATATATACAGGAGATAGATGAAGATAGACCTTTACTCCTCGTCTTCCTCCTGAAGACGTTTGAGTGTTTCTGGTTGAAGGCTTTTCATGCCCAGTCGTGGAAGAATAAACTCAAAGCGTTCTCTTGGAAGAGCTTTGGTGAAGATGTCTGCTAACTGGTATTCAGTCCTCACAAAATAGAGTTCCACTACACCTTTTTCCACTTGTTCCCTGATGAAATGATGTTGAATGTCGATATGCTTTGCTCTTGAGTGTTGAACATTGTTGCATGAGAGAGCAATAGCACTTTTATTATCACAGTACAGAGGGATTTTGTTGAATTCAAAGCCATAGTCAGATAATTGAGATCTCATCCATAAGATTTGAGCACAACAGGATGACATGGCTATGTATTCAGCCTCTGTAGAGGAAATAGAAGTACTCATTTGCTTCTTTGAAGACCAGCTCACAAGCTTATCACCCAAAAACTGAGCACCTCCAGATGTACTTCGACGAGTATCTTGACACCCTGCATGATCAGCATCTGCATAGGCTGTTAGTGACATACCGGTGTCCTTCGGGTACCAAAGACCCATATTGATGGTTCCTTGGAGATACCGAAAGACCCTTTTAACCGCTTCAAGGTGCTTTTTAGTAGGCTTAGCCTGGTATCTAGCACACATGCAAACAGCGAACAAGATGTCTGGTCTACTAGCAGTGAGGTACATCAGGGATCCAATCATACTACGATATTTCGTTTGGTCAATCATGATCCCTGAGTGGTCCTCATCTAGTTTGGTTCGATCAATCATGGGGGTGTCAACAGGGTCACTTGAATCAAATCCAAATTTCTTTAAGATCTCTGTTGCATATTTAGATTGATTTATGAAAATTCCTCTGGGACTTTGTGAAATTTGTAATCCCAAGAAAAATGACATTTGTCCCATCATTGACATTTGAAATTTTGAACTCATTTCATTAGAAAAACGATCACATTCCATTGGGTCTGTCGAGGCAAAAATAATATCATCAACATAAATTTGAACATGAATTAAATGTTTGCCTGACTTCCTGGTGAACAATGTTGGATCAACTGCTCCTTTGCTAAATCCGGTTGATAGAAGAAACTTTGACAGTGTATCATACCATGCCCTTGGAGCTTGCTTTAAACCGTAAAGGGCCTTCTTCAAACGATAAACGTGAGTAGGATGCTCTTGATTTAAAAATCCTTCCGGTTGGCTGACGTAGACGACTTCTTTAAGGTCTCCGTTCAGAAATGCCGTCTTCACATCCATCTGATAGACTACCATGTTCTTACTAGCAGCATTAGCCAGAAAGATTCTGATTGCCTCGATTCGAGCAACTGGAGCAAAAGATTCTTCAAAGTCAATACCCTCCTCTTGACGGTATCCTTTAGCAACTAATCGAGCCTTGTTCTTCAATACATCACCATGCTCATCTAGTTTCACTTTGAAGATCCATTTTAGAGCAATAATCATGGCACATTCTGGAGCAGGTACTAACTCCCATACATCAAGTCGATCAAACTCATGAATTTCATCTTGCATAGCATTGAACCAGCTGTCTTCGTTCATGGCAGTTTTAACATCCTTTGGTTCGATCTTTGAGAGTACGGAGTTGAAGAAACACCATAGGGCATCGGTTGCAAGTTGTTTCCGTGTTGATACAGGACGAGAGGGATTTCCAATGATGTTGTCTAATGGATGATCATGAGTCCATTTTCTGAGTTGTTCATGTGGTAGTTGTTGAGGGACTGAAGTAGCAGAGTCGATGTCTCCTGAAGTAGATGGTTCTGAAGAAGATTCAGGAGCAAATATGTTTTCGAATGGAGCATCTTCAGGAGTAGCAAAGGGATTAACTTCATCATTGATGCCAGAAACATTTCCATGATGTACATTTGAAGAATGATGATTTGTTGATGAGACTGAAGGATCAGCAGCAGGCGCTTCTTGACTTAAAGATATTGAGACTGAGGGATTGCCTTCATTCACAGGAATATGAGCAGCCTCTGTTGTAGGAATCGACACCTCATTAGTACTTGGATCATAAAGTTCATCAAACATAGGATCAAACAATTTCTTTAAATCATCTTCAGATGGAGGTACATATGGAGTTTCTTGAGAAGAGTTTGGAACAAGGGATGAACCAATGGGACTGTTTTGAATTGTGGGTCCAGAACTGAATTGTCCAGGAGCCATTTGACCGGTCAGCTCATCAAACGTAACGTGAATTGTTTCCATGATATTTCGGGTTCTTTTGTTGTAGATTCGGTATCCCTTTTTGTTTGGTGCATATCCTACAAATACTCCAATGTCAGCTTTAGCCCTAAGTTTGCCTAAGTCTTGACCCTCATTAGTTGGATAACACAATGCACCAAACACACGAAGGAAAGAGAGATTAGGTTTTCTGTTGTGGACAAGTTCATATGGAGTTTTTCCATGAACAGTGTGAATCAGGGAACGATTTTGTGTGTAGCATGCAGTGGCAATTGCTTCAGCCCAGAGAAACATTGGAACCTTTGAGTAAATCAGCATTGTTCTAGCGGCTTCAACAAGAGTTCAATTTCGTCTTTCAACTACACCGTTCTGTTGAGGAGTTCGTGGAACACTTCTTTGATGGCTGATTCCAACGATTTCATAGAATTCACTAAGTTGTTTGTTGACAAACTCAGTTCCATTGTCTGTTCTGATAATTCTGACAGTTTTGTTAAGTCGAACCTGCAGCTGTTTGATGAGTTTGATGATGATATCAGGAGTTTCATCCTTTGTCCTTAAGAACTTGACCCAGGTGAATCTAGAGTAATCATCAACCACAACTAACACATATTTCTTTCCAAAGATATTCTGCACCCTCATTGGTCCACATAAATCCATATGAATCATATGAAGAACTTCTGTGACAGAGTTAGTAGGTTTGGGTTTATGGGCATACTTCTTGCTTTTTCTCAATTGACATGCTGAACAAAGATGATCCTTTTCATACTTGAGTCTAGGTAAACCTACAACTAAGTCCTTTCTGGAGAGATCATTGATGGTACCGAAGTTCAAGTAATTGAGACGACGATGCCATAGCCATGACTTTGTTTTAGAGGCCTTTGACAGTAAGAAAATTGGAGAAGACTTCATCATATCTTCGATAGAGATGGTGTATAGATTTGAACCACGTGAACCTCTTAAAAGTTCCTTACCATCAAGTTCTATAACGAAGCAGGTATGTTTTCTGAAGGCTACTTCTAGATCAGAATCGCAGAGTTGACCAACAGAGAACAAGTTGTGACCAAGACCTTCTACATAGTAAACCCTGGAGATAACACTTTTGCCAACAACATAGTCTCCATAACCCATAATAGCTCCGAAATGATCATTCCCGAATCTAACTGTCCCGATGAATTTGCTCACGAAGTTCATGAGCCGTGACCGGTCGCCAGTCATATGCTTGGAACAGCCTGAGTCCAGGTACCATAGAACGATTTGAACGATCTGCAGTTGAACACAGACAAGAATGGATAACTGGATAATTGGGATCCCCATGCAAGAATGGGTTCCATTTGGTTAGTAACAATGGTTGGAACACCCACATCAGAAAAAGCAGCATTCATATCAGAAATTAAGGCACTGGAATCATTGTGAATAGATGCAGTACTAGTGTCTGTATTAGCCCTGTTCACATTGTGCTCACTTCTTAAGGGAATAGTTCTACCAGTAGGCATCCATTTTCTAGTGGGCATTGTCTGATTATTCTTATGACCAACAGGTATCCAATAATAGCCTATCTTACTAAATGTTCTTCCTGTGGGTTTCCACTGTTTTCTCTTTCGTTTTTGCCTTTTTGCCTTTTTAGCATGAATATTAGCAACATTAACTGGACAATTATCATCATTAGGCAAAACATTAACACCACATTCATGATTAGAAACAGAATTCAAGTAGACATCAGTACAAGGTTTGCAAATAGTATCAGAATTCGAATTAATTACAGTACGCCTATGGCTAATACTAGAATCAACACAATTCGTTTTATTCGATTCAAGCTTAAAGTTCCTAGATTGTTCTTCTACTCTTTTCCAGTGCACATTCTTAGCTTGCGAGGTCCTATCATTCCTTGTATTGTCTTGAGACTTTGACCTGATCCCTTTAATGTCACTGATTACTCCTGTAGAGGGAATGGGAACATTAGTTGGTTTTACTATTCTTTGCATCACCTGTTTAGATGTGCTGGGATCTGAACTACATGCAGGCACACTAAGGTTCACTTTCTTAAAACTGGAAGTGCTGGGATTTGTACTCCTAGAAGGCACACTTGAGTTCTCTTTCATAGCATTGACAGATCTGGAATCTGAACTACTTAAAGGCACACTAAGGTTCACATTCAAGACATTTGGCATCGAATGAATATCATACTTGGCATTAGGCATCGAACATGGAATCAAAGGATTAACTCTCTCACCTAATGACTTTGGGCATATTGTGATCAAGCATTCTAGGATTTCTTGAGATCGTTTGGCATATAAGCATGCATGTCCAATTGCATTATCATGAGGTTTCTCTAACTTATCCTCTTCAACAATCTCACGCAGACATTCTAGGCAATCCTTAAGGGATGAGAAGTATGTTTGAACAGCAAGTTTGTTGTTCCTGAGATGAGGAGGGACATATTTCACAGACAAAGCATATTTATTACAAGAGTGAACCTTTGATACACCATTCTCCCCATTGGTCATTGGCATTTTTCCTTTTACCTGACTCTTCAGATTCTCAATTTCCTTTTGCAATGAGGCTATTTGTTCGTTATTTTTGTTACGAGTGACCTTTATTGATTCAAATAACTCATTGAAATGACGTTTAACCTTTTCATTTTCTTCTAGAAAACTTTCGTTTTCCTTTTGTAATGCATTTACTAGGTTTTGAAGATGAAACGTTTGAGAATTCTGAGAATCTAAAGGAGGAGGCATTTGGGAGCCTGTCATATTGTTCGTTTGACCCTTTAATTGAGAGATTTGGGCTTTCAACTTTCTGATCGTGTTGCAATGAGCTTGAATCTGTTTATCACGTTTGTTAATTTGAAAAACTGCATCAAACTCTGGAGCATCTGAGGATGTCTTGATATTTGAACTTTTGACATTTTCTTTAAGATGTTGATATTTTAGTTGTAAATTAAAATGCTCAACTTCTAGTTTAGAAAAATGTTTAACCAAATTGTCGTGATCATCCAGTTCAATTTTCTCGTTTAGTTCAGAATTAGTTTTTTCAAGCTCAATGACACGATCATGTGAGACTTTCAGGGCAACAGATAATTCATGAAATTGAGAAGCATTAATAGAACAATTTGTAGCAGTGAAAAACACATCTTGAGCAATACATTCAGAAATCAGATTCTCATTTAGTGTATGCAAGTTCTTCCTCTCAATCTCATTATATTTTAGTGCTCGCTCATAGTCACTAACTTCAACTATCATTGCATCAAATTCCTTTTCCATTCCCTTAATATCAGTTTCTATCCCCTTTTTAAGACTCTCAAAGTGATCTTTTAGAATTTTAAAGAAAGGCATGACCTCAGTTAAATAACATTCTTTCATTTGCTCAAAACCCCTTTCTCCTTCCGTTATACCAGTGGGTGTGATCCTTTTCTTGCAAGTTTTCTCAAAATCAACAAATAGTTGAAATATAACATATTGGCTAATTAAGGTCTTGCTTTTAGTGGCAATTGTTCTAGGAACAAGATGCATTGGTGTATTAGGAGGATACACAGTCGCTCTAGGCATTTTCCAAAGGGGAGGGTTTGTTTCAACAATATTTTCAGCTTTCTGCTTATCTAAATCCATTTTCCAGAAAACTTGTTCGGGAATCAACAATGTCTGAGGCTTAAACATGTTCAAGGAAATCCAGTTTTCCTTCTTGTAATCATGGGGTGTGATCTTTATTTTCTTCTCTCTACATTTAGGATCATCTAATTTCTTGTTCATCTTTTCCCTAGTGACTTCATCTGATTTCTTATCTTCCTCAGTGCACTCAACGCAACTAGGTTTCTGTCTAGGTTTAAGGATTTCATTGCCATCATAAAGAACCTTATGAGCATTTCTAGCCCTTTTAATGACCTCTGGATTTGGTTCCTTAACAAGGGGAATGCTATGCTTATCGCTTAAGACCCTATGCTTAGTGATCATGTGAGCAGTCCGAATGGTGTTCCCTTGTATGTCCAACTTGTTTTCAAGTTTGTTTTTCAAAGTTTTCAGATTAGAAAAATCTTTCAAGAGTTTTGATTCCTTTGCATTAAATTCTTGCTTAAGCATTTTCACATTTTCTTGAAGTTCTTGTTTTTGCTTAGCAGTTTTAGAAAGCTTTTCTTGCAAAGGAATTTAACTCTTGTTTTAATACTTCTTCTCGAAAATTACTTTTTCTAATGATTGTACGCACTTGGTCATCCATTTCCTGCTCACGAGTGGTCAACTCAAATTTTGCACGTTGTTCATAAATAGCAACACGTTCTTTATAGGCATTTAGTTCAGAAATTACAGACTCATCAGGGGCACAGGCAGTGTATTCATAAAAAATATAGTCATTGTTGACTGCAGGAGATGCATCACTTGGTACAACTTCACTTTCACTTTGTTTCACATATTGATCATATGGGACAACATTGATATTACCCATATTTTCAATATTTGATTCAATAGTTTCAGTTGATAGTACTTTGTCATGCATCTTTTGCACATCAGCATCATCGTATAGTTTTAGTACCTCTGAGATGAGTTTGTCTTTGGATGGGCCAGCTTGTGGTGAAGAGGAGACCTTGGGAGAAACCACTGGAGAAATGCTAGCCATAAAGATTGTGTGTGCAGTAGGTTCATCATCCACATCAGAGTCGTATGCATCACAATCAGCGACTTGAAAGGCATTCTGATGATTGTGACCTATCTCTTGAATAGGCTGCTCATCCACATCTGCATCATAGGTCTTGGCCTTGCCCTCAGCAAGAAACAACAATTCCTCTTCATCTAAAGCAGCACCATTATCCTGAGCTTGTACAAGCAGCATCTTATCTCTGAAGTAATCAGCATTCTGTGGACGCTTTGGAGAAGTGCAGTTCCTTGCAATGTGTCCCTCACCACCACAGTTATAACATTTGATCGGCTTAGCTTGACCTTGATTACCATTCCTTCCTCGATTCTGATTACCAACATAACCTCTACCAGCTCCACCTCTTCTTTGATCAAACTGCCTTTCTTGAACTGACTGCCCTATAATTTTCCCATCTTTGATCAAAGCATGGTTGTTAAGATTGGAGGCGGTTCGGATCTCATTGCAGGTGTGAAGTTTGTTGGTGTGAGGTGAAAGTGTCCTATTCTCTTTAACCATGAGTGTCAGTTGAGTGATGAAATGTTCCATGACAGCATTTGCATCAGGTTACTTGAACCTTGGATCAGAAATGGGTTTGTGATTATCATCTTTCGTGGGTACAACTTGAGAAGCATTGGTGGTAATCCCATCATTTGTGAAAAAGGCAGTTGAATCATTTGTAGAGCTTGTTTCTCCCTGACCTTTGAACTGATCAAGAATCCTCTTTTCAAACATGGCATGTCTCTCATTCTGAAGGAGGAAGGCATAGAGTTGCTCATAGTTTGTATTCTTCAATCCTTTAGTGAGCTTCACAGAGGTGACAAACTTGTGCCATTCGGGATTCATGTTGTTCACAAATTTAGAGTTCAGCTGAATGTTAGGCATAGTCATTTTGATGTTCCTCATATCATTCACCAACTTATGAAATCTCACATAGTACTCATAGACACTCTCATCTGGTTTCATCTTGAAATGTTCAAATTCGTCATAGAGTTGTGATTCTCTGTCTTCCATAGTTAATTCTGAACCTGAGAGAAGCATCTTGACATTATCCCATACTGCCTTTGCTTCGGTGTTGTGATTGATCAGCTTGTAGATGTCTTTAGGAAGACCTTGAAGAACAATGTTAGAAGCCCTGATATCAGCATCGAATCTCTTTTTCTCCTTATCATCAAGCTCATCATACATCTTTGGTCTGTCCATTCCGTAAATCAGAGTTCCGTCTTCAGCAGTATCAAGTACATCTCTAGTCGTCTCAACTCGATACGGTCCTTCATTAATGGATTTGAGAATGTTGACACCATTTTCCTTTCCAAGACAGTACAATCTGATTCGTTGAGCCCAAGAGTCATAGTCAGTTCTGTCAAGCATGGGTGGACGAGTGTCTGATCCAGCAGCTTGAACATCCTCTGCAACAGTGGATACGATAGTAGGAACGTTGGTAGACATGTTAACAGTTTATACGGGATTTTATAACTCTATGATTAAACCGGGAAATAGATTCTTTCACGGGATTTTACTAAATCAAGAGAAAACCGTAAAAAAATCACCCAAGTCGCTAGAAGATAATGCACCAAGTCGCTAACACCTAATTCGCTACACCACCAAGTCGCTAAAGTCCCAAGTCGCTAGACAAATGCAAGTCGCTAAGTAGTAACTCGCTAAGCCTCAAGTCGCTAGCAAAATTTTGGCAGCAATTCGCTACTCAAGTCGCTAAAGATTCAAGTCGCTAAAGAGCAACTCGCTACAGACCAAGTCGCTACCACCAAGTCACTACCCGTAGTGGAGAGTCCACTACTTGTACTGTTAATCGCTAGGTCTAAGTCGCTAGCTCCAAAACTGTAACTCGCTACAAAATTGTGAAGCAAGTCGCTACGAAGAAAGAGATACGTATATCAAGTCGCTAGCAAGAAAAACCACATAAACATCACTTTTCAATCCAAAAACAACCCAACCAAGATGATTCAAGCTTACCAAATGAAAACCTAAACACTTGTGATGATTCTAAACATAAAAGTACTAACAAAATCCAAGCTTTAACACAAGAAATCAACCAAATGATGCACAAACCACTAAACTTTTTCAAACTCAAAAACCACCTAAAAACCACTAGAAATCCAAAGATGTGCACGATATGATCTAACCATGGCTCTTGATACCAATTGTAAGATATTGGTTTTCACATACACATCATAACACAATCAAACATAGGCGTATAGAAGATGAGTTTTAGAGAGAGAAAGTTAGAGGTTTAGGGAACTTTAGTGAGAGAAAGAAAATCTTATTATGAGCTCCAACTCTCTACCTTGGAAGGTAGAGAGTATTTATAGTCTTACAATAAAACGCCACACAACGGGCTGTGGATCAGGCATACAGTGGGTAAAGACCCGTCCGTCCTCCACGGTGTTACTTAACTTAAATATTACTTAACTTAAAAGAACTACGACTACGAGCTTTCTATTGATTACATATACTTGAGGTGACCGACTCTTTAATACCTGGAATTTCTAATTCCTAACAATCCAAGCTATGCTTGTGTTTCAATGAGAGGATGATCCTATCAACTAATACTATGTATTGTGTTTGTTTAGGATGCATACCTATCTCTATTACAATACAAACATATATATAGCAACTAATAATACAAGACATGTGATGATGGTGACATGTGGTCCCCCATGTGGTCCATCTTCATCTTACTCTTTTGGAAAAGCACCAACCATCCTTTTGATGTGTCATCACAATATTTCCACTCTTATGGTAAAGTCTTGTATTTGTTTAACTTCTTCTCTTGGAAGTTCCCACCCATATTTTCCAGTCTGTATGTAGAGATAGGTCTTCAGGATCACTGAGACATTTGTCAAAATCTCAGTGTCACTGGTGTTGTTTGTAGCTCATATATTTTACTTACTGACACCGTATCAGTAAGTAAAGAGTACTGAACAACAATCACTGATTTCTTTATCAGTGAGTTAGGCTATTTTATTTTCAAATCTTGTTCAGGGTGATTGGGTAAATTTATTGGACCCAACAGTCTCCCCCTATTTAAATATACAAATAGCCTTAGGTGATAGGTAAAGGGTGTAAGACTGAGGGTTCAGTCTGAGGGTTCATGTTGTTCAGTGACTGGGGTTCAATGACCATGGGTTCACTTTGATGCTAAGAGGGACCTGGTTCATTTTAGATACATCAGTGTCCACTCTTCCCCTTTTTGACTTATTACATGTTGATACATACAAAGCTAATTAAGGACCTGGTTCAATTTGATACATCAGTGTCCACACTATTGTCATTACACCCTCACATGAAATACACACTGATTTTCGACTCTTGGGTTTGAGAGTCATACATTCAGGGACTCCACGAGTTTATTTCTAGCTCAATCTCAAGAAAAAACTCTTCATGTAAAGGGAGTCGGGTTTCAGGGACATGAACAACATTCAGTCACATTGGTTCATGTTTAGAGTGATCACTTTGCAATTTAGTGACCTGAGTATACACATTGGTTTTCCAGCGACTCGATTCAGTCACCATGAGTTTAGAGACTCGGTTTCCAGGTGCTCCTCAAGACCAGGTTCATTGCTTGGTTTCACAAATTTTTCAGTGACTCGGGTTTCAGTCACCAAGAGCTCAGTGGCTCGGGTTTCAGGGACATGGGTGTTCAGTGAGACCATGGTCAGGGTCACGGGTTTACTTTGTGTTCAGGACTTGATGGTACCATCGTTTCAGTTCTGCCGCAACCTTTACAACCTTTGCTTGCCACACCTTTTACCCGCTTCAGTTCTGGAACAATTTCAGGTCTGAAAGACCCACTTAACATTCCTCACTTACCATTCCCTGATCCAAGTCTATCTGATATCTTCCATTCCCTAATCTTTATCTTTCCTACCACACCCTGAGTACACCATAGTCGTGTTCTTCGTTGAACACTGATATACCCCATCAGCCACATTTGATCATCACAACCTCAGTACACACTCGCTGAGTCACAAGACTAAATAAGCTTTAACTTCAACAAACTGATAACAAAATTCAGTGTCTGACCCAATTTCCATATCAGCCACCCTTAGTGACCTGGGTTCAGGGTCAGGTTTAGTTTTAGAAGGGTTTCAGTATAAGGTGTTTATCCACTCATTAGTATCTCAGACCACACACCGTACACTGAAACATATTTCAGTCCCTAAGAATTTTCCTCAACCTAAACACTTGAGACCCACTGATTCACAAACACCCGCTGACCCTAATCATGCCCACTCACTGATCTTTATAGCAACAATCACAACTTAACATAACATCACCAGCACATGAGACTATCATACACCAAATACCACAATCTTAATCTCTATCACACCCTGACACTTATAGACCACACATCCGAATAAAAACCCTTTTATCATCGCAGCTACCTACCCTTTTTTTTCGGATAACTCATCATTATTTTGACTCGACCCCAAATATGAGTTAGTTTCTGACTTGGGTTCGATGCTTTACTCCGAAAAGGTTTGTTGGTGCTGTTAACCACCGTCGCCACAGTTTTTTTATTCGCCGGAGTGCCTACTGGATTTGACGGTATTGATTTTGGATATGTTTTTTTGTGAGAGATTATTGGTGTAGACTTTTGTGTGTGTCGATTATGTAGATAAGAGTTTGATTTTTTGGAGTCGGTTTTTTTTTTTTTTTTTGAGGTGGGTTTTCGGATCTGTTTTTTTTTTAGTGATGATGATAGATCTGATTTTTGATATTGTGTGTGTAGAGTGAGTGTTTTGATGAGAATTTTTTGTGTTGGAATTGTTTTGAGAGTTTGTGGTGTTTTTGTGTGGTTAGTTAGATATCAGAAGTTTTTGATGGTGATAGTGAGAAATTTTTTATGGTGAACGGATCTGGTTTGGAGATCTGTTTTTCTTAATAACAGATATGGGTTTATGTTTTGTTAGGGATAAGATATGTGTGGTGAGGAGTGTACTGTTTTGTCATTCTTGTCAAATATGAGTGTCTTTCTCCCCCTCAAAAATTGCTATTCCAGTAGCAGTTTTTGATGGTTTACACATGATTTTTCTTGACAAAAAAAAAGGATGCTATCAGCAGTCATTTGAACGGATCTGGATTAAAGAAAAATCCACCCTCTCTGATACCACTTGTTGGTCCAAAATAATTGAGCAAATCTTGATAAAATAAAGAACAACTTCATTAATAATGAAGAACAATTGTTACAAGATTTATTCAATACCAACTAGACTACATGATAACATCTTTAACTTTTTACGGGGATAATTTCGGTATATTATCCCCATTGAATGACAAATAAACTCTCATTGATCCAAGCTATGCTTGTGTTTCAATGAGAGGATGATCCTATCAACTAATACTATGTATTGTGTTTGTTTAGAATGCATACCTATCTCTATTACAATACAAACATATATATAGCAACTAATAATACAAGACATGTGATGATGGTGACATGTGGTCCCCCATGTGGTCCATCTTCATCTTCCTCTTTTGGAAAAGCACCAACCATCCTTTTGATGTGTCATCACAATATTCCCACTCTTATGGTAAAGTCTTGTACTTGTTTGACTTCTTCTCTTGGAAGTTCCCACCCATATTTTCCAGTCTGTATGTAGAGATAGGTCTTCAGGATCACTGAGACATTTGTCAAAATCTCAGTGTCACTGGTGTTGTTTGTAGCTCATATATTTTACTTACTGACACCGTATCAGTAAATAAAGAGTACTGAACAACAATCACTGATTTCTTTATCAGTGAGTTAGGCTATTTTATTTTCAAATCTTGTTCAGGGTGATTGGGTCAATTTATTGGACCCAACACTTGGGCTATTCAATACTTTCACTACTGTTTTGTGTCAAGTTATTTGTCCATACAGTCTTCACTTTCATCTTGAGTGATATCTTGTACCAATCTTTATCTGGGATAATAATCATGAGTCATATGGTCAGTTACTTGTGGTCAAATACAGGTCAAAAAAAATGTTACAATCTATTGGTGGTCATATATTGGTAAAACAGGTAAAAAAGTTGCATTTTTATGTCTTTTGTTTCTGGGTAACGTTGAAGCTGAACAATTTTTTTCTGGGTAAAAATAGATGAAGCTGAAATACAATTTTTTGCTAGTTTTAATGGTTTGAAATTCCTGGTAGCGAGTTGTCTGAAAATGTTGTCCAGATACATTGTACTCGAAGCGACTTGACTATTGAGTCAATACCGACTTGCCTGAAGGCTGTTATAGCGACTTATGGTTATTTGACTATTGAGTCAAATAAAAGATCTAGCGACTTGCCGTCTATCTAGCGACTTGCCGTCTATCTAGCGACTTGTCTGAAATAAATTAAAAGAATAGATGAAGAAGAAGAAATCGTCAAGTTGACCATGACTCAAACAATATCAAAGACCAAAATACCAAATACCATTTAACTTGTTCACGACCTCAGTCACCAATCATTGGCCCATACAATTATATCGAAAAGAAGCAGATCAACAAGACTCGACATCTATCACATTTAACTTGTCGACCCATAAACTGACCAAATCACATTCAATCCAACATATATCCTTACCCATCCTCCATGTTCTACTACACCTCAACAAGACTCAATGAACATAATTAACACATCTCATGACCTCAGTTTTTATTGTTCGTGTACATATAATATATGTCAAGATTAGTTTCAAGAACCAAATCACGAACAATAACATCATCATAGGCCAACCGGATTCAGACATCAAACCAAGGATCAAAAATTAATAATGAGCAAATGAAATATATAGATCTCAGATTATTATGTTTTTATAAGATGATTATTTCAAATCTTTCAAAACTATTAACACAACTTCATCATAGATCTTGGTAATATTCGAATCACAATAAGAAAAATGTATAACATGAATGTTATCATTGTTTTCTGTTGATTCGTTTTTTTTTTTGTTAAATATTTCATCAAGTCAATCTAATGGATAACTTACCCGTTACCACAATCAGAAAGGTCTTAGCACTTCCTTGATTCGAGACTCTGGTTATGGTGTCTATTGAGAAATGATGAAGATGAAAGGATTTGCTATCTCTCCTGAATCGTTATTATTGTATTTGATCTGAAAAATATTTTTGGTGAAGTGATGCGTCTTTGATGCGTGATATTAGGATGGGGGCGGACTAGTCAAGAGAGAAATTAGGGTTTGAGGGGAGAATGTTTAGGGCAAGTTGTGACACACGGTAAATTTTCACTAAAAATTTAACTAATAATTAGTAATTTATTATTACTAAGCATAAGTCATTAAGCATGCATAAGCTTTGCCTGATCAATTGAGTAGATAACTCGCATACCGTAGATAATTGCACTACATTTGCAATCATATCATTTTATGAATATTTCATTTTGTCTTATGATTTAAATTATAAGACGAGAGGTTATCTCGTTTTCCCCAGTGACCGACACTACACGCATACCGACACTATGATAAGGGCTTGATAAAACA
This sequence comes from Chrysanthemum seticuspe, assembly GCA_019973895.1. Lineage (NCBI taxonomy): Eukaryota > Viridiplantae > Streptophyta > Magnoliopsida > Asterales > Asteraceae > Chrysanthemum > Chrysanthemum seticuspe. The sequence continues at coordinate 199,065,980 of BPTQ01000004.1, read as the reverse complement.
AATGACAAATGTCCGTGTTACGGAATATTACAAAGATAATAATATCTCCGATGCGTACCTATAAGATACTACGTTATAAAAATTATCAAACAATGATACTTTGGTCACAATATAATTTCGCGGGACACAAAAATAATTAATACACTTGCACTTAAACAAAAACCTCTATAAGACTCAAACACAATTAATATGAAAGTGTAACACAAGTACACACATGTACAAAAATAAATCATAAGTGTAACACCTATACATACATTTTCACAATTAATACAATAAGTATAATTCATATATACTTAAACATTGATATAAATGAAAACATTTAATAAATTTTGAGAGATATCCCTTTGTCTCTCTTCCCACACACGACAAAACAAGCACAAGAACCAGGAAAGGAAGATATCAAATTTTCATCTTCAACATCTAGACCTGCGCATCTCATATAGGCCGAATCTCCCAAAGAGGATAAACCAACATGTTCCTTCCATCATATTCTCCTCTCTCTTACCAAAACCATGAAAGTTTTGCTTCTCAAATCCATTCCTTTGATGCGCCTGCTACTTCTCGTACGAATCCAAGGAGAATCAAGATAAAATCATCCAAGAGAACCATATCTCCACACCAATATATATTGATCCAAAGTCCAAGATTTTCTAAGGTTTTGGAAGCTAACCAAATTCGGCTTCAAACCAAATCACAAGAAGAGAAAGGTAGTAAAGCTCCTTCCCAAGATACTTCTTTATCTCTAGTAGAGATGCAAACGCCCCAAACTCAGTTCCTCATCAATTTTACCAAAAACTAAGGTTTGTGAAAGTTAGGGTTTTCTAAAATTGATTTGGGGGTTTTGCAATTGGAAGTGTATTGGAGCTAATTCAAGTCTTGTTTGGTTCGAACCCAAGAAGCCACTTTCGTTCCTCCCTCACCACTTTCGAATTGAGGTTAATAATCTTTCTTGATGTAATGTTTTATGTTGTTAGTTTGATGTCAAGTATGGTATCTTGTATCAAGGAAATTGTTTTATATTTGATGCGTTAACAAAAATTTCTTGGTTGTTATGTTGAGTTTTGCTCTAATCTTTACTTGTTTAAATGATGGTTGTCGAAAAATAAGATGTCACTTAGGTGTTGTGTTGAGTTTTCTGTCGAGGTGCATGAAACAAGAAAAACTAGAAGTTGAGTTTTTGGTATTGTTTTGCTAACCTTGATTCCTGTCGAGTCATATAAACCAAGAATTAGAGAAGTTGAGTTTTACATGATATAATCTTTGGTTTGACAAACAATCTATGTTACATGAACTTAAGTGGTCATTTGCACAAGGGTCCATTTGGCTTTCTGTCGAGAGTAGGGAACAAGATAAAGGTAGATGGGTCAAGTTTTACAAGTCTACTAGCAACCCATGTTGATACTCACATTTTCAGTCGACATCTATATCATTTAAAGGGTGTCGAACCTTGATTATAACTTTGCTTAAACATGAGAAACATGCTAGTATCTCATTGTCTTGTGACTCAAATTTTAGTTGTGAACCTTGTGTCTAAGTCGCTAGGTATGACAAGGGAGAAACTCAAGTCAAGAGTGCTCATGTGTTAAAATATATTTCGAGTAAACTATGCTTGTCTAGTTCCGTAAGAATAAAATGGTTGACGATTAGAACCAAGTCGAGTAGTACTCAACTAACAAGAGGTATCGTCACCCCTTTTGCTCTCATGTCCTAGTTAATAATGTTAACCAAATCTCGTTTGAGTCAAGTCTCGTACTTAATCATCTTCCCTTGTTAGCTTGTCTACAATAAAGTACATGGTAGTCATCACTATGGATGTGCTTGCGTCTAGGTAAGTGTGTCGACAACGCCATTGTGGTAGCACCACGATGATGGGTCGTACTCACTAGTCGAAGAGTTCGGCTTCACGAATTGAAGAATGAGCTAAAGAGAGTCTCGAGCCGAGTTGCTCACGTGAAGTCTTGAAACAAAAGTTCATACATGACATTATAACACTTAGTAAAGAAAACCTTCCAAAACTTTCTTTTAACAAGAGTAGTAGAAATTTTTGGGCCTACCTCCCTTTCTTTCCTTCCCTCTCGTTACAAATATCACAATGGGCCAGGACCAAGATTTTGTACCAAGTTACTTTCATGATGGGCCGCAGCCCATGGTTAAATGTGTAACAACTAGTTGTGGTCGAATGAGGTGATACCAGGGGAAATTTATCGGACGACAACAACGAAACCCGTCCCCGTCAATTCTTTCTTTCCACCTTGTTGCATATCGTTTTAATGTTAATTATGTACACAAGTCATAATTTAACAAAAATGTGTAAAGGTTTGACATAAACAACAAGTGCTTAAAACATGCCAATTAATAATGCTTACGACAACATTTAACGACAATGTGTAAATGAATGTATGACAAGTGAACTTCTCATTTGAACTATATAAATAAATGGAGACCACTACTTAATTTTATCACTTAATAAATTTGATAGTCTCCAAATATAACTCAAGCATCTTTTTCTAAATACAATTAGAAAGTAAATTAATTATAATTTTGACCACACCATTTGTGTCAACTTTCACAAGTATATATACATTTATATACTTACTAATGGAACCTTGTAATTATTTTCATATCAAACTTTGGATTTTAAAACCATATTAACGTCAATATGAAAAGTATATATACTTTGTATACTTACTAGTAAAACTATATTAACAAGTTTTACAAACTTACGTTTGGTATTAATACAATTATATTGAACCATTTTAAGTAAGTAATACTTAAAACAATGAACTAAAAAATTGCCCTCCTTATCTAGGTCGCGTGTCGGTGCCGCTTAACAACAATCACTAAATCCCACTATTGGATTTCACATTTGCTAAGGTGAGTTTTCATAGCCCCTCTTTTACTTGATAAACTGTTTTATACTTTTTGGGGTGAAAAATATGCAAAACCTTTTTATGGACCTATACTATTGTATGATTACTATTGCGTGGTTTAGCCTAAGCCCTTATGTCCCTAGAGAAAGCCCTTTTTCATGAACCGTCAATTCCCCATTGGGAAACGCGAATGTTATAAATAGATCTATTGAGGGTGACTCCTCCGTTCGGTTGGCCATGCTTAGGCCAAGGCGAAACGTATACCATGTCGGAACCGAGAGTTGAGGGACAAAACACTCGCTATGGGCACCTATATTGTATGACATCTTTTAGCATACAAAAACTGTCGTAGTATCGATTGCATGAACTTAGAGCTAACGTAATAGACATTCATCCATATATCATTATATCGTTGTAATGATTATATGACTTTGATTTTTGGTCCAAACTTACTAATTTAATCTAAACCTATGAACTAACCAGCTTTTAGCTGACTTTTTTAGCATATTTTCTCAGGTGATTAGTTGTGATCATGGATGCAAGGCAAGAGGCGGATAAATGGTAGTAGAAATTTCTAAAGATGTGTTTTACATATAAACGATGTTTTTATATTGGGACCACTGAACTTATGGGATGTGCCCCTCTATCTAACAATGTTGTAAGAAAATGTTTTAAACTACTTTATGAAATTAAACGGAGTATGTATTCCGTTCTTTATTACTTGTGTTATGATTTACCAATTTCGTAACGCTCCTAATAACACGTATGCTTCCGCTAAACCAAATTTGGGGGTGTTACAGATTGGCATCAGAGCCTAAGTTATAGAGAACTGGGTACATATAAACCCTAAACTATAACTAATTTTTACAAAAACATCACTCTATGACCGCCAGTTGCCACTTGCCTTACTTGCCGTTTTACTTAGAGTTCATTTGGACATGACTGCATGACATATTACCTATTTCACTACCTCATATCTATTATAAGTATATTTTCACATATACTTACACATACGCACCGTCTTGTCACAGACCATGCATTCCCCTCACTCTGAAGCTGGATGCGATGACACAACAGAAAGTTTGTCACCTGCCGAACGCATCCCAGCCCTTTCTCAACTCACTCCTGACGCTGGAAACCCGTACAGAGTAGTGTATCAAGCTCATCAGGAGGGTACTACCCACACTCCACCTGCTCACTTCCAAATCATCACCACTATCAGTACCGTACCTACCAATTCCACTACTCCTACACTCTCACCAAAACACCAAAGAGATCCACTTCTCAGTTGGGAGATACCTACTAGCAAGAAAATATGCCTCTCTGCATCATCACCATCATCTTCTGGTACACCATCTCTTAGTGGGTTCGAAGTTGGAGGAACTTCGGAAGCAGCCACTGCTGGACCACCAACTCTCGACACAGTTATGGCACGCATAACACGTCATGAAGAACAAATAGAAGAGATGTCGGATCACCTGGGGATATTACCAGAAGAAAGGATTGAAGGGATTGAAGAAGTGGTGAAAGAACTACAAGCACTTGGCGAAACACTCAAGGAATGCTACAATGATGTTGGGACAGCAATAGAGGGAACCCGTGAGGAGTTAAACGAAGTAATTGCACGTCTCGAAGACCACATTGAAAGGTGTGCTCTGCAAACACCAGGAGACACTCAAGGACGTCTCACGGAGATTGAGAGTCGGCTGACACGGTTGGAGACCGTTACTACAATAGCATTAACTGAGACAGGATACCTGGAGGGTGTCGTAGAATTTCAAAGACGTACTATGGAGAGTAGGGCAAATGAGGCCAACAACAAATTTGCCAGAATGGAGGCCCAACTCAGAGAGTTAGAGGAATGGAAGGCAACTCAACAAAGTTAACCCGGGACAACATCGGGAAGTACTTAAATTTCACTTTGCAATTGTGTTAGACGTTGTAATGAGTGATTTCAATAAAAACGCTTGTAGTAGTTTGTTACAAACTAGAGCGAGTCAATGAACGCATGTTATGTATCGGCCTATGAGCCAGAAATCTTCTTAGAATGTAATCAAGCTTATGGTAATGAACGACTATGCATAATAAACAACGTCTTGCGAACTGTAACCTTATGTTAAACTCACTCCAACCAATCTCCGTTTTCTTAACATCATCATAATAAACTAAGCCTACGAGATATCCAGTCAACACAACCTAGAAAATATTTAATTGAGAAGTAGTATACGTTGTAACCTTATGGAACTCCACCATGGTCCTCACACTCATAGAAAACTCATTGTTGTCATTTCTTGTGGTTGAAGGAAAATGTTTCTAGTAAAGCAGAACATGAACACAACCACCATTGAGAAATCTGTTAGCGAACGAGTTGCTGCAAGGATTGCTAACTACCAAATCAATCACAACATCAACAACCTCATCCAGGTGAATAGGGAAGAAGTTGTTGGTAAGACGCCTACAAAACGAAATCTCTCTTACCAAGAATTCAGGGCCTGTAAACCACCAGCATTTGAGGGGACTAAAGGAGCCATAGGTTTGGCAAAATGGCTAGAAAGGATAGAGACAATTTTCCGCGAACAGAGTTGCGCGGACAATTGTAAGATCAAGTATGCTACTTGCACCTTTCGACACCAAACCCTCACATGGTGGAACATTTATGTCCAATTAGTGGGAATAGACGCTGCTTACTCACTTCAGTGGGACACCCTGAAGAAAATGATGATTGAAGAATACTGCTCAAGGAATGAACTGCGAATGATGGAAAGAGAACTCTGTGGACTAACTATGATAGGGAATGACCTCGAAGGGTACACCAACCACTTTCGCGAACTGACCCAACTATGTCCTGATATTATAGGACCTGAGGAAAGGAAACTCGAAGCATACTCTTGGGGGTTTTCCCCCGAAACTCGGAGGAACGTTGTTGCATTCGCGCCCGTTGTCACTCAAGAAGCTACTGGTGCAACCCCTGGATTGAAAGAATCACTGCCTCAAGGCAAAGCAATGGGGTGTTGTGGTAGCAAGAGGAACTGGGAATATGATAGTGAGGAAGATCAAATGCAACAATCAAGCAAGCATCAATGGACGGCTGAAGTTAGGACTACTAAAAACAAGCGAGAAGTAAGGTATGCCGGGATAAAACCCAAGTGTAATATATGCCCATATTACCACTATGGAAATTGCCCTATACCTTGTGGGATTTGTAAAAGAATTGGGCATGAGATGGAAGATTGTAAGCAACACTATTGGGAGACAATGGCGTGTCATGGATGTGGAAAGAAAGACCACATCAAAAGCATGTGCCCGGATAGGGAGGGTCAGCATGAAGGCAACAACTGTCCAAACAATTTCCTGAAGAAAGTGTGAAGAATTGTTCAGGCTCCCAACGGACACCATGGAAGAAACTAAGTTAGCTAGAGATGCTGGTTGTAACAAAGCTTAGTTTAACTTCCAAGTCATAGTCTACTTAAAAGTACCTTTCTATGAAACCTTAACGTACTGAACCTTTCCTTAGTAATGTATCTGTTGTTCTTATCATGTTATCTTGATATATGTCCTCTCCATGACCACTTTCACCGAAACATTAAAGATATCAACTATCTTGTCACAATGAAAAGATTTCTCTGAAGATAAGAGAAAGTCATCTTGGGTGGTCGACTAGTCTCTTTGTCAAATTAGTATCACCCAACAAGATGTTTTAGAAAAATCCACATTCCAAAAATTGCGAAGGTCTTATTATCAATACCAATAAGACCAACTCAAACTGTTGCCTCACCAAAAATCACGGATTCAACATTCCATCCCTAACCAAGTTGCCATTGTTTCACACATCTTGGTCAAACGAGCTATAGGCCATGTTGACAGAATTGGTCGGCCTAGCAAATCTTATAAACCATCGCACCAAAACTTCGCACACGAACTTTTGCAACATTTCCGCTGACCAAAGAATAAGTACACCAAGATTTAGACCATATCGAACAACACATCACCGGTCCCCAATTATACATAGCCTGATCACCTATGTATAATTCGGGAGGGGTTACGTGCACGGGCATGATTAAAATTCTTGAAATTCTTACCCAGTCATGTTGAAGATAGTGCTTAACTCACTATCATGAAATAGTAAAGTTCTTATCTCACGTCGACACCCCACCTTAAAACGCCATACATTTTGCATTATACGGGGATAGAATGAACCGTTCCACCTGAGAGAAGAAATCTTCTACTAAGGAAACGAATGTGAAACGTTTGAACCTTCGACAATGAATTAACACCCTATAGAACACTGGACGCAGAAACTGACGCCTCGGACATGCCGATTCATACTTAGTATCCTATCACCTATACTGAACCAAGAAAGAAATAGATCATCATACACCCCAGGTCAGCCCAACAAGCACCTACACACACTGCGCAAAGAAAAATCCTGTCATACGCCTATTCTAGGCATACCTGAGTATGACAGAGACCTACCATTTAAGGGAGACGCTTTACACCAGAATTGAAAGCTATCCTGATCCAAAAAGGAAAATAATGGTATAGAATACTCAACACCCAAAAATCCATGAGAAGCACCACGCAGTGCACAAATTAGAATCGGAACCTAACATGATCACACTAGGAAAACCTAGAAATGTTATCCTTACTACCCCAAGGGAGTACAGTGTACACCGACCACAATGTCCTACGTAGTGTACGGAAACAAAAAGGAAGTTGACCATGTGTCGACACCAACAATTGTAGTCGCAACGTGAGTTCAATTACAACATTCGTACTCACCCAAGGCAAAACAGTCATAACCGCATATACTTCAAGCAACACTTAGCAAACAAAACCTTTTTAAAGCCAGATCATTTCAAGTAGTGTCACTCAACGTAAGAACCAACAAAATAAAACTCTTACGACATAACCGAAGGCGAAATGGAATTCGTAAAGGACCGAAGGGAATCTTATCCCCAAGGACCAACGTTGAGACCCACGCTATGAAGGGATTTGTAATCTCATTATGTGGGAACCTCATTAAGGCCAGGAATTATACTCACCTAGTGTCTGGAAAAGATGCACCTTGAACCAGAGGGCTATTACGAATATCAAACATGAAGGCTGGTATTTGACCCATGTCAAACCATACTTAGCATGTTTGAAAGGAAAAATTCAAAACAATCAGGAACCATCAAACCTACCGGTACAAACCGAAAATTTCCAGATAGAAATGGGAATGCATAACAATGGACTCTAGTACCAAGCCACCAAACATCCCTATCGATTATAACTCTACTTGGGTACTAATTGATCATCTCATCAAATCCACCTATTTCTACCAAACAAAGAGAACGACAAAATGGATAAACTCGCATGGATTGCTCGAAGCAAAGCACTACAAGTCATAGCGTTTCAATTCTTTTCATTCCAAATAGCGATAACCATTCACATCAAACTTTCGAGGACCACTCCCAAAATTTTAAGGAATTCAACATGAAATGAGTACCATCTACCGTCTTCTGACTACCAGACTGAATGGAAGGACCATTCAAGTTATAGAAGTTATACTTCAGGCATGAGTAACATGTTTCGAAAGGTGAATAGAGTAGGCAAACTGCCTTAATCAAATTCCCTTACAACTAAAGGCTACCTCATGAAGCAATGTATGGTCAAAAGCGCAAATCAATCGTGTTTAGAACAGAGATCGGCAAAGAACCAGTCCAATGGTTCCATGCGGCTATCAAGAGCCATTGATAATAACGTGCAGACCAGAGACCGAATGCAAACAAATCTGTTCATCAAGGTCAATAAATATAGGACTAAAGGTCACTTGAGGTTCAAGTCGATGAGAAAGTTAGATTGAAGCTCCGCCTCCGAAAAGCGTAACTCCATCTAACAGAACGCAAAGGGGGGGAAACCTTAATTCGTAAGATTAATCAAATCCTCCCCAAGATCGAGCTGGTAGTTACCAACTCGGATTACCACCAGGACTATACATGGTACACAAATAGTCTGGTGCGAACAACTCGGAGAACCACCCTTCATACTAGGGAATTGTAACACCATAGGAAGGCGTAATCCATTTCGGGAAATGTAGAAGGTTAAACCCTCGTTACATTGGACCGTCAAAATCTTCGTAAAAATCGGGCCAGTAGACTACCAACCCGAAATTTCCACAAGAACTCAACTCTTTGCATAACATGTTTCACATATGAAACCCGAAGAATTGCCCTTCCGACGAAACTTTCGCCATTCCAATGAAAGAAATCCAAAATCGACGAAAGATTTGAATCCCATTGAAATTATGGATAGAGAGATCAAACGGCTTAAGCAAAGCCGCATTCCTATCGTCAAAGTCCGTTGGAACTCTCAAAGAGGTCCAGAATACACGTGGAGGCGTGAAGAACAATTCAAGCGTAAATACCCACACCTTTTCTCTACTCCAGCAAATAATTCTAACTGAAAACCGAGGACGGTTTTCTCTCCTAAGGCGGGGAGGATGTGACACACGGTAAATTTTCACTAAAAAATTAACTAATAATTAGTAATTTATTATTACTAAGCATAAGTCATTAAGCATGCATAAGCTTTTCCTGATCAATTGAGTAGATAACTCGCATACCGTAGATAATTGCACCACATTTGCAATAATATCATTTTATGAATATTTCATTTTGTCTTATGATTTAAATTATAAGACGAGAGGTTATCTCGTTTTCCCTAGTGACCGACACTGCACGCGTATCGACACTATGATAAGGGCTTGATAAAACAAATGACAAATGTCCGTGTTACAGAATATTACAAAGATAATAATATCTCCGATGCGTACCTATAAGATACTACGTTATAAAAATTATCAAACAATGATACTTTGGTCACAATATAATTTCGCGGGCCACAAAAATAATTAATACACTTGCACTTAAACAAAAACCTCTATAAGACTCAAACACAATTAATATGAAAGTGTAACACAAGTACACACATGTACAAAAATAAATCATAAGTGTAACACCTATACATACATTTTCACAATTAATACAATAAGTATAATTCATATATACTTACACATTGATATAAATGAAAACATTTAATAAATTTTGAGAGATATCCCTTTGTCTCTCTTCCCACACACGACAAAACAAGCACAAGAACCAGGAAAGGAAGATATCAAATCTTCATCTTCAATATCTAGACCTACGCATCTCATATAGGCCGAATCTCCCAAAGAGGATAAACCAACATGTTCCTTCCACCATATTCTCCTCTCTCTTACCAAAACCATGAAAGTTTTGCTTCTCAAATCCATTCCTTTGATGCGCCTGCTACTACTCGTACGAATCCAAGGAGAATCAAGATAAAATCATCCAAGAGAACCATATATCCACACCAATATATCTTGAGCCAAAGTCCAAGATTTTATAAGGTTTTGGAAGCTAACCAAATTCGGCTTCAAACCAAATCACAAGAAGAGAAAGGTAGTAAAGCTCCTTCCCAAGATACTTCTTTATCTCTAGTAGAGATGCAAACGCCCCAAACTCAGTTCCTCATCAATTTTACCAAAAACTAGGGTTTGTGAAAGTTATGGTTTTCTAAAATTGATTTGGGGGTTTTGCAATTGGAAGTGTATTGGAGCTAATTCAAGTCTTGTTTGGTTCGAACCCAAGAAGCCACTTTCGTTCCTCCCTCACCACTTTCGAATTGAGGTTAATAATCTTTCTTGATGTAATGTTTTATGTTGTTAGTTTGATGTCAAGTATGGTATCTTGTATCAAGGAAATTGTTTTATATTTGATGCGTTAACAAAAATTTCGTGGTTGTTATGTTTAGTTTTGCTCTAATCTTTACTTCTTTAAATGATGGTTGTTGAAAAATAAGATGTCACTTAGGTGTTGTGTTGAGTTTTCTGTCGAGGTGCATGAAACAAGAAAAACTAGAAGTTGAGTTTTTGGTATTGTTTTGCTAACCTTGATTCCTATCGAGTCATATAAACCAAGAATTAGAGAAGTTGAGTTTTACATGATATAATCTTTGGTTTGACAAACAATCTATGTTACATGAACTTAAGTGGTCATTTGCACAAGGGTCCATTTGGCTTTCTGTCGAGAGTAGGGAACAAGATAAAGGTAGATGGGTCAAGTTTTACAAGTCTACTAGCAACCCATGTTGATACTCACATTTTCAGTCGACATCTATATCATTTAAAGGGTGTCGAACCTTGATTATAACTTTGCTTAAACATGAGAAACATGCTAGTATCTCATTGTCTTGTGACTCAAATTTTAGTTGTGAACCTTGTGTCTAAGTCGCTAGGTATGACAAGGGAGAAACTCAAGTCAAGAGTGCTCATGTGTTAAAATATATTTCGATTAAACTATGCTTGTCTAGTTCCGTAAGAAAAAAATGGTTGACGATTAGAACCAAGTCGAGTAGTACTCAACTAACAAGAGGTATCGTCACCCCTTTTGCTCTCATGTCCTAGTTAATAATGTTAACCAAATCTCGTTCGAGTCAAGTCTCGTACTTAATCATCTTCCCTTGTTAGCTTGTCTACAATAAAGTACATGGTAGTCATCACTATGGATGTGCTTGCGTCTAGGTAAGTGTGTCGACAACGCCATTGTGGTAGCACCACGATGATGGGTCGTACTCACTAGTCGAAGAGTTCGGCTTCACGAATTGAAGCATGAGCTAAAGAGAGTCTTGAGCCGAGTTGCTCATGTGACGTCTTGAAACAAAAGTTCATACATGACATTATAACACTTAGTAAAGAAAACCTTCCAAAACTTTCTTTTAACAAGAGTAGTAGAAATTGTTGGGCCTACCTCCCTTTCTTTCCTTCCCTCTCGTTACAAATATCACAATGGGCCAGGACCAAGATTTTGTACCAAGTTCATGATGGGCCGCAGCCCATGGTTAAATGTGTAACAACTAGTTGTGGTCGAATGAGGTGATACCCGGGGAAATTTATCGGACGACAACAACGAAACCCGTCCCCGTCAATTCTTTCTTTCCACCTTGTTGCATATCGTCTTAATGTCAATTATGTACACAAGTCATAATTTAACGAAAATGTGTAAAGGTTTGACATAAACAACAAGTGCTTAAAACATGTCTAATTAATAATGCTTACGACAACATTTAACGACAATGTGTAAATGAATGTATGACAAGTGAACTTCTCATTTGAACTATATAAATAAATGGAGACCACTACTTAATTTTATCACTTAATAAATTTGATAGTCTCCAAATATAACTCAAGCATCTTTTTCTAAATACAATTAGAAAGTAAATTAATTATAATTTTGACCACACCATTTGTGTCAACTTGCACAAGTATATATACATTTATATACTTACTAATGGAACCTTGTAATTATTTTCATATCAAACTTTGGATTTTAAAACCATATTAACGTCAATATGAGAAGTATATATACTTTGTATACTTACTAGTAAAACTATATTAACAAGTTTTACAAACTTACGTTTGGTATTAATACAATTATATTGAACCATTTGAAGTAAGTAATACTTAAAACAATGAACTAAAACATTACCCTCCTTATCTAGGTCGCGTGTCGGTGCCGCTTAACAACAATCACTAAATCCCACTATTAGATTTCACATTTGCTAAGGTGAGTTTTCATAGCCCCTCTTTTACTTGATAAACTGTTTTATACTTTTTGGGGTGAGAAATATGCAAAACCTTTTTATGGACCTATACTATTGTATGATTACTATTACGTGGTTTATCCTAAGCCCTTATGTCCCTAGAGAATGCCCTTTTTCATGAACCGTCAATTCCCCATTGGGAAACGCGAATGTTATAAATAGATCTATTGAGGGTGACTCCTCCGTTCGGTTGGCCATGCTTAGGCCAAGGCGAAACGTATACCATGTCGGAACCGAGTGTTGAGGGACAAAACACTCGCTATTGGCACCTATATTGTATGACATCTTTTAGCATACAGAAATTGTCGTAGTATCGGTTGCATGAACTTAGAGCTAACGTAATAGACATTCATCCATATATCATTATATCGTTGTAATGATTATATGACTTTGATTTTTGGTCCAAACTTACTAATTTAATCTAAACCTATGAACTCACCAGCTTTTAGCTGACCTTTTTAGCATATTTTCTCAGGTGCTTAGTTGTGATCATGGATGCAAGGCAAGAGGTGGATAAATGGTCGTAGAAATTTCTAAAGATGTGTTTTACATATAAACGATGTTTTTATATTGGGACCACTGAACTTATAGGATGTGCCCCTCTATCTAACAATGTTGTAAGAAAACGTTTTAAACTACTTTATGAAATTAAAAGGAGTATGTATTCCGTTCTTTATTACTTGTGTTATGATTTACCAATTTCGTAACGCTCCCAATAACACGTATGCTTCCGCTAAACCAAATTTGGGGGTGTTACAGATTGGCATCAGAGCCTAAGTTATAGAGAACTAGGTACATATAAACCCTAAACTATAACTACTTTTTACAAAAACATCACTCTACGACCGCCAGTTGCCACTTGCCTTACTTGTCGTTTTACTTAGAGTTCATTTGGACATGACTGCATGACATATTACCTATTTCACTACCTCATATCTATTATAAGTATATTTTCACATATACTTACACATACGCACCATCTTGTCACAGACCATGCCTTCCCCTCACTCTGAAGCTGGATGCGACGACACAACAGAAAGTTTGTCACCTGCCGAACGCATCCCAGCCCCTTCTCAACTCACTCCTGACGCTGGAAACCCGTACAGAGTAGTGTATCAAGTTCATTAGGAGGGTACTACCCACACTTCACCTGCTCACTTCCAAATCATCACCACTATCAGTACCGTACCTACCAATTCCACTACTCCTACACTCTCACCAAAACACCAAAGAGATCCACTTCTCAGTTGGGAGATACCTACTAGCAAGAAAATATGCCTCTCTGCATCATCACCATCATCTTCTGTTACACCATCTCTTAGAGGGTTCGAAGTTGGAGGAACTTCGGAAGCAGCCACTGCTGGACCACCAACTCTCGACACAGTTATGACACGCATAACACGTCATGAAGAACAAATAGAAGAGATGTCGGATCACCTGGGATATTACCAGAAGAAAGGATTGAAGGGATTGAAGAAGTGGTGAAAGAACTACAAGCACTTGGCGAAACACTCAAGGAATGCTACAACGATGTTGGGACAACAATAGAGGGAACCCGTGAGAAGTTAAACGAAGTAATTGCACGTCTCGAAGACCACATTGAAAGGTGTGCTCTGCAAACACCAGGAGACACTCAAGGACGTCTCACAGAGATTGAGAGTCGGCTGACACGGTTGGAGACCGTTACTACAATAGCATTAACTGAGACAGGATACCTGGAGGGTGTCGTAGAATTTCAAAGACGTACTATGGAGAGTAGGGCAAATGAGGCCAACAACAAATTTGCCAGAATGGAGGCCCAGCTCAGAGAGTTAGAGGAATGGAAGGCAACTCAACAAAGTCAACCCGGGACAGCATCGGGAAATACTTAAATTTCACTTTGCAATTGTGTTAGACGTTGTAATGAGTGATTTCAATAAAAACGCTTGTAGTAGTTTGTTACAAACTAGAGCGAGTCAATGAACGCATGTTATGTATCGGCCTATGAGCCAGAAATCTTCTTAGAATGTAATCAAGCTTATGGTAATGAACGACTATGCATAATAAACAACGTCTCGCGAACTGTAACCTTATGTTAAACTCACTCCAACCAATCTCCGTTTTCTTAACATCATCATAATAAAATAAGCCTACGAGATATCCAGTCAACACAACCTAGAAAATACTTAATTGAGAAGTACTATACGTTGTAACCTTATGGAACTCCACCATGGTCCTCACACTCATAGAAAACTCATTGTTGTCATTTCTTGTGGTTGAAGGAAAATGTTTCTAGTAAAGCAGAACATGAACACAACCACCATTGAGAAATCTGTTAGCGAACGAGTTGCTGTAAGGATTGCTAACTACCAAACCAATCACAACATCAACAACCTCATCCAGGTGAATAGGGAAGAAGTTGTTGGTAAAACGCCTACAACACGAAATCTCTCTTACCAAGAATTCGGGGCCTGTAAACCACCAGCATTTGAGGGGACTGAAGGAGCCATAGGTTTGGCAAAATGGCTAGAAAGGATAGAGACAATTTTCCGCGAACAGAGTTGCGCGGACAATTGTAAGATCAAGTATGCTACTTGCACCTTTCAACACCAAACCCTCACATGGTGGAACATTTATGTCCAATTAGTGGGAATAGACGCTGCTTACTCACTTCAGTGGGACACCCTGAAGAAAATGATGATTGAAGAATACTGCTTAAGGAATGAACTACGAATGATGGAAAGAGTACTCTGTCGACTAACTATGATAGGGAATGACCTCGAAGGGTACACCAACCACTTTCGCGAACTGACCCAACTATGTCCTGATATGATAGGACCTGAGGAAAGGAAACTCGAAGCATACTCTTGGGGGTTTTGCCCTGAAACTCGGAGGAACGTTGGCAGTTTGGTTATTACATGGTTTTACGAGGCTATGTGCTTTTAACCATGGTCGGGATGAAACCATTATCATAGTTCACTTAAAACGTCAAAGGAGGCTAGAGTTGAGCTTTTAACCAGAAGATGTAACAACGGGGTTAATTCACTATTATTTATTTGAGGTTGAAGTGAAATATCACGGGCGAGTGTACTTAGTATCTGAAGGTATCGGGGATGGTTAGATGAAGATTCTTCATGATCCTTGTTCGAGCTTATTATAAAAAATGAAGACTTGGAAATCTAGTTATTGTTGGGTGTCTTTTACCTTTTCTTTTACCACTTGGGGGAATTGGGCTCTTACCACCACAAAATAACTATCACTTTAAGGAGTTACGTTGTACTGCTCAGTGTCACATTCAATTGTGGATTTTCAAGAGGTGATGTACGTCTATTACTTGATGGTTGGTTGGATGAAGAGTATAGAGTACTTAGAGATTCAATGGAGGATGAAGTCTCGGCACCGCTCATTGTTACATATGTACAAGTTTAAGTCACGAGTTCGGATTAGTTTACTTCGGGGTCAAATTCATCATATTGGGTTTTCTCCATCAGTTGTTACAACAAAGAGCCTACTAAATGATAATGGGGATTGATTACATTTTTTGCCAAGAGATGATGAAAAGAGAGAGATAATGACGTCTGTTCACATCAGTTCAGGCCTCGTACTTCAACATTATGACGTTTGAACACAACAGTTCATGCCTCGTTCCTCAAAGAAAAGAAATGTGTACGCTTCAGTGCGCATTAACTTCTGAAGAAGAGAAATCTTCTTATTATGACCATTCTCATCAACATGCTTCATACTTTTTCCATGCGCTTCAGTCATCAAGTGAACCGGGCTACTGTTGATTGTTTTCTTATTCTACTTGCTTAACTATAATGACGATGGAGACATCATGTGCTAATTTTGCGGGGGAGAAGTGTGAATAGACTACATTTGTTGAAGATGTTCACTTATTCAATCAAGAATTGCAACTCCGTATGCAATTCTTGAGGGGGAGAAGAAGTGTGAATTTACTGCATGGTTGATTGATTTATGAGAATAAATGGTCAAACGGCTCCTAACTCATGTAAGAACCGATCTTCTTCTTATCGGGTCATCTTCACATGGAGTTTTCTTCTAAGAGCCGTTGGTTAACATCTTCACACGGGCTGATTTGATTAATGACAAAGTGCTTCCAGTTGCGGGGCTGATTTCCTTGATGAACATCTTTCTGTTCTTGTTTGATTAGGAGGGATTTGATTTAAGGGGATTTGCTATTTGTAAGTTAACGGGAATGCATTTGGTGAGTTGAAGATGTTGAATTTCTATTTCCCTAACTGGACAATCTTGAAGAAGGTCTAGTCTACAGTCGGTTCTACATTTTCTGCTACATGTTAGAAGACTAAAGACGAGTCGCATTTAACAATCTAAAGACTTCTTCTTAATCTGGGCATTTATCAAACAGATTGTCGGTTTAGGGGAGAGCACCAATTGGGGGAGGGTGAAATGTCTGATTCAATCCCCAATTAGACTTGCTCACATTCTACTTCAGCAAGTTGATACCCACAAGATTACAAGTGTTCTTCTCAAAAGATTTCAAGTATTTGGGCTTATAATATGATTGCTGATTCTGAAGTGTCAAAACCAGCAAGGGGGAAGGAGACACGTATCTATACGCGAGTAAACTTGATGAACTTAATACTTCTAAGTGATTGAACATATCCCGGGAAGACGAAGGTCATTACCGCAGAGAAACTCAATGTTTATCTCATGGCGTTTAGTGTTCTTATTCCAACTATGTGGGGGAAGAGATGGAAGAGTTAGTTTCTGAAGATAAAAGAGGTACACAAGTGTGTGATGATTTCGATGCTATTGCAATCATCAGGGGAGAGAGAATTGTGTACAGTGGGGGCGCTTAGATGTTTCACTTGAGTGCTTAATCAGTGATTCAGAGATATAATCACTTATTCCGGAGTTGACGTCCGCAGAGATTGTCATCTGCAGAGATAATCAGTGATTCGGCCTGCTTCTTCAATGTTATCGGTTATTCTCTCGTTGGCCATTTGGGTACTTTGGGTTCTTGAGCTTCATACACTATCATCAGGGGGAGAGAAAAGTATACATCGGGGTTATTCTTTGGCTATTGGACTTAATCTACTACTTCGATGGTATAAGTTTCTCTGTCTTCGGGTATATGTGTATTCGGGTTCGTGAGCTCTAGTCTAAGAGACTGACTGCATCAATTCATCTACTTGGGGGAATTGTTCTCTTGACACATTTTGGAATGGATTGCTTCAGACTTCAGTGGAAAAGGAACTTGAGAAGATTATTTAAATGTGGGATGATACGTTGTTGTTGTTCTATTGGATGATATAACCTCGAACGAAGAATCACGGTGATTATTCTTAAAAGGAGCAGCAAGATCGATGATAATGGTGTGCTTCTTTGTGCACCTGGCTAAGGGAAGCTTGAATGAAAGCTTTGAATCTGCTCAGCTAAAGGATTTTCGGTTTGGGGGGAAGCTGCCAAAGTATCTCTTTCTCAAAGGCTCATGTTCTATCTTCTATTCTGGAGCCTCGGAAGCTTTGGTGGTGGACGTTTAAGAGATGATGATTTCTATCTTCTACAACATGGCTGCTCGATATCCTTATCTCGGTACTCGTATTATCATCCTCTTAAATTATATCATCTACTCTATCTTTGTATATATTTTTCAAAAACCAAAATACAAAAAAAGAAAACCAACAAAAAGAAAATAGAAAATTATAAAACCAACAAAAACCCATAAAAATCATAAAATTTTAAAATACCAAAAATATTGTTTTCTCAAGACATGTCTTCTGGTATCGATAACATCTACGGTCTTAGAAATGTCATTCAATAATGGCACGAGTCTTTAGATGAAGTTCGAGCAGGAGGTGTAAATATTCTTTTCCAAAACATGTCTCAAAATATGGCTTGCAGTTACTTCAGACTGTAACCCGCGCTTAAAACCATGGTTTGCTATTATTTCTGATAGTAACCCGCTCTTCAAGGAAGGAAAGTGTTGCGCTAAAACTATTTTCAAAAAAATTCGTGCACTTATCCTAAAAACAAAATGAGGAAAGTATGTCGAAGGACTGCTGTTCCTACACAAATGTTTTTCTGTCTAAAATTCTTCAGAAAAATATTTGTTGTTTTCACAATGGTGGAAGATGAGTTGCTTGTAAATCAATCAGTTTCAGAGATTTCGTAAAAATTGAAAACTCAATCAATGACTTCAGCGCTTTTAAATTTTTCAGAAAATGAGTCATTGATTGAGGGGGAGAATGTTTTTCAAATTTTTATCATCTATCGGACTTATCTAATTATCCTAAATGCTTAACTGAAAAATGTTGTTAACCTACGTTGAAGGACTAGGTACCTAGGATATGATTGTTAGGATTAGATGATTAGAGTTTGATAAACATATAAATCTCATACCTTTATATGATCTGATTGATATGTTGAATTGACTTTTATTAGTCGATTGCTGTTTGGGTGATGTCGACCACCATATATTTGTATGTGTTTTCACTAACGTATGCAGGTATATTGGTATATAAGAATGTTCCCGATCCGGATCCCACAAATGAAGATGATTGGATGCCGAAAGGAAAGGGTAACTATATCTTGGGTTGACAAATGAAGAAACAGAGCTTAATTGGACTTCTATGGAGAGTTGGCATGGAAAAATGCAACGTAAGAGGTCTCACTGCATCAGCAGATGGTTTTCTTCATCAGCAAATGAAGAAACGGAGCTTAATTTGACCTCAGTTGGCATTAAAATGCAACGTAAGAAGTCTCACTGCATCAGCAGACGGTTTTTCTTCCAAGCCCTACAGCACCAACCTAAGCTTCTCAACCACCTAACGAATCTTGTGCAGGAAAAAGTAGTGGATGATACCATTCTTCTTAAAACAAATTTGAAAATATTGTTTTTGAAAATGGAAAAATATTGTTTTTGAAAATAAATTGAACTCAAATTTTGGAAATCAACCGGACTTCATTTTTAAACTAAAGTCACTCAATCAACGACTAATGTCATGGATTGAGGGGGAGAGTGATTTCAAATTAAATATTTTTAAATGATATTTCATCTATCAAGTCCGTTTGTACAAAATAAGTGGTGATCTAAAGATTTAATGTTATGGCATGGTATGATTTTTCTTTTGAATCAAGATCTTTCAAAATGAAATTTTTTCTGTTCTTGTTTGATTGTGAAATTGTTTTATTTTCCTTAAAGATCTCTTAAAACAATCATACCTGACACAAACAATCTTTAATGTCTTAAATTGATCCTTATCAGTCATTTTTCAAAATTAAATGTGGCCACGTCTTTCCCCAAAACTTTTCTAAATGATTTAAATCAATTGGGATCACAAATCTCATTTGGTTTGAAATTTTTGATCGGGGGAGAGATCGTGATTTAAATCTCAAATCTGTTTTAGTCCTTTAAAGGCACTCCTGCCTCCATGTGCCAAACGATTTCAATATATGATGCACATGATTGAGGAAGAGCATTTATCCAAAAAACAAGATGAGTATTTAAACTAGGCGCATTTTCTCCCATGTTTTCTAAACCTTATTAAATCACTTGGGATCCAAAATCTCAAAGGGTTTGATATTTTTGATCGGGGGAGAATTTATGATTTAATAATGAAATTTGATAAATGATGATCGATTTGATTCAAAAGTGTAGGCTGCTCTCCCATATGTGCTAAACACTTTCGAATCTCGAAGCATATATTGAGGGAGAGCATTTCAAAAGAAAATAAACTATTAAGGTACAAAGATTGAAATGTTTTATCAAAAGGTACCTTGATTGATTTTCTAAATGGTTTTCTGTATGGCAATGTGATCGTGGAAGTACTTTAAAGAGCTCCTGCCTCTATGTGTTAAATGATTTCAAACAACCTACACACATTTTGAGGGGGAGAATTTACCAAGAAAATCAAATGGCTTTTTCCACGAAAATTGTGATCAAGAATATATTTCAAAGAACTCTTGCCTCCATGTGCTAAACAATTTCAAGATCATATGCACATGTTGAGGGGGAGCATTTCTAAATGATCAAAACAATTAAGGTACAAAATGTTTTGATTTTATATCACAAGTACCTTGATTGATTTTCCAAATGATTTTTCAATTGTTTTCATGAAGGAAAGAACAATACCAAAAGACCGACCAATTTACTTTATGCATGGTGTTATAAGGATGGTTATGTTAGGTATTCGTTCCCATGATCCCGCTAGAGCCGGAGGGATCTACCCAGGGACAATCCACTAGATAGTGTAGAGTCCGTAGGTATGATGAAAAAAGGAGAAAATGAGAATAAGGGAAGAGTGCGGACTGAGATAGAGCTAGTACTGGAATAAACCCAACAAGGTTCTAGTTATGAAGTCTCGGTAAGCACTGAAGGGGTTGAAGAATGAAAAAGAATTAATTGTGAAAAGGGTAAAAAGAAATAGCCCTCCAATAATTCAACCTTAGGGCAGTAACCGGGTTCAATACATATGCTACTGGTGGTTACCAAGGTAACACCGGTATTGAAGACAAGATGTCATGGACCCAGTGACGCACTGCACTACAACTTCCCAAGCTACTCAAGTTCCTATTAAAAGGGCTTGTTTCATTCTCACGGGGAACTGACATAATCTATCGACTTTCTCCTAGAGATTGTTGATATTGAAGAAGGAGACCCTCTCCCTAGTCTCCGGCATAGGAACCAAATATGCACGATTGAGTCTAGAGCCAAGAGATCATCCACGACATCTCATTAGGACACTAAATTAATGAAGACTAGTTGTTTCACACAATGTGGAAAGTAAGAATATATTTTAAGAGTCCTACGCATTATCCTTGTGGTATTGCCAGAACCTCCGAGTGATATTTAAAGTATTCACAATGAAGATGGAAATCCTTCTAGAGCCAACATCAAACAAGCTCTTGGTGGGTGACATGTGAGATCTTTTCTAAAGATCAAGCTTGTGACAACTGGATAGAAACAATGGGGCGATTCACTCGTGAATCAACCTTGGTCCAGGATTGGAATTGACGAATACTTTTGGAAAAACCGTTCGATATGCAAACCTTCTTTTCTCTAGCACGTCAAATGTGTATTCATATTTCAAACTCAAAAAGTATCTCTGATTGAATAAATACTTTTGGAAAAACCGTTCGATGTGCGAATCTCTTCTTTTCTCTAGCACGTCGAATGTGTATTCTTTTTCAAATACAAAAGTATTTTTGATTGAAAATTGACCTTTCTCATAAAACCTTCGTCGTATTGCAAAACTCTTTCTTCAAGCAATACGCGATTGTTTTCAAATCAATTTTCATCAATCAGTAAATCTCAATTTGCTGGTTCACTCACTCCGTGTTGTCTTCTTTGAGACGTTCCGGTTTGAGAATAGCTAGAATAGAGATTCTTCGGAATTATACCTGATCCCAGGCAGTACTTGTACTGATCAACGGGGAACCGTGGGCCGTGTACCTCAATTCAGCGAAAGTGATCAAAGACACTTTCGTGTGTTTTATTGCTAACTGTTGTTTGCAGGTACATTTGGACGGTTGCAGCTGATCAGAATTGAGGAGTCAATCCAAAGCCGCATGCTCACAGCATCCACACTTAATTGAAGAAATCATTACTGGTGCATATCTACATAACCTGGTTCTGATATTTTTATACTATGCTTCTGCTACGCTGCTGCAAATATCATGAACCAGTAAAGCTTCCGCTACTCGGATGGAAAGATGTCATGATCCAAAAGTGTGAGCATGTCGGTCCAAAAGTCACAACATCACATGAAGGCAACACAACTATGGATGATCCTGAGAGATTTACTGTGGCTGATGATCTCGAAGAAAGCTCGAAGATCATCAAAGATGTGGATCAGTTAAAGACCTCCACTGAAAGAACAAAAGTATGCGGACTTTGAAGAATCGCTACTAAAGCACAAAGATTGCGGAATTGAAGAATTGAAGTCTACGAGCTCAAGAACAAAGTCAAGAATAGATTGCTAGGATTCAAAATGTAAATCATGGGGTGACCTCCCTTAGGGGGAGATTGTTAGGAATTAGAAATTACATAAGTAAAGAGTCGGTCACCCCAAATATTATCTAGCATAAGTTAGCTCGTATACTTGTCGTTATTTACGTTATTTAGTAGTTTATTAGTTAGTTTGTAGCCTAGATTAGTTTAGTGCAACATCGTGGAGGAAGGACGAGTCTTTACCCACTGTATGCCTGATCCACAGTCCGATAGGAGGACGTATTCATTGTAACTATAAATACCCCTTCCATCTATGGAAGGGGTGGTGCTTTTCTCATAATCTAACCTTACATTTGTGAAGCAAGTCTCTACCAAGAAAACACCTTCTCATCTCTTTCTCTCTCAAATGGCTAACATGTATTTCCATCATCCAAGACCACCCGAATCATCAAACACAATAAATATACGATCCTAACATCATTGCCCACCTTCTTCACACATGCTAAATAGTATTTCCGTCATGTTAAAGAATTGGAATTAAATTCTATTTTTAAGTTGTTGCTAACCAAACACATAAATTATTCTAAATACCAGATTTAAATTTTTTTGGGAATTGCAAATTCATAAAATTTGAAATTCTAGAATTCCAAATCCATGAACCAAACATCACCTAAGAGATTTTTTGCATAAGTTTTGTAAAGTGTATGACAATTCTGTGGAAGTCCTCAGGCAGAGAAGCTCCTACCAGCATGTTCAGAGGTCCTAAGCTACATACCGGACCCAGACCCGTATAAAGTTCCACCAATTATAAAAGATTTGGAACACACAAAGCATAGGTTTTTCCTACACTTCGGTAAAGGAAGCAAAAAAAGATTTCCCAGGTTCGTGCTTGACGATGCATCAGACCCCACCCTACCAACGTTACCCCCAACTCTAGCAGGCCCTAGTTCACCCGTGTCCCCAAAGAAACAGATAGCTAAGGCTGAAACTTCAACTCCAACACCTAAACCAGCGAAACTCCAAACACCAACGATCACAGAAATACCAACCGACACATTAACGCCCCCACCCACTTCAACTGAAACAGTAGAAAAAGCAACACCCCGCAGCCACCGTAGCAGCAACGACAACACGAAAACAACTCTTTCAAACCCTAGGAGAGGAAGCAAAAACACATGATACTAAAAGTGCCAGAACTGACTAAGCCAACGCTAGGCAACAACCTAAAAAAAACTACAGCAGGTTTTTCCACCGTGGGGCGACTCTAAAATCTATGTATATATATGTCTAAGCTAAAGGTGCCAACATGGTAACGTTGCACAAATTTTGTTAAGGATCTGCAATTGTCGACCTTGGGAAGACAAATCCCCCGCTACTGTCATCGCTCTATGTAAAGCATTGGACATAGTAACGTAATAGTCTTAGGTGCTATGTACATATAACTAGCCCATGCGTACTGGGGCTCAATTGCTAGTATCGTTCCTCGGTCGGGTTCATGACCCGAATGTAGACTATACGTCATCATGTCCCCCAAGTCTAGTATGCGCAGGGACAACCTGCGGGTGCTAGACTAATAGTTGTCGCCCGTAAATTCTTCGAAGCGTGGTAAAGAAGCTAAAAGGGTGTCCCACCTTGAAGAAAACACGGTTAATCTAGACTTCGAAATATTTCAAATGCTCACCTCGTTAAACGTGGGAAAGTAACTGAAAATATGTCACGTCAAACGATCCTAGCCACACATTTAGAGAAAGTGGGATCCACGTGTCGTGCATCGCGTGGATGTAAAAAACCTATACAAACCCTCGCTTCCCTTTTACTGTGTTCATCACAGTAAAAGAAACATTTCCACCATTGTTGAAAAAACTCAAACGGCAACCCAGAACCCCTTAACATTCCAAAGGTAACAACGCGTGCGCATAAAAAAACTGTATCATGGTCCGTGGTTTAACTGACTTTGCCTCCGACCTGACCGAGGATGACCTGCGTGAGTTCACCTCGGATTATTATATCCCGATGGCTCTGCATCCGGTAGTTCTAGATGCGCAGGCGTCAATAGCGGATTTTCCTGATGGGAAAGTGGGGGTACACGCGTTTTTTCGAATTTGCGAATCAACGCGTGCCCATCTCCTTATTTCTGTGCGACGTGTTAAATTACTATCGGTTGCATATATCCCAGCTGCACTGTATAGGTGCAGCAAAAATAACAAATTTCGAGGTTAATTGCCGTCTATTGGCGATTAACCCGACTATCTGCCTATTCCGCGCGTTTTACCACACAACATGGTCAAACGGGTGGGTATCGTTCGCTAAGCGCGCAGGACGGCTGCAATGTTATACAGAAAAGTTAGACGCGCTTAGGAACTGGAAAGAAAATTTCTTCTGGGTTGATAAAGCGGTGTTCCCATGGGACTTCGCCTTCTACACACAGAGTTCGCTACCCAAGGATGAGCGCCCCCTCCCTGGAACATATAGCGTGGAGGACGCGGATACGATAAACACCAATCGTCTTCCCATCAGTTCCTATCCCGAGGAATTTTTGGTGCATATGGGCATCAGTCGTAACTACTTTGGTAGACCTGATGAGATGCCAATATTCCTAGACGCGGAAGGCCAGGGTGGGTGCTCATCCTTTCGCATTCCTTTGCTTTATTCATGTGAGCTTTTTTCTTCATCTTTGTACTTTATATGACTTGTTTGTTGTCTGTTTTCTTCTGCGCAGAAATGAATCTATTCCGCGTGGTGAATTTGGCGAAGCCGTGTCAGGCTACTGTAGGAGTGCGCCCTTTGAGGTCAGGGGAAGTCCCAATTCTGGATGCTACTGCAGGGCGCACTATGGAGCTGAACTTGGAAGATCCTGGGAGTGGTTCACCCGCTGTGCTGGAGGTGACCCCTCTTCAAAGCGTGCCGAGCCCTAGGGTACCGTCCCCGTTAGTGGAGCCGTCACACATAGATGTGGCGGAAAGCTTGGAAGAGGAGGAGGAGGCAAGCCCGGGTTTGAAGCGCAAGAGAGCGCCTGATGGCGCAAGCTCATCCAGGAAGAAGCGTCCCATCATTCTTGACGTGGAGTCGTCATCTAGTGATGTTGCATCCTCTCGCTCTAAGGAGACTG
This sequence comes from Chrysanthemum seticuspe, assembly GCA_019973895.1. Taxonomy (NCBI): domain Eukaryota; kingdom Viridiplantae; phylum Streptophyta; class Magnoliopsida; order Asterales; family Asteraceae; genus Chrysanthemum; species Chrysanthemum seticuspe. The sequence continues at coordinate 199,040,425 of BPTQ01000004.1, read as the reverse complement.
CTCCACCCAAGTAAGGATTATTGCCAAATTACTGATCTTACTACTTTATATTTGTGTTATTAATTCACTTCCTTTTGCGTGCAGTATTGAAGCTGTTGGGTTAACGTCTGAGCAATCTGGGGAGTCGCCGCCTAGGGCAGGTCCCACGCATGCTGATCATCAGGAGTCAGAAGACAAAAGCACTGAGCCGTTGGTATCTGGGAGCGTGCCCATAGATCAGCTAATGGAGGAGCTTGTTTCCACTGCTGCGCACCAGGCTACATTGGTTGCGCAGCTGAAGATAAGGTATACTGGGGAGAGCAGCCAGGGCGCACAAAAAGATGAACAAATTGCGTTGCTGGAGGCTCGTTTGGCTAGTGCCCATGCTGAGATAGAGGCGACAAGTTCTTATTCCCAGAAGCTTGCGGAGGAAAAAATATCCTTGCTGACCCAAATGAGCCAGGAGCGCGCTGCTACAGTAGAGTATAAGGCTTCGTGCATCTGGGCCCTTAAGTATTTGGAAAAAGGGAAGGTAGAGTTGTTCTCTAAGTTAGGGGACTTTGGTGCAACTGTGGGGAGCTCGCTGGAGGCGTAGGAGATGAAATTGCGTAAGCTCAGCATTGAGTACGATGAGGAATTATATCCCCAGCTCATGCTATTGCTGAGCGCAGGTGGCTCATTGGCCATGGGTTGCGCCTTGCTGCTCTAAGTACCTTGGAGTCGCAAGAGGTAGTAGACGCTTTTGGGGGAGTTGTGCAGTGTGCGTTGGCGCGCGGCAAGGCAGAAGGAAGCTGGGGACGCTGTGAGCCATGTGGGGGGCTCATCTCTTAGGCGTTGTAATAGCATGTAGGTTTATAACTGTTATATAAATATCCTTCTGTAAGAACGCGTGGACCTTAATAAAATATCCCTTTTTTTGAATGCGTGTTGATATTGTTGTGACTTATAATGTCTTTGCGTGAAAAACGCACTTGTTGTATAAGAATCAAACTGTCTCATAAGCGCGAAGAATATATGAAGTCCATAATCATGTATGAAAGTCATCAACTATCATACTTGAGATATAATATTCTAAGTATTTGTATCATAATCGTGTATGGTTTGTTATGCAGCGTACTGTAAATAGCATATTAAGGAGTCAAGAGTCTTGATCCCTAGTTTGTTAAACGCGCACAGTATGCATTGTCGCGCAATCATCGTGGAACGCGCAATAAACTTATTCCAACGTCTTGAAAATAAGGTGTTTAACAAGGATGCATGATCCGATGTTGATGGGTTTGCAACCCTCTTACTCAACGAGTTATTTAGTAGGTTTACTCATCCTTTTACCATCGTGGGTTTATTAAGTGCATGCACGTCATGTAGGCAAAAAGATAATATGACAATAGTGTATAAAGATTATATAAATAACCAATTGAAACGTGTCGCAGAGATAGCTAGAAACCGCGACGTTTTATTAATACTTGCAAGTTTTAAAAAGAAAAAAGACATTTGCCTAATTGAAACTGAATGTAAATACACGGATATTTATTGAGCACTATATTAAAGTGCGGGAGTGTCTGTGCACTGGGCCATAGCCATTCCTAGAGATAACACCGTTTGAGATTGCAGACGTTCCATGTGCGTGGTAGCTCACGACCATTCATGTCACGTAGCTTGTATGCGCCCGTCCCTAGTGCTTCAATGACCTCATAGGGTCCTTCCCACTTCGGTCCTAGTTTACTTGTATCTTCGGCATGGCTCGCATCATTGGCGTGATAAACAAAGTCGCCTGGTCTGAATGAGACGCTTCGCACTTTAGCGTCGTAGTATCCTTTCATTTTTGACTTAGTTCTCGCCTCACATATAGTTGCGCGCTCGCGCCTTTCTTCCAACAGGTCTAAGTCAATACGCCGTTCGTCGTCATTGGTTGCAACATTGACTTCAGCAGTGCGGATAGTTGGCATCCCAATCTCGGCTGGTATGACGGCTTCTGTCCCATAGACGAGAGAAAAGGGAGTGTCTCCCGTGCTAAGTTTGATCGAAGTGCGGTGCGCCCATAAAACATGCGATAGTTCCTCCACCCACCTCCCTTTGTGCTTGTCCAGACGTGCCTTGATTCCTTCGCCCAGACTTCGATTTGCACGCTCGACTAAGCCATTGGTTTGTGGGTGTTTAACTGACGCGAAGTGCTGTGTAATATTTAACTTTTTGCACCATTCCTTGAAAGGGTTGTCACAGAATTGTTTTCCGTTGTCTGAGATGATTTCCCCAAGTAACCCGAAACGGCATACAATATTGTCCCTAACAAACCATTTTACCTGATTTCCTGTGATTCTTACAACCGTCTTTGATTCAATCTACTTGGTAAAATAGTATATAGCTACTATGAGGAACTTCAATCCTCCTGCTTCAACAGGAAAGGGACCTGCAATGTCGATACCCCATTTATAGAATGGCCATGGCGACATGATAGGTGTTGATTCCTGTTGTGGTTGGCGTGGAACGGGTCTGTGAACTTGGCAGTCACCACACTTTCTTATTAAATCCCTCGCATCCCTGTGCATTGTAGGCCAGTAGTATCCTGACCGTAAAGCGCGCGCCGCAACGGACCGTGGTCCTGAGTGCATGCTACATGAACCCGCGTGGGTCTCCCGGAGTACGTAATCTGCTTGAAAGGGTCCTACACATCGAAGCCATGGTTGTAGAAATGAGCGCCGATATAGTACACCGTTCTGAAGTTCAAACCTCTGTGATGTGCGCCGCACTCGTCGGGCTTCCTTCTGTTCCTGGGGCAATACGCCCTTTCTTAAAAACTCGATGACTGGGGTCATCCATGTAGGACCTTTTTCCTCTATCACCGTGGATATCTCCATCTCCGAGATGGACTTGCTCTTTAGAGTTTCCACCAATACCTGTTTTGACAGGTGCGTAAAGCTTGTGGATGCAATCTTGCTCAGTGCATCTGCCTTCCTGTTTTCCCCTCTAGGAACTTGTTTGATGGTGAATCTGTCAAGGCCCTGGATCAGGGATTTGGTATTGTCGAGGTATTGGATCATGTTTTCCTCTTTAGCCACGTACTCGCCCAACACATGGTTGGCTACCAAACGGGAATCCACATTTGCTTCTAGGTTGCGTATACCCATTCGAGATGCAATGCGTAATCCGACAATCAGGGCTTCGTACTCTGCCTCGTTGTTTGTTGCTGTGAATTCAAAACGCAGTGCGTAAGTGAATTCCATTCCTTCCGGACTGGTAAGGATGAGGCCTGCTCCTGACCCGTCCACGCATGAAGATCCATCCGTGAACAAGATCCATGGATCTTGTAGTTCCTCCTTGCTTGGTGAGGGTGTGTCACCAGTGTCTGGTTTTTCGATGATGAAGTCTGCTAGTATCTGCCCTTTAACCGCAGTACGTGGTCTGTAGGAGATGTTATGCTCACCTAGCAACACGCTCCACTTCTGTAGTCGTCCTGATGCGTCAGGTTTGGAGATGATTTGCTTGATAGGTTGATCTGTAATCACCGCTATTGGATGCGCTTGGAAGTACCTGCGCAGTCTTTTGGCGGCGAATACCAATGCTAGGACCAACTTCTTCATTGCGCTATAGTTAATCTCCGTTTTCTTGAGCGCTTTGCTTACAAAATACACAGGTGTTTGTACGGAATTCCTATCCGTCAGTAGCACCGCGCTGACTGCTCCATGAGGCGCAGATAAGTACATAATTAATTCTTCCCCTGGTCGGGGTGCGACTAGCGTGGGGAGCGCTGCTAGGTGTTGTTTAAGCTATATAAAGGCTTTTTCTGCCTCCGTAGTCCAGTGAAAATCTCCCTTTTTTATACACTTCTTGAGTGTTTTGAAGAGAGGGAGTGACTTGTCTGCTGATTTGGACAAGAATCTATTCAGATCGGCCAATTTTTCATTGAGAGATTGGACTTCCTTCAATGTGTGCGGTGAAGGAAGTTGGATAACAGCCTTTGTTTTTTCTGGACACGGTTTGATGCCATCAGGCTCTATCAAATATCCGAGGAACATGCCTTCTGTAGCGCCAAAAGTGCATTTCTTGGGATTTAGCTTCATGTTGATCTTTTTTAGTGTCTTAAATGTTTCCTCAATGTCGCGCACCAATTCATCATCCGTATGGCTTTTTATGACAAGGTCATCAACATAAACTTCTAGGTTTCGGCCCACCTGCTTTTCGAATGTGTTGTCCACCAATCGCTGGTAGGTGGCGCATGCGTTCTTCAAGCCAAAGGGCATCTTAGTATAACAAAAAATACCTTGGCTTGTATGGAAGGTTGTTTTCTCTTCATCTTCTTTAGCCATCTGGATTTGGTGGTATCCTTTGTATGTGTCTAGGAAGCATTTAAGTGGGTATCCACATAAAGATTCTACTTTCCAGTATATCTCCGGTAGCGGGTAGCAGTCTTGTGGACATGCCTTATTAAGATCTGTGAAGTCAACGCACATCCTCCAACTACCATCGCTCTTCTTGACCATTACTGGGTTGGAGAGCCAGTCATGGTAGTAGACCTCTCGCATGATACCTTCATCCACAAGTTTATGTACTTCTTCCAGAATTGCTTTTGCACGGTCTGGAGCCTGGCCGCGATTCTCAACTGGTGTTCTGTAATCGAGCGTGGTACACCGGTCATGTGTTTTGGCTCCCACGCAAAGATATCCAGGTTCTTTTGCAAGAGTGCGCATACAGCCGCCCTGCCGTTATCAGATAGCGATCCTCCGATCGATACTTCTTGCTCTGGGTAATCAGGATGAATTGCAACCTTCAGGTTTGGCACTTTAGCTGCGCGCTGTTCTGGGATGTGTGTCGTCTCACATGTAATTGTGTTACATTCTCCAGGTGGTACGGTGGTATTGTAGAGAGTAACAATACCTCCCTCCACCGGGAATTTGAGCATCCCATGTGCTGTAGATGGTACTGCGCGTATGGCTGAAATCCCTGGTCTTCCAATAATGCCATTGTATGGCGAAGGGGATTTGATCACCATAAAGGTCATCCAGGCTGTTGTGGAGTGTTCCTTATTGTCAACACTGACTAGTAGGCGTATTTTCCCCATGGGCCATATCTTCTCTCCTGTGAAACCAGTCAACGATGTCCTGACCGGGCTTAACTGACTTCGTATCTCAGGTCGCAGTCGTTTGAAACAGTGTTCATACATTATATTTGCGGATGCTCTTCCATCAACATACATGCAGTGGATATCGTGACCCCCTGCGTTGATTTCAATGGTGAGCGGTTCTACCACTGCGTTGTCCGCAGCCAAGGTGGGGAAAGAGACTTCGCTTTCACGGGAAAACTTCTGGCTGATCTTTTGCCTAGTCATGCGCTGCCATGATTGTATCATATAGATGGTATCAGCCTTATCTTTGGGTACTTCTTTCTTGTTTCCAGTGTTTTGCTTATCTTTCCCTTCCTTGATGTTTTTGACCAAATGGTCCAATCTGCCTTCTTTTACTAGTTTATCAATTAGTTGGCGCAATTGGACACATTCATTGGTGGTGTGGCCCTTCTGTCCATGATAGTCGTAGTATCCGCTCCCCACGCGCCGATCTTCTGGGGTGCGCATTGGTGGAGGCCTTGGGAAGTACGCGCCTTCCGTTGCGAATATCTCCTTTGGAGTCTTGGTCAGCGGGGTGTATCTGTCATTATCCCGTCCACTCCCCTGGCTGTGGTAGTTCTTATTACGGTTGCTACTCTGGTCAGTGGATTGTCTCCGAGGTTGTTCTTATGACCTATAGTTTGAGTAACCTTTCTTATTGTCCGCTGCGGCAGCTTCTCCTTGGATAAAGGACCTCGTGCGCTTCATAAGTTCATCAAATGTTTGGGGGACTCTGTCATTCAGCCTTTTAATAAGTTCAGGGTTATTGATCCCGTTCATGAACCCTGAGATTTTTAGTATTTCGGGGCATGCCTTAACGTGTATACACTCATCTTTGTAGCGTTCCACATAAGCGCTTGTAGATTCCCCCTGGCGCGGTTTTACCCTAGCGAGTTTAACAGGGTTTTTAGCACACTTTTTCCTTTGAGTGAAGTTAAGGCGAAACGCCTTCCGCAACTCTTCAAAGCCATCAATGCTTTTGCGTGGAAGCTTACTGAACCAGTTTCGCGCGTTTCCCACTAGTGTGGAATTGAACATGTGGCACCACACAGGCTGTGGCCAGTTCTCAATGGTAGCAGCTGATTCGAAAATTTTTAGGTGATCGTCCGGATCACCTGTTCCATCATAGGTTTTCACATTGGCGGGCATGCGCCTCCTTTTATTTTCTGAGAAATCACTGATGCGCCCAGAGAACGCATCCACCTTCTGGCGGCGCCACGGAAGGGACATGTCCTCCTCCTCCTGGTCGTGATATTTCCTCCTGGACTTCCAGTGCCCGGTTTCGCTGTCTTCATTGTTCGAGAAGTTACCAGAGGACGAGCTTTCCCTCTTTCAGCGCTTGCGCCGACTGTCCTCAGAGTTCGCACTTGAAGGGCTTTCACTTGGGCTTTCGCTTGGAGAGTACCGTCGTCCGAGTCTGTCATGGACCCTGCGACTACCAAGCCTGGCGTGGATATTGGTACGCCGTCCATCCTCTTCGTGTTCCCCAAGGTATTGCATGTACGCTGCTTCATCATTCTCAACTCTCCTCCTAATCCTGGTAAATACTGAGGGTTGGCGGCTATCCCTTCTGCACTTTTCCTTCTGATGGCGCGGTGGAGATATCTCATACTCTGGGCCGAAATCGAGTCGGGCATGCAAACTCCGACCTGACCTCTTTTTTGCTTCCTCTTGCATGAGAGCAGCCAAGGTTTCGTAGTTTTGAGACACAAAATCACTTGGCGCTAGTTCCGGCGCAACCCCTTCTAGAGCAAGGGTGTCTGTTTCTACCACTAGACCCTTGTTTCGGTTAGGTGCGTATGGTGCCTTTGTGAGGTCCGTCTCTAGCACCGATTGGAGTGGAGTGGTAAAAGGAGTGCGCAGTGGACCTTCTGCACCAGTGGTGGTTGTGGTGGCCTGGGTTGTCCCCGGGCGTGGTTCCACCGTCGGGAAGACCAGATCTGGGCGTGATCCTTGGTTTCTAGTAGCGCTGGTTGTCCCAGAGGCTTGTTTAGAAACTGACCCACTTTGCTGCTTCTTCCCATGTATGTCACCATGCGATCGCTGGTTTTGATTTCCTTGCTTTGTCATTCTAGCTCTTAGTTCTTAGTGATGGTCCCACGGATGGCGCCACTTGTTGATACAAAAGTTGGGCGTTCCTTGTTTGGACTCCGGTTCTCGTACCAATTGAATCTTGATGCTTGAGACCTGCGTACTAAGTAAACAGAAAACACCGTTAGGCTTATCGTGGGATTGTCTCCCACGATTATCCTCCGGCGTGAGAGTAAGTAATCGGTTTTAGGGTTAATGAAGAGTTAGGGTTTTAGATCGTACCTTTAATGAGGGCTGGGATGCCCTTTATATACACACGAAATCCTTGTTGGTTTCGTGTTCCCCAACCTTCGACGTATCCCGCCTAAGTCGGTCAATCAGTATATATCTCATAAATAAGAGATATCCGATATCCAAAACCATAAATAACTTTGGGTTAGGGCCTTCGTGAGCCCAAACCGTTACCGGGGTAGCCCATGCGTACTGGGCTCAATTGCTAGTATCGTTCCTCGGTCGGGTTCATGACCCGAATGTAGACTATACGTCATCACTAGGACACCACTAAAATCTTCTAGCTCAAGTTTTGTTTAGGTTTAATCTCGTCGAAACGTTCGAGGAGATGATAGAACATGAAACGTTGGTCTTCTCGTACTTCATGTATCAAACTTTCAACATGTTGACAATGATAACAATCTTTGTCATGGCTAGGTAGTGGCGGTGGAAGAAATGAAATGGCTTGATGCGAAGGATCAAGTGAAGCGGCTTGTGGAGCTTCAAACGACGGAGGGATTAGTGGAGGCGCATTTGAGAATGGCTCGACCAAGAATGATGGTGGTGGTAGAGAAGTGTCAACTTCCATATGGTCGGGTGGTTGACTTTGATGATTTCTCATAATCCAAATGGGATTATATGATGGAAACGGCGAAAAGGAAGCCGGAGCTAGTGTTGACTCAACACCTTGAGTTTGTACCATTATTCCTCCTAATGAGGAGAATGTTGTCGGCGGAGGAGGATGAGACGGCCTAGAAGGCAAATCCTCTAAATTGTAGAGGTGTGGTTATGATAGTGGAGATGTAAAAGAAATAGCTCTAGGAACCAATGGTGATGGTTTAGTGGAGATGATATTGTTTGGCCTAGGAGGTATGGTGGTGTTTGGCATAGGTAGTTTTGTGGGTACTATCCTTTTAGGAATTGGTTTGATTGGTTGAGAAGAGATCCTTGCAATTGTTGATTTGACCGGAGATGATTCGGTTGAAGAAATTTCGTGTACAACACGAGCAATTTTCTTGGGTGGTTCTTTGGTAGATAAGTTACTACTTGGAGTTTTCCTCATGATGAGATGATTTCAAGAAGTTTGTAAGGGTTTCTTAAGTGCTGAAAATTAGGATGAAGGTGATGACTATGGACGTCCTAACAATGTGGTTTATAAAGCAAGAGATTTGGCAAGTGCATTTAAGCCTTAGGCCACTAAGATTCATTGGAATGTGATGATTAACATGCACAAGAGTCAACTTCAGAGTTTGTGCTGATCTAGGAACTCATTTAAGATGAGATGGAGTGTTTGAGTTAGAAAGATGAGTTGAAATGATTGTTTTAGCAAGGTTTGACATAATCTGTCATCCGGATCCCACGGTTCCCTCCTCAGAGGGATCCGTCTAGGCTAATGCTAGGGATCCGGCTCTCAGCAGCTATGAAAGAGTAGAAATGATGTTTCTAAGATCTAAGATCTATATCACCTTGAGTGTTTCAGTCCTCCTAAGTGTCTTAAATGAAGGGGTGCTTAAGTACTTGAAGGTAATGAGTGATGTAGCTAATGATTGCCTTTTATGGAAGAAATTGGAACTTTCATGAGTACCAATGAAAGAACAAGAATGACACTAAAGATGAGAGTGTCAATTGAAGCTAAATGATCCTAGAGATCAGATAGTGACTTAGATTAATGCTTTGGAAAATATCCTAAATGCTTAAGATGGAAAAACTAGAATTTGATCAATTTCGACTAATTTTGACGTAAGGATGATTATGATCAATTTTGCTATAAAAGATTTCCAACGTTTAGATATGAGGGATCATGTGAAAAATGATGTGTGAGCTTGAGAGCGGAAGAGTAATGGATTAAAGTGAAATGATAGATCTACAAGCGTCTTTGAATGTGATCTAGGTGAGTTATGTGTGAGTATGAAGGATCTACTTATCTTGATAAAGACTTAATTTGCCTTAAGACACTATGTCTAGCTTAGTGTGAGGTGTTCTAAGGATATGTTTGAAATACAATGCTTGCAATTGCATTTTCTGTTTGCCGGATCCCACGGTTCCCTAAATGTAGGGATCCGTCTAGCACAAACTTTGGGATCCGTCCATCTGCTAAGCAGAACCTTTACTAAAGGTATGCAATGATCTTGACAATGCATTATATTCCAAGGTTAGTTTAAAGGGGTTCTAACACTAAGATATCAAATTTAAGATGTTTTATTTCATGAGAGAAGTTGTATTACATTGATAAGGCACGAGTACAAAATGGTTGATCCTATTTGAAAGACTACTAAGTTCCTTGAGCGTTTTCTCTAGAAGGATCATCACGTGGTTGATGAGTGTTGGTGGAATCAAGAATGAAGAAAGTCTTCATGAGAGATATGTTTAGAGATATGTTGATCCTATTTGAGAGATATGTTTAGAAGGATCATCATCTTGTTCACAACTACGTACAACGGACTTTGAAATTGAGGATAAAAGTGCATAACGTTATGATAAAGGCGCGTCAAGAACATTCCATAAGGGATGAGTTTATTCTTGGAGCTTTGAAGATTTACAATTCGCCTTGCAAAGAAGTAGGCGAGATTGTATGGTTGTTGTGTTAGCAAACAATACATTATGTGAGCACAACAAGCGGGAAGGATTTCTCGATTTCCCCTAAGACTCCAAACATTTTCACGTAGGATGAGTGCAAGGGGTTTGTACTCTTCTCGGATATCCCGTGTGAAGATAATGTTTGGATCGGAGTAATATGGTCGAGGTTTGCATATTATGCGATGTAAATCTTCCGGGGAGGGTATGTGTGAACAATATGGACTATTTTCTTCACGAAAGTTGAAGAGAGAATCAAGAGACCAATCTTAGGTGAAGGCGCATTGTCCATGATTTGGAATTCGGAGGATGTAAGCAAAATGCCCAAGGGTTAAAGTGAACTTTTGGTTTTTGATATAAAACCAAAGAGATAGAGAGCGATCCTTGTTACGAACGAGTTCAACTTGACGGAAGAATTCCATTATGAACCTTGGACATATCTTCTCGTTGATTTCAAGAAGACATTCTAGTCCTATGGCTCGGAAGGAGGTATTGATACCTTCTTCGAATTATAGAGAGGTGTCTACAATACGTCCTTCGTGGAAGTGACGGTTTTCGAGATTATTGAACCCACAGACATGATTGCCAGGTGTGTTGGGCTCAAGGGAGATGTTCGGAGTGTAGACGCTAGTGAGTGAAAAATCAAACTCATATTCATGCGTCATAGTTGAACCTATAGAAATGATGAGTTAATAGAAAGTGATGTTTGTGGTCAACCTATGATTATCTAATGTTTTTACTAGATTTTTATTAACAATGGTTTTTAACAACAATGACACTTAGCTCACTTATAGTTTTGACATTCTAGTGAAATATTACTTTTAGAAAGAAAGTGGTTTTTATTTTGCATGAAAACTGTTTTCCAATAGGACGGATCCCACGGTTCCTTTTCAAAAGGGATCCGGCTAGTATGTCTTCCGGGATCCGTAGATCTGTAGTTACAGAAACAGATTTTTATGATGAAAAGCATAAGTTTTTAGATCTCATAGTTTTATACCAAGATATGTATTTTAGCCTACATTTTCTTTTAACATGCATACATGACTTCTAATGTATCACGAGAGAAAGAAATAAAACAAAGAGAAATGATAAACACATTATGATAATAACCTAGATAAACTTAGATTATTAGTAATATTTCATTTTAATGCTAAGGATGATACAAAGGATTGGGTATATAACCCCAATGTAGATTAACAACACAAAGTATATGTCTCCGTATGTGAACTTCATCATAGGGAACACAAGTGCGATGAGTGTTAAGGCGATGAGCACGAGGGCGATGTAAACCATGTTGAAGACGAATCTTCTTGGTTTCGGTTGAGATGAAATGAAGAGGAGGATGAAGTTTTGAGTGAGAGGAAATTTTTGAAATTGGAAGATTTGAAAAAGTGGGGGTTTGATAGAGTGGTCGACGGTGGGAGTATTTATAGGAAAAGAGGAATTTTTTATATTTGTGCTTTGTTTTATTATTAGAAAGATATGATTTTTGAATTAAGTAAAACAAAACAAAAGTTTTATAAACCATGATTTTTAGACGAAAGAGTGACACGTATGTGAGAAAAAGCTTCCTAATGAAGCTACATGTAAAGCATGTATATGCACAAAAATTAATCAAATAAATATCTTAGTAAGCATACTTATTTATCAAGCTAATGTCATTTAGAGATAAGTGGAAAGTCATACCTCGAATGCACTTAGGAATGTCTTTACAAATGACACAACAAATGTCAGAAGACAATTCCAGCTCCTTTGTGCTTAATATACCTTCTTAGGGAAGGTAATCCTTATTATCAAGCAAATCCTATGGCTTGATAGATGTGAGCTTTGACTAATCAACATGACAAAGAGGATTAGTGCAATTAAATGAAAAAGTAAATAAGAAAAATGTTGTTTATCAAATCAACATCCAAACATATAGTTTTAAAAGACATGGTGTTTGTTTTTATGAAAAACCTTCTTTGTAGTTTTCAATTAACCATGGATCGTATCAAGTTTTTAAAGTACAATATACTTCAAGAAACTTGGTAACGAAGCACTGATGCCAATTGTGGAAAACTAGAAGGGGGGTTGAATAGTTTTGCCAATTAAAACTTCCTTTTAAACTGTTTAGATCAACTTATGTCAATCTATTTGGATGTGTGTGCTAGATGTTGATAAACAAGCATATATAAGTATGTAATGAAAAGATAAGAGTAAGAAGCACAAAACCACAACGCGAGTATTTATAGTGGTTCGGCTACAAGGACACCTTCCTTGCCCTACTCCACTCCCCGAGTCACCTACTCGAGAGTTGGTAGACACTACACTAACTCCTTATGGCGGAGAAGCCTTCACAACGTCGCCTACCCTTTTTCCGGTGCTAGGCTAACCACCGGATTCTTTCACTCCAAGGTGAACCACACCTATCACAACGTCGCCAACCCTTTATAAGGTACTAGGCTAAGTACCTAGTTCTTTCACACCAAAGTGAACCGCACCTACACAACGTCGCCTACCATTTATTAGGTACTAGGCTAAGCACCTAGTTCCATTGCAATGGAGGAACTACTACCCAACACTACACCAACGACTAATCCCAAAGGAGATCAACTCCTTTCTACAACATCATCAAGGATATCAATATCCTTGGATCTAGTACTAATCTATCTTGTACATCGAAACACACCATATCGAATGTACATCTAAGGCACCTTTTACTAATGCCTTTAACTAGATCTTCAAGACACCCTTCACTAATGTCTTGTGTCTTGACTTCTAAGCACCCTTCACTAATGCTTCTAGTCTTGACTTCTAAGCACCCACCACAAGTGCTTATGGTATGGACGATAGATACCCTTCACTAATATCTTCGTCTTGACACTTGAGACACCTTTCACAAATGTCTTCAACACTTCTTAGAAAAGAAAAACAATCATCAACAAGAAGACTTCAGTAGTCTTGATGATGAGGAAGCATGGCAACTCATGGACTTGAGCTTGCTCGACTTCATAGGTGGTGATCTTGCCTTTAAGAGGAACCTAGAAGATCACACAAAAACAAAACTACAAACATAGATCTCTTGGATCTGAGGTTAGAGAGTTTTTAACTCAAGGGGAAAGTGTGTTAGAAAGGGGTGAGAAACAATGAAGAAATGGCTCACTATTTATAGAGGAAAAATTCTACTGTTCCCCGGATCCCATCCACAAGGGATCCGTCTTGCGTAAAGCTAGGGATCCGTGGGACGCTCCTCTTTACCCATGGGTATTTTGGTTATGGGTCATGGGTCATGGGTTGATCCATGGGTCTTTAGCTAGATACAATGTATCTCTTGAGTGCAATGCACCTAGTCACATGGGTATGGGTCAAAACCATGGGTTATGGATATTATCCATATATGATATAAGCATGATGTCATGCAATGGGTTATGGGTCAAGCTCCATGGGTCATGGGCTTTGGGTTGTACCCAACTACATTCAATGTATTTGCCCAATGGGTTATGATACTTAAGTTTCTACCCATTTATATTACCCAATATACTACATGCTAGTTATGTGTATATTTTACCCAAATATGTAAACACTAGTTGTTGTACATATGTAATATTAAATCATAAAATCACTTATACTTGTTTTAGTGTTTTATGTGAAAATGTGAATATGTTAGAAACTATTAGTTCAAACCATTTACGTATTTTATTTGTTTCGTTAAAATGATTTTACGTTTGTTATCGACAAAACATTAGAAGATCGTAAAATATAAATAAATGTTTTTACGGCTTATTTGTGTTAACACTTTGTAGTCAGAATGCAATAGTACTATATAAGCTTAGCAGCGTTACATTACAAGTTATATTGTTATGAAATTCCTCGAAAGCTACCAAAAACAAAAGTGACCAGTAACAACAACTATAAAAGGATCCACACAACAAGAAAAAGACATCCAACAGAAAACTGTATTAAAAATTAACCATGTCCAATTACAAGCAGCTTCATCACATAATCATCATGGAAACAAGTACAGACTCATGAACCGTAACCTTAAAAGTACTAGAAACTAGATACATAACCTATATATATACAAAAATGCACCAAAACATCCAAACCAAGTACATTGAAACTATACACAACTAAACCGCAGAAACCCACCTACTTACTAATTAACGAAAAGACAATCAGCTACATCAACCGCTTCACACCCAAAAGCCAAACGATACTTGCCCATCTACGCTAACCATCCGACAGGTCGTCATCGATTTGACCCAGCAGTCTAATGACACCAAAGAATAGACTACCAGCTTTTGTAATGTAGTTATATTAGGTCCACATGTATAAACGCTAATGTGCACACTATGTTAATGCACAGCTTTTGGGCAGTATTTGCAGGCCACCTGCAATAAAAATCTTCACCCGGTATATATTACCTATCCAAGTAATATTTACTTACAACTACCATTACATTTCGTCTATTTTATTATACACAACTGCACATGTTCACACCTGTAAACAACAAATCTGTTATATGTTATACCGAACCACAGATTCCATTTGTGTAATAGATCTAACAACCATCTAAACCGCGTAACAACACAAACTATACACCTATGCTAAAAAAATAGCTACACGTCTCTAAAATGTTAACACATACTCTTACAGTCAGTTACACACTAGCAGCACAACAATACTTACTGGCATTTACACTACCATCTAACAAACCCGAATAGTTTCGTATTCCTATAGTATTGGCAAAACCAAATACAAACAACAACAAAAGCAGAACTAGAATAAACGGCTACTCACAAACAAGTCAAAAATAAATTCAAATCCGTATCTTCATATTACTGAAACATTCATTATTTCATCGTCACTACAATGGATTCATAGTCATATCTATTATACTATAAAGTTGAACCCCTTAATTTAATGTGCAAGAGGGTTTGTGCACAAAATCATGTACGGTACAACATGCCAATGCTTCACAAAAGATCTCAATTGAATGTAATGAAATGAAGGTGAATATGAAGTGTTCTTTGAAGGCTACAACATTCATGTATGATCATTAATCGGAGGTATACAAAGAGACATGAAGTTACATTTGTGATCATTACTTGGAGGTATACAAAGAAACACTGCATTTAGTTGTTGCAACACTTCATATTCATCTTAAGGAGCCTATAAATAACACATGCATTTCTTAAACTTTCCACACCATGGAGAAGAAAAAGACTATATTGGTATGCTTAGCACATCAGGTGGAGATAGATAACTACCTTTCTTCAAAAGTTTATTTTTGACATTTCGTCTATTTTAGCATGGATCATAATTGGTTGTTTTATAAAGTTGATACTGAATGTTAAGATCATATAATAGAAAAGATTTTACATTTGATGTGTTATCTGTATTTTGCATAATAGGTTCATGCAAGAATTCAACAAAGAAGAAAGTGAGGTTTTTTAACGATGATTTGAAGATTTTATCGACTGATAAACAAGACCTGAAAAAGTTGATGCCAAAAGTTGCAATGTCCGCCTTGGAGTATTGCGGTGATAATAAGAAATGCAGGAAGAAGATGCCTCTCAACTGGCAGGTTATGTATAAAGGGATCATAAACTACAAGAATTCTTTCTATATCCAATAAAATATATTCCAGTTTAAGATGGTGATGGTCTTTGTGTTGGGTTATCAATGAGAGGGGAAATTATGTGGTTGAAACCCCAAAACTGTTATGAAGATGCAATTACTCCAACAACCTCGAAACCAAAAGCAGTTAACGACAAAAATCTTAGTTTTTATCTCTTTAAAGATAAGATCTTTAAAGTTCTATACAAAAAAGATCATCGATCTTTCAAAGCGAAAAATCAAAACGACTCAACAACCTTACTCGAGACCTTATACTCAAGATCTTAAAGGATCTTGCAGCCGAAAACTTCTCATTAAAAAATAAGAGTGTTTCAATCTTAGTTTCATTCGGTAAAAGAAAACAAGAAACGAAAAACACGAAACCTACCCGAGACCCAAATCATGCATAAAAGAAAAGTACCAATGGTTTAAGGTTTTGTATGTTTTTTCTTTGATCTTCGATGAACACAAGAGAGGATTTAAAATTAGTTTTTGGTTGGTGGCTGCAAAAGAAAATATTAGGTTAAACATGTGTTTGTGAGAGGCATTTGGACATGGATGAAGAAGGTTGGATTTGTCGAAAATGGGCCATATTATTTGGACGAATGTTTATGATTTTATGATAAGTTGTAAGTTGTGCAATGAAAAGTGTACATTTGCATTTAAAGAAGAAAGTAGGAATGATATGTCTAAAGAAAGTGTAAAAGATTAGTCAAACCATTTTTCTTCCCCATTTCTTGATACAAAATTTTTGGTTTCTTACGGTTATACGAATTGGCTATTTGGTAATTCATTTTATTCCTTCGTTTTGAATTATTCTTTGTTATATCTCTATTGATCTTTTTGTTATATCTCAATTCCCAGTATCAAAGTTATATATTTGTGCAAATTAAGGTTTTTCTCAATTTTCTTTACTTTTCTTTTCTCATTCATGATAATTACTTTCGGTTTTGCGACCAGTTACTAATCTTGAGTTACGTTGAAAGTGTTTTTGAACGTTGTCGTTCATCAATTGTAAAGGTATTATAAACCTCACAAAATGGTAAATCTACCTAAAAATTAACAAAATTCTACCAAGGCAGCCCAAGTTATATATTATTGTATATTTTAGACTCACCATCATGGTAACAACTCAACAATTTACTCAAACATTAAGCAATCAATAATTAGATACAATTTGTGCAACGCACGAGTTCTTCAAGATTGATTCCTATATTTAAATGTTGAGTCTTAATAACTTCAACTTTTATCTATAGTTGAGTTTTGAATTAATTAATGGTAATAAATATAGCATATTAAATTCTCTAACTGTTAGGAATTAGAAATTCCAGGTATTAAAGAGTCGGTCACCTCAAGTATATGTAATCGTTAAAAAGCTCGTAGTCGTAGTTCTTTTAAGTTAAGTAGTATTTAGTTATGTAACACCGTGGAGGACGGACGGGTCTTTACCCACTGTATGCCTGATCCACAGCCCGATGTGTGGCGTTTTATGTAAGACTATAAATACTCTCTACCTTGCAAGGTAGAGAGTTGGAGCTCATAATAATATCTTTCACTTTCTCTCACTAAGTTCCCTAAACCTCTAACTTTCTCTCTCTAGAACTTCATTCATACGCCACTTTGTGTTATGGTTTGATGTGTATGTGAAAACTAATATCTAACAATTGGTATCAAGAGCCATGGTTAGATCATATCTCGCACATCTTTGGATTTTTAGTGGTTTTTAGGTGGTTTTTGAGTTTGAAAAGTTTAGTGGTTTGTGCATCATTTGGTTGATTTCTTGTGTTAAAGCTTGGATTTTGTTAGTACTTTTATGTTTAGAATCATAACAAGTGTTTAGGTTTTCATTTGGTAAGCTTGAATCATCTTGGTTGGGTTGTTTTTGGATTGAAAAGTGATGTTTATGAGTTTTTTCTTGCTAGCGACTTAACACACGGAATTCTTTCTTCGTAGCGACTTGCTTTACAAATTTGTAGCGAGTTACAGTTTTGGACCTAGCGACTTAGAACTAGCGACTTACAGTACAAGTAGTGGACTTTCCACCACAGGTAGCGACTTGGAGGTAGCGACTTGGTCTGTAGCGAGTTGCTATTTAGCGACTTGTATCTTTAGCGACTTGAGTAGCGAATTGCTGCCAAAATTTTGCTAGCGACTTGAGGCTTAGCGAGTTACTACTTAGCGACTTGCATTTGTCTAGCGACTTGGGACTTTAGCGACTTGGGAGTGTAGCGAATTAGGTGTTAGCAACTTGGTGCATTTTCTTCTAGCGACTTGGGTGATTGTTTACGGTTTTCTCTTGATTTAGTAAAATCCCGTGAAAGAATCTATTTTCCGGTTTAATCATAGAGTTATAAAATCCCGTATAATCTGTTAACATGTCTACCAACGTTCCTACTATCATCTCCACTGTTGCCGAGGATGTTCAAGCAGCTGGCTCAGATACTCGTCCACCCATGCTTGACAGAACTGACTACGATTCTTGGGCTCAACGAATCAGATTGTACTGCCTTGGAAAGGAAAATGGTGTCAACATTCTCAAATCCATTGATGAAGGACCGTATCGAGTTGAGACGACTAGAGATATACTTGATACTAATGAAGATGGAACTCCTATTTACGGAATGGACAGACCTAAAATGTATGATGAGCTTGATGATAAGGAGAAAAAGAGATTCGATGCAGATATCAGGGCTTCTAACATTGTTCTTCAAGGTCTTCCTAAAGACATCTACAAGCTGATCAATCACAACACCGATGCAAAGGCAGTATGGGATAATGTCAAGATGCTTCTCTCAGGTTCAGAATTAACTATGGAAGACAGAGAATCACAACTCTATGACGAATTTGAACACTTCAAGATGAAACCAGATGAGAGTGTCTATGAGTACTATGTGAGATTTCATAAGTTGGTGAATGACATGAGGAACATCAGAATGACGATGCCTAACATTCAGTTGAACTCAAAATTTGTGAACAACATGAATCCCGAATGGCACAAGTTTGTCACCTCTGTGAAGCTCACTAAAGGATTGAAGAATACAAACTATGAGCAACTCTATGCCTTCCTCCTTCAGAATGAGAGACATGCTTTGTTTGAAAAATTGGTTCTCAATCAGTTCAAAACCAACCAGGGAGAGACAAGCTCGTCTAATGACTCAACTGCCTTCTACTCAAACATCGGAATCACAACCAAAGCCTCACAAGTCATACCCTTGGGTAATGGTAATCACAAACTCATTCCTGATCCTATGTTCAAACAAGCTGATGCTGATGCACACGTGGGTAACTTCATTAATCAACTAGCTCTTCTGATTAGTCAAAACATGAATTCTCTCCCAGAAACCAACAACAACCTCAGAACAGCATCTAACCCACACAATCAAGCTACTGTGAAGGATGGAAGAATCGTGGTGCAACCAGTTCAGGAAAGACAGTATGATCAGGGAAGAGGTGGAGCTGGTAGAGGTTATGTTGGTAACCGGAATCGAGGAAGGAATGGTAACCAAGGTCAAGCTAAGCCGATCAAATGTTATAACTGTGGTGGTGAGGGACACATTGCAAGAAACTGCACATCTCCAAAGCGTCCACAGAATGCTGATTACTTCAGAGATAAGATGCTGCTTGTACAAGCTCAGGACAATGGTGTTGCTTTGGATGAAGAGGAATTGCTGTTTCTAGCTGAGGGCAATGCCAAGACCTATGATGCAGATGTGGATGAGCAGCCTATTCAGGAGATAGGTCACAATCATCAGAATGCCTTTCAAGTCGCTGATTGTGATGCATACGACTCTGATGTGGATGATGGACCTACGGCACACACAATTTTTATGGCTAGCATTTCTCCAATGGTTTCTCCCAAGGTCTCTTCCTCACCACAAGCTGGCCCATCCAAAGACAAACTCATCTCAGAGGTATTAAAACTATACGATGATGCTGATGTGCAACAGATGCATGACAAAGTACAATCAACTGAAACTATTGAATCAAATGTTGAAAATATGGGTAATATCGATAGTGTCCCATATGATCAATACGTGAAACAAAGTGAAAGTGAAGTTGTACCAAGTGATGCATCTTCTGCAGTCAACAATGACTATGTTTTTGATGAATACACTACATGTGCCCCTGATGATTCTGTAATTTCTGAACTAAATGCCTATAAAGAACGTGTTGCTATTTATGAACAACGTGCAAAATTTGAGTTGACCACTCGTGAGCAGGAAATGGATGACCAAGTGCGTACAGTCATTAGAAAAAGTAATTTTAGAGAAGAAGTATTGAAACAAGAATTAAATTCCTTACAAGAAAAGCTTTCTAAAACTGCTAAGCAAAAACAAGAACTTCAAGAAAATGTGAAAACGCTTAAGCAAGAATTTAATGCAAAGGAATCAAAACTCTTGAAAGATTTTTCTAATCTGAAAACTTTGAAAAACAAACTTGAAAACAAGTTGTACATACAAGGGAACACCATTCAGACTGCTCACATGATCACTAAGCATAGGGTCTTAAGCGATAAGCATAGCATTCCCCTTGTTAAGGAACCAAATCCAGAGGTCATTAAAAGGGCTAGAAATGCTCATAAGGTTCTTTATGATGGCAATGAAATCCTTAAACCTAGACAGAAACCTAGTTGCGTTGAGTGCACCGAGGAAGATAAGAAATTAGATGAAGTCACTAGGGAAAAGATGAACAAAAAATTAGATGATCCTAAATGCAAAGAGAAAAAAGTAATTATCACTCCCCATGACTACAAGAAGGAAAACTGGATTTCCTTGAACATGTTTAAGCCTCAGACATTGTTGACTCCCCGAACAAGTTTTCTGGAAAATGGATTTAGATAAGCAGAAAGCTGAAAATATTGTTGAAACAAACCCTCCCCTATGGAAAATGCCTAGAGCGACTGTGTATCCTCCTAATACACCAATGCATCTTGTTCCTAGAACAATTGCCACTAAAAGCAAGACCTTAATTAGCCAATATGTTATATTTCAACTATTTGTTGATTTTGAGAAAACTTGCAAGAAAAGGATCACACCCACTGGTATAACGGAAGGAGAAAGAGGTTTTGAGCAAATGAAAGAATGTTATTTAACTGAGGTCATGCCTTTCTTTAAACTTCTAAAAAATCACTTTGAGAATCTTAAAAAGGGGATAGAAACTGATATCAAGGGAATGGAAAAGGAATTTGATGCAATGATAGTTGAAGTTAGTGACTATGAGCGTGCACTAAAATATAATGAGATTGAGAGGAAGAACTTGCATACATTAAATGAGACTCTTATTACTGAATGTGTTGCTCAAGATATTTTTTTTACTGCTTCAAATTGCTCTATTAATGCTTCCAAATTTCATGAACTATCTGTTGCCCTGAAAGTCTCCCATGATCGTGTCATTGAGCTTGACAAAACTAATTCTAAACTAAACGAGAAAATTGAACTGGATGATCACGACAATTTGGTTAAACATTTTTCTAAACTAGAAGTTGAGCATTTTAATTTACAACTAAAATATCAACATCTTAAAGAAAATGTCAAAACTTCAAATATCAAGACATCCTCAGATGCTCCAGAGTTTGATGCAGTTTTTCAAATTAACAAACGTGATGAACAAATTCAAGCTCAGTGCAACACGATCAGAAAGTTGAAAGCCCAAATCTCTCAATTAAAGGGTCAAACGAACAATATGACAGGCTCCCAAATGCCTCCTCCTTTAGATTCTCAGAATTCTCAAACGTTTCATCTTCAAAACCTAGTAAATGCATTACAAAAGGAAAACGAAAGTTTTCTAGAAGAAAATGAAAAGGTTAAACGTCATTTCAATGAGTTATTTGAATCAATAAAGGTCACTCGTAACAAAAATAACGAACAAATAGCTTCATTGCAAAAGGAAATTGAGAATCTGAAGAGTCATGTAAAAGGGAAAATGCCAATGACCAATGGGGAGAATGGTGTATCAAAGGTTCACTCTTGTAATAAATATGCTTTGTCTGTGAAATATGTCCCTCCTCATCTCAGGAACAACAAACTTGATGTTCAAACATACTTCTCATCCCTTAAGGATTGCCTAGAATGTCTGCGTGAGATTGTTGAAGAGGATAAGTTAGAGAAACCTCATGATAATGCAATTGGACATGCATGCTTATATGCCAAACGATCTCAAGAAATCTTAGAATGCTTGATCACAATATGCCCAAAGTCATTAGGTGAGAGAGTTAATCCTTTGATTCCATGTTCGATGCCTATTGCCAAGTCTGATATTCATTCGATGCCCAATGTCTTGAATATGAACCCTAGTGTGCCTGTAAGTAGTTCAGATTTCAGATCTGTCAATGCTATGAAAGAGAACTCAAGTGTGCCTTCTAGGAGTACAAATCCCAGCACTTCTAGTTTTAAGAAAGTGAACCTTAGTGTGCCTGCATGTAGTTCAGATCCCAGCACATCCAAACAGGTGATGCAAAGAGTTGTAAAACCCACTAATGTTCCCATTCCCTCTACAGGAGTAATCAGTGACATTAAAGGGAGCAGGTCAAAGTCTCAAGACAATACAAGGAATGATAGGACCTCGCAAGCTAAGAATGTGCACTGGAAAAGAGTAGAAGAACAATCTAGGAACTTTAAGCTTGAATCGAATAAAACGAATCGTGTTGATTCTAGTATTAGCCATAGGCGTACTGTACTTAATTTGAATTCTGATACTACTTGCAAACCTTGTACTAATGTCTGCTTGAATTCTGTTTCTAATCATGAATGTGGTGTTAATGTTTTGCCTAATGATGATAATGGTCCAGTTAATGTTGCTTATGTTCATGCTAAAAAGGCAAAAAGGCAAAAACGAATGAGAGTTAGAAAACAGTGGAAACCCACAGGAAGAACATTTAGTAAGATAGGCTATTATTGGATACCTGTTGGTCATAAGAATAATCAGACAATGCCCACTAGAAAATGGATGCCTACTGGTAGAACTATTCCCATAATAAGTGAGCACACTGTGAACAGGGCTAATACGGACACTAGTACTGCATCTATTCACAATGAATCCAGTGCCTTAATTTCTGATATGAATGCTCCTTTCTCTGATGTGGGTATTCCAACCATTGTTACTAACCAAATAGAACCCATTCTTGCATGGGGATCCCAATTATCCAGTTATCCATTCTTGTCTGTGTTCAACTGCAGATCGTTCAAATCGTTCTGTGGTACCTGGACTCAGGCTGTTCCAAGCATATGACTGGAGACCGGTCGCGGCTCATGAACTTCGTGAGCAAATTCATCGGGACTGTTAGATTCGGTAATGATCATTTCGGTGCAATCATGGGTTATGGAGATTACGTTGTTGGTGATAGTGTCATCTCTAGAGTATACTATGTGGAAGGTCTGGGTCATAATCTGTTCTCTGTTGGTCAATTCTGTGATTCTGATCTAGAAGTAGCCTTCAGAAAACATACTTGCTTTGTTAGAGATCTTAATGGTATGGAACTGTTAAAAGGAACTCGTGGCTCAAATCTTTACACCATCTCCATCGATGACATGATGAGGTCATCTCCAATCTGCTTGTTATCAAAGGCTTCTAAAACAAAGTCATGGTTATGGCATCGTCGTCTCAATCACCTGAACTTCGGCACCATCAATGATCTCACCAGAAAGGACTTAGTTGTAGGTTTACCTAGACTTAAGTACGAAAAGGATCATCTTTGTTCAGCATGTCAATTGAGAAAAAGCAAGAAGTATGCCCATAAACCCAAACCTACTAACTCTGTCACAGAAGTTCTTCATATGATTCATATGGATTTATGTGGACCAATGAGGGTGCAGAATATCTTTGGAAAGAAATATGTGTTAGTTGTGGTTGATGATTACTCTAGATTCACCTGGGTCAAGTTCTTAAGGACAAAGGATGAAACTCCTGATATCATCATCAAACTCATCAAACAGCTGCAGGTTCGACTTAACAAAACTGTCAGAATTATCAGAACAGACAATGGAACTGAGTTTGTCAACAAACAACTTAGTGAATTCTATGAAATCGTTGGAATCAGCCATCAAAGAAGTGTTCCACGAACTCCTCAACAGAACGGTGTAGTTGAAAGACGAAATCGAACTCTTGTTGAAGCCGCTAGAACAATGCTGATTTACTCAAAGGTTCCAATGTTTCTCTGGGCTGAAGCAATTGCCACTGCATGCTACACACAAAATCGTTCCCTGATTCACACTGTTCATGGAAAAACTCCATATGAACTTGTCCACAACAGAAAACCTAATCTCTCTTTCCTTCGTGTGTTTGGTGCATTGTGTTATCCAACTAATGAGGGTCAAGACTTAGGCAAACTTAGGGCTAAATCTGACATTGGAGTATTTGTAGGATATGCACCAAACAAAAAGGGATACCGAATCTACAACAAAAGAACCCGAAATATCATGGAAACAATTCACGTTACGTTTGATGAGCTGACCGGTCAAATGGCTCCTGGACACTCCAGTTCAGGACCCGCACTTCAAAACAGTCCCATTGGTTCATCCCTTGTTCCAAACTCCTCTCAAGAAACTCCATATGTACCTCCATCTGAAGATGATTTAAAGAAATTGTTTGATCCTATGTTTGATGAACTTTATGATCCATGTACTAATGAGGTGTTGATCCCTACAACAGAGGATGCTCATATTCCTGTGAATGAAGTCAATCCCTCAGTCTCAATATCGTTAAGTCAAGAATCGCCTACTGCGGATCCTTCCGTCTCATCAACAAATCATCATTCTTCAAATGTACATCATGGAACTGTTTCTGGCATCAATGATGAAGTTAATCCCTTTGCTACTCCTGAAGATGCTCCATTTGAAAACATATTTGCTCCTGAATCATCATCAGAACCATCTTCTTCAGGAGACATCGACTCTGCTACCTCAGTCCCTCAACAACTGCCACATGAACACCTTAGAAAATGGACTCACGATCATCCACTAGACAACATTATTGGAAATCCCTCTCGTCCTGTATCAACACGGAAACAACTTGCAACCGATGCCTTATGGTGCTTCTTCAACTCCGTACTATCTAAGATCGAACCAAAAGATGTTAAAACCGCCATGAATGAAGATAGCTGGTTCAATGCCATGCAAGATGAAATTCATGAGTTTGATCGACTTGATGTATGGGAGTTAGTACCTGCTCCAGACTATGCTATGATTATTGCTCTTAAATGGATCTTCAAAGTGGAACTTGATGAGCATGGTGATGTGTTGAAGAACAAGGCTCGATTAGTTGCTAAAGGATACCGTCAAGAGGAGGGTATTGAGTTTGAAGAATCTTTTGCTCCAGTTGCTCGAATCGAGGCAATCAGAATCTTTCTGGCTAATGCTGCTAGTAAGAACATGGTTGTCTATCAGATGGATGTAAAGACGGCATTTCTGAACGGAGATCTTAAAGAAGTCGTCTACGTCAGCCAACCTGAAGGATTTGTGAATCAAGAACATCCTACTCACGTTTATCGTTTGAAGAAGGCTCTTTACGGTTTAAAGCAAGCTCCAAGGGCATGGTATGATACACTGTCAAAGTTTCTTCTATCTACCGGATTTAGCAAAGGAGCAGTTGATCCTACACTGTTCACCAGGAAGTCAGGCAAACATTTAATTCATGTCCAAATTTATGTTGATGATATTATTTTTGCCTCGACAGACCCAATGGAATGTGATCGTTTTTCTAATGAAATGAGTTCAAAATTTCAAATGTCAATGATGGGACAAATGTCATTTTTCTTGGGATTACAAATTTCACAAAGTCCCGGAGGCATTTTCATAAATCAATCTAAATATGCAACAGAGATCTTAAAGAAATTTGGATTTGATTCAAGTGACCCTGTTGACACCCCCATGATTGATCGAACCAAACTAGATGAGGACCACTCAGGTATCATGATTGACCAAACGAAATATCGTAGTATGATTGGATCCCTGGTGTACCTCACTGCTAGTAGACCAGACATCTTGTTCGCTGTGTGCATGTGTGCTAGATACCAGGCTAAGCCTACTAAAAAGCACCTTGAAGCAGTTAAACGGGTCTTTCGGTATCTCCAAGGAACCATCAATATGGGTCTTTGGTACCCGAAGGACACCGGCATGTCACTAACGGCCTATGCAGATGCTGATCATGCAGGTTGTCAAGATACACGTCGAAGTACGTCTGGAGGTGCTCAGTTTTTGGGTGATAAACTTGTAAGCTGGTCTTCAAAGAAGCAAATGAGTACTTCTATTTCCTCTACAGAGGCTGAATACATAGCCATGTCATCCTGTTGTGCTCAAATCTTATGGATGAGATCTCAATTATCTGACTATGGCTTTGAATTCAACAAAATCCCTTTGTACTGTGATAATAAAAGTGCTATTGATCTCTCATGCAACAACGTTCAACACTCAAGAGCAAAGCATATCGACATTCGACATCATTTCATCAGGGAACAAGTGGAAAAAGGTGTGGTGGAACTCTATTTTGTGAGGTCTGAATATCAGTTAGCAGACATCTTCACCAAAGCTCTTCCAAGAGAACGTTTTGAGTTTATTCTTCCACGTCTTGGCTTAAAAAGCCTTCAACCAGAAACACTCAAACGTCTTCAGGAGGAAGACGAGGAGTAAAGGTCTATCTTCATCTGTCTCTTGTATATATCTATTCGAAAAACAAAATACAAAATTATAAAACCTTCAAAAATCAAATAGAAAAATATAAAACTTTCAAAATTCACAAAAAAAAATAAATAAATAAATAAAAAATAAATAAAATAAAATAAAATATTGAAAAATTCGAAAAATCTTCAAAAAAAAATATTGTCATTTTATCATGTTTCTCTCGATTCGATTATATCTACGGTCTTGTTGTTGTCATTCAAAGAATGACACGGGACTTTAGATATTGTTCGATTCTTTTATTATTTAAAAAAAATAAAAATAAAAAAAAAATTGAGAGAAAGAGAAACAATGGTTTATTGTCATTTTCAGGCAATAACCCGGCTTTAAATGAAAGAACAGAGCCATGTTTTACCATGTTTTCAAATTCCATGCTCTGATTCTATAAACATTTATCTGCTGAAAACTAACTGCTTTGAAAAATAATTCGGTCTCTATTTTTTGATAATCATCAGGACTTATTTGTCAAAATCTCTATCTCTCAATCAACAACCTATGTCATTGATTGAGGGGGAGAATGATTTCAATTAAATATAAAAGTTATTTGGCATTAAATTGTTTTTCAAAAGATATTCATGCATGTTTTACCAATGGAGTTTTAAAGTCTTAAAATCCGATCCTTATCAGTTAAAACGCTTTCATAATCAAGTCACAATTCTCCTTAAAAGCTTTCAAAATCAATTTAAATCTATAAGAGATCACAACTCTCAAAGGATTTGATTATTGTGATCGGGGGAGAATGTGTGATTTAAATTGGATTTAAACTGATAATTCGGTAAA
The DNA here is from genome assembly GCA_019973895.1 of Chrysanthemum seticuspe. Lineage (NCBI taxonomy): Eukaryota > Viridiplantae > Streptophyta > Magnoliopsida > Asterales > Asteraceae > Chrysanthemum > Chrysanthemum seticuspe. The sequence goes on along the minus strand of BPTQ01000004.1, from coordinate 199,013,425 downwards.
TGGTTTTATAAGGATGTACATGCTGCCCGTCCCACATGTGACAAACGATTTCAAATTTTCAACTTGCACATGTTGAGGGGGAGCATCTATCTTAAACCTATGATTTGAAACGTGATCATTTATCTCAATGTGCAGGTTCCCTCTAGTATGTGCAAAACTCTTTTCAAACCTCGAGGCACATATTGAGGGGGAGCAAATTTATGGAAACCTCATTCTTCCCGGAATTGCTTTATCTACTTGATTTGATGTGGGAAGTGATGTTGATATCTTTTAGAAAATGATAATCAAAGAAGTTAATTCTTTCTCTTGCCTCCGTGTGCAAAACATTTTCAAATACTTGATGCACATGTTGAGGGGGAGTTCTCGTTCTAAAATTATCAAAAACAATTCAGGTACAAAATGCTTTGATAATATATCACAAGTATCTGAATTGATTTTCAAATGGTTTTCAATTGAGTCCATATGGCAGGTGAACAATACCAAAAAGACCGACCAACTTTACTTTATGCATGGTGATATAAGGATGATAAGGTTAGGTATTGGTTCCCATGATCCGCCAGAACCGGAGGGATCTACCCAGGGACAATCCACTAGTTAGTGTAGAAGTCCTTAGGTATGATGATAAAAGGAGAAAAGTGAGATATGGGAAGAGTGCGGACTGAGGCAGAGCAAGTACTGGAACAAACCCAACAAGGTTCTTGCTATGAAGTCTCGGTAAGCACTGAAGGGGTTGAAGAATTAAAAAGAATTGAATGAGAAAAGGGTGAAAACAAATAGCCCTCCATTTATTCAACCTTAGGGCAGAAACCGGGTTCAATTCATATGCTACTGATGGTAACATCGGTATTGAAGACAAGACGTCATGGACCCAGTGACGCACTACACTTCAACTTTCCAAACCACTCAAGTTCCTCTTAAAATGACTTGTTTCATTCTCACGGGGAACCGACATTATCTATCGACTTTCTCTTAGAGATTGTTGATATTGAAGAAGGAGACCCTCTCCCTAGTCTCCGGCACAGGATCCAAATATGCACAATATTGAGTCTAGAGCCACGAGATCATCAATAAATCTCATTAGGACACTTTCAATGAAGACTCTCTGTTTCACACAATGTGGAAAGAGAGATTATATCTTGAGTCCTACGCATTATCCTTGTGGTTTTGCCTGAACATCCGAGTGATATGTGAACATATTCACAGTGAAGATGGAAAACCTTCTGGAGCCAACATCACACAAGCTCCTGGTAGGTGGCATGTGAGATCTATTATACAGATCAACCATGTGACAACTGAACAGAAACAATGGGGCGATTCAATCTCTTGAATCAATCCTGGTTCAGGTTATGGATTGACGGATACCTTTGAAAAACCGATCTTTATGCTTAACAACTCTTTTCTTTAGCACATCGACCGTGTACTCATTTTTCAAACCAAAAGGTGTTTTTATGATTGATAATTGATTTTCAATAAAACCTTCGTTGTATTGCAAAAACAATTTCTATTGAGCAATACACGATTGTTTTTCAAATCTCTTTTCATCAATCAGTGGACTTAAAATTCGCTGGTTCACTCACTCCGTGTTGTCTTCTTTGAGACGTTCCGGTTTGAGAACAGCTAGAGCAGCTGCGAAACCCTGTCAAGGAAATTCTTCGGAATTATACCTGATCACAGGCAGTACTTGTACTGATCAACGGGGAACTGTGGGCCGTGTACCTCAATTCAACGAAAGTGATCAAAGACACCTTCGTGCGATTTATTGCTAACTGTTGTATGCAGGTACGTCCTACGTTTGCAGCTGATCATAATGAAGCGGTCAATCCATAGCCGCATGCTCACTTAACACATTCATCCCAAAAGAAATCATGATTAGTGCATCAATGACTCTGATATTTTCACTCCATGCTTCTGCTACGTTGCTGCCAATATCATGATTCAACAAAAGCTTCCGCTACTCTGATGAGAAGATATCATGATCCAGAATGTGAGCATGTCGGTCCGAAAGTCACAACATCACATAATACCAATACCACAATGGATGTCACAGAGATTTTTGATTGCTGATGATCTCAATAGCTGGCTCAAATTTATTATCACGTGGATCAGTAAAAGACCTCCACTTGGAGTAACCAAACATGCAATGTGAAGAATCAATGACTACGAGCTTAGAAGCAAAGGACTACATCAAGAATGCAAGAACAATTTTTTAATGTAATATCTATTTGTATTCAATGTAATTTTGGTACATGATTGAGGTGACCTCCCTTAGGGGGAGATTGTTAGGAATTAGAAATTCCAGGTATTAAAGAGTCGGTCACCTCAAGTATATGTAATCGTTAAAAAGCTCGTAGTCATAGTTCTTTTAAGTTAAGTAGTATTTAGTTATGTAACACCGTGGAGGACGGACGGGTCTTTACCCACTGTATGCCTGATCCACAGCCCGATGTGTGGCGTTTTATGTAAGACTATAAATACTCTCTACCTTGCAAGGTAGAGAGTTGGAGCTCATAATAATATCTTTCACTTTCTCTCACTAAGTTCCCTAAACCTCTAACTTTCTCTCTCTAGAACTTCATTCATACGCCACTTTGTGTTATGGTTTGATGTTTATGTGAAAACTAATATCTAACACTAACAACTCGAAATTTGCCATTCAAAACAAAATATATCAAAAAACAAATAGTTTTATAACTCACTATGACAAAAATACCAAATAAATAGGAAAAAAATAATTTATGTAATTTACTAAAACAAAATATATCAAAAAAACAAATAGTTTTATAACTCACTATGACAAAAGTACCAAATAAATAGGAAAAAAATAATTTATGTAACTTACCAAATAAAAGTGTACATCTTCCAAAAAAAACCTATTCACATATACTCTTTTAAAGTTAAGTAACTATCTTAAATAGTAGAAACCTAATTAGTACCAACCATTTAGCTATGAAATATAAGAGCAAAAACATAACAAAAGTGACAAATAAATATGGAAAATAACGAATATATACATAATTCATATTAAAATATTAAATAAACTACTTTAAATACAAAACTTATGATAACATCAGTTGCAATACCTTACATGTAACTACTTGCATACAATATTACGTAAAAAACACGTATATATTCAACCCTTAACCAATCGGTGCAACGCACGGGTTTTTGTAGGCTCGTACAATAAAAAATAACATCATCTTCATCGCAATAAATCACACCATCTCAATGCTAATTAATGAAAATATGTCACTTAAAGATATACCTTTTCATACAAAATTAAACAATTTCAAAACCAAACATAAACAACATCTACACTAGAATCGCAGAAAAAAAATTGCACTAAATAAAATTAGGATAAACTAAATACCATGATTTTTTATTACCAAAATATTGATTACAACATTTTCACTACGACAGGTGGATTATCACAAAACAAGACAAAATTATAATCTATTATGGATTACATCCACCCATTAACTGTACATAAGTTGATAAAAACAGTAAAACCCTTGATCATCCACAAAAGCTAACCTACTTAACAACCATTAGAAACTACCATTAACATAAACTGGTGAAGATGAAACACCACAAAAGAAACTATTAACCACACTAACCATCAGACAGATCTTCATCAACCTCCATAAACCCAGCTTGCCTCTCCTTCTTAGCAGTCACATCACGTATCGCATCAATAACAGCCCCAAGTGCAAGAAGCGTTTCACGATCAACACGCTGGATTTCAACAAGTCCCCTCAAACCATCAACAGCCTTTTCGTTGAACGGTCCAAACCAATGGGTCTCCATGATAGTCTTCTCCCGCTTCTCAATTTTATGGCGCAACTGTCCGCGCTCTTCTTCCATACGATTCAAGAAACTGCGATCCTCGCTGACTTCGCTAACAAACAGGAATTTATAGGTTGTCGCAAGATTATCAGAACTGCAGGCCGCCTGGAGTTCTTCGATGTTAGGCTTTGCCGCCATTGTTAGGTGATGAGAGTTAGTAGGTGAAACTAAAGATAGAAAAAGGCAAAATGAAAAAAAAAATGATATCTAACCTAAGTATAATTTAGTAAAAAAATTATTTTACTAAACGTTAGTAGATTAGGTTTTAAAAAAGAAAAAATTGCAATTTGGTAAACATAAAAAAGATTGACACAACACATTTTCTTTTAAAAAACTATCCTCAACAAAGAAAAATGCTATAACAACCACCGCCTTTACATCTTAAAAAAAAATCTCTAAGACCAATAAAAACTTTAACGTTAACGTTTAATACAACCCAAACATCACCAAATATACCACAAATCCATAACTTTAGGACTTATTTGTTAATTATACAAAAAAGGTTTTTGAATTCCCGATAGAAAGAAGTTTCTCTAATGACAAAGCCTTTTTTAATATATCGAAGCACGTTTTTTTCGAACTGTCATTTAAAAAACAAGAAATTGATCGGTGTTTATTCTTTGTTATCTTATTTCATAATATATATATTTTTTTTTAAAGATTCTCTGCCTAAACTTAAACTCCGAAAAAAATATAATGCCCGCTGCAACGCAGCGGGCTATAATCCTTGTTTTTACTAAACTAACATAAGCGGATAGCTTATGGTTGACAGTATAATAATGGTTTTTTTAAATCTCATGCATATACAAAGTTTCTAAATAAGATTTTTGTCATATTCTTTTTTAGACTTATAATACTTATGTATGCGTGGATTTTGATCATAATGTTTTCATTATATATTAATATTGATTACTCCTTCCGTCTCAAAATTATTGTTTCTTTTTGACTTTTTCGGTCTTTACTTTTCAACTTTGACCTTAAGTACTTTTATTTATATTATATAATACTTGATACAAAATACATAAACGGATTGAGTTTTAAATGTTTTTTCATTTGGTATAATTTTTATCAAAAATTGTATAGCACAAATAAAAATATTTATAGTCAAAGTTGATAAAGAAAGACCAAAAAAATCAATAGATGACAATAAATTTGAGATAGATGGAGTAGTATTTTGTAGAGATTATGTAGGATTTAAAATTTGACTTTGTTAACTGGCATCATATTGAGTTTGATCTTATTTAAATTTAACTATTAATATTATATTCTAAAAATTATGCGCATTTAATAACACTTTATGATTATTGAAAAATTATGTATCGTGGTTATATCTCAATCTCATATATATATTTTTATCTCACAGTAACCCGTAAAATAATGCTTTTATTTTAATATTAAGGAAGTCGCACGGTTAGATAATCGCGCAGATATATTTTGAGAATGAGTTTGTTCCTTGTCTAAATAGTGAATGAAGCTTTCAATCTTATCGAGAATTTTAGTTCAGCAGATAAAGCGAAGTTAAGGGTGCGTTTGGTAGAGAGAAATTCAGAGAAAAGAAATGAAGTAGAGAATAGAATCTCAGAGAATAGAAATCAGTAGAGAATTTTGTTCAATTCTAATGTTTGGTAACAACAGAGACTTGACCCGAGAAATTAAAAAAAAAAAAATTAAATTATTTAAAAAAATATATCTTTTTTTTTTAATTTATTTTTTAAAAATTTATGTACTTTCTTAAAAAAAATTATTTTTTAAAAATGTATTTATTTAAAAAAAACTTGTTTTTTTTTAAATATTTTTTAAAATGTATTTATTTAAAAAAAAACTTATTTTTTTTTTAAAAAATTTAAAAAATTATTTTTTAACTTTTTTTTTAAATTATATTTTAAAAATGTATTAAAAAAAAAACAAACAAACAAACTTGTTTTTTTTTTAAATATTTATTGAAAATATATTTATTTAAAACTTGTTTTTAAAAAAAATTATTTTTTTAAAATGTATTTATTTAAAAAAAAAAACTTATTTTTTTTAAAAATATATTTTTTTAATTTTTTTTTAAATGTAAAAAAAAAAAAAAACAAAAAAAAATAACATTTTTTCAAAACAATTAATCCATTTCTCTCGTTTCCCAACAAAGTGGGATGGAAATGGAGATTTCAAATTTGCACTATCCAATTCTCCACTAATGTTTTCTCGAGAGTTGGTAATTCTCCACATATGCTTACCAAACACGAGAAATGAGCTCATTTCCATTTCTCTCCATTCATTTCTCTTAACCAAACACACCCTAAAAGTAAAAAACGTAAAACAATGAAGTGGGAGCCATGTGCGCAAGTGGTGATTTGAAGGTGTGGACTGTGGAGCAGTTCCCAAGGTTCTTCTGATCCTAGTAATAATAATTTCTGAATCACCAGATCCAAGAGGAATACTTCTCTACACAGTCTTGATACCCGCTATATATTTTTAGAAAAAACAAAATAAAATCTAATACGAGTAAGTATTTTAAAGTAGATTAGTAAAATGCTCTTTTTCGTCAACCTGTATGCATCATATAAGCAAGTCTTCTGAGTACTGCTAACGTGTATAGAGGCAAGAAAGGGTCGCTATTATTCAGTCTCCAACCCGTTGCTAATCCGTTGGAATTATGCTGGTAATTAAGAGCCGATTATTTCATCTAATTATGTGTATGGAATAACATGTACTAATCGAAATCATACTTTGATAGTTAGTAACCGGTTTTTGAAATAAAGTTATACATAATTGCATAGCTTATTAGATGTGTTAACTTATACAGTTTAAATAATGTTATAATGCTACGCGATATATTATTCAGGCATAATTTTATATTACACTTTTAAAATATAAATCCGATCGGTGCATTTAAAACCAAAGAATGTGGGTGGGATCATATCACATCTTAGGCATGTGACCCTCAACGTTTTATTTAAATTTAATAATCACTTAAGCTTAGTAGCATCATTAGGCCCCATGTGCCTTCACCTATCTAATACTTAATAATTATAAATTTATAATTTAATTGAGACCTAACAAGTTCATCTTCCTATTTTCTTTCATTATGGATTTTGAATATTTGAGTACTTGACACTTTCACATTCAATATTTTTATGATAAATATTGTTGCAATGATGGAACTGAAACGGAACGGTATAAGATATATTTCTTTGAAACTTGTACATTTCCTAGTAAGATCCATGTAGTTTAGGAGCACTATTGAGAGCCTCCCACACTTCGTGGTGTATAAGATAATGTTCTCTCGGTCGTTTATCTTAGCTATATCATATCCTTCATAAACTTTTAAATACTACTATTGGTAAAATTTTGGAGATTTTTAAGATAGCACTATGATCACTTATTTGTACTTTTGTGTGTTGTCTTGCAGCATGCCTTCTCTGCATATAGAGCAACCGAGCAACTGCATTGCATTTATACTACAAAGTTGGACATTTGTCCGTATCTCCATCATTTCCATATGCATATGAGTTTGAACTCTGTTGCATTGTGGTTCGGTTTCACGCGAACAATGCCAAATGGAAAACGACAATTTGTCCCTAAGATATAACGGAATAATACGACTTTGGGATCCTAAACGGATAGTGTTAGGCGAATAATTTGCTGGACTATAAATTAACATATATCATTAACCGATGTTGGGTATGAATTAATTTTTTATTTGATTACATAAATTTTTGATTTGTCACATGATTAACGTATAGCCTCTTACTTTTCTATGCGTAAAAGCAGAAGCTTCTTTTCCTAATGTTAAACATATATACTATATTGTTATACCACGAGTCACCTTGGTTTGACATATCAAAGTTATTTTGTATATTGCAAAGAACTTTTTTTTTTGTGGTCAATAGGACCACTAGTTGAAAGAACATTACCATCCTTTATGGTGGAAAGTCAGTTTCATGCATTTACCTTGTGAATTATGTGAAGTAGGACACATTCATTGAGAAAAGTTCTAGATCACAAATATTTTTAAAATCCAATGAACAAATTATGGCTTGCATATTTTCATCAAACTAAAAAAAATCTATTTTCATTATTTTTATTGGTAATTTAAAATCTCATAAATCATTAACCGTTATACGAAACAAATCATACCATCGCAGAGAGAACTGAACTAGCTAACTATAGAGTGACATTTTTATATACTTTCGACGAACTTTTTTTTCAAGTGTTTGAAATTTACGTCTTAAAAAATCACATGTAATTTGTAAAATCAGAGTTGATTTGGTATTTTAGAAATCACATTTCATTTATGAATATCAGATGGGATTTATGAAATCATAACTGGTTTTTAAAATAACAAATCACATGTGATTTTTAATAGCGTAAATTTCAGCACTAAAAAAGATTTATAATAAAGTTCGTTAAAAGTATATCGAAATACCCGTCTACTGAAAGATAAAAAGCTTTTATCATAATGGTGTATTTTTCATCGCTTAACAATTTACCGCTTGTAAAATATCTTTTTTTTAAGAAAAAAATAAAAAAATGTTTGTATGAAAAAAAATGAATGACTAAGATTTGTTTATTCAACTTTTAGAGAATTTGTGATGTACAGATGATCTTATCTTCACATTCATTAATCAACAATTTAACAAAAAACAGAAAATTCACAAATTCAATGAAAGATGGAGTGAGCTTGTGACTCATAGAATTAGAATAGGGCATCACTTAAACTCCTAATAATCAACACATGATCTTAACTATATTTGCATTTACGTCATTTCTAAAAAAAAAAAGTCTTAAAAAATAAACTTGCATACGTATTATAAGAAGAAGACTTCAAATTTAATACATCTTATTATTCAAAATTAAATGCAAACGTTTCTACTAAATTAAATACAGTTTTCAAATCACTTACAACCCATTATTAAAAGCGTGTAACCGCTAACACTACAACATTGACCGGCTACCCCAGCGACATTTGGGGACTTTCCCAAGCGACATGTCGCTGGGGAAACCTTTCCCCAGTGACATGTCGTTGAGGAATCGTCGCTGGGGAAGTCTCGTAAGGGATTGTATCTCCAGCGACAATCCCCGGCGACGACGTGAGTCCCAATCAATTTTCAGTCAAAGAAGCAGTGCCACGGTGGCATATTATCCCCAGCGACATGTCGCTGGGGAATCACCGGATTAAGCTAAATGATTAACACGCCTAATTAACGCTAACGATAATATTTACTTATCCCCAGCGACATGTCGCTGGGGATACTATGGTTATTTGTTGACAAGTCAACGAGTGAGCATACTATCCCCGGCGACATGTCGCTGGGGAAACTGCGTTTTCTCGCTGACTTGTCAACGTTTAGTGTGGGTTATCCCCGGCGACGTGTCGCCGGGTAAAGGTCTGCATTTTTTTTTATAAATACAGCCTGCACTGCAGGCGATTTTCAGATTTTTTTCGAAATTTTTCTGAAAAAAATCTACCAAATAAACCTGTACCAAAACCTGTATAGACTCACCACAACTTATACCAAAACACAAATACAATATAACGGATCAACGCAATACAAATAGATCACAACTTTTACATAAACACGACTTAAAAGTCAATATGTGCATTGATAGATAGGGAAACAAGTATTTAAATGTCGCCAAGATGAACCTAATAATATATAACACAACTACCTAAAGTACCAATGTAGCATACTAATAATATATAACACAACTACCTAAAGTACCAATGTAGCATACTAATAATATATAACACAACTACCTCTCGTCGTCGTTATCCTCATCACCGCCATTCTCCTCGTCATCACCACACCCGCCACTCCCGCTAGCACCACCCGACTCAAAGTCCCTAAACATATCCGCGTATCTGTCGTCGCTTCTGAAGAGACTCATCATAAAGTCTACCTTTCTGTTCACGCTCTTGAGCGACTTGTCGGGGGCGGGCATACTTTGCCTCGATGTGGCCCGTGATGGCAATACCCGACCCACACCGGGAATATGCCCACGAAGCTTACCCCCTCTTGCCAACGCATTTATCTGATCCTCCGTATACTCACCCGTAGCCTCAAGCTTTTTCATCTCCTCCTATGTAGTGACAAAAACACAAGATAGTAAATGTTCTCATCGTTAGGGAATACCCCACCAACAGTATGTGTTCGCCAAAAAGTGTCGATGAGTGAAGGGTACTCCTGAGTGTCTGAGGCCTGCCTCTGTACATACACACGCATATAAGATGAATAATTTTAAAAACGACAAATCACAACACACCAAAGCGTATAATCAGATATATATATATATATATATATATATATATATATATATATATATATATATATATATATATATATATATATATATATATATATATATATATATATATATATATATATATATCATATATGCATGTAAAATAATTATAATGTTTATTACCATATCATCTCGAAGGCGAGACAGCGACCGGGATCCCTGTCGAGATATGACCTTGCTCTTTTGCCGGTTTAGCCGATTTGTAGCGGCTCGAGCAAGGTTCTTGGGATCATTCCAAAACTTAATGTACTCATCCCAATCAGCCGCTGTAATCTCCTCGGGACGTGCCCGCCTGATCGCCTTCACATCGTAATTCCCGGTGGTGGGGTCTACCTTCCAATGCTTGGCCTTGAAAGAAGCCTTGTTTGTATTGTAGGCTTTTTGCAAGTGCGAGTTTATGCCTTCGTAGATCTCGGGCCAGCGGGAGGATTCCATGTGCGGCCTGAGGTCAAACAGGGTCTGCAATCATATACAACAAAACGAAAACAGAGTTAGAGATATAATTTATATATTTATTTAAATTTGTTTATTTATTTATATGATATAAATAAATAAGCGAATTTAGATAAATATACAAAATTAAATAAATGAACACGATAATGAAATAAACATAAAAGGATAACTGACCCCAATATCTGAAATGATTGCCGCCTTCTTCTCCTTCGGGACCTTCTCCCAAGAAGGGTAGTAAAACGAAACACTCCTAACGACCTCCCCGATGTAGTTAGACCAGTGAGCCGCATGGGGGCCGAGAGGGTTTAAGGTTGTTTGTCACCCACATCAAAATTGATCGAGACGGGACCTTTTTCTTCTGCGATTACCTTCAGCGAAAGGTTCCGGGTCTTGTTGCGGGTATTCAGCTTGCCCGCTCCTCTGCCGCCCAAATTGGGCTTTCGTTTACCTTTGCCTGCAAAATCAAGTTAGTGATAAAGTCATAAAAATTCAAGGCAAGCAAGTTCAATATATGTATCAAATTTATGATTGTATTACAATAATCCAAAAATTCTTACCTCGGTTAATGAAGCCTGCCCAGCAACCGGTGGGTACGCGGTCTGGAGGGGGACGATCCTCACGGCCACCGTCACCGCCGTGGGACCGTGCAACATCTGCTGACGACATCTGTACAAGTACAATTAGCATAAGATATGGAAATTCATGAACAAAATAATATAAGCATGCACACATCCAAATACATACACATCCAAATAAATATACACATTTAAACAATCCACAACAATTTCATTCATTCATTCAAATATATAAGTGTATTTTGCAAGTTACAACTCAAGATCAATCTTCTTCTTCACTAGAATAAACTTTCTCAACACCATCATCATCCCTAGAATAAACTTTCTCAACACCATCATCATCAACATTGATGAGGGCTTCAACCTCAGAATCTGCTAAATCATGAGGAAGGGCGTCTTCATCAGCAATAATATCATCGTCTTCGTCAGGAACATCAATGATATCTGGCGGTGCGTCAACCACCGTTGATTGACCATCTATATGCAAAGTCGCATTATCCAAGTCATTCAAACTAGTAGAAAGTGGGAGATCAGATGAGTTGTCAAAATGTATAATATCAGGATCGTCCTCTACCACGATGACACCCCGTCGGAAAACTTTTTATGATTAACATGTTCGACGACCTTCCTGTGGGGTTTGGTCTTATCTTCAAGGTAGAAGACTTGTTTGACTTGTGTTACGAGAATGTATTGGTCATCTTTAAATGCCTCAAGCCTGCAGTCGACGATTTGTGTCATGTTGTTTCTAAAGACAAGTTTTTTGACTTTACGTCCTTTGTTGCTAGTGTCGAACCACTTAACTCGGAACAACGCAACTTTGAACAACAAATACTTAAACTCGAGGATTTCTTGAAGCTGACCATAATACATTTCTCCGTCACGGCCAGGCGAACAAATGTCGCTGTTTTGAGTTGTGCGACGTTCATCACGGTTGTGCACGACATACCTCACACCGTTGACTACGCAAGAGTTTACTAAGATTGGAGTCCATGATGGTCCATTAGCCAAAGCGAATAACTCGTTGGTTGTGCTAACCTCTGAGTCTTGGTCATTGTCTATGTGACGTTGACGGATCTATGAAGAAGACAGGATTAGCTAGATAGAGAACACAAAATATGATATTGTTATTTTTACAGTTAAGTAGACAAAATAAGTCTTAAGTTTACCTGCGACCCAAACCAGTCGGGGAATTCTTCTTGAATGTCTTTGTTAGGAAATAAACTGAAAAACGTTCATGGTATTAGAATAAGTCGTCGAAATGATAAGTTAAGAAAAAGAAGTTTCAAAATAAAAAAACGCGTACCTCTTGAACTGGGACCGGTACGTGTCGATCTCAGGACTGTTGTGAAGTACATACCATTTCACTTTTTTCAACTCTTGGGCATCAAACCTAATAAATGACCGTAAACCAATCGGTTTACATACCGATCGAAACACCTGAAACTGACACGTTGGGGGAGGGGGGTCCACATTACGGTCGAGACGATTAAATTTCGTGGTAACATCCCGAAAATAATGAGAACTGAATGTCAATGCTTCTTCAGCAACATAACCCTCCGCAATCGAACCTTCCGGCTTAGCTTTATTGCGAACATAACCTTTTAGCTTCTTCATGTATCTTTCAAATGGACACATCCACCGGGGGCGAATAGGCCCGCCTTCAAGAGCCTCTATAGGTAAATGGATAACCAAGTGAACCATAATGTCAAAGAAAGCAGGAGGATATATGAGCTCAAGCTCGCACAGAATATCGACCACCTTGATCTGAGCTTTCAACATGTCATCCTCCATCAAAGTTGCAGAGCATATTTGCTTAAAAAAGGAACACAAATCAATTAATGGTTTTGCAATCTTATCGGGCAAGTAATTTTGAAGTCCGTAAGGAAGTAAACGTTGCATCATTATATGACAGTCATGAGACTTCAGGCCCGTTATATTGGTATCATTATCGGTCACTCTGTGCTTGAAGCATGATCCGAACCCATCTGGTAGTTTAACTCCTTTGATGTACTGACAAAACTTTTTTCGGTTCTCTGGTGTGAAAGAATACGCAGCCTGAGGCTTCAAGCACTTCCCGTTTTTGGTTTGGCCGAGCCACAAGCCACTTCGAATGCCCAACATTTGCAAGTCTTGTCTTGCCTTGACGGTGACTTTAGATTTATCATTCATTAACAAAGTGTTCAAGATGGCCTCCAACACATTTTTTTCGATATGCATGATGTCTAAATTGTGTCTTAGTGAAAGAAAAGACCAATACTCAAGCTCGTAAAAAATAGACCGTTTAGTCCAGTTAAGCTCGACATGAAGATTACGTTTTATCTTCACACCTCCATAACTCGGATGTTTACCCTTCACACGCGTTGGCAATCTATCAAGTTGAGCCAGGCTTCGTTAAGAATCTTCTGTGGCCAAAATAAGCTGTTTTGCTTAACACACGAACAGATGGAGTGTCTTTATTACATGTAGGGCATGCCTTGTAACCTTGCCCACTCCACCCAGACAAACTACTTCGAGCAGGAAAATCATTGATGGTCCATAAAACCATCGCTCTCATATTGAACTTCTGGCCTGAGGCAACGTCTATAGTAGGGATGGCAACGGGTCGGGTTTGGGGCGGGTTTTAGTAAACCCGTACCCGTACCCGTTTATAATATCCAAACCCGAACCCGCCCCAATACCTGATGGGTACCCGATTATTATTATCCATCGGCTTATCGGTTTTTCCCGCGGGTATCGGTTATCCCCAATTAAAATCATCGTTGTACAACTCAACCTAAAAAAAAACCAAAACACCCTAATATATTCTAAGTTTTTAGAAGTTAAAGAAAATGACTTCAATATTCGTAATGTTTGAAGATTAAAGAGTTAATGTGTCATGTGTGTGAGAATTCAAGCGTCAAACGTAAGTGTTAATTTAATAGTTTGTAATTACCAAGATATATGCTATTAAGGAGTAGAGTAAAAAAAATTTGTACAAGGTTAAGAGCTCAAAACTTATTAGGACCTTATATAAATTAGCAAAAAAACAGGTACAAATTCGGGTATACGGGTACGGGTAAACGGGCAGGTATTACTAGAACCCGTACCCGAACCCGTACCCGAAAAAAAATAATATATCTACCCGAACCCGTATCCAAACCCGCCAACCCGCCCCCGAACCTGCCCCAACCGGTTCGGGTTTCGGTTTTCCCCATCGGTTTCGGGTGCTTTTGCCATCCCTAGTCTATAGTCTCGACACCTTTCTTGTCCCATAAATCCTTCAGGTCCTCAATCAAAGGCCTCAAGTAAACATCAATGTCCTTGCCCGGGGATTTAGGACCAGGAATTAACAACGTTAGCATAAAAGAACTCTCTTTCAGACATAACTACGGAGGCAGATTGTATGTTGTCAATATCACCGGCCACATGCTGTAGGCCTGACTAAGGTTGCCAAACGGATTGAAACCATCAGCAGCCAACCCTAGTCGAACATTTCTTGGTTCTTTTGCAAAATCTGGATACTTTGTGTCAAATTTCTTCCATGCTCCACCATCAACCGGGTGTTGCATCTTACCGGGCTCCGTACACTTTCCAGTAGCATGCCAAATCATATCCTTTGGAGTGTGACTAGACTTGTACAAACGTTGTAGTCTAGGAATGATCGGAAAGTAACGCGACACCTTCTTAGGAACTTTCTTCCCCGACGTTTTACTGTCTTTCCATCTACTCGTATTACAGACCGGACAAAAATCCAAATCTTTGTGCTTGTCTCCCCGAAATAAGCAGCAATCGTGTTTACAAGCATGTATCGACTCGTGCCCTAACCCAATCATTTTAAATGTCTTCTTTATTAAATAGTATGATGGTGGGAGCTTGAATCCTTTACTGATGGGAAATACATTTTGTAAAAACTCTAACATTTCATTAAATATAGAATCAGTCAATCTACCTTTAGCCTTAAAATAGGTAAACTTTGCCATAAAGTCTAATCGAGTCACATAGTCACAACCGGGGTACAGCTCCTCGTTGGCACTGGCATATAACTCTTCAAACTCGTTACGTGTAGCTTGAGTCGGTTCGTTACTTGTCTCACCAATATCTCCTTGAGTTGGTTCATTGTGTTCATTATTCGGAGGAATATAGCTAAGATCATTAATTAACGTTGTCATGTCACTCATCAGAGGTTGTCTTGTGTTATCTATTACTGGCAGTGGCATAGGTGGAGCCGGTTCACCGTGTTCCACCCATATTTTATAACGTGGGTCCCACCCTTCTCTCATAATGTGGTTTGAAAGGTGTTTGATGTGTACCCATAATATATTTCGACAAGACTTGCATGGACATCTTATTTTCCCGGCACTATTCACTAACGACTTGCAATGATTGACGAATTTTTCAAGACCGAGAATAAATAATGGTTCATGACGCTGTAAAACTGTCCAAGTCTTATCATCGAATACCATAACTGCGTTTTAACGATACATTTAGTTATTATATGCAACTTAATTAAACACATTCAAACGAGGAATACCAGATGTTTTGTTCACCTAGTGCAACTATGGAAGGCAATCCTAACCCACTCTTTGAATGATTTGTCTCATATATGAATGCGTATAACCGATTTACTATTTAAGAAAATTTCGGCAGCATTTCCCCTCAAATTCCCAAATATGTGTTTAAAGACATATTCATAGGAGTAAAGGAGAAACACTGTCGAAATCATCTCAAATAGTAAACCAATTATACGCATTCATATCCTAAATGAGACAAAACATTCAAAAAGCAGTCCCAAACTGGGGACTTTCCGAAATTAATTTCTAATAAATTAATTTCGGACGGGTTTTCTATAGGATGATTAATTTTAGACGGGGATTTTCCAAAATTAATCACTAAAATCCTAAAACATTCCTAAAGGGTTCAAACGGCTCATAGCAACAAAGTTTTAAGGTAATAACACAAAGAAAACAAACGGCTTATATCAACAAAATTTTATCATTGACAACTAATTATTATAATTATAAACGAGCACATTTCAAGGCAATTCAACTAATAATAACTATAAACTAACAAAATTTAAACAATAAACATTCCCCAGCGACATGTCACCCGGGATACCAAAAGGAGAAAAAAAAATTATTACATACCTCGGCTCGTGCTCCTTCTTGCTCCTCGTCGCCTACTGCCAAAACCAAAAAAAATATAACTTAACTTTTCTAATTAACAACATCTTACAACAATAATAATCTGCAAAAATCATATTATAATTAACTAATATAGTTGAATAACATTTAAAATTTGTAAAACAAACCGTGTAACGTGTGGTGGTGGTGATGGTGGATGCGGTGGTGGTGATGGTGGATGCGGTCGTGTGATGGTGGATGTGCTCGAATTGCTGCAAAAATCGCCAAGGGAGGATAAGATTTTTTTTTTCGTTTTCTGCAGTGAAGAAGGAATCCAGATCTACTTTATCATAAAGTTTTTCCCCCGGCGACATGTCGCTGGGGAAAGCTATATTTTTTTGTCGTTTAGCGTATTTGGCGCGATAACGAAAATTTTGGTGGGTGGGTATCCCCAGCGACATGTCGCCGGGGAAAATCAATTTAATTTTTTTTTCGTTAAAAATAATTACATATGTTGTTACGTTAAAGTCAACGAAGTCAAATATAATCCCCGGCGACATGTCGCTGGGGAAACCTTGATATATATTTTTTTACTCAACGAAACTAGATGTTTAGAGATAAAAAAAATCAATGCTACAAGCAATATATGTTGCTAAGAAATTGTTTAACGAAACATTTGCTCCTTTATATTAGGGTTGTCACGTTTCACATTACACATTAGCAGCCACACTCCAGATATCCATCCTCTTCGTCTTTGCACATAACAACTTGCACACTACAAAACCAGCCACCTGCTTCTACTGTAAGTTTTAATGATTTCCTTCTTTTTTTCGTACATTTAAACGTTTCAAGGCTACAAGGCTACAAGCAAGTGCAAACTAACCAAATACAGTAATATATAGGCTGGGCCTGTTATGGTTACACATTAGACGTTCAACAGATGAGTCGGTATGTTATGGTTACACATTAGACGTTCAACGGATAAGTCGGTATGTTATGGTTACACATTAGATGTTCAACGGATGAGTCGATATGTTATGGTTACACATTAGACGTTCAACGGATGAGTCGGTATGTTATGGTTACATATTAGATGTTCAACGGATGAGTCGATATGTTATGGTTACACATTAGACGTTCAACGGATGAGTCGGTATGTTATGGTTACACATTAGACGTTCAACGGATGAGTCGGTATGTTATGGTTACACATTAAACGTTCAACGGATGAGTCGGTATGTTATGGTTACACATTATACGTATCATGTTAAATGAGCGAGTATATGTGGTATTGGTATACGTATCATGTTAAACGAGCGAGTATATGTGCTATTGGTATACGTATCATGTTAAACGACCAAGTATAGGTGCATTGGTATACGTATCATGTTAAACGACCAAGTATAGCAACAACAAGAACAACAACAACAACAACAACAACAACAACAACAACAACAACAACAACAACAACAACTACAAGAACAACTACTACTTTGATTAGCAACAACAAGAACAACAACAACAACAACAACAACATCAACAACAACAACTACTACTACTATTACTACATACGAAGATTTTCCATGTCACCTAACAGCTCACGAAGTAATGCATCCGACTGACATGCGTGGTCGTCAGGAATCGTTGCCATTTCAAGTTTGGCCTCAAGCACCCTTATTCTTGTCTCTAGCACATGTTTTTGTGTTTCCAGCAAGCTTATCCTAAGATCTTTTTCATGGTAGCTCGAGCACTCTGTTGGTGCAGAGATTGTTCTTAAGTACTCGTCAAATGCATCCTTGCACATAAAATATCCGCACCCATTATCTTTTCTGGGCTGTTACATAAGAAGAAAATTATAAGAGATTACAACCCAATTATTTGTATATTTACATAAATAGGAAATATATGATTGTTCACCTTTGATAGAGGACATGAATAATATTGTCGTCCAGATGAATAATCTCTATGTGATGTTCTTAATTTTATATTTCCTGCTCCACAAGAACAAATAAAAGGATTAAATTGCTCCATCTCAGGTTTTGAAATTTGTGTGAAGATAAGAGGTTGTGAGGTTGAGTGGTTTTGAGGATAAGATCTATTAGATTTTGGTGGGATAAGATCTGGTAGATTTTTGTGATATATAAAACAGATCTGTTAGCTTTTTGGTGGGAATTTTTGGCGCCATATTTTTTGTGGGAATTCTTGGCGCCATGTTTTTGTTAAAGTCAACGAAGTCAAAGAGAATCCCCGGCGACATGTCGCCGGGGAAACTCTTGTCCACGTCACGTTAAGAGAGATTAACACTAACTACGAATTTTTAAATAAACAAATGAATCCCCGGCGACAAGCAAGCGGGAAAAATTCCCGCCACGTTTTACAAAGAAATATTCAGTCAAAATATAACCGTTGAATCCCCGGCGACATGTCGCCGGGGAAACCTTCTCAATAATTTAGCTGACTTTTCTACGAGAATTCGTGCCACGTAGGATATATTTTTGTCGTTTAGTGCGGATTCCCCCGCGACAATTGTCGCCGGGGAAAACGACGATGGGGAAACTGGTAAATGTGGTAGTGTAAAAATCATTATTATCAGTAATTATTATTAAAAACATATAATCGCATCCAATATATAAATATATACAAATCTTTTCATATCTTTCTCACAAACATCTAAAACATCATCAATTAGACCGAGTGTATCCGCCGCTGTATTGCGCATGTACCCTACTAGTTTAACTAATGGAATGAGTTTAATATATATCTAATATTATTTAATATTTATAAATCGAATAAACCATTCGTATTCATTTAATTTTTATTATATTAATTAAAATAATATTTGTTACTTTAAAAAAAAAATTACAAACGGTAAATTGTTAAGTGATAAAAAATACACTATAGCAATAAGAATTCTTTTATCTTTCAGTAGACAGGTATTTTGAAAAACTTTCGACGAATTTTTCTTTCGAGTTTTGGTTTAGTGTTAAAATTTTGCATCTGAAAAATTATATGTGATTTGGATGTTAGGAATCACGTGTGATTTCACAAACCATATATAAAAGCAGAAGTGATGTGATTTTAAAATAACAAATCACATGCGATTTTTAATAAATTTTATCACTTACCAAAAAAAAAAAAAA
Source organism: Chrysanthemum seticuspe (assembly GCA_019973895.1). Lineage (NCBI taxonomy): Eukaryota > Viridiplantae > Streptophyta > Magnoliopsida > Asterales > Asteraceae > Chrysanthemum > Chrysanthemum seticuspe. The sequence continues at coordinate 198,994,024 of BPTQ01000004.1, read as the reverse complement.
AAAAAAAAAAAATCATCGAAAATATATAAAAGTGCCGCTATATAAATAAATAATTTTATTGTTGTCGTAATAGTATGATTCTTTTCATGCAACGATTAATGTTTTGTAAGATATTTAATATTTTTAAAATGGTGAAAGTGCATTTTTGTTTTGATAAAAAAAAATGGATGAAAATAATTGATTCATTGGTTTTATAGAGATTTTAAGGTTTAAATTGATCTTTTTTTAATTAGTGTGTTTTTTTAAAAGAAAATTATACAAACATGTAGCTAGTTTTCACTTAACTATTACCATGATTAAAACTATTTAGAAGCGTGCAATAAGAATTATAAAAATCTTCTAATATATACTACTTATAATAGAGGAATGCACTTCTCTCATATTCATTATTTTAAGATTTCTATATATAGAATTTTATGCGAATACAATATTGAAAACATTATTTACAGGTATCTAAATCACATATAAAACTAAAAACACACTACTCATATATTACAATTAATACACTATTAAAAATACCTTTTCATTCAAAAATACATGTGAAAAAACATAATTTACAAGTAGTTGAAGCACAAATAAAACAAAAAAAACACTATTCAACACATACAATTAATACACAATTTAATTCACTCATTCACCAAAATATATACAACTATTTAACCACAATGTACAATCTAATTAAACTCCAAAACATAAATCTGAATCCAGCAGCCCAAAAAAAAAATAATATTTATTCGTCGAAAAATTTAATCACAGAGTATCCGCCGTCGCATCGCGCGAGTATCCTGCTAGTATTATTACAATTACCAACTAAAAAAGCAGACTTTTGGGCTATAAATATTGCAAGCTATCTAGTACCGGACTACCGGTAGCATAGTCTACTTTAATAGTGATGCAACTTGGGATAACGATTAATTACACTCAGCACGGAAAGACATAACATACCAACATATGCTACCCATGCATCCATCCACTGCACATGGGTTTCACTTTCTACATTCCACGTGTCCGTACCTTACACGGCAAGGCGTCACTCACCAAACCGTTTACTACGAGCATCTTTTTGTAGAAATCAACCTTTTTTACTTCACAAAAATTACACTATGATGTGGTGAAACAGAGTGGTTATATCGCGCAAATTTGTGTCAAATACTCGTTATTTTCGAATAATTTGTACATGCTAGACATGGAATAGTTATTGGTAAAGCTTGTTTGTTAAAGCATTAGAAAAAAAGAAGTAAGCTGCATCTGAAAAATATTTATTTGAAAAAGCAGGATAGGGCCTTTTAAGAACGCTTTTTCTATTAACAAATAATCTGTATCTTGATTTACGTCAACTTTTCTAAATTATGAGAGCTTCATAGTTTGTGTGACAGTTTGTGGCAGAAACCTCGTAAATTCTTACAATAACAAAAACACGAACAAATATATGGAAATTATTACAATAACCATGCACGAATTGATAAACAATATATTATTAATCACAAAAAGAATGTGTTGTAATTCAGTTGAGGAACAAAAAAAGTAAGAATAATTACGTAGTTGTGGCATCACTATTGACTAGCAGCAGCTAGTAGTCTAGTACGTTTATGACCTGAAAGAATTACAGAGATCACACAGAAACGAAATGGGTTAATAACCTATTAAAGCATCATACTTGTCACAAAAAGCAGTTCGACGTAGCGAACAAAAAAAATAGCTCTTTTGGTCACTTATCTCGTCTATTTTGTCTCTATGATACATTATTACCCACAATAGCAGGTAAAGTCCAAAGTAACCGGTAAAATAGCCAAAAACACACAATACAATAGCATTTATTTTATTTTTTTCTCTTTCATCCCATCATGTTACCACCAAACTCTTGGACATCCATTCTAAAACTATCCACCCATTTATTTAATGATTGGTATCCACCATCTGTTGATGGGACGGTGTTTGTTTCACTTTCCTTACCCAAAGGGCTTCCTGAAGAAGGTGTTGTATCTGAAGGAGAGTTGGTTGGAGAACCAGCTGTCCAGTTTTCCAGGACCGGCCCTTGCAACAATCTGAAGTATTTTTTTAGTGTTTGCTTTATTGGTTCTTCTAGTTGGTGTTGACTTGTCCCTATCCATATACCGATTTGATTATTTTTATTGACATCAATAACGAGGCAATCCATATGAGGAATTTATTATAGCAGCCACATCCATGGCGGCCGATGAAGATGCAAATCCAGATCCAAAAGAAGGGGACACACGGCTAGGGTTTTAACGGAGATTGATCTTCAAACAGTTTAATATATACATCAACAAACAGCAAGGACCAGATGATGATGACACCAACCAGCCAGTGAGGAAAACGAAAATCCGGCCTTACCAAAAGTGATAATCCCAGTGTTAGATGTCTACCTTTTGATATATATGATCTGCTTTATGGATGTTATGAACCGGATACCGGTTGTCTAAGTGGTCAAATGCACATAAAGGACAAAATAGTCGGGTCAAATAGCCAAAAGAGCTATTTTTTTTGTTCGCTACGTCGAACTGCTTTTTGTGACAAGTATGATGCTTTAATAGGTTATTAACCCGAAACGAAATGTATGGGGGTAAAAAACAAGTACACCACACCAACTAATTAAATCACTATTTTTATCTTTTTCCCAACTGTTCATTTTTCCTCAAAAGTGCGCGCAGTGTACTAAATCATCAAGGAGTAAAATTTATTAACCATATGAAATCATAAAATTGCAAGTGGAAATAACACCAATTTTTAAGATCTAGAAGTAACAGGAATCAATGGACTAAATTAAATTAAAATGCACTAACTTAACGTACTACTGTACCTTTAATTTGTTACTAAAAACTAGAAGCAATTTACAAATCATTTAACTTCAATTCTTCATCATCTTCATGGCTTTAGCTCAACCCACTCGTAACGACCTTTCAACGGAACGTCATTTACAATGTCAAAGTTATACCTGCAATTTCATAACGTTACGTTACTAGTTAATTCGTTATTAGAGAATAACGTAGTAAAAATTGTGGGTTCAAATTTTATTAAAGATATTTGTGAGACATATAGTATAAGTGTGTTAAAGAAAAATGAAATGAACCAATAACTTACTTTTCTTTGAAACGTTTATGGAGGTCATTTTCAGCAGCAGCAAAGAATGCTTCAATTTCACCAGCCGGGGGAGTCTTCTCCAGTGGAATTTCGCGGCGAGATTTAATCTTCTCGGCTGATTTCGGTTTCTTTTCTGCAATTTCATCGTCCAATTTGCTTGTTGGTGTACTGAAATTTGAATCCGCCATTAGAATTGTATATAGAGAGTTTTAAAATGAAAATATGTGTGTATTTAATTTGTTCTTTTGAAATTTTATAACGGAAATTAACACCGTTGTAGATCACACACTCAGATATTTCCGTTTTCAAAATTTGAATTACAAAATTTAATACGAACGTTAATTAATTAACAGTAGAAAACATAAATACCTTTCTCTTTCTCGTGCATCCAAATCATCTCTTTCATTTTCACTCACCTGAAAAAACAATATTTAAATTTCAAACCAAATTTTTATTTTAAAAAAAAAAAGTCTATTCATATTACACAACATCAAACACAAAAACATACATACCTCAAGATCTCGACATCTAAAATTCTCATGAACTGACTCATTACTTGAACAACAAGAAACACTGACATCACTATCAAATTGGTATCTTTTCGATAACCTCAATTCTTCATCGTTACTGATCTTTCTTTTTTTACCCACAACCTCCATTTTATCTAGTTCTCCAAAATTTACACACAGCACATCATGTGTACAAACGTGATAGCTGTGCTAGAGAGAATAATATCTTTTTTGTAGTGTGATAATATATATTCTGTTAAGTTTGTTAGTTTTAGAAAGAGAATGAGATCGAGTGGGGGTGATGATGATGACGACGTGGCAGGGATTCCGTTTGAAAGCTTCTTATTATCAACTCCTCCTCTTGTGGTCCTCAAGTTTTTACGCACTCACATGAAATTCTTCTCTCTCTTTTGATATAACGGAGCCGTTATAACGGATCTGTTTATTTTTAGTAGTGAGTATGTATGGGTTTAATTTGTGTTGTACGCCGGCTTTTATATTTTTAGATTCGTGTTTTTACCGGTTATAGCCGGTGACATGTGAGGTTAGCGTGCACGTTTATTTTTGTTTGGTGTGGATTTGGTCTAGGGCAAATTTCGCGTGTAGATGATTTTGCTAGGAGATTACTATGCTGGCCCAAAAAATGTGGTGGAATAAGAATTGGTGTGTTAGACTTGACGAAGCAAGAGCTGGTTTTCACGCGTGATCATCATTAGACATAGTTATAAGTCACGCGTGAAGCTCTGACAAAATTGTTAAACACAATCTTTAATAGACACACTTATGAGTTACGCGTGAAGCTCAAACAAAATTGATAAGACAATCCTTAATTGGAATAAAAACTATGTGTGTGATTGTGATGTGAAGTATTTAGGGTGCGTTTGGTAGAGGTTAATCGGGATGTATGTGATGCAAGTGTTTGATTAAGATATATATCTTTCAAATATTAGATTGAAATATATATATCTTTCATATTCCATAGGAGTCCAAGAGTCAAGGTATCAAACTAACATAGGTGGGAGACCCATTTTATACCTAAACCAATGTCGATTGTGATTCATGATAGAATACCAAATGCACCCTTATATGTTTAACTCGGGTATGTCAAAGTAATAAGTAATTGGTGACTGTATAGTGTCAGAGACAAATTTGGTGATAAGCGAAATGACGTGACGCTATGAAGAGATGAACCATTATACTCAATCTTATGTCAAGTATAACATAAAAATGATTTGTCCATTGCAAAATACAAATTTGGTTTTTATAGTAGTTCTTGTAGTCGTGTACTGATAGCTCATAAATTATACATGTTTTAGCTGTCAAATTCCTACGATAATTACTCTTTTTTTACTTGTTTATGTTGAATATCGTACTTAATTACTCTAAATTAATGTTTAAGTGATTATTTGGAGCAAAAGGAGAATTCTCGCAGAAAACAAAGGAAGTCGAGCTAAAATTCCAATGTTTGATGAAGAGCACCTTTCAGCAATCTTGTACGGCGTATGACATCCTATACCAGACGTCGTGTTAACTCTTGTTAATATTTATCCAAGGAAGCAGATGAATACGTCGTATGACATCCCAAGTCATACGGCGTGTGAGCTCTTGTAAAACATTTATTTGCCAAGTCTGAAGACCTTTACGTCGTACCAAAATCTAAGAACACGTCGTACTGTATGGATTCTAGAAGATTCGCTTGAGAGGATTAATAAAGATACGACGTATCACCCTACAAGGGCATACGTCGTATCCTTTTGACGGCTCAAACCCTAATTGAGACATATAAATATAACCCTATTTTACACATTTGAAGAGTTCGGGATTTTGGAAGAGTTGCAAGGTTTTGAAGTTTCAAAAGGTGTAGGAGACTCTAGAAGACACCAAGAATGACGTTTTAACACATCATAAACCTTAGATTATCTAGTTTTTCATTATGATTTCTATTATTATGTCTACTATGAATAATTTTTGTTTATCTTTTGTCATGGAAAGCTAAAGCTTTTTTTTTTTTTTTTTTTTTTTTTTTGGTAAAAGGTTTTACACCGGTAAATATATCCACACCAAAAAAACCGTTATGTACAAAGGAATATGGCTGAGTACCATATTAACCTAAATGCACTACAAATGCATAACCAAAATTACATGGCTTGACAAGTAGACATTTTAATCGTACATACTAATAAGAAAAGAACAAACACACCAAAAACTATACCCCAACTGCATGCATCCCCAAGCATGCATTCCTACAAGCGACCCTACTAAAAACAAACGAATACCCCAACTGCATGCATCCCCTAGCATGCATTCCTACAGCCACATTAGGAATCTTCCGAATCTCTATAAGCCTTGCAACTTTAGGAGACTTCTTGAAACGAATAGGTATAAGCTTCAACCGGACATTTGTAATGATGATATCCCAAACTTGTTCAGTTGTACGAGACTTCTTCTTGAAGATACGGTTGTTACGTTCTTTCCATATATAGTAGCTAGAAGGCTAAAGCTTTAATGCTTGTCTTGTTATGAACCTTATTTATTTAATGATTGAAGTTCTTTAGTTTATTCAGTGTGTGTTTTGGATGGTTTGTGTACTCTTATAGACTTACATCTCTGTTTTCTGCCATGGTAACTTACGTTCTCACGTTGGCCGGTGTACAAACCAGGTGGTCGGCATATGATGGTCATTATTAAACTACTTTGATGAATGAAATATGCATTATTCAGTTTCTTATATTTGTGTTATTATCTTGCAATTTTATACAGATTTGCAGTCCCATGTGTGTGTGCAGTAAGCTATGTAAGGGACAAACTATAGGTGAGAATCTTAGCAAATGAAATTACTACACTCTGACACAAACTACAGATGAGAATCTTAGCCAAACACTGTATGTGTAACTAGTGAACAACTAAACAACCCTTCACATTCCACACCATTATATAAAGGCATATGAACCATGCAAAAAATTCATACATCTTTGAAAAAAAACATACAATTGTAACATGAGTTTCAGCAAGAAACCAGGTATCCAACAAGAATGATAAGGCATATTTTTTATCTCATTTTTTCATATATGTTGCACAGCGAGAAACCAGGTTTGTTTGTTTGTTTTTGTTTTTGTTTTTTTGTTTTTTTTAAATAATTTCTATTTCCAGCACCGAAACAGTTGACACCACAAGTTCAGGAGCATCATATCCAACGCCATGGTCTAAGTATTTTCCAAGGGTTAAATATTCAAGCTCTGATTCAGGCTATGATGAGCATGAGTTTTATCAACCAAAAGTGGGTTCAAGCTCAAAGCATGTTGAAGCTAGCAACAGTCCAACAGCTGAGGATGATGAGGAGCCACTAACTTCTAAACAGATTGCCAAGCTTGCTTTTGATGCTAAGGTTAAAGTTCTAGGATTGCCAAATAAGGTAACTTGTGATGAACTTGGTATCAAACTATTTTTTGTCAAAAATATCACATCTGCAGTTGACACTCCAAAAGGGAATGGAAAGAAAAGGATGGTTTAGAACCACTTGAAGTTACTAATGGTTCTGGTTGCAGTTTAAATATGTATGGCTTAAGTGCCCTAAAATAATCCTATTGTTTCCCCTATTATGAATGCTATGTTACCTGCTTATGGTTTGCAAATCACAATCTCACACACAAACTTATACCAAGGGTCTGCAAATCATGGTCTGATATTCATGGGTCTGCAAATCGTGGGTCTACAAAGTTAATAACATCAAACTTAACAACATAATAACAAACTTAATAGACTTTCATTGACATAGATTACACCATTACATTCATTATATTACTTGCCAATTAACATACCAAATCCAACACAGATTAAAGACAAAGATCCCAACATAATGTAAAATAACTTATCATATAATTGAAACTTTGACTTTGTAGCCTTCAACTCATCTTTCAACCTTGACTTGTCCATAACAAGAGCCTCAACCATGTGTGTAGTATCTACATTGTTACTCATTTGTTTCTGCCTTTCAAAGAATCCAAACACCAAGTCTTTGTAGTATTCAGTAAGAAGATCTTCATCAAGAAACTCATACACTTTACAATCGAAACATTTTACAAATCTCTTACCTGGATTCCTCCTTGTGGTTGAAGTTTGAACTCTTAATTGGCGATTACACTTACAAAAGTGTTCAATCTTACCACCAACTAATCTTGATTGAGTTGAAGAAGATGAACTCATGTTTAGGGTTTCTTGCAATTTTACAGATAGGGAAATTGTGGAAAAAGGGGAGGGGTGTAAATGTATAAAATGAGAGGAAAAAACGTTTTTTTAATTAATTGTTTTAATGAAAATTACACGTGGATATAATATTAGAACGACATGGGTGATTAATGTATGCCATCTCAAATTCCCTCCGTTAGTGTGCTATAATAGAATGATTAAGAGAGTTAAATGTTATAATAGGAAAATTAATAGTTTGTTACATACAATAAGAAAAATGTGACAAGTTTATAGCCCTTTTAGACCATTTTCCCTTTATGAATTCACATTCACAAATTAATTGAATTTGTCAAGTTCATTTTTTATAAATACATAAAAAGTTAGTTTCATTGGGGACAAGTTCTAATTACGTATGACCTTAATTAAATTAATTGAATTTTTACAAGTTTCAATTACGTATGTCCTTTATGTATATATATGAAAATTTTTAGTAATTATTAATTTATAGTTTTGTTAGGACCAATATATATATATATATATATATATATATATATATATATATATATATATATATATATATATATATATATATATATATATATATATATACTGAGGTTTAAAAAAATTATTATCTTATTATTTTATCGATTAGTGTTCAAATTTGTACTAATCTCTATTAGAACATTAAAACCCAGTTGGTAATACTTTTTATTGATACGATATATATAGAGGCAATAAATAATGAAACTCTAATGGACCCAACCCCACATACCGGGCTTGGGCTTTATTTGTCATCTAATACTCCCCCGCAGTTCGAGCGGCGAAATCGCGAAAGCTCGAACTGGAGTAGTAAACTAAGAATGCAAAATAAAATAATAACCAAAATAAAATGGGATAACCCAAAGTATCCCCTATTCTAAATTTTTGTTTACGGATAACCAAAGTATCCGAAGGATAAACCAAAGTATCCCAAACAGCCGTCTCGGGAATAAGAACCCTAGATTCGACACCAACAAAAGTTGTCTCGAGAATAAGAACCCTGGATTCGACACCAACAAAAATCGTCTCGGGAATAAGAACCCTGGATTCGACACTAACAAAAGTCGTCTCGGGAATAAGAACCCTAGATTAAACATAAACAAAAACAAACAATTAAATAATATATATATATATACATATATATATATATATATATATATATATATATATATATATATATATATATATATATATATATATATATATATATTAAGAAAGAAACTAAAAGAAAATAATAATACTCTAAAGAAAAGAAGATTGTTGCCATATTTGATGGTCAGCGATGATGGCTAAGCAAAAGTAACACAAACCATAAAAGAAAGATTGTAACAGTTGACAGCAATACAATAAAGATGCGTTGACGGCTGAGAGATTTTTTTTTTCTTTTCTTTTTTAGAACATTAAAACCCCGTGGGTAATACTTTTTATTGATACGATATATATAGATGCAATACATAATGAAACCCTAATGGACTCAACCCCACATAGTGGGTTGGGACGGACAAATTATTAATTTTATCGAAGTTATTAATTTATCGAGTATTAATTTATAGCAGTTTTCCGTATTTATATGTATATATAGCATATGTACATGTAACTGTATATAGCATTAAACGAGTGTGGAAACCCGCGCGATGCAGCGGGATTGCTTTTGTAGACGTGAATTTGGAACTGATGAATGACCGAAAAATTTGTTTCTCTATTTATTTGGTTAGTCCTTGAAGGACCTACATTGCAAAGACAATTCAAACCTTAGGGACTATTTTTCGTGGCTACAAAGGACTTACTTTGCAAGGACACGTAAACCTTAGGGACTATTTTTGCCAAATTGCTATAGATAGCAATTAATGCTACAAACTTTATTTGGTTAGTCCTTGAACGACCTACTTTGCAAAGACAATTCAAACCTTAGGGACTATTTTCGTGGCTACAAAGGACTTACTTTGTAACGACACTTAAACCTTATGGACTATTTTTGCCAAATTGCTATAGATAGCAATTAATGCTACAGGACTTACTTTGCAACGACACTTAAACCTTAGGGACTATTTTTGTCAAATTGCTATAGATAACAATTAATGCTACAAACTTGTGTCTTGCTCTATAGTATATATAGATTCAATTAATGCTACAAACTTGTGTCTTGCTCTATAGTGTATATAGATAATTTAGTGTGCAAATAAAAAAATTGAGGTTTGCAAATTAATTTTTTCATTATAGGTTGATTACTACTTTAGTCTGATTTGTAGCGACCTTAAAATTAGTCATGTCATTTATTTTAAGATTAAAACATAACTTTATGAAAAAGTAAAAACTATGAATGTGACCATTAGAAAGCTATCATTGTAGATGTGGAAAAGATTGGTAGTTACGCTAAAGGCAGACACTATGTCCACGAGCAAAACGATAATTTTTGCTTTGCTTTTTGGCCCTCATTTTACCTAAGATTCATTTCTCTCGGTTTCAACTTTACTTCAAATATGGAAATTTATTCATTTACAATAAAACAACTCATGTACCTTTTAGTTTTATAGTGAATAATTATTCAGAATTAGGTAAAACGCTATAATTGTACTTAAACTTTTATAATTTGATTGTTATCTATACTACTATATAATGCATTTAAAAGCCAAATCTCATTCCAAGCCTAACTCCTAACCAAAAATTAAGATAAGGAGCTCCAATCATGAGATGACATGTGTCAATTCTTAACAAACTACTCCCTCCGTCTCAAATTTATTGTCAGGAGACAAAAAACACAAAGTTTAATAAAAGTGGGGCCACTACAATTTTAAACCACACAAATAAAATATTCCCTCACAAAATTACCTTTTTATTACTAAAAATGGAAGGTGGACAATAATTTTGAGACAACCCAAAAAGGAAATATGGACAATAGATTTGAGACGGAGGGAGTACAAGCCTAACTCCTAACCACTAAAAAGTAAGATAAGGAGCTCCAATTATAAAGTGACATGTGTCACTTCTCAATTAAAAATTCATCTTTATTTTCAAATTGAAATATCTTTTTATCTATTTATTTTTTTTTTATAATCCAATTTCACCATATTTTCTAAAATTTTATGCTCTTTAATTCAACATCCATTTTGATATATTTTTTTATGAGTTTTTAGTTTTTATATTTTCAATGGGTTTATTTTATTTTAATTCAAATTTTTACAATTTTAACCTTTATTTCAATCAATACAATCTTGATTCGTCAAATATATTTTTGGGGGAGTGTTTGACATGTAAAAGATTGCGAGAGTATTTTTATATGCGGAAATAATGATGTAACGGGAAAGCTACGGGTAACCTAAACAAACACATACAAGTAACACATATACATTCGAAGTGTTGTGAAACGAATTCACTAAACGGGTAAGCAAACACATATAACTATACTTATCGCCGCCGCTGTGCGCGGGTATCCGACTAGTAATTATAAATACATAATGGTTGGTTTTCAAAATTATGAGTATGAAGGTTAAAGGTTACTTAAAAGTTTTATAACGTTCCTGTTACATTAAAAAGAAAATAGCACTTCTCATAAGCTACGCTAGATTAATTTAATGTATGGTTTAACAAAAAATTATTCATCATCTCCATTAATTTTTTAAGGGGGAATTACATATATCCCCATTTAAACTTCACTAATTGCATATATCTCCAACCAAAATTTAATATTACAAATATACCCAATCTTATCTATTTAACTCTCATATTTACCCATTGTATTTGTTTTATATTAAGCAAATCCACAAATGACGCATCTGGAAGCAAATTTGGAGCATCAACCTCCCTTATGTTTTTCGTTCTTTTCATTGGGATGAAGCTATGAGATCTAGTGTTGGGATTGTTAGGAGGTTCTTGTTTTCTCTTTGGTATTGATTGCATAGATTGTTTCATTTGTTTCCAGATTGGATTGGTTTTCCATGTAACATGTTATTTCTTATATGAGTTATAGCCACTTTAAATAAAAATAAAAAAAATACATGTGCATATATCTACGTTATAAGATTTAGTTTATACAGGCCAACGATTTAATATTAAATGAAACAAAAGAATAGTTGATTCCCTCTCTGATAACTCAGAATTTGATTATGGGTTGACCAGAAAAAGGTATTGACATTATAATCTCATACTTAACCTCGTCTGTATAAACCACATTATGTGTTAATGAGTTATTAAGGATGCATAAAAAGGGTAGAACTTTCATATTTTAAATTGTTTATTATAAAATAAATACAATGGGTAAATATAAGAGTTAAATAGATAAGATTGGGTATATTTGTAATATTAAATTTTGGTTGGGGATATATGCAATTAGTGAAGTTTAAATGGGGATATATGTAATTCCCCCAATAACGATTTTTTAATAATGGCAGAAGGTTAGCTTATCTTTTTGTTCACTTGAAATGAGATTTCACGTATGGTATTTGCAAATTTATGGTATATAGTATATATATACTAGAGTAGTGACTATTTTATTGAATTGTTAACTCACTATATAACCACTATAAATTGATGAATGAAAATATGATAATCATTTTGTCTATAGAACTTAAACAAAGTAATATTTTCATACAAACAAACAAAAATCTTTTAAAAAGAACACTTTTAGTGATTGCCTAGTTATAATTGTAATTGAAATATATGCTTGTGGCTAGTTTGCATGGGAAAAGATTTGAAATCATGGGAGAAAAAGTATATTCCTTTTGGGAAAGAAGAGTGTAGGGTCTCAAATGTCTTATTGTGTTTCAACCGATGACTTTTACTTTGGAAAGGAGAGTTAGGGGTTTGCTTTTGTTTTAAGGGTACAAGTTCATCAATTTGATTTGAATATTATGTAGTTACATAATTACTATATATAGTAAAAGCCGTTTAAAACGGCGTCGTACGATGAACAGTACCCCAGGCCCATTTCAGATAGCCCATTACGTCCATAAATTACTTTAAGGTAGCCCAAAGGAACTATTACCAACCCAATGTGTAGCCCAAAGAAATTCTAAACAACCCAATGTGCTATCTAGAATTCACTACAGAAGTATAGATACTACCTCACCGCCTCTCGCTCTCATTCTTATCAAAAAACAAATTCATGTCAAACATTCGATTTATTGATGCGGCGTCGTAGGAGCTACCGGGGAAGAAAGGGTAATAGTAAAGCCTATTGATCTTGGTAGCGAAGTCGTGTTGTACCGAAGTTGTAAGTGGTCGGAGATCATTTTAAAGTTTCAGTTTTACATTTAATTGGGGGTTTCAATAATTTAGTATCACTTTGTTATGTTCTTTTGTAACAGGAAAGATGATGAATTCCGAGTGCTTTGTTTGTGACTTTCAAACGAAGGTTGAGAAGGAGATGGGCTCGGTTCAAGGTATTTACTATTTGTAAATTCATACTATTATGTGTTTTGTATTATCTGAACTTTTGGAATTAGGCGCCCTTTATTTTTTCATGTTTAGTTGGTTAACAAGGGTGGTTAACTTAAGAAACAAAGTTTACGACTAAAGATTCCTGCTGTATATTGTTTCCAAGTCGATGGGTATGAAAAAAGATTGGAAAGAACTACTGTTTATATGCTTCGTATGTTGTTTTTAGGTTTGTAAATTTAGTTGGCTTTTCTTTTGGTTAATTTTTTTCTTAGGCCAATCATACGGGCATGTCTGGAGGATCGCTATTACAAGTTACTCGCATCAACCTTTTTTTAAGCGTTGTTCCTAGACGTGTCTTGAATATGTAAGTAGCCATAACTTAGTACCAATTTACACATTTAATTTCTGGATTTATTTAGTTTCCTAATCGTGGTATATGACACCATCTGTAGGAAATGCTCCTTTCAAACACGAGTTATTTAAGTGTGGTGTATTTGCGGTTATTGATATATTTAATAATAGAGTAGTGATTTAGATAGTGCCTAACCACCCATAAATTGTTTTTTTGATTGTTAAAGACAAACTTTTGATATCATACATTTGAAATTTATTAAGTTTAAGCTCTTTAATTTGGGTTTTATGTGGTTATCTATCATTGGAATTTTAATTTTTCCCAGGTCTATTTTTATCTAAAGTGTTGTGTGCCTGACATGTAAGTTGAAGTTTACATACTTTTAACGTTTTTTTCATTACATAAATTACCAGATAAAAATGTCAAAAAAAAAAAAGCTCCGCCGCAACGCGGCGGACGGTCGCAATACTCGTGTAGAATAATAATTGAATTGTACCCTTAATAATTGGATCAAAACCCTCTAATTGTAAGCTAGCAAAATGTGTGTACACATGCCAATTAGGTAAGATCTCATTTAATATCAAAGTGTGCAAATTAAGGTTCTTAATGCTAGGATAGTACTAATGGTAAATTGGGATCAGAGTTTGGTCGGAATTGAGTCTCGGCAACGGATGATGGATATGAAGTTGGTAGGTTGTTGATGTCAGAGATTTTGACCCGGTGATTTTCTAGTTAAGACCTTTTGTCTTGGCATACAGATTATCAAGTTTATTCGCTGGGTTTATACATGTTCAAACCAAAATAGGAAGACAAAAAGAAATATATTTCACCTCCACGGATTTGATCCATGAACCATATACAACAAATTTAGATGCTTCTCAATATGACGAACATAAACACAAGTCAAATGCTTGTGATAAAAGAATAGTAGTAACAAAGTATAATGGCAAAGGAGCAAATGAAGCTCGCCATGTTGTAAAGCCAACACAATATTAACTACTATACAGAGTACTATAGTATCAATTGTAGGCATGGTCCAACTCCACCTCAAATATTCAATGTCTGGTTTAACTTAGCTTCGAGTCATCATAAACTACGGGTTTGACAAGTCATTCAACAAGACAGCTTATGAGCTAACTCGTTTTCCTTACGTAATTAGCCACTTTCATTAATACGAGTTTTTTTTTAAGAACGGCAATTCTTTCACTCATATACCACCTATCTCACAAATGTCTCCAGCGAGGCTTGAACCTACAACTTCTAGGTTGGTGGGCAACTCCTGTACCACTAGACCAAAGGCCTTTGGGTATGCTTATCTCTATTCCCTATTATTAGTTTCTTATGACTTTCGTACATGTAATTTACGACCATCTCTTTATCTGCCATTACTTATTAAGTACATATTATATATATATACTAAAATACATTGGCTCATGAACAGTAACGCGGGCATGAACAGTGCCCGCGCATGAACAGTGCGCGAAAAAAAAAAAAAAAACTTTAGCAAATTCATTCCCGTGAATAAAATGATCGAGGGCAACGCACTCCCGTCGCAACGCGCGGGTTAACCCGCTCGTTTGTACTAAGGTACAATATTATCATTTCCAGTGATAAAAGTAGTGTGTTACAAAGTATAAATTTATGGTGCTTCTTTTATCTATCACATTTTTGGGTCTATGGAGCAAGGTACGATTTTATCCGTTTGTATGATAAAAGTGGTGCGCTACAAAGTATAAATCAAATTCCATAACTTTATATGCTCAGT
Source organism: Chrysanthemum seticuspe (assembly GCA_019973895.1). Classification (NCBI taxonomy): domain Eukaryota; kingdom Viridiplantae; phylum Streptophyta; class Magnoliopsida; order Asterales; family Asteraceae; genus Chrysanthemum; species Chrysanthemum seticuspe. Next base: position 198,978,696 of record BPTQ01000004.1, on the reverse strand, counting down.
AAACATGTTATAGAACTTGTATTTATGTCTGCAGCTGATTTCGTTTCAACTAAGTCAATTTAACGTGATGGGCTGATTTTTGTTTGGCTCTTATTCGATATTCATCAAAAGATTGTGCAATCTGTATTCTCATGTTGCATATTACTATTACGAGTTGATCTCATATAAGGAAAAAAAAATTAAAATAAGAATAATAAGAAGAAATTACAACCACTTATTTCAGATGCATCTAAAAAAATAAATGCACAATTTTTTAAAATTTTCCTCCCTATTAGAAATGTGTGGCTAAAAATCTTTTTTATTTTTCTTATTTTAGTTTTTTTTGTTACTGGATTCTTTCCCTTACTATTACTACTAAAGTACATTATTTACCATGAATGCTATGAACACGATTTTTTTTGTTAAAGACACACTCAATCGGGATGAAGTGAAAAATAATAACGGCCGTTAAGTAACGACCGTTATTTTTAATATTAAAAAAAATAATACTCGAACACAGATTTTATGTAATTGGTCTTTCATGGCATAGGTTCGTTGCAAAGTTAGTCCTTCATCACTAACTCCAACATATTTACTTTATTGGTCCTTCATGTTACAGGTCCGTTGCAAATTCAGTCCTTCGTCACTAACTTTGCAATGAAACGCTATCGTAAGGACAATTTATGTGACAAAATTTTAAAAAATAGTCTTTGGGGTTATCGATCCGTTACAGAGTTAGTCCCTCGCGCTCCGCGGCGGAGCACAACGAAAATCTAATAGTTTTGTATTCAAACATCTCGCCGCAAAGCGCGGGGCTAAAAACCTCGTTATATATAAACATTTAACAACTTGTAGTCAACAATAGAAAATAGCAAAACGGAACAAAAAAAACAAAACACCCCCTCAGACTATGTGACACGTCACGAAAGTTATCCGATTCTTTTAGATAATTACGATGTTTTTATATAAAACAAACTTTATTTATCATATATCTAATAGGTATTTCGTAATTGGCCAGCACTCTCACCCTTGCAAAATAATAGCGACGAAAATCACTCGGTACTTTTAGCTATTTATGGTTTTTTTATATATAACAAATTTCATTTATCAAATATCTAATAGATAATTAGTGTTTTTCTTTTAAAAAAAATAAAGATTAAAAGGAATTTAAAGTGCGAATAAGACGAGGCCAATATCACAATACTTTTGAATAATGTACGATTTTAAATAAAATACAGTTTAATATATGTTTTGCTATATGTTTAGATTGTTTGAAGTAAGCGACAAAAACTACCCGGTGCTTTTAGCTATTTAGGGGGGAGGGGGGTTATAACAAACTTCATTTATCATAATATCTAACAGATATTTAGCGTTTCTCTAAAAAAGGAATAAAAAGAAAAAAAAAATTGCGAATAAGATGGGCACCATATCACAATTTTGAACAATGTATGATTAAATATAAAATAAAGTTTAATATGGAGTATATGTTTTTGCTATCTGTTTAGATTGTTTGAAGTAACCTAGCTGTAACGCGCGAGCTAATACCTACTCGTTAGTCACATTGTTAATTGGAGATGTTCTTGACGTGGGTTTTCATGAATAAAAATATTTTTTTTTTAATTTTCCAAAAGTTTCAAAAAAAATTCCACAAGAACGGGTATGTTGGTGCATAAAAATTTTGTGAAAACATTTTTTATAATTTTGAGTTTTGATACGTTTTTTTTAATGCACAAAAAACGAATTTTGATGCGCAAAACATTTTTGATGCACAAATTTTTCAACTTGTTTTAGTTAGATGCGCAATGTTATTTTGATGAAAAAAGTCAAAAAAAGTTGGGTGCAAAAACCAACTTTTGATGCACAAAAAAACGATTTAATGCGCAAACGTATTTTTTCATAATTTGTTTTCGGAAAAAATATCCACTTTTAGAAAAAAAAATTTCACAACTTTTTCATGCACTATCATACCCGATCTTGTGGAATTTTTTTGGAGTTGTTTTGAGAAAATGTTTTGAACAAAAATCATTTTATCTTTTTACAGATATTTGTCTTTTTATTTGAACTTTTTCCTATATATATATATATATATATATATATATAGTGAAGGGTTATTTTCAGAACCAAAAAAAGATCGAGAACTGCGAGAACCATTTTCAACCCTTAGATAAATAATCAATGGTTAAGATCATATGTGGCATAAATGTAATAAAGAGAAAGATTTGGAGTAGTTTATTAAGAGTCTTAGGGGTATTATTGGATTTTCATTTTAATTCTTTTCTATAACCGTCCTATTAATTTGGGATACTAAATATTAATTAGGTCAAAAGCAAGATCGTGCATTCTATGAGTTTTATGCCGCCTCCACTTTTTCAACTGCTTCAATTTACATTTTCATTCATCATCATGCTAAAGATAAGTATATGATATGTAGGTAAGTTCTTGTATATAATAAAAAAATGGATGATTTTATGGTATATGTTTGACGTAGCTTTATTTTTTATTCAATATGTGATCAATTTGTTGACTACAATCTTTGTTTACGTGATTACACACTTATTGTTTGTAAAAAAAAAATTTACATCAAATATATGGTTTTATAATATCAAGTCATGCTCATATTTTTGTTTTCATTTTCACGTCCACTATTTGATGAAGAAAAAGGATCCGATTTGAGATCTGTATTCATATAAATGAATTGTGATGGTTGATGTTGTATCATTTTGTTATTATTTTTCTATTGCAATAGTAGCAGCCACGCCGATCATTCGTGTATGTTTTCAATTTAAGATCTGTAACATGCCTTGTAATCATGTATTATAGTGTGTATGTTTGTGGCTTGAATTAATACTTATTGTTATAGACTTATAGTGATAAGATGATAGGAGAATTTTTTGGCGACACTAGTACATTAAAATGTTTTATAATGTATCAAGGGAGTATACATTAAAGAGAAGAGAACTGTTATTATTTTTTAGGGGGAATTGCATATATATCACTGCAAAGCCTTATAATTGCATATATATCCAACCAAAACTCATAATTGCATATATATCCTTCCAAAGTCTTAAAATTGTCATATATATCCAACCAAAACTCATAATTGCATATATATCCTTCCAAAGACTTAAAATTGTCATATATATCCATATGATTATTTTAAATATATAACTAATAGAAAAAATGTCTAATAATTATAATTGATATATAAAATGACGATTATAACCTTTTTTATTTTTTATTTTTACAATTACAATTTTTTTTTTATTGGTTTGAATTTTATTATGTCATTTGATCTATATATATAAGAGTTTACGTTTAGATGGAACGATTAATGGTGCAGTTGAAATTCTTATTCAAGATTCGTTGATAACGAACACAGTTGTTATTTTTTTAACAATTACAAAATATCCTTAAACAATTTTTAAAGAAAAGAAAGAGCAACCATGTTCGGCGACTCAACCATGTTTGTTATCGACGAATCTTGAATAAACATATCAACTGCACCATCCATTGTTCCATCTAAACGCAAACTCCTATATATATAGATCAAATGACATAATAAAATTCAAACCAATAAAAAAATATTTTGCAATTGTAAAAAAAAAAAAAAAAAAAAAAAAAAGTATAATGTTATAATCGTTATTTTATATATGAATTATAATTATTAGACATTTTTTCCTTATAAATATATTTAAAATTATCATTTGGATATATATATGACAATTTTAATGCTTTGGAAGGATATATATGCAATATGAGTTTTGGTTGGATATATATGACAATTTTAAGGTTTTGAAAGGATATATATGCAATTATGAGTTTTGGTTGGATATATATGCAATTATAAGGCTTTGCAAGGATATATATGCAATTTCCCCTATTTTTTACACATGTATCAACACGGAAACCATTTTTTAAGTTTTGATTATTAAAAATCATATTTGGGACTCGCTCTAAAAATCATATTCTATTATTATAGGAGTTATTGATTGATGTGATTGTGTTATATACTATATGCTATTGTTAAATGTTGTTAGTTAGTTCAAATTTTTGTTTTAAAATAGTCTTTATAGCTATTACTTTTTATTGCTCTTATCGTCTCAGAGTGCATACGTGTTATTGAGAGTGCATATGTGTTTTTACAGTTTTTGGTGAATTTGAAACCTTCTATGCATATATGTTTTTACAGTTTCACGCACTTGTTTTTTTTTGTTTAATTTCAGTTGTTATGAAAGGATTATGCATATGTGTTTTGTTAGTTGTTATGGTTAAATAATTCGTCTATTATTTATTTAAGGTTATAGGTACGAGTATGATGAGCAATATGAAGAGTGCACATACGTATATAAAAGGGCATATGGAAGAACTTAAATGCACATATGCATACAAAGAGATTAAGAGGAACCAATGAGGAAAAATACATGTGCATAAGGATTAAAAACACATGTGCACAAGGATTAACAACACATGCGTAGATTTCATGGGTTCTTGAACCAGGCGAGAAATACATGTGCACACTTAAAAGATGAACCAACTGTTAAAGACATTGTATTATGCACATGTGCATGCTTCATATATTTGTAATAAAATATATTTATGTAATATTTTTTATAAAGTTTTGTTGTTTGTATAAAATTGCATAAATTTATTAATAAAGTTTTGTTGTTTGTATACATATTTATGTAATATTTTTTAAAAATACATGTGGAAATACAAAATATCTATGCATAAGCGAAAAATACAATTGTCACATAATGTAAAACACATGTGCACACAATGTTCTTTTAAACAGGTAAAAAAAATCTCCTAGAATTTAGAGAACTAAGAAAACGTTTTTTGTGAAAAAAAATCAAAAAATAAAATAAAATAGTATTTTTACCATTATACCCTTTTGAATTATATAATAAATTTTAATATTTAAAAAAATTTGATTGGTTGATGGCGGTTCTCGCAGTTCTCGCAATTTATTAGGTTCTGAAAATAACCTATATATATATATATATATATATATATATATATATATATATATATATATATATATATATATATATATATATATATATATATATATATATATATATATATGTATATATATAGTTGTAAATACGTGAACGGTAATGGTCCCAATACCTTGTTAAAACCATGGCGGTTTCCAATCTAAACTTTCCGCTTTTAGCCTTCGAAGCTTTGACCTCAGGATCCATTAAACTTCGTGATTAAACAAATTAAAACAAAATAAGCAAAACCCAAACCTAATCCTACATTTAAATTCATATTTTTTTAAACGTCATTCTCTATTTACATTTAAAGTCATATTTTTTTGAATGTCACTTTCTACCTTTCGCCTAACAAATCATCTCAGTCAACATGTCATTCTATAATTATCTTACGCCTAACAAATCATCTCAGTCAACATAACTAACGAATTTGTGAATGTTAATCCATTTAAGATTGACCCATTTGCAAATAAAAAATAAGCGTTAAAACCTCCTAAAGTGTCACCAATTAAATCTTACAGTTTTCTTTAGCAAATAAACTATTTAATAACACAAAGTTTTCATTTTTTTTTTCACGAATCATCAAAAACCCACAAATTATATCAACAATCAAACACAATGAAAGTGTCGAAACTCGAAGATTTAAATGAAAGACAAACCCATAATCACGCACTGAGATTCTTAAAAATCCTTATCAATCTCGTCTTCTTCCTCCTCGTGTTTGCTTTCCACACCCTATTTGTTGGCAGAAAAACCCAAAAATCATGAATCTTTAATAATACTAAACACTAATTGTTATGAACAGATTATACACATACTACAAACAACTAAATTTAGTTATATAAAGATTCAACAAACCCCACGAATATTAAAAAAGACATACAACGTCTCTCTATTATAATAGGTCACTTGATTAACATATGTTTGGATATACGGTTTTTTATGACTATTTTAAAAAAGAGAAGAAGAGATTTAAGGCCGACCTGATTATGACTGCAAGTGTGTGTTTTTTGGGATAGCTTTCTCTGGAAGGTGGAGAGGCGGTGGAAAACCGGCGTGTTATCTATCTGTGTGTTTTTTGCGTTGCTATGTCAAGGAAAAAGAAAATGGGCCAGACCTTAATCAGACTAACGGGCCAAAAATCAGGCTCATAAGGGGAAATATTATTTTATTGGAACACCGACGTTGTGTTTTAGTATATAGATAGAATATTTCACATAATACCCTTTATATTCTTATAGTCCTTAATATTTTGAAAAAAGAAAAAACCAAATCCCAATAGCTATATATGTTTAAACACTCTAATTAATAATATAACCATTGAATTTTCGCTAAATGTTATCTTTTTAATTTTTTCTTACATTATGTTTATCGAATATTCGAAAGTGATTAAAGATTTTTGACTTTGGATTAATAATACTATACGAGTACCCGTGTACAACAACGGAAGTTTATACCGGCATAAGTTTTCAGACTTGTACATTATATGATTAAATACTTTTCGAGATTATAATGATTAAATAGTTTTCGTTATTAGTTAGATAATTAAGTTTTCAGCTGTGTATTAGTTTGTTTCTTTAAAAAGATTCGGTTTTCAATTTCACTTTCAAGAAAAGTTGGTTTTTTCCATTATAGATAATATAGATATGCTTTAAGATCCGCTTTAACATGTGGGTATATCCACTTCTCATAATTACCATTTTATAGAAGATGTATGATGAGTGCTTATTAACTCATCGTTTTTACCCACCTATGACCTCAAAAATGACTAAAACACCCAAATACGATCAAAGTATGTCACAAATATCCTCGGAGTGTGTTTTATGTCTTTCAGGTACAAAATGATTGAAAACAGAGCGAAAACGGACAAAATCGAGCTAAAACTGGAAAAAGTGCAGTCAAGACGTAGCCAGGAAGTGATTTTCTATATTGTTTGAGCCCGGGACACGTTCTGAGAGTGAGCATGGGGAAACAAACTCAAAACCACACCCTATACCCAAAATCACCATTTTTCCCTTCCCCGATACCCAAAATGACCAAATTGCCTTTTAAACACAAAAATCCTATTTCTAGCCTTAAAAACCATTTTGTAAAAATTCAATTTTTCTTAAAACCAATTTTTAAGTTAAAAAAAAAAAAAAAAAAAAAAAAAAAAAAAAAAAAAAAAAAAAACATTTTATCTCAAAATACATAAAAACCTTTTTTAAACAATAAACCCTCGCACCTGTCTCTTTTACCTGTTCTTCCCCAAATCATTAAAAACCCCCGAAAACAAAAAAATGGCGCCATTTTCCCTTTCCCTCTTTTTTGCCCAGCTTTACCCAATTCCCAACCCACTAATCCCTCAAAGTCACATGATACCCATTGCCATCTTGGCAATCCTTGGCTCAACCTCACCCCATGGACGGCTCAGATCACCTCTCACTTGTACCTAATTGTTGGAGGGCTTGGATCAATTGGAGAAAGAACAAAGTTGGTTTGGCTGTTTTTAACTCACACAAGAAACACATCAGAAGAAAAACAGAAGAAAGAGAAGACCCATTCTTATTAGTAGTATAAATAGTTAAATGTATGCCATGATAAGGCAGTTAGTTTTTTGAGAGTCAAGTTTCTTGTCTAGGTTTTAATTTTAAAGTTAGTTTTGTAGTTTTTTTTTTAATTATGCTATTGTACTCCTTTTTATTCAATGAAAGTTCTTTTTTTTTTAGTTTACTAAAATCTGTCATCAGCATACCATTTTACAAATTCTGCCCAAAGTAAGCACTAAAGTGCTTATTGATAATTTGCTTATTCCAGTGTTTAGTTGTGCCCTTTTAGCAAGTCATAGTCCTTATTTAAAAGCTTTTATAAAAATTGTCCAAGTTGGAGTTCTGGAAATCAGTTTAAAAACGAGTTGCCCTGCTAAGGGGGTGTTTGTCTTAAGCTGTTTAGAGGCCAATTAGTGCTTTTTTTTACCCGTTTGACCTTCAAGTTCAAACTTCATTTAAAGTTGTTAGTAAGTTTTACAAGCTTGAAATTACTTTAACAAAGTTTTGCACAAATTTGGTTTGAGAAAAAGCATTATTTTTGTCTTACTAAACTGCACAGAACAGCAGCCTATGATGCTGTTCTTGGCTTCTTCTTATAGCTTATTTGATGTTCATAGTTTGCAAAATTGACTTTTCTTAAGTCTTGGTACTCCAAACTCAGTGTTTGTTCAATTTAGTTGCACTTAGATCTCCCTTAGCTTGGTTTAAATTGGCATAGTAAACTGTCATTTCCCATATTTTTTTTCCTTCCTGTATCAGCATAAAACAGTCAAAAGCACCTTTTGCACAGCTTATTTATAAGTTGTACAGTGTAAATCTTGCCCTCCAATTGGTTTATTTTGCATATCTACTATGCTAACTTTATTTGTGTAGCTTGTTCCTCAATTCGAAGCTCCATTCCAGAGCTTAAATATAGCTTGTTCAGGCCAGTGCTTAGCCACATTGGCTGTTTTCAAGCCTGCAGTCAGCTAGCTCAGGCCAGTGCTTTTTTTTTAGCTTATCAAGTAGATTTTAGCTTATTTAGGTAATATTAAAGTTATCTTTAGATAAAATAGAATTGGTAATTTTAGGATTCAGCTTGTTTAGCTTTCCTTAAAGCTTATTTCCCTTGTGTGCTTATTTTTCCCTTAGTTAGCTTAGGAATTTCCCAAACTGCTTATATGCTTATTTCCCAGTTAGACTGATTAAATTTGTTTAATTTTAGTTAAAGCTAGTTCTAGGACATGCAGGTTAACTTATTCTATGATTAGGTCATTTTGTTTGAGCTTATACTAGCTATTTTAAGCACCTAAAAGCCCCTAGCAGTCCCTATCCAAACACCCCATTTGCTTGTTCTGTTGATAAGTAAGTTGTTTTACAGCTTATTTGTGCCTTTTCTTAGTTTAAGTTTTTGTGAAAAGTCTTATTTTTGTCTACTTTTTAAGTCCCAGAATAAAAAAAAAAATAAAAAAAAATAAAAAATAAATAAAAATAAATAAATAAAGTTGCAAAAAGCCAGAAGGTGGGATTCGAACCCATGACCTTCTGCCCATAAACAACCCAACACAACACAGTCAATCCAACTGCCCTTGGGACTTTTATCAATCATGTTTTGCAAAGTTAATTCCTTAAGGACATTTGGACGGTTTAAGGAATAAGCCTTCCTTAGCTTATTTTCAGCTTAATTTTCAAACCAACCACCACATTTTTAACTTTTCCTAGGATCAGTAAAATTCAAAGTACTTTTTGTGATCAATTCAGTTGCGATTATTGGTTTAAGCTCCTTGTGTTTTACCTCGGTCTTGTTTTAATTGAAAGTGTTGTTTTTGAAAGTGCATGTGCACTCATTTTCATCATGAAAACCCAAAAATACTCGTCTTTATCCTCATAACCATTTGATTCTCTTCTTTACCCTTTATATGTTTAAATCTAATGACGATCATCGTCGGTGTTTCCATTGTAAAAGCCGTATGGAAAAGGATCAACATCATTGTCACAAGTGTGTGTGTGAGCGGTGTGGAAGGCCTAGTTCAAGCGAATTTTGCAATTTGTGCGAATTATCCATCAAAAAATCTTTTCAAAGTTATTTCGACCACCCGCCATAACCCAAAATACGTTCTAATCCGTCAGAGTTATCTTAAGCACCCACCGAGGGTTACGAGGATGATTTCTTTGAACTTAGAGCCCGTAATATAATTGAACAAATTCAAGCCAATGAAAAAAGGTTGAGAATTAGAATTGATTACGATGAACCCGTTCAAACGCCGGAGACCATAACGGAAGTGGTGGAAATTGCTAGGTCTAAGAGCACACCACTTGTCCCACCTCCGGAATCATCAAGACGTTTTCACAACGATTTCTTTAGGGCAAGAAATGACATGATTCAAAACTTCTTGAATGAACTTCGTCAAGATTCAACTTCGGGAAATACCACTTTACCTACCCTATGTGATGTTGTTGAACCCTCGATTCCTATTCCCGAACCCGAGATATCTTCGTTTGATCATGATTATTGCTACGGTTGTGGAGACTTGTTACCAAAAGGTTTTCGTTGTTACAAATGTATGTGCGAGTGGTGTGGAAACTATCTTGTCAATGGATGTTGTTCGATTTGCGCCGATAATTCATTCTCTTATGATTCTAACCCGAACTCTTTCAATTATCCTCAAAGCAATTTCAACTACCCTCCACAAAATTCATACGAACCAGAACCGTATTTTCATCATTTTAATGATCAAACATCGTTTCAAAATTTCTCTCCCCAATACCCTCATTATGCTAAGTGTGGGGGTCCGCATGATGATTATCAATGTCAACCGTGGAATCAAAATTACTATGAACCTAATCCTTGTTATAGTACTTCCAGTTTTGACAATTCCCAACCTCCACAGTACCATGCGGTTCAAACTCCACCTCAGCCATTTCCTCAAGAATTTGTCCAGGATTTGCAAGCTTTAGTGATTTATCTTAAGAATTTTGCCCTTAAACATAACCATCAAAATCAAGATCTTCATGAGAAAACCATGGGAGAATTACTTGCCGAAGAACAAATAGCTCGCAACGAAAGATTACTAGCCGAAGAACAAGCAACTATAAGGCGTTCCAAATTTAACGAGGCTTGCATGCTCGATGATGAGGATGAGTAAGATTGGGAGACGATAAAGGACGAGGTGCATATTTCTAGCCACAAAGTACCGCACATGTCCACTCTCCGCCCTTATCTTACTTATCTACCATAGAACCTTCGGATAACCTTTTAATGGGGGACGAACATCTTAGCACTATTCCATAAACGAAATCGTCTTGTGCTGAGAACCTCATCCCAACCCCAAGTGATTCCGAGGATATCTCCGGTAATATGTTTGATGAGCCTCTTGATGATGATTCTTCTCCTCCTCTTGACATTTCAAACGATCATGTCGAGATTTTCTCCGATTCTGAAAACGATTGTACTTCGTTTGACGATTCTTTATCTTATGGAGACATCGATTATGTCGAGGAGTTACCTTCTGAGCTAGTTAGCTTAGAGGAGGTGAGAGATTATGATAATCTGGAAATTGAGGATGAGATACTTCGTGAAAAATTGTTCAATGTAAATCTCCTTGTTTCTAAGATCGAATCATTTTGTGCTAAACCAGCTTCAGCTCCTATCCCCACTGAGGATAGTGACTCTATCTTGGAAAAGCCTAAAACATGTCCTGAACTTGAGGCTTTTTCCAATGATTCTCTTCCGGAATATGAAGTATTCCGCTTTGACGACGATCATACTAAAAAGGAGAGTAGTGGCATTCCCACTTTTCATCTTTCTCTTCCTGAGTATGAGTCGTCCACATTTGAATTGCTTCCTCCTTCCGAAAGGAGTAGGTTTTTCCATGAGGAGTTCACCGGTGAACTCGCTCACATCGATCCTCTTCCTCCAGGAATTGAGGATGAGCTTTTTGAGCAAAATGCTCTACATCCCCTTTCATCCATGAGTAACTCATCCACCCTTGAGGATTTTACCGTGGTTGATACTTGCGTGTCATTCCTCTCCGAGGACAAAGTTTTCAAACCCGGTATCTTACCTTTCAAGGGAGTTCACTCTCAGGAATTTTGAAAGTCCAATACTGATGTTGTGACTTCTAAAGTGGTGGATAAGATTTCTGAACATTCCATTAATGTTCCTCAATATAATCTTTTGCCCACCCATCCCACCCATTGTCACGAAATTAACACTTTGCTTTCTCATCCCGTGACTTCTCCATGTCTTAACTCCTACGGGAGTGAAGATACCATCTTTGACCCCGGCATTTCTTATTCTTTCGAGCCGGTTGCATCTCATCGGAGTAGAACTTTCAACACATTAAATGTTTATCCACACCATTTGTATGAAAGTCCGATGGAGATTTTCTCTTCCACTTGCTTCCACATGGACCAATGAATTCGGGGTCGAGTCAAGCTAGCGACTCAGTTAACAAAAACAATAGCATTTCATGGGTGTCCACCCATGTTTCTGACTTCTTTCTCTTTTCTAACAACTAAGTGTGGGGGGAAACCTCCACGGTGTTTGATTCTTGTGTGTTTGCTCATGTTTTCAGGAATCCCTTTGATCGTGATGATTGATGCGCCTGTTTTCAATCCAACCGCCCAATATCCGATCAATTTTACTAACGTTTATCTGGGGATATGTTTTCAAAAATCCTTTTTGTGTTAAATAACAGATTTCGTCCACACACTTTGTTAGTGGTATTACCTTTTTCCGTTCGATAGTATCGGCTTCGGCCGAGACTTTGAATATTGAGGGCAATATTCAATTCTAAGTGTGTGGGGGGGGGGGAGGGAATTCTGTCGAATTTTGTCACATTTGTACCCTTTAGTCCCTAGTACCCCCGTTTTGACCCAAATTTAAAAAAAAATGCATGAAAAAGAAGTGCTTTGCACAAGAAAACACATTAATGCTTCGGTGTTAATGGTAGTTTAGTCTTGATTAGGTTAGAACAAAAGGAATCCCGACTCTGCTAGAGTGTTGATCTAGCTGCTCTCTTAACATTTAGGCTAAGTTTTTACGAGTTGTGCAAATGAAAATGCTAAGCGTGGAATAGTTGGTTCTCTTTAGAACTTATATAAGTAATCTATGGCTTTTTCTCCCAGAAGATAACTAACTCATCTAAAATACGTGCTCGTTGTCAAACTTTTGAACATTCAAATCGTCTTGTTACAACAAAAAGTCTTTAAGCAAAATTGATATAGAGTCTGAGTTAAACTTTTTATTTAAATTTTTGGAAAAGCATACTTTCTTAAAACCGGAATAATGTTGCAAAATGAAAGTGAGTAATATTGGTTGAATGATGCAAAAATAAATCGCAGGTAAAAGTCAAAAAAAAAAAAGAAAAAAAAAGAAAAAAGAAAGAGAACAAAAAAAGAAAAAAAGTGAAAAAAGTGAGAAAAATGAAAAAAAAAATGAAAAATGAAAAGCGAAAAATGAAAAATATGTGTTCCTTGAATAAAAGTTTTAAGTTGCTTATGAATTAATGTGCGAAACTTGCTTTTTCTTAAATTAAATCGGAAGTTGAACTAGGATTCGTCAAAGTTGTCTAAAAGTTTGACGGTGATTTAGAAATTCTTGAAATCAAAGACCCCGAAAGCTCCGATACTATTCTCGAGGATGAAAACCTAGCCTCCTTAAAAGGACAAGCTGAGAAAAAAGTCGCTACATGGAGTGATCTCACCTTTGAATCTCGAACTTCTATATTATCGTCAGTTGATATCCATTTAGTTTTAGTCTTAACTTAACCGTAGCCTCGTAAATCTTTGGAATCGAATTCTCGCTAATTCCGGTACTATTCTCCGTGAGGTGTTAAAAGCCCGGTCACCTAAAGCCAACTGGTTTGGGATGTGCCGAGAAGAAAGCCGCTACATGGAAAAGGCCCTTTCGATCCTTAGACTTTCGTAGTTTCCGGTGAGTTAATATTTTGGTTAAGTGGATAACAACCATAACAAGGTCGATTTCAATGGTCAAACTTTTGAAAATGAGCACACGAACTTAAATTGTATAAACTGTGGGAGTAAAAAGTTAAGTCTCGACTTACATAGATTATTGGTATAAGTAGTGTTAGCATTTTGCAAAAACGTTTGCACAATAAGTTTAGACTTAGTTGGGAGTATAAAAAAGAGGATGACGATTCAATTCCCTGGAGACACCCATTATGTGTGAATCCCGTTCCATGATACCACTTATTTTTTGTTAATCAAGCATGTTGTTTACCTTTCAGTCTAGTTTAAATTTCTCGCATCAAATAAAAAGTCGAAATGGGGTATTCTTGGTATTCTTGATTCTTTCATTACTTCATATGATTGATTGCTAGGGACTAGCAATTGCCTAGTGTGGGGGGATTTGATGAGTGCTTATTAACTCATCGTTGTTACCCACCTAAGACCTCAAAAATGACTAAAACACCCAAATACGATCAAAATATGTCACAAATATCCTCGGAGTCTGTTTTATGTCTTTCAGGTACAAAATGATTGAAAACAGAGCAAAAACGGGCAAAATCGAGCTGAAACTGGAAAAAGTGCAGTCAAGACGTAGCCGGGAAGTGATTTTCTACATTTTTTGAGCTCGGGACACGTTCTGAGAGTGAGCAGGGGGAAACAAACTCAAAACCACACCCTATACCCAAAATCACCATTTTTCCCTTCCCCGATACCCAAAATGACCAAATTGCCTTTTAAACACAAAAATCCAAAAATCCAATTTTTAGCCTTAAAAACCATTTTGTAAAAATTCAATTTTTCTTAAAACCAATTTTTAAGTTTAAAAAAAAAACAACCTTAAAAAATTAAAAATACATTTTATCTCAAAATACTTAAAAACCTTTTTTTAACAATAAACCCTCACACCTCTCTCTTTTACCTATTCTTTCCCAAATCATTAAAAAACCCAGAAAATAAAAAAATGGCGCCATTTTCCCTTTCCATCTCTTTTGCCCAGCTTTACCTAATTCCCAACCCACTAATCCCTCAAAGTCACATGATACCCATTGCCATCTTGGCAATCCTTGGCTCAACCTCACCCCATGGACGACTCAGATCACCTCTCACTTGTACCTAATTGTTGGAGGGCTTGGATCAATTGGAGAAAGCACAAAGTTGGTTTGGCTGTTTTTAACTCACACAAGAAACACATCAGAAGAAAAACAGAAGAAAGAGAAGACCCATTCTTATTAGTAGTATAAATAGTTAAATGTATGCCATGATAAGGCAGTTAGTTTTTTTAGAGTCAAGTTTTTTGTCAAGGTTTTAATTTTAAAGTTAGTTTTGTAGTTTTTTTTTTAATTATGCTATTGTACTCCTTTTTATTCAATGAAAGTTCTTTTTTTTTAGTTTACTAAAATCTGTCATCAGCATACCATTTTACAAATTCTGCCCAAAATAAGCACTAAAGTGCTTATTGATAATTTGCTTATTCCAGTGTTTAGTTGTGCCCTTTTAGCAAGTCATAGTCCTTATTTAAAAGCTTTTATAAAAATTGTCCAAGTTGGAGTTCTGGAAATCAGTTTAAAAACCAGTTGCTCTGCTAAGGGGGTGTTTGTCTTAAGCTGTCTAGAGGACAATTAGTGCTTTTTTTTACCCGTTTGACCTTCAAGGTCAAACTTCATTTAAAGTTGTTAGTAAGTTTTACAAGCTTGAAATTACTTTAACAAAGCTTTGCACAAATTTGATTTGAGAAAAAGCATTATTTTTGTCTTGCTAAACTGCACAGAACAGCAGCCTATGCTGCTGTTCTTGGCTTCTTCTTATAGCTTATTTGATGTTCATAGTTTGTAAAATTGACTTTTCTTAAGTCTTGGTACTCCAAACTCAGTGTTTGTTCAATTTAGTTGCACTTAGATCTCCCTTAGCTTGGTTTAAATTGGTATAGTAAACTGTCATTTCCCATTTTTTTTTCTTCCTGTATCAGCATAAAACAGTCAAAAGCACCTTTTGCACAACTTATTTATAAGTTGTACAGTGTAAATCTTGCCCTCCAATTGGTTTATTTTGAATCTCTACTATGCTAACTTTATTTGTGTAGCTTGTTCCTCAATTTGAAGCTCCATTCCAGAGCTTAAATATAAGCTCAAAGTAGCCACATTGGCTATTTTCAAGCTTGCAGTCAGCTAGCTCAGGTAAGTGCTTTTTTTTTTTTAGCTTATCAATTAGATTTTAGCTTATTTAGTTAATATTAAAGTTATCTTTAGATTAAATAGAATTAGTAATTTTAGGATTCAGCTTGTTTAGCTTCCCTTAAAGCTTATTTCCCTTGTGTGCTTATTTTTCCCTTAGTTAGCTTAGGAATTTCCCCAAACTGCTCATATGCTTATTTCCCAGTTATACTGATTAAATCTGTTTAATTTTAGTTAAAGCTAGTTCTAGGACATGTAGGTTAGCTTATTTTATGATTAGGTCATTTTGTTTGAGCTTATACTAGCTATTTTGAGCACCTAAAAGCCCCTAGCAGTCCCTATCCAAACACCCCATTTGCTTGTTCTGTTGATAAGTAAGTTGTTTTACAGCTTATTTGTGCCTTTTCTTAGTTTAAGTTTTTGTGAAAAGTCTTATTTTTGTCTACTTTTTAAGTCCTAGAATAAAAAAATAAAAAAAAAAAATAAATAAAGTTGCAAAAAGGCAGAAGGTGGGATTCAAACCCATGACCTTCTGACAATAAACAACCCAGCACAACACACTCAATCCAACTGCCCTTGGGACTTTTATCAATCATATTTTGCAAAGTTAATTCCTTAAGGGCATTTGGACAGTTTAAGGAATAAGCTTTCCTTAGCTTATTTTCAGCTTATTTTTTCAAAGCAACCACCACATTTTTAATTTTTTCTAGGATAAGTAAAATTCAAAGTACTTTTTGTGATTTTTCCAGATTTTTCTTAAAGTGTTTAGTATTTTTAATTAATTAATTAGATTAAATTAATTTTTAATTCGTAGTAATTAATTTAAAATTCGAAAAAATTCCCGGATTTTTTTTAAAATTATTTTAAGTCGATTAGAACGTAGGAAAATTGTTTTTACACCCGTAGCCCCTAACTTGCAAAATTTTTACTTGTATGGCTCGGGGTGTTCCTGGTTTTTTGCGTTTTTGTGTTTTAACACCCTAGGACATAATTTAGCATCGTTTTATTGTTTCTTAGACTTAGTAGTTGTTTATTTATTGTTTAAATTGTTTTACTAGCTTTAATTTCAATCCCGTGCTTAAATTTGTAGAATACGTAATCAAAATCCAAAAATCATTAATCCAATTCAAGTTTGAAATCACAAAACTCAACGAAACCTTCCATTCACCCCTCGTTGGGACACGACCCGGGAAATCACTTTCCCGGTATCACTTTTATCACATTCGTGAGATTTGGCACGTTAACCCTTTTCCTAAAAGGTTGATTTGTCGAATTTCACGATTAATTTGATATATTGATATTGTGTTTATTTTCACCACTCACAAACAACGAATCAATGTAAATACTAAATTATGTAATAGTTTTCTTACATAAGATGATTTTATTATAGAAAATTCTATAGGTTATACATGGATATACACACTTCTGAATTAGCATCTTACAAAGGATATTGTTTACCTATGGTATGTAAATCGGTTTAGAGATAGGATGAGAATTGTTTTATTGTTTGGTTTCTCGTGTTGAACGGTAACGACCCGATGAGATTGATATAGATCAAGAATCTCAAGTAACACTTAAACAAGAACTATGTTGCACTACTGTGAGGTAGTATTTGCCCAAGTTTATGAAAACCTATGTGATTCTATGTGTTTCTCTCCTTTTATAGAGACTTGTAGGGCTTAGAGATAAACCCTTTGAGGATGATCAATGGCTGCTAGAGGGCCAGGTGTTGATCATTCGGGAGCTAACAAAGAGGACAAATGTCATGCGTCCTTTAGCTTGTACGTAGTGGTGCTTGTCGTGCGTCGCCACTGTGCGGTGTCAAATGGTACATCTTAACCGCTAGTGACAGTTGGGAAGCAGTAGCATTTGTATTACTCAGTCAGGCCTGAGAGGCCAAGATCTACGTGGTTAGGGACTTAAGTCGGGTTTTATCAAGTATTGATGGGCCTTGGTGATGGGCTTGATTTGAGCGTGTAATTAATGGGCTTGAGCCATTAATATTGATATGCTATCAAGTCCTTCCGATCTAGTATTAGATCATGCACTAATGATGTGATGCTGGACTTTTTGTACCTAAGTTCCGCAGTCCGTGCCTGTGCTACCATGGTTCACTCCCAGGCCTTTTATTGCCAGACTGATGGTCAAATTTGTCTTTTGTGATGATGACTAGATGCAGGCATTTTACCTCGATCAGGGTTGTAAGCTGAGTTGGGAAAGGTGTGTACTCGATGTTTTCATGGGGAAGTGTAGGAATATCCCGCTTCGGGTTTATTCGCTATCTTTGGGATTTGACGCATCTTTATTGCCTTTGATACTTTAGACGACGTCATCCTAACATTTCTTGAGCGATGTGTAAAGCTAATCCCTTCGACTTTACATGACGTGTGTGTTAACGTCAGCTGTACTCGTGCCATGTAGGGTGTTCATCACACGCTTTATTAAATGTACTTTGACCCAGTGGGCCTTTGCCAGGTGTAATTCGCTGATTCGTTTTCTTCCCCTATAAATAGGGTTAGAAAGGTGGGGAGTTTATCACTTGAAACAATAGAACTTCTTTCTCCCATTTTTTCACATCATTCTCAAACCCTAAAAACTTCTTTCAAGAAGGGTTTGTTTTAGGTTTTTCATTGTATTTTTTTTATGAAGGGCATTTTGTCTTCATTCGATTTTTTTGGTGTGAGACGAAGACTAGTCGCTTTGATAGCGAAGACATTTCCAGTCTTGGATCCTTTACCCGTCTATGGGGGTTGGGTATAGGGACAGTTACTCCTCTTCCATCCTTGTCTAATGTTGCTATCCTTTGGGTATATGTTGACCCCGTTAGAATTTTGAAAGTGATTATTAGGATGAAAGGTGCGAAGGGTCTTGCATCAGACTTTGTATCATCTTTCAAGTCCTATCAGGGTGATTTGGTCGTCCTAATAAGAAACTTAAATGTTACACCGTATACTCAAGGTGGGCTCGGCTACCTTGGAGTGAAACTTAGATGTTTCACAGTTTATGAGAGTAGGAGTTGTGCCAATCGTGCCGACTGGTTTATAGTTGTGCTAAGTCATGGCAGGTGTGGATCCTCACACTAGGAGTTCTTGCCAAGTGAAGCCATTTCCAGTGGGATGTGCTATGACCTGCCATGTTATTACAGCGGCGAGAGAAGGGCTATTGGTTACCGGTGGCATAGGCTATGTAGATCTCCGACGGCGAGGTCTTGGTCCCTTCCCGTTTATAAGGGGTCGACCTCACGTCTGGGTCATCCTATCCTCAGAGCGGTATACCACTTGCTCCATGCTTTCTCTTTCCTTGTTGCCCCTGTCGGGTTCCACCTATGTTCTCGATTGATGATAAACATGTTTGCGGTGGGCGACTATTGTGTCTAAAAAGGTCTCGTTATGGGAGGGTCTGGAATTCCTCTAGAGCTCTTAGGTTTGTCCATGGACCAGGTCCCTTCCTTTGAGGCACCCTTTTTAGTAGGTTGTGAATCTAATGTTTTTAAGATCGTATTAGCTGCTGTGGACTTGTAGTCGGTTGTTTGTTATCCGTGATGTATCAGGATTGTTTTGTCGAATGTATAGGCATGTATAGTCCTAAGTTTTGTAATAGGGTGGTTAACCCTGTCTTTATAATGAAATTAATTGTTTGTCAATTTATTATTTTGCTTTTACTAGGTTCGTATAGGCCTGGGTTTTTAGTTAGGAGGTTGTAACCCTGGACTCTTAATGAAATTATCGTTCAAGCCAACTTATTTTATGTATGTTACCAGGCGCATGTAGGCATGCTTTTTTCGTTAGGGTGTTGTAACCCTGAACTCTTAAGGAAATTATCGTTCAAGCCAATTTATTTTATGTGTTGTATTTCTATGTTTAGTGATCAGTTAAACATGAGAAATGTGTAGCCTGGCTATGTGTAGCCTGATCGAGGATCAGTTTGACCCAGATTGTTGTGGTAATAAGTACTTATGTTTTCTCATGCACATTATAACTAGTAACTATCGACTAGCTATTGATAACATCAAATTATCCTGAATATTAAATGTCAATTTCCCCCGATAATGCTTGTAATTTATATCATTTATATGGATTTACGCTTGTTTTCCATTATATTCCACTTTCGGGTCAATTACGAGCATTGGAGCTAAAGAGACGCGGAATTGGAGAGTTATTAAAGATTTATCATAGTATGCTCACTTTGAAGAAGTTACGGCGTAACTCATCTCTCACATTACGTCGTAACTAAAGCGTGGCTCAGAAAACCAACTTATCAGAAGATTACGGCGTAACTCTCCCAAAGATTACGACGTAACCATATTAGGTCAAATGAGGTTCCGCACCGCTGATAATTACGCTGTAACTCATGCATAAACTACGGCGTAACCAAGATTTATTGAAGATACGGCGTAACCCCTTCCTGAGGTTACGCCGTATCCAGCATTTCTAGTGCAATTTACGAATAATTAGATGATTACGACGTAACTCTTTTATTAGTTATGCCGTAACCAAGATCTGGCCTATAAATACCCCACGATTTCCAGCATTTCAGATCATCCCATTTCACACACAACAATCAGAGAACGTGAGAAGAAGCCAAAGGCAGATCTAGAGGAGCATACGGAGCTATCTCTAAGGGCGAAATCACTCCCCTACGGTAAGCATTAGCTTTTTATCTTTTCTTTACTTTCGATTCATGTATTTCGTAACATTAAACAATGAATTGATTTGAATGGTTAATATGAGCGGCTAAGCACCTCTTGGTGCTGGCCTAGTTATGATTCCTTAATTGTTTTGTTTGCGTTTACATTGCTTCCGTATAATTATTTCTAAGTGTATGCATGCATAGTTTTTTAGTAGCTACCCTTGTTTCGGTAGTTTTGAACGGCGGTAGAGGCTAGTTGCTGAGGAGATATGACCAACTGACCCTAAGTGAGTAGACTGAGACGGGAAGGGTAAGATATGACCAACTGACGACCCTTTCTACTTGTGTGATTTGACCAACTGATCACCTACCGTTTGGATGAACTTAAGAATTAGGGGGTGAGTGTCTAAGATGCTAGCGCCGGGCACTCACTATTATAAGTCTAGCATGTAGCGAAACTTAATGATTTGGCTTAGGGGACCAGGAACAACTGGACTTATGAGGGGACACCTGACTTCTCCAGTGGTGGCTCTTTGCTGATAGGTTAGGGTGAACTGACCAAATGCTGTCCTCTCGACTTTGACCCCACCTGAAGTAATTAGAAGTAATTTGACGTAAACATTACTAGTTAAGATGAATAACTAGGTTAGCACCACTCTCCTCTATTAATCACATCCTTTGCCTTTATTTGCTTTAGTAGTTAATTAGTTAATTTCTTATCATAAACATATTAAAATCTGTGACATCTAGACTTAGTATTGATCTACACACATAGCTCTTGGGACGACCTCGGTTTTACCGAATACTACACTACACACGACCGGGTACACTGCCCGTTAGTGTATTAGGGTAGACCATAGGTATAACGAGACATTATAAATATTAAAACCTGGTCAGTAAAACATGCATCAAGTTTTTGGTGCCGCTGCCGGGGAGTTATATTAGGATTGCTATTAAGTCTTTCATTTTTGTTTTATTTTAAAGTTTTCTCAAATTCTCACGATCTCTTTTCAATTTTCAGGTACCATGGAAGTTGTTAACATTGATGACCTCACTCTTGAGGAATATTTGGCGTTGACAAGAGAAGAACAAGGGGGTCGGGGCTCGTAAGACCGGCAATTGGTGCTGATGTCCGTTTAGAAATTAAAGACCAATTTATGAGGGAGCTTCGTGCTAACCCTTTTTCCGAAAACAGGGACGAAGATGCGTATGAGCATGTTGAGAATGTCTTGTACATCGCAAGCCTTTTCAACATTCCAGGTGTGTCTCATGACGCTGTTATGCTAAGAGTATTCCCCATGACTCTTACTGGGGCTGCCAGAAGATGGATCGAAAGATTGCCCACCGGGGCAGTTAATACTTAGGCTCTACTAAAGAAGCACTTCATCCAGAGGTATAGCCCTCCGTCAAAGATTTCTAATCAGCTCTTGGAGATCCATAATTTTAAGCAAGAAGACGACGAAACGTTGTATCAAGCCTGGGATAGATACAACGATCTCCTCTACAAATGTCCTACACATGATTTGAACAACCAGCAAAAAGTCAACATTTTCTACAAAGGAATCAACGTAGCTACAAGACATATGTTGGACTATCAAGGACCGATCCCGAGCATGACTCCTACTCTAGCAATTGAAGCCATTCAAGGAATGGCTGATCATTCCCAAAAATGGCACGATGGAGGAAGCAAAAGAAACAAAGGCGGAAGTTTTGACGGAATTGCAGCTATCGCTAGCAAAATTGAAAATCTAAGTCGAGACATGCTAAAAATCAGAGAAACCGTTCATGCTATCCAAGTGGGTTGTGAAAGCTGTGGGGGAGGACATCTCACCAAGAATTGTCCTCACAGCAACGATGAAAATATAATCGAAGAAGCTAAATATGGAGAAAATCGATCATTTTACGGAGATAATCGTAATAGTAATGGTTTTCGTGGAGGATCTGCTGGAAACTACAATCGTGGGCCTTATGGAGAAAGAAAGCCCAACCTTGAAGAGACAATAAACAAAATCCTGGAAAGTTCAGCCCAAAGACAAAAGGAACAAGATGAATGGCTAAAAGAATTCCAGGAAAACACTGACAGAAGTCTTTCCAATCACGACACAACCCTAAAAAACCTTGAAACCATGGTGGACAATCTTAGTGAGAAGGTAAGGAAGAATAACACTAAACCGGAAGGAACAAAACCCACAATGGAATGTAAGGTCATTTTTGCTGATGATGACTCGAAGATACAAGCTAATTCTCACACCAAAGATTCGGATTCTAGTGAAAATTCCGGCGACAGATTGGAGTTACGCCGTAACATGTCGGAAGAGTTACGGCGTAACTATGTTTTTGACAGCGATTGTGGGATTATGAAAGATGTCGATAAGGATGACTCAAGCAAGTTATGCCGTAACCAAACATCACAGTTACGGCGTAACTGGGATACATGGGCAGACATATTTCTCGAAGTGGATGAATCAGGAACACAGGTAATTAACGGATGGTCCTACGACATTAATTTATGCCCTTTGTCCCCATCTAAAAGGAAATATCACTAGTGCAAGAAGATACCCGTAGCTAAGGGGGACTCGTATGATCTATGGGCTTCGTGCGACCCTAGAAATGAAATTTGCGACGGAGGAACCGATAAGGATAAGGTCAAGAATAACAAATTCATGTAGGCTGCATATACTGATGAAGAAAGATTGGAAAAGCTCTCATTCAAGGAAGAAGAGGAGCCGCCTATCACTCACTGGTGCACTCCGATAATCATAACTGACAATGAATCCACACGAGCATGGCCTACGTGCGACCCTTTCTGCAAGTATTGCAACGGTGGTGGTAGCTTAAAAGAAGAAGAATGGACGTACCCTCACGAGCTTGAAAGACATGATGTCAAGTTCGGAGATTTGACATTTGATGATTTGTACGCGATACAATTCGGGAATGCTAAAATTAACCTGAATCTTCTTAAAAAGCTCAAGATTGACTACGAGGATCATCATCAGAAAAAGGATTTAGTTAATGATGACATCTACTGCGTGGAAGACCCTTTAAGCAGCACTGATGACAAAGAAGCCCGAAGTCATTGGTGTGAAAAGATAAAATCTCCTGGGGAAGTTTTCTAGGCATAATGCAACCCTTATGCCGATAAATGTAATGGGGGAAACATTCTAATGAGAGTTGGGGAGGATGAATTCTTTTGGACCTCAACCAACGATACGGAAAGAACAAAATTTCCGTGGTTAGACAACTTGGGATTTGACAGTTGGGTCAAGATCAAATATGGAAAAGTTGATACGTTGACGAAGGAAAAGATCTGGAAAGAGTATATGAGTAATGAAAATCTGAACAACGAGATTCCTAACAACTTGAGTGACATAACAATCGAAGATACTAATGAGTCGGTAAGAAATGAGAAGGAAGAATGCAAACGTGTGCTGGTGGAAGATTTGCTCGACGAGGAATGGTTTAAAGGCACCGAGTCTGACGACGATGACATAGAAGGGATTTTAGATTACCTTGAGTTGCAAGGAAAAGAGGAATTTACTGACCCCGACGATGAATCATATGAACAAAGGAGGTGCAAACTCCTTGGGATTCCATATAAGAGGCCACACCCAATTATTGCTGAAAAATATGAGTTTACTAGATACCACTTGGGGCCGGAGGAAAGATTTTGCAAAATTCGGAAGATCGAGACTAAAGAATACCTCCGCACTGCCACAAATGTCGCTTGGGTCACACATAACTTAATGAAGGACATGGAGGAAGTTGGCCAAGTCCAAAGGCCACCATAAAGCCCCAAGGCTCTGAGTCTAACTTAAAGACTTGTAAATAAAGAAAAGTGCTCTTTTGGGAGACAACCCGAATTATCCCTTTCATTTGTTTTATTTCCATTTCTGTTAGGTTTTATGTTTTTAACTATTTTTGCAGGAAACGAAGAAAAGTTGCTGCTGCAGCATGCTGATCTGACTAGAGTTACAGCGTAACTCATTCTCATGGTTACGACGTAACAGGCCCCTTGCAGCAGAACTTGTGATGCATTACCAATTACGGCGTAATCCCATCTCGGTGGTTACGCCGTAGCTACACTTTTGCAGCGTATGCCAGGTTTTGCCTAGTTACGGCGTAACTCCTTCTAGAGTTACGACGTAACTATCCTCTGCACTACTTCTTTTGTTTTAAATGCAATAACCTTGTAATAGTATTTTAAATGAACTTTGTGGGTGTGTTCCCTATAAACCCTCACGAGACTTCACTCGTCCACTTGGGATGCCAAGTGGTTTAAAAGGCTTGTTGCATATGTTAAATGCAACCGTGATTCCTACGAAAGTGAGTTAGGTTTATTTTTCATTTTTTCATTTTTCTTTTTGAGAATTATACTTGTCGGTAGTGTGATTTCAGGGATTGAAGTTTGCTCATGGATGCTTATACGAAGGCACAACTCTTTTTCGTGGGCCTTCTTTCTTTTCGGAGCAAATTTCAGGGAAGTTCTCGCTCTAATTCTACTTTTCTCTTCACCTTTATTTAACGCTTAGTACAAAAGGGACTTTGTACAATTCAAGTGGGGGGGGGGGGGGCGGGAGTAGAATTGTCTCTTGAACTTTATTTTGCCCTCGTTTTTCTGGTTTATTTTAAAAATTATGCCATTTTTAAAAATTTTACATGTTTTTCTTAACCTAACTAGATTAGACCTTACCCGAGCACATATAACCCTTGATATTATATGGTGAGATTAGCCTTATCCGTTTCCAAAATTTTACCCCAAATCCACCAAATTATGAGTGTGCCGGTAGCTTGTAAAATTTAGAACTTGGCCTTTGCATCATTTCGAGACCATAGACGAGGTATGTTGAGTTAGCTCGATGTATTTGGAATTTTCAGTTTAAGAAGGCAGTATTATATGATTATCACCCAAATAGCCTACCATTGTGTGTCTATCGATTAGTCACCTCGACTTCTCGACCCCCATGTGAAACCATTTTGTTGCACTCACCTTTAGTGCAAGATACCCCTAGATACACCCATCTAAGCGGTTCCTTTCATTTTGTTAACCCAATATATTTTTTCGTTACACCCATACATCTTAGCCTACCCTGTAGTCTTTATTTGTGATTGGGAAGTCATCGTTTGCCTAAGTTCAAGGTTCAAGTGGAAAGGTTCGGGAATCACGCTTTCGTCGACGACATACTCTTAAAGATCATTGAAGACCCCCCGAATTCCTATTGTTCATCTCAAGTGGGGGGATGTTATGTTTAGTTATTATGTTTATGTTGAAAAAAAAAAGTGATTCGAAAAAGAAAAAAAAAAGTTATGTTATTCAGTTTATTGTAAAGTGCGATGTTATAAGCACTATGTTATGAGCTTTATATAGATTTAGTATCCAGGAGGCCACCTCGGTCACATTTGAAGATTGGAGTTGGTAATTGTGCCAACAGTTGGAGAAAAGGTAGTGTGCCCATTATGACGTCCTCTAATGACACATCTACCTAGTATATCATGATCCGGTTTCTTAACTTCAAAGCTTGAACTTTTGGCGGACGGTAAGTGGTGATGACTTGGTTATAGATTTAGACTATTTGCTTGATTTTTATTTTACACCGTTTATATATCCCATGTCTTATCCTACCCTTTAGTCATGAAGCGTGTCTAGGTGATGCAGCGAGCAATCTTTGGTGTCTTGGCCATGGATTTGGTCATGTATCATTGATTTTGTCCACTTCGCCGTGACATGTTAGTAATGACAAACTCACCCTTAACCCTTATCGTGTCTACCCATATTGCCTTCGAGAATTGTTTTATCCTTAACTCTAGTGGTGGAGATTTGTGTAACCGCCAAGCTTATGATAGATAACATGCTATGACTGTTCGATTGAGTGATCACCCCGAAATTGACACTTAGAATAGTTGAGAGATTTGAGTGTTTCGTTCCCATTTCATGAGGTGTTCGGCTTTATTTTATTCTAGCATAAGGGATTTGTAAACTTATATATTCCAGGTAATGCGAGATATCTTTTTAGGAATCTATCTAATAAGATCTACTTGAGGGCAAGTAGAGTTCAAGTGGGGGGATATTTGATAACATCAAATTATCCTGAATATTAAGTGTCAATTTCCCCCGATAATGCTTGTAATTTATATCATTTATATGGATTAACGCTTGTTTTCCATTATATTCCACTTTCAGGTAAATTACGAGCATTGGAGCTAAAGAGACGCGGAATTGGAGAGTTATTAAAGATTTATCATAGTATGCTCACTTTGAAGAAGTTACGGCGTAACTCATCTCCCACATTACGCCGTAACTAAAGCTTTGCTCAGAAAACCAACTTATCAGAAGATTACGGCGTAACTCTCCCAAAGATTACGACGTAACCATATTAGGTCAAATGAGGTTCCGCGCCGCTGATAATTACGCCGTAACTCATGCATAAACTATGGCGTAACCAAGATTTATTGAAGATACGGCGTAACCCGTTCCTGAGGTTACGCTGTAACCATCATTTCTAGTGCAATTTACGAAGAATTAGATGATTACGGCGTAACTCTTTTGATAGTTACGCCGTAACCAAGATCTGGCCTATAAATACCCCACGGTTTCCAGCATTTTAGATCATCCCATTTCACACACAACAATCAGAGAACGTGAGAAGAAGCCAAAGGCAGATCTAGAGGAGCATACGGAGTTATCTCCAAGGGAGAAATCACTCCCCTGTTGGAATCACTCCTAAACCATTTCTCAAGTGTTAGTAATCAATATGTAATAGCTAGCTTAATTAAGGCTTTTTTGTTAGTAATTAAGGCATGGCTCATGTAGAAAGCCCATGAGCATATGCCAAAGCCCAATAAGGAAAGGAAGGGACTAGATGTGTTGCCCTTGCTCCCTTCCCCTATAAATAGTATTGTAACTCTCATTTGAGAGTTGGTTGTTCACTTCTATACAAAACCTACGCCTAAACCTTTTCTATTCATTCGTGTGTTTGTGTTTAAGTGTTCACCCAATCTTCCTTATCTCATTTCATCATATTGATACTTGTGTTACAAACACGGTGACCTAACAGTGGTATCATTCGCCAAATAGTTGGGTGAAACGATTTTGTTTTTGAAGCTTTAGAAGATACGCGTAAGTTTCGGTTTACAAATCTTCAAACGCTTAAAATCTTTAATCTTTACACTTTAAAACTCAAGATTCTTGTACTTTAAAGATTATTTGGTGATAAAGTTTAAGTTTTTGGCAAAAAGTTTGAAACTTTACGTGTATTTCATTGTTTTTGTGCTTGGTTTTATTCGCATAGTCTTTTCTACGCGTAAGGTGAAATCATATTTTGGATCATCAAGTTTTAAACTTTTGTGTTATTTTGGTGATATTGAAGCTTTTTCATCATAAAAATCTGGTTTACAAACACTTTTGGGCAGAAAAATCAGTTTTGGCACAGTTAGCTTAGTCCTACGCATAGCTAAACCGTAGTTTTACTCGTAAGATTTCAAAGTCTACGCGTAAGCTCCTCAAGGTTTGATCTTCAGTGCTATTGGTTTACTCAGTGTTTTCTTGCTTGGATAAGCCTGAAAACACTTCGACTTTGGATATTTTTACACTGGAATAAGTGTAAAGGATTTTTGGGCAAAACCCTAGTTTTGCGCCTAAGCTAAAACTTACGCTTAGAATCCTTTATGCCTAAGCATTTTCTTACGCCTAAGCTTTGTCTTATGCATAAGCATTCTACTACCAAGCCTTTAGTTTACGCCTAAGCTAAGTGTTTCTCATTTCTACGCGTAAGCTATTCCTACGCGTAAGCTATTCTTACGCGTAAGTTGGTGTTTTTACGCATAAGGAATTCTCTTTGCCTAAGCTAGTTTTCTACGCATAAGGATACTTCATCAACAAAGTTTCATTTGACTACAAAGATCCATCATCAACACAAGTTTCAAGATGTCTCAACCACCATACTCTAGCTACTTTCCTCATATGTATCCTCAACAACAACAACAACAACAACAACTCTACCAACAACAACATCAATTTCAACAACAATTTCCTCAAGGAGCAATTCCACCACAAATGATTCAACCTCCACCTAGTCTACAAGTACAACCTTACACAAACTTTCAAAATCAGCATCCATCCAAGTATGCTATAAAGGAACTATCTTGGTTTGCAAAGATGTGTGAAGCTTTAAGTAGCCAGCAATCCATTCATGAAGTTGGATCACTTGATAGACCTCCAATGCTCACTCCCGGAAACTACGATCAATGGGTGATAAGGTTCTTTAGGTTTTGTGATCTAAAGAAGCCACATTGAAAGTTCTTGAAGAAGGTCATCCTTGAAGGTCCATTTCAGATGCCTACTATCACTGTACCCGGAGATCCAACTGCTAATCCACCAAGTGATGATCTCACCAATGTTGTCGGTCTTAATGAACTTACTGCTGATCAACTTCTACACTTAGAAGCCGATGAACTTGCAATGCAATACATCCTTTTGGGATTACCCAATCCAATACTTCGTAGTATTGATGCTCAGAAGACTGCTAAAGCAATGTGGGAGCACATTCATCTTTTAATGGAAGGCACAAAACTCAATCAAGAAGACATGGAATCCAAAATCTACTTAGCATATGAACACTTCATGATTGAACCAGGGGAGACATTAGAATCATATCATCATCGATTTTCAGACATCATCAATGACTTGGAAAAACATAACATCATTATGCCAAGAATTGCAGTCAACACTAAGTTCCTCAGTAGTCTTGGTCCTGATTGGGAAAAGTATGTTATCTTCATCCGTCAAGCAAAGAATCTTCATCATGCTACATACGGATTATTGTATGACTATTTGAAGCCCCACCAAAAGGAAGTTGACAGAGAAAGAGTCATCCGTGGTGCTCCTATTTCACCTTCACTCCCGAATAATCAAACTCTTGCATTGTGGGCTCAAGCGTGTTATCCTCAATTTCCAACTTTACAAACTGTCTTCACAAATCCTCCACAACCAACTGCTACAATTACCCCATATGATCCGTCACAGCAACAATCCCAAGAAACTCAATTGGTTCCATTCAACAACAATGATCAAGCACTTTATAGTGACTCTAATGAGGATACAGAAGCTTTCGATGCATTGCAACAAGGGTTTGTCATGATTGCTAGAGCCTTCGGCCGATACTCTAACAAATCCAATAATCGCATTCGCACCTCATCAAACACAAGGAATCAGGTTGTTGTTAACAATGGACGTGTTGAAGTTTAGAATCGTGGTAATGTTCGTCAGATGGGTGGTGGTCAAGGATTTAATGCTAATGGAAGGATTAACATGGGTGCTCCACAACAACGAGCTCATGTGGTTGAACACAGAAATGCTCAGAATGGGGTTAATGGTCTTCGTTGTTATAACTGTAATGAGAAGGGTCATCTGGCTAATGCATGCCCAAAGCCGAGGACAAGAGGCAGCGCTTATCACAAAGAGGCTTTACTCTTGGCTCTCAAGGATGAAGCTGGTGGAACTCTTACCAACAAGGAATAGAGCTTCATGGAAAATGCAGACTCGGATGATGACATGGAGGACTTGCAGGTTAATGCAGCTGTGATGTTAATGGCAAACATGAAAGAACTCTACATGAGTGACACAGGCTCAGTGTATGACACTGACGGCTTGTCTCAGGTACCGGATCAAACAATACTCATTTCTGATCTGATATCTCCGCCAACATCTGCATCCGACAAGGCTCAGAGTGTTCAACATGAGCCATCTACATCTCATTCCGATGATAATCAAATAGATCCCGTAGTTATATTTGACGATCAAGATGACCATATGGTTACCATTGATAATCAAGTAGACTCCGTGATTATACTTGAGGATCTGAATAATGATCATGTTGAGACTCACGTTGAACAAGCTGAACTTTTGTCTAATCCAGACATTGAGCTCATGACCTTACTTAAGGACCAAAAATCTCGAATGGAAAAATGCCTTGACATAAATAAGCAATTAAAGGATAAAAATGCACTGCTAACTAAGGATAATGAATGCTTAAAATTTCAACTCAACATTTTTCAAACACAAGAAAAACGTGAAAAAGGTTTTGAAGTAGCTTTTGCTAAATCTTACCAAAACGAAAAATCTTTGGAGAAACAGATATGTGATCTAGTCGCATCCAAGATTGCTTTGTTGTCTCAAATAGAACAACTGAAATATGATCATAAACAACAACTTAACACTCTCACTTTGGAAACTCAAAAAGCCAAGTCTGAGTTGTTAACTTGTCAAAAACAGTTCTGTGAATACAAAAAGCATTCAAAGAAACGAATAGATGACTATCTTGAAGAAATTGTCGACTTACAAAACAAAATCAAAGAGTTTCGAAATGTTGTTTATAAACATGGTGAGTCAATCACAACTATTCAAAAGTTTACTTTTAAACCAAATCCAAATGGATATGGACCGAATCTTGCTGATTAGAAACCTAAGTTTTCAAATAGAGCATTCAAACCAAATCCTCAAGTTTACAGTGCAGAACACAGAATTGATGATTCCATTATGAGTGTTGTTGAATATAATCGCATGGAGGAATTTGATGCAGATGACGAGAGTCGTTCAAAAATGGAAAATGTTGTTTATAACAAACCATTTAACTATTCTAAAGCCATAACTTTCGTCACACAACAGGACAATTCTAACACACCTTGGGTTATCACACCTAGTTCTGAGTCTTCAAATGTTGGTTCCCAACCCAATTATGCACAAATTAATGGTCCTTTACCTTCACTCAGTGAAGTAAAATCATTACCCGAACAATGTCAAATTCTTAAATATTTTGAAACATTCAAATCGGACATCAAACTTTTGGAACGAGAAATTGAAATCAATTCTGAAATAAAAGTTGAACATTTTCAATTGCCTCTTGCGCGAGCACAAAGAGATATTTTTCAGAAAAGAATTTTACCTCATGTCCGAAATTTGAAAATGTGTGCAATTTATTGGGAACGGGATTTTCACAAGGAGCTTGGACTTATGAAAAGAGTTTTCGAACAAACAGAAACATCGATTTCAAATACAAAACGTAAAAAGAAAATGTTAAGAAAAGATGTTGATCGACTCTTGGAAGATGTTCTCTGTGCTGATACCATAAATGTTGTGTTATTACATTCTGTTGCATATGCATTTGATTATATCTCTGCTGATTATGTTGATTATGTTGAAAATGTTGAGAATACTGATAATGTGTCACAAATCAAGTTTTTAAAAGTTGAAAATGAGCGATTGTTAAACGAGCTTTCAAATGCAAAACGTCGTCTTCAATGGTGTCAAAAAGATTGTCAAAATCAAGAACTTGCTTTAAAAAACAAAATCAACCAGTTGCGTTCAAAATCTTTTGATCCAAAAATAGAACATCTGGATGATGAAAACGTGTCTTTAAAGTGTCAAATTTCAAAATATGAACAAGAAATTGCCAAAGTCAAAAAAGAATATGGTATCATATTTGATTTGCTCAAACAGACTCGTGTAAAAGCATCACACGAACTTGATATTCATCTTGCATACAAGAAAGATCTTTTATATTTTAGTGGAAACATTCGCTCTGAAAATCAAGATTTGTTACACACTATCCATGACTTAAAAGCGGAGTTGGTGAAATGTAAAAAAGATAGGGATAGTAACACAAAAGTTATTGCACCAGGAATTCTTAGACTGCCAAATAACACATCACCTGAATCTAATGTGCTTCCCTCTACTGAAACAGGAATAGTTGCCTCTTTTCCCAACGCTAGCACTTCACAGCTTAAGAGCACCACAAGAAGAATAGGAAGTTGCGACGTAAGCAAAGAACAATAAAGACCTCTGAAGTAGAAGAACACCTTAGGACTTTGAATAAAACTAATGTTACTCCCACTTTAGATATTGCGTCTAAAAAATGTAATAAAAAAATGATGTAACGAATGCTGAATCTTTAAGTACTTTAAAAGTTATGTTTGAAGCTTCTTGTGTTGGTTGTCGTAAGAGCATGTTTTCTGGTTGTCATGATAAATGCGTTGCTCACTCTATCTTGTCTTGCAAGCGGAAAATTAGGAAACAGAATACCTCTAGGCCCACTAATGCTTCTAAGTTTGTACTAGGTAAACCGCCTTCTAGTGTTTCTGCAAATATCATTGATGCGCCTGCACAACCCACTTCACCTCCTAGGAAGAACTTATCACCTAGTGCATTCACTAAGACTAGTTGGAGATGGCAGAAATGGTTACATAATACACTTGACTTTAAATGGATACCTAAAATCATAAACGTGTGTGTTTCAACTATAACTGCTTCGGAACCCTCTAACTCTTCGGGTTCCACATCTACTTCTATTCCATCTGTGTCGTCTGTGTGTAATGCAGGTGATACAGATCATCCTCTGGGTTGTTGATAGCAGATGTTCCCGACACATGACAGGCAATCTTAAACTGTTATCAAACTTTGTCTCAAAGTTCATTGGCACTGTCAGATTCGGGAATGATCACTTCGCGGCTATCATGGGCTTCGGAGATTACATCAATGGGAACATCGAAATTAGCAGAGTTTATTATGTGGAAGGTCTCGGTCATAATCTTTTCTCAGTCGGTCAATTTTGTGATGGAGATTTGGAAGTTGCTTTTAGGGAGAAAACTTGTTTCATTCGTGATCTACAAGGAAACGATCTTATGTCTGGTCAACGCACATCAAGTCTTTACACAATCTCAATGCAGGACATGATTGCTTCATCTCCCATCTGTCTACTTTCGAAGGCAACATCTACAAAATCCTGGCTATGGCACCGTCGTCTCTCACATCTAAACTTTCAAACCATTACCAACCTTGCACGATTCAAACTTGTTGAAGGTCTCCCACGATTTCGGTATTCTAAAAATCATTTATGCTCAGCTTGTGAACAAAGAAAAAGCACTCGTGCTCATTTTTCTTCAAAGGTGGAACACAGCTCTCAGCATGTGCTTCATCTTCTTCACATGGATTTGTGTGGTCCGATGCGTGTGCAGACGATTAATGGCAAACGCTACATTTTGGTAATTGTTGATGACTACTCAAGATGGACTTGGGTTTATTTTCTTCGAAGTAAAGATCAAGCTCCACAGATGATCATCACCTTTCTCACGAAAATTCAAGTTCAGCTCCGGAACACAGTCAGACAAATCCAAACAGACAAAGGAACTGAATTTGTAAATCAAACTCTTCGTGTATATTATGAGAAAGTGGGAATTGAGCATCAAACATCCATTGCACGAACACCAGAACAAAACGGAGTTGTTGAAAGACGAAACCGTACGTTAGTGGAAGCTGCAAGAACAATGTTAATTAATGCTAAACTTCCAGATTACTTGTGGGCTGAAGCTGTGTCAACTGCATGCTACACTAAGAATCATCCAATGATTACAAAACGCCACAACAAAACACCTTATGAGCTTATCCACAATCGTAAACCGAATCTCAAACACTTTCATGTATTTGGATCCCTTTGCTACCCAAATAATGGTCGTGATGACTTTGGAAAGCTCAAGGCTAAAGCTGACATTGGAGTCTTTGTTGGATACTGTGAAAGTTCTAAAGGATACCGGATCTGGAATCGTCATACAAGGGAGATTATGGAAATGATTCATGCCAATTTCGATGAGCTTACATAAATGGCTTCTGAGCAAAACAGCTTGGAACCCGGACATAACTGTCTAAACTTCCCCCAAACCCCATCATCAGCTGAACCAAGCCTCCAGCTTACTCGTCAACAAATGGAACAACTATTTGCTCCTCTGTTTAGTGATGATATTGATCAACATGCTCCAGATGTATCAAATGTTTCCGCTGCTCAACCTGATAATATTCCAATACCTGATACACCTGAAACAACAACAACTGTTGAAGAAGCACCTCCAATTGATTCTACAACAACAGCTGAAAAAACTGCATCCAATGACGCTGAACCAGCTGATGATCTTCTGAAAAATAAAGTACCCCCACCTGCAGATTATGATCCAAATGCGTTCTTCAATCCGTTTGCAAATGAAACTGCCACACCTGATGTTGCGGAATCATCGACAAGCCATTTTAATCCTCCTAATCTGCAGAATGTATATCAACATCAACCCTCCACACATCGTTGGACTAAAGACCATCCTCTTGTGAACATCATTGGAAACCCGAATCAACCAGTCGTAACCAGACAACGTCTTCAGACTGACAGTGAACATTGCATTTATGCACTTACCGTTTGCCAATCTGAACCCAAAAACATTAAAGAAGCAATGACTTATGACAACTAGATTGAATCCATGCAAGAAGAACTTAATCAGTTTAAATATCTTGAAGTATGGGAATTGGTTTAAAAACCAACGGGGGTCTATGTTATTGGTCTGAAATGGATTTGGAAAAACAAATTGGATGCTGAAGGTACGGTTATAAAAACTAAGTCACGTCTGGTGGCTAAGGGTTATAGACAAGAAGAGGGGATTGATTTCGAGGAATCCTTCGCTCCGGTTGCTCGACTTGAGGCTGTACGGATTTTTCAGGCATTTGCGGCTCACATGAACATCACGGTCTTTCAGATGGATGTCAAAACCGCTTTTCTGAATGGTAAACTGAAGGAAACGGTCTATGTTAGTCAGCCAGAAGGATTTGTTGATCCAGAGTTCCCTAATCACGTCTACAAACTGAACAAGGCTCTCTACGGTCTCAAACAAGCTCCTCGGGCGTGGTATGATAAGTTATCATCCTTTCTCATTGCCAATAATTTCATTGAAGGATCGGTCGATCCAACACTTTTCATTCAATATCACGGGGCACACATTTTAATCGTTCAAATTTATGTGGATGACATCATTTTTGGGTCAACACATCTAAAGTACTCAAACGCTTTTTCAAAACTTATGAAAAAACATTTTGAAATGTCCATGATGGGTGAACTTACGTTCTTTCTAGGACTGCAAGTTCATCAATCACCCTGTGGTATTTTCTTGAATCAGTCCAAATATGCTCTTGAAATTTTAAACAAACATGGAATGCAAAGTTGTGACACCTATGCCACACCAATGACACATACCAAGAAACTGGACGCTGATTTGCATGGGAAATTGGTTGACCCTACCAAGTACCGAAGTATTATTGGGTCTCTCATGTATCTAACAGCTAGTAGACCTGACATTGTTTTTGTTGTATATCTTTGCTCCTATTATCAGTCAAGACCAACTGAAACTCACCTATCTGAGGCTAAAAGAATCCTCCGATACATCAAGGGAACCATTAATTTGGGACTCTGGTATCCGAAGGATTCTGGTTTTGAACTAATAGCTTTTTCAGACGCTGATCACGCATGATGCTTAGATTCTCGGAAAAGTACTTCAGGAGCTCTACAATTTCTTGGTGATAAACTGGTGTCATGGCAATCGAAGAAGCAGGATTGTACATCGCTGTCCTCAACCGAAGTAGAATATGTAGCCATGTCAGCGTGTTGTGCTCAAGTCATTTGGATGAGAACACAACTCAAAGACTATGGTTACGTATTTGACAGAATCCCGATGTACTGCGACAATCGAAGCGCTATTGCGATCTCATGCAACTCTGTTCAACATTCGAAATCAAAACACATCGATCTTCGATATCATTTCATCAAGGAGCATGTGAAAAAGGGTACCGTTGAATTATACTTTGTGGATACTGAATATCAACTGGCAGATCTTCTCACCAAAGCCTTAGCTCCTGCTAGGTTTACTGAGTTGGTCCACCGGATTGGTATGAGGTGTTTGACTCCAGAGGAACTGGATGAACTTTTAAAACAATCTTAAAACCAGTCAAACACCAAAACCTCTTTTGTAAATAAATTTCTCAAAAACAAAATACAAAAATATAAAATCTGATAAAATTCAAAAATATTCTTCTATCAAATTTCTTTCAGACATGGCAAGTACAAAACTTCAGTCAACAATTTGTTTTATCTAACTTTTCACATTTTCCCGAACAAGTGTTGAGGGGGAGAATGTAAATATTTTTCTGTTTCATAAAACCTTGTACTTGCATGTTACCCTATACCGGTTGTATCTTTG
Source organism: Chrysanthemum seticuspe (assembly GCA_019973895.1). Taxonomy (NCBI): domain Eukaryota; kingdom Viridiplantae; phylum Streptophyta; class Magnoliopsida; order Asterales; family Asteraceae; genus Chrysanthemum; species Chrysanthemum seticuspe. The sequence continues at coordinate 198,942,384 of BPTQ01000004.1, read as the reverse complement.
ATAATGGTGGACACGTTTCTTGTTTCTTGACACTCCTCGGGCTCAAATTTATAAAATTTCATTATTTTCAAAGTCAAGGGGGAGTGTCGTCATGTTTCTTTCCAAATATCATGCTTTACGTAACCAAAATGGAAGTTATGGGCTATGGATGAGAATGGTTGAGGTGTAGGGACTAAAGTTGTCAAAAGTTTAAAGTAATTTTAACAAAATCTCTCCACCAACTTTTCTAACTCATTTAATACTTACACTTACTTTTCCAACCACTCATCCTACGCCTATAATCAAATCTGCAAATCCGTGCTTTAATCTCCTAATTTGTAAGTGGTTTAAGGATCATTGTGTAATTATAAACATTGGTTTTTGATTTCATGAAAATCCAACGGCTAGATTTTAAGTTTGGGGTGATTTTGTGTTCTACGCGTATGCGTATGAACACGAAATCATCATTGAGTGTTTATGATGATAAATATTGTGTCAAAATGCTTAAAATCAAGTGTTATAAATATTTTCAACATCAAAATCCACCCAGAAAACGTTTTTAATCGTTTTTCAAGTATTAGGGTTTATGCGTGGATTTAGGGTTTTTCATTTGAGAGTGTTTCTGGATAATTAGTTGCTTATATGATGTTTAATACATGTTGAATTAACCAAAACACAACTTGAATCATGCCCAGAAACTCAAATTTTGCATAATTAAAGATTTAGGGTTTAGTATCATACGAATTAGGTATTTTTGATTCATAAGGTTTTTGATGTTAAAACTTGTTGCAACACAATCATATTGCCTCTAAGACATCTCAGAATGAATTTGGTGCAAAATCTATGGCTAGATTCCTTAGTCGTAAAATTCAAATCCTTAGGGTTTAAGTTTTACGCATAAGCATATCTTACGCGTAACTGTTTATGACCATGATTCTATGTGAGAATGAAAAGAATTGAAATATGTGTTAATGAAGGTGTTATGACGAATGTATTTCAGGTTTTACGGGTGAAAAATTCAGAATCAAGGTTAACCATTGGATTTCTACGCATAAGGATCACTTTATGCGTAGAATGTTATTCGTAAGAGAAATCTTACGCGTAAGGTTCTACATGGGGACTACGCGTATCCTATGAAGGATATGCGTAAACTTGAGTCTTACGCATAAGGTTCACTCTTACGAGTAAACCTTACGCATAAGCTCCAACATGCGCTTACGCGTAAGCCTTATGCCAAGACCTCTTTTCCTACGCGTAATATTTCTTACGCGTAAGAAGAGTTCCTACGCATAAGCTTATGCCTACGCGTATGGTTTCTACTGTTTACGCATAACTTACTTTTTACGCATAAGCCAAAACTTTAACCATAATTATGAATTGTTACGCGTACAAACTTGTATATAAATAAATCATAACGTCACAAAGCCAAAATGTCACTAATAAGCTTTAATGGTTAATATGTTGTGTAAATGAGTGGAAATTTGGACTTTAAAATTCAAAATTAATAAACTCACGAAACTTATCACGACTACTTTGGACTATTGGACAAACAAGTGACGTTGGACTCGTAACATTCATCAACATAACATATTCAATAGTTAGACAATAAAATCAACTTTTGACTAACGTTATGTCTTTCGATATGTTGGTTCTTTTGGCTAAATATCTTTCAGATCACAATATGGATGTCGCAATGGAAAACGTTGATGCACCAAATGTTCTCACAATGGAAGACATTTTCCCTACCTGTTACAAGATGAAGATAGGAAAGAACAATCTCAAAGTGGACTTTGATAATTTCACATGCTCTGAGTCTTCATGTCAGATTGCTGTGGATATTCTAAAGACTCATCCTTACAAGAACATGCTCACAAACTCTGCAACAGTACCGGAGATCTACATTCATCAGTTCTGGCACACTATGAAGAAGGCTGATGGTCTAGATGCTGTTACGGTGACACTCAACAATAAACAAGTCACCGTCACTGTTGCAGACTTAAGAGCAGTTCTCCTTATTCCTGCCATCCAGCCTGATACTTATGTTGCTACTCCTTCAGAAGAGACTACTCTCCAATTCATGGTCAATATTGGCTATGATGAAGCTGCTGGGATCATCACTAAACATTCTTCAGTTGACCTAAAGAACATCCCTCAGCCATGGAGAACTCTATACATCATGATAGCCAAATCAGTTTCTGGACGTGATAGTGGTTATGAGCATCCTAAGCTCATGGAACTACAAATATTTTGGGGCATGGTCAACATGATGCACATCAACTTCGCAAGTCTGATTTGGGATGACATGATGTCATATCTCAGGAAGCCTGGCACCAAGATCCCCTATATCAGATATACCAAGCTGTTGATCTAAAGGATACTCGGGAATAATCTTGACATTCCCTTGAGACTTGATGACCCCAACCATCACTTCGCGTTGTTTGAGCCTACATCAAATGTTGTCAGATTTAAAGACTCAACAACAAATAAACAAGGTGTCGTTTTGCCTGACTGCCTTCTCACTGATAATATCAAGCAACTTCAATCATACTTACGATATCAAGAAGCAGTAGCATTAGGCAAAGTCGGCTTCATGGATGAAAAGTCTTCCACCATCCCAGTCAAGAAGACCAGGAGAAGCAGTACTGGAAATATAACAAGCACTGGAAGTACCCTAAAGTATCCAAAGAGAAATCCTCCCAGCAAAAGAAAAGTTCCAACAAAGAAAGCCACTCCTAATCCTCTAACGGCTCTTAAATTAATGGACGAAGACTCTGAGAATACTGAATCGGATGAAGAGGTTCACTACTCGAAAACTGCTACAGATGATACGACAACAGCAAACAAACCTCTTAGTCCTAAAACTAACAAGGGTAAAACTCCAGTGGAAGAGCAAGAAAAGGAAGAAAGTTCAGAAGAAGAGCCACAGGATGAAGAAAAAGAGTACCGCAAGAAACTGAAGCATCTCAGGCTAGAACATGTTGCTAAGGAGTTTAATCTTCAACAGACTCGTGGCCCTGGAGGTTCAAGTGGTGGTGCACTAACCACACCAGTTTCTGATGCGGTTAATCAACCCGATAAGGAAACTGGTACCGCCACCCACGAATCTGAACAAAAGCAGCAAGAGGATGAACTTATCTTCGACTTTGAGGAACCAGAAAAGGAGAAGACTGAAAAGATAACTGATGAAGATATTGAGGAAGCTGATAGAGAAAGAAAAGAAGAGGAAGCTCGAGCTAAAGAAGAGGCCAGAATAAAAGCTGAAGAACAAGCTAAACCTGAAAAAGAAGCTGATGATTATCTTCTAGATAGTCCTGACCATAACCAAGAACAAACTTCTGAGCCACCAAATGAGCCAGAGCCTTCTCATGACTCATCTTCGTCTGACTCATCTTCTCATTCATCACCACCACCATCCAAAGATGCTACCACCAGATCCGCATCCAGATCTGTAAAGAAACCAACCGATACTTGGGCATCACGGGCTAAGACTATAATTATGAAAGTTGTCAAGCAAGTAAGGAAGAAAAACGTGGTCAACAAGAAACTGAATCAACTTGCTGACAGAATCAATCTACTTCAGACTGTGATAAACGAGTTTTCAGATGAAAGGGAACAGATTCAACAGTTTCTAAACAGAGATATCCAAGGGGAAATGGAAAAGACGATCCAAGAATATACTCACAAGTTTCTTCTCGACACCGTCCCTGGAGTGACGAGAGAGATGTTCACCAGACAACTTTATCCAAATATCATGCAATTGGTCAAGCAAACAATGCAATCTACTTTGGTAGCATTGCAAATTAATCCAATTGAGCCTAAGGTTGTCTCTGATGCAGAATTGATTTCCAAGTTTGTTTTAAAAATGTCTAAAAGATCCGCAACGTTTACTTCTGACGAAGCTAAACTATTTGAGGCACTGCTGGAATATCAACTCAAAACTTCATGCAAAGCGGCAGCTGAAAGGGCTAAGCGTCCAAGAGACGATGATGATGCGGATAAGGATTCTGACCCAAAACGCAAGAAGAAAACTGACGACTCATCATCTATGCCTCCACCACCCCCAAGGACCACCACCACTAGAAGATCTCCAGAACATCCTCCTGCTACTGACAAACCTCAGGACTCTGAGTCTTCACCACCAAAGGAGAAAACTGGTGATCATTTTGAATACACTGGTGGTGACGATGAAGAGATTCCTGAGCCCCAACAACAACCTCTTTCTTCTACATCAACTAAGCAACCAGCATCATCATCAAGGCCAAAGATGAAAAAGTCAACCTCAGTTTTGTCATGGCTAGATGAAGATGAAACTGCAGAGTATGAATGGTTTTCAAAGCTTGTTGATGCAACCCCTCAGTTACCGGAAGGCCAAGAACCGGTAGATGGTCGAACTATGGAGCATGTCAAGATTATTCAGAAGAAGTTCAAGGTGAAGAAGATGACAAAATCAGAGTTGAAACGAATCAAGAACGAAGCTTTTCAACTGCTAAAAGACAGCTCAGACAATGCAATTGAAGTCGAATATCATCTTGACAACATTGCACGAGCCATGTCCAACAACATTGATTGGCTCAACCCTGAATCTAATATCGACTTCACCAGACCCGACAAGGCTCCATACTACACCGATTGGACTAAACCACTACCTACCATTGGCCGACCTGATCAACCAAAGATTCCTTACCGTTATTTCTTCAACAATGACCTGGAATTTCTTCAGCACGGTAGCAATGTGAACACTAAATACGCTACCTCACTCACCTTCCCTTTCCCGGCAGCAATCTACTCAAACAACATAGCCATCAAGGAAGAAGCAACACATATGTTTGTTGACAATGTGGAAAAGTATGACCTCGATGCACTATATGGGATTCATCATTGGCCAGAACGAAGAAGAATCTACTACAGAAGCTGCCAGGTACTCAAATCAAAGAAAGAGGTGTATAGTGAACATCGGATCGTTGCTATAATGCATGTCAGCCTGTCTTCTAAGTGGGACTACTCATTCCTAAAGAAAATAGTAGTCAAACGCCAAGACGAACAGGAATATGACTTTTCTGAAGCGGATTTCCCGAGATTGTCACTAAACGACATTGAAGCTATGTATCTTGCCAAGGTACAAGGATGAATGCGACACTTCTCCACGGACATCCAGCTCCAGTACATCAAATCATTGCTGATATTCATCAGAAGCATCGTTATCCAGGAACGTGTCGAAGATATTCAACTTGCCGTGGAATCATATCAGAAATGTGTTAATCTCACCAAACCACAACTAGACCTTCCCGATATTAACCATCTTGCTCAGTACACCATCATCAGGAAACCATTTGGGGTTGTTTACCGCAGTGAACTTCACCGTAATTGCTTCATGGCGTGCAAGGAGCTCTACAAGTTTTGTGATCACACTTTAAAGAAGGTTCGGGACGGGTTAGCTTATCGGTTGAAAGAGATTCATGAAGGCATCGGGTCAAAGAAGAGGTGGAATTCTAAAGACAAGAGGGATGTGAAGAAGCTCATTACCAGGATTGATGAAAGGTTGTTCCGTCGGGATCAGATAAGGACATTGGAGAGCTTCGTAGGTGGAAGTCCGAGCATATCTCTAACAGGCTATCAACGTCCGGTGTTATTGACGGAATTCCTGGTACTCCTTAATTTGTTTCTTTCATTAATATTTGGATGTGATCTCTTATTGACTATGGCTTGTGCACACATAACAATGTACAACCCGTACTTGTCATGAAAGGACCCTGTGGTATGCTTCAGTGCCACAATCCTATAAAAAGAGCGAAAGCTTCTTATTTTTTAGTAAAACTTATCAAAACTTTCACTTTTCAAAGTTTTTCTCAAAAGAACAAGTGCTTCCCCTTATGATTTTCAAAACCTCAAAAGTTAATATCACTTGTTGAGGGGGAGTATTTGAATTAAAACTTTGTTCACAAATTTTTCTTCGTGGAAATCTTCCCACAAAACTCGGAATGGACATATTCGATATCAAAATTTCGTCAAAAATAACATTTATATGCCATTTTTTAGGGGGAGAAAAATTATGTGATAAGAAATATATTGTAAATTGCTATTGAATCTTCATGCTAAAGACTTAACCAATGAATTGACGTGCTCTTAAATGTTAGTAACTCAAAAAGACTTGTCCGGGAAGGGTAATAATTTCAAGCTAGTTCGCTAGTAATGTAAACGTGTCTCGCAAAGGACTTGTCCTAGTAGAATGTACCATTCGAGAAACTCTTGGTAGACATGAACCTTGACGGGTCAAACCTCCTCACCAAGGAGTGTTTACAACTTCAAGCTGACCTAGTCAGTGATGTAACCGTGTCTCGCGGGGAATTGTCTATCTTGAGTTGATCAATTCAAAAGTGCGCGCTCTTCTCTCACCGTGCAGATTTCTGTCAAAATACTTAAGCACGTGTGGAGGGGGAGTATTTCTGCAAAATATTAAACTCTTTCAGTGGTACAAAATGTTTTTACTCATAACCACTTCTAGAGACTTCTCATAAAAATGGTTTTATGGCAACATAGGTTAGTCATGGAGTTATAAGGTGACTAAGGTTAGGAATAACTGTCCAATGATCCGCCAGAGCCGGAGGGATCTACCCAAGGACACCACCAATAGTTAGAATTTAGAAGTCCTTAGGTATGATTACAAAAAAGGAGAAAAATGAGAATCAGAGAAAGAAGGAGTTGAAGAATTAAAAAGAAATGTAAAGAAAAGGGTGAAAACAAATAGCCCTTCAAATTATTCACCTTAAGGCAGACACCGGGTTCAATTCATATGCTACTGGTTGTCACTAGATGACACCGGTATTGAAGATTAAAGTCGTCATGGACCCAGTGACGCATGCACTAAACCTTCTTAGCCACTCAAGTTTCTCTCAACAGAAGCTTGTTTCATTCTCACAGGGAACCCTACGTAAACTATCGGTTTTCTCTTAGAGATTACTGGTATTGAAGAAGGAGACCCTCTCCCTAGTCTCCGCTTAGGAAAACCAAAGAGCACTATTGAGTCTAGAGCCACGAGATTCATCAAAAGATCTCTTAGGGACACTTAATCTTTCATCGCTTGTCGTTCATCAATAAGGACACAAGTGATACATTCTAGAGTCCTTCGCAGATCTTAGCAATCTGCCGAGAACATTTATGAGGGGTTCACAACTGTGATCCTCAGTTATTGAATGGAAACTCCTGCCATGGTCAACATCAAACAGCCTTGACAGCAGGTCACTTCGGTAACTCCTTGTGGGTTACGCTTAGTGTGTCTCAAACGGTCTACAGTCGTGAGGTGATGCTTCGGTGTACCTCAACGACTCACCTGAACCATAGATGTACTTCGGTATATTGTGTTAGCCTTCTTGAGGGCATCCAGTTTCAGGAATAGCCTTTGCTTGAATTAGAGATGTGTTTTCACACTATGCTGTTGACACTCTCGAAGTTCGAACTTGTAAGTGCCGGAAATCCCGCTAAGGAGATTCCTTCAAGAATCGAGTCCTGAATATGTGGGTCATTACTTGAAGTTGTTCAATGTAATGCCAACTGTCCCTTACGGGATTCGGACAGCTGATTCGCCCGACCAAGGTGAATGGAATCAAGACATTCATCAGTAGAACAATTTTAGTAATCAATTCTTTATGAAAAGATTACAATGATCAATTGGTGTTCGTGACTGTACCGGAGATGCTGCTGCTGATGGATGCTCGCAGGAGGAAGAGATCGTGCTGATTCTCCACATGCTCCTGCCAACAACATCACAAAAGAAGTTCTCTCAAAATCAAAGGCAACACAAAGTCATAATGATTCTTCATCTAATCAAAGAATCTACAAAGTTATAAAGACTCGAGAACTACTTCACATCTGGAATTCATTGTCAAATGAGCGTGTGAGCATGTTGGAGAAAGACATGGAGACACTGGAGCAACGAAGTTGATCTGTAGCTGACAACAACATACTATCACAACCACCACAAAGAACAAAGAAATCAAGACGTCAAAAGCAGAATACTTCAAAAGAAACAAGATCCCTACACTGGGGAGATTGTTCTAATCAAGACACTTCTTCTCACAAGAAAGAAGAATGTCAGAGTACGTCAAAGCCACTATTACATCTTCACCATCAACTGTTTAAGATTACTTAAGATATCAATTACTAACACTTAGGGGGAGATTGTTGGAATCACTCCTAAACCATTTCTCAAGTGTTAGTAATCAATATGTAATAGCTAGCTTAATTAAGGCTTTTTTGTTAGTAATTAAGGCATGGCTCATGTAGAAAGCTCATGAGCCTATGCCAAAGCCCAATAAGGAAAGGAAGGGACTAGATGTGTTGCCCTAGCTCCCTTCCCCTATAAATAGTCTTGTAACTCTCATTTGAGAGTTGGTTGTTCACTTCTATACAAAACCTACGCCTAAACCTTTTCTATTCATTCGTATGTTTGTGTTTAAGTGTTCATCCGATCTTCCTTATCTCATTTCTTCATATTGATGCTTGTGTTACAAACATGGTGACCTAACATCCCCTACGATAAGCATTAGCTTTTTATCTTTTCTTTACTTTCGATTCATGTATTTCGTATCATTAAACATTGAATTGATTTGTATGGTTAATATGAGCGGCTAAGCACCTCTTGGTGTTGGCCTAGTTATGATTCCTTAATTGTTTTGTTTGCGTTTACATTGCTTCCGTATAATTATTTCTAAGTGTATGCATGCATAGTTTATTGGTAGCTACCCTTGTTTCGGTAGTTTTGAATGGCGGTAGAGGCTAGTTGCTTAGGAGATATGACCAACTGACCCTAAGTGAGTAGACTGAGACGGGAAGGGTAAGATATGACCAAATGACGACCCTTTCTACTTGTGCGATTTGACCAACTGATCACCTACCGTTTGGATGAACTTAAGAATTAGGGGGTGAGTATCTAAGATGCTAGCGCCCGGGCACTCACTATTATAAGTTTAGCATGTAGCGGAACTTAATGACTTGGCTTAGGGGACCAGGAACAACTGGACTTATGAGGGGACACATGACTTCTCCAGTGGTGGCTCTTTGCTGATAGGTTAGGGCCAACTGACCAAATGCTGTCCTCTCGACTTAGACCCCACCTAAAGTAATTGGAAGTAATTAGACGCAAACATTACTAGTTAGGATGAATAACTAGGTTAGCACCACTCTCCTCTATTGATCACATCCTTTGCCTTTATTTGCTTTAGTAGTTAATTACTTAATTTCTTATCATAATCATAATAAAATCTGTGACACCTAGACTTAGTATTGATCCACACACATAGCTCTTGGGACGACCTCAGTTTTACCGAATACTACACTACGCACGACCGGGTACACTGCCCGTTAGTGTATTAGGGTAGACCATAGGTATAACGAGACATTATAAATATTAAAACCTGGTCAGTAAAACCTGCATCAACTATCATCCAACAAATCGCTCATGGCAAGTTGTGCACATGTGTACTTTAGGATGGGCTTGCGGGATGAAACCTTAAGCGTCGTAGGGTGTATTTCCTGCTTTATGACCCGTAGGCACCTTTTGTTCATAAGCATGTTCATAATAAGTTTTTGTAAATATTTGCTTGTATGAATAGTCAGTTACATGTGATACTTTGTAAGAAAAGTGTTGGATTAATCATTACATATTTGTAGAAATAGTACAAATGAGTTATCCTAGCTATTAGAATCCTTGATGAAAAGATAAAATTAAAAATTCATCTATGTGTAGCATGCCAACAGGCTATATGCTTGCCATTAAATGGGAGTGTGATCCCCCTTAGGTGGTGCCTAGTAGGTAGGGCTTGTTTTTAGTGTAGGGATCCACCTTATATGTAACATCATTTGAGGTTAGATGCGTGCCATGTTAAGGAAATGTCGTCCCCTTCAAGCATTGTTAACAGGTAGGAACTATTTTCGTTTGCCTGACGAATGATGTATGGCCCTTCCTAATTAGAAGAAAGCTTGCCCTGACCTGCGGCCTTACTGACCTCATTTCTACGCACTACATGGTCGCCAGGTTTGAAAGACTTTGAGCGGACTCATTTGTTGTAATACTTTGCCATTTTGTTTTTGGAGTGTGCTAGGCGGATGACGGCCAAGTTGCGCTTTTCCTCGGCTAGTGCTAGGTCTAGCTTGAGGGAGTCTTCGTTTTCATCCTCGTTTACGATAGCAACTCTTTCAGTTTGGACGAGCAGTTCAATATGTATCACGAATTTAGTGCCATAGACCAGGTTGAAGGATGTTTCACCTGTTCTTTCCTTTGGTGTAGTTCTGTGTGCTCACAGTACTCTTCGTTCATTCGTTTCTCGATGCCTTTCACGATTTCTTTGTTAGCTACCTCTGCCTGACCATTAGCCTGAGAATGGTACGAAGATGTAGTATCCTTGAGAATACCCAGATTTTTGCACCATGATTTGAATGGTTCACCGACGAGTTGGGTTCCGTTGTCAGTGATAGGTGTTTGTGGCATGCCGAATCGAGTGATGATTTGATCGTAGAAAAAGGTTAAGATTTTTCTTGAAGTGATGGAGGCTAGCGGTTTTGCTTCCAACCATTTGGTGTGAAGTAGACTACGGCTACAATCATGTTCTTGACATTTCCAAGGGCCTCCAGGAACGGTCCACATATGTCGATGCCCCATAGATGGAATGGCCAGGGTTCGGTAATGGGGATGAGGTTTTGTTTTGGCACGCGTTGGACGTTGGCGGAAGCATGACATTCTTGGCATGCCTTGAGCTTAGCCTCCACGTCCTTGTTTACTATTGGCCACTAATACCCCATCCTGATTGCCTTGGCTGCTATAGCGCGGGGTCCTGAGTACATGTTGCACATTCCATTATGGATGTCTTGAATGATTGTTCATGCCTCTATTGGTCCAAAACATCTTGTCATTAGACCTCTTAATGTCTTGCGGTATAGAGTGTCATCCTTGATGAAGTACATGATGGCATTGCGCATGATTCTTAGTACCTCTATTTTTTAGGTGGCACAATACCTTAAGATAACTAGTTGAAAATAGGCGTCATCCAAGTGTCATCTGTCTCGACTTGGGATACTTCTGCAAGTTGGAGGATGGAATTCTCGTTGATTACTTCTAGCAATATCTCTTTTCTGAAATGTTCAAAAGTAAGAGCAGCGAGTTTGCTTAGAGCGTTTATGATTCTGTCCCCTAGGGACTTGAGTGATTGAGAAGGACGTAAAGCATGGCAGGATCTGGTTGACCAGTGCCAATTATAGCTTCATTGGCTCCTCCTTTGCAGTATATTCATCCTGTACATGGGAGGCAACCAACAATGAGTCTGTGAATACCTTGATTTTTTTGAATTCCATTATTTTGGCTATTAGCGCCCCGTCTTCTGACTCATTGTTTGAGGCTTCGAAATTAAACTTCAGGGTATACGTAAAGTCGTGCCCAGATTAGCTTGTAAGCACTAACCCTGCCCCTGAACCTTGTTTACATGACGTACTGTCAGTGTATAAAGTCCAGGTTTGTCATCGTAGCTCGTGGGTGTTGGCTGTATTTTCGACATCTTGCCTGGTATTGTTGGATGTGGTGTATACCTCGGCGAGAAAGTCTACCATGATTGCCCTTTAATTGATTTCCTAGATCCAAAGGTGATTTCATGCTCGCTTAGCTCGATCACCCATTTTGAAATTCTGCTTGTGTACTCGTGGTTCGATAGAACCTGTTTCAAGGGCTTGTTTGTCAGGACGTATATCAGATGTGCCTGAAAATACCTTTTGAACCACCTGGACGATAGTAGGAGAGCAAATACTAGGTTTTCCAGTGTAGGATGGTTAATTTGTGTGTCTTTCAAGATATTGCTGAAGAAGTAGATTGGCCTTTGAGCCTTGTCTCGTTCGGCTAAGAGTACTGATCTGATTGCTTCCTAGGATGCTGCTAGGTACATGGTGAGATTTTAACCTGGTACTGGAGCTATCAGGGTAGGTAGTTCATTTAGGAATACCTCGAGGTCCTGGAATGCCACTTCAGCCTCTTCTTGCTCGCGAGAGAAATCGGGTGAGAGATGTGAGTTTCCCGTTTAAGCTTTTTAGCTCTCTCAGGTTCTTGGGAGGCGCCGTGACTAGTACTTCCTGAATCTTTTTATGGTTGGCCTTGATTCCCATGGTATCGATTATGTGACCCAAGAACTGACCCTCTTCTTCTCCGAATGTGCACTTAGCTGGGTTTAGCTACATGTTGATACGTCGGAGGTTTTGGAAGGTTTCTATGATGTCTTGCAATAGGGCATCCTCTGTCTTGCTTTTTATAACCATGTCGTCAACATATGCCTCAAAGTTGACGCCTATCTAAGATTTGAATTCTCTATCTACCGGTGCCTGGTAGGTAGCTCATGTGTTTTTTAGACCGAAAGGCATTTTGGTGTAGCAATAGAGACCCTGATTGGTTTAGAATGTTGTTTTGTCTTTGTTAGATTCCTTCATTAGAATTTGGTGGTATCCCTTGTATGCATCGTGAAAGCACTTTCATTTGAAATAAGCAAAAGGTTATACCTTCCAGTAGATGGGAGGTAAAGGGTAGATGTCTTTTGGAAAAGCCTTGTTTAAGCTATTAAAGTCAACGCACATGCGCCACATGCAATTGACTTTCTTGACCATAGCTGGGTTTGAGACCCAGTTTTGATATTTGACCGGTTATACGATGCCTGCCTAGATTAGGTCTGTAACCTAGGAGTCCATGGTCTGAGAGCGTTCTAGAGAAAGACTGCGTCTTTTCTGCCTGATAGGTGGTGCATATTGGTTTAGGCCTAGTATGTGCTCTAGAAATTCCCTAGGAATATCCGTCACGTCTGAAGGTTGCCAAGCGAATACGTCCAGGCTGTTTGCCAGTAGTTGTACCAGCTGGTTCTGAACTTGGGTGAGAGGTTAACTCCGGTTGTGATGGGTTAATCTGGGTATTCGAGGTTTATGACAACTTTTACCTGCTTGGGATTTTCTCCCGGAATAGGTGCCCACGCGATCTCCCTGATGTTATGATGCTTAATTTAGACCAGGTTTTAATATTTATAATTTCTCGTCTACCTATGGTCTACCTATACCCTAACGGGCAGAGACCCCAGTCGTGTGTAGTGTAGTATTCGGTAAAGCCGAGGCCGTCCCAAGAGCTAATAGGCGGTTCTTACTTGAGTTCTAATTGTCACGGTTTTAAGAGTTGCTGTTTAAATTGCAAGAATTAAATAACGGAAATGGAAATTAAATCAAGGGAGAAAGATGGGCTAACTTAGTTAGTACATTATCGATGCAATCCTATGTCTCAATTTATGTGGTGGTTCTAATGTCATAAGGCTCGAATGGTCATCGTAACCTAACCTATTATTTCTATGATTTCAACCCCGATGGTCACGGCGGTCAGGTATCTAGTTCACAGTAATTAAATCTCCAATTATCTATAAGACCTATCTAATGACGAGGTTCCCACTACCCGACATTTAAACCCTAGTTTGGTCAACGTAAGGTTTAACCACGCTTCTTAAGTATTTGTTCTAGTGTAGGCGGTAATATGGTCAATTTCTACAAAAGGATGATGGTCACACCTCAAGTAACCTATTAGACTAGCGTTCAAATGGTCATCTAATAACTAGCATAGTAAGTTCTACTCTAGCTTCAATACTACCAAAATGCTAGGCTAACAAGATATCCAAATAAACGATAAATAAATAGGGAATAAGATCAAAGCATCAATAAATTCATAACTAGGCTCACACTAAAAGTGATTAGCCAATCATACTGAAAATTTCATAAACAATGATGAATAAAACATTGGTCGAATTAAACATAGAGTTCAATACAATTTAGTTGATGTTAAGCTAATAATGAAAATGATTGAAAGTGAATTCTCCCTAAAAAAGTGGTTTGGAACTGCTGGAAAATGACTTGAGATGGTCCCCTAATCGTCCCTTGGAGAGAGGTGGAAAGAGATGCTGGAAAGTGCTGAATTCGGGTTGTATTTATAAGGTTCGACAATGTTACGGTGCGTAACTTAAAGTAATAAGTTACGGCGTAAAACTCTCATACACATTTTCTACAATAGTTACGGCGTAACTAAAAAAACTTTCAGTGTTGATTGGTTTATTGAAACACCATCGACATTTACAGATTTACCCCCTAAAGTAGCGCATAGTTTTCACTCAAGGTCCTTGTCCATTATAAGTGTAATACTTATAAGAATTGTGCGGTTTCAACCCCTCATCGTTCTTGACAATTTTATATTAGGTCCTTGTGACATACTTAAACTTCATTTGAATTTTCATCTTCAATCCTTGATCGTTCTTATTATTTTTATAACAAGTCCTTATAATAATTCGAACTTCATATGAATTGCCCAACTTTAGTCGCTGGAGTTTGCCCCACTTATCGTACAACGTACTTGTTACGCCGTAAGTCCAACGAGCTACTTACGACGTAACTCGTCTTTGATCATTTTGGCTTGAAACTTCACCTTTACTACGATGTAACTACAATGGGTATATTACGATGTAAATATTACTGGATGCAGATTTCCATGTAGTTGTTCAGTTTTAGCCATTAGCAGTGTCTTTTCGTTCCAACACCTTGATTATCCTGAAATGTAAATATAAACAAATTAGGTACCATATTTCTATTAAAACAATATAACCCAAGGCAATAAACATGTAATTTTGATACTAAAATATTCATATTATTTGATTTTATCAAATATCCCCCCACTTAAACTCTACTTGCCCTCAAGTATACCTTACTAGAATCATTCTTAAAAAGATAACTCCCAAGTTAGCTTGGAACATATGAATTTAAAAACTACTTATGCTAGAAACATCAAAAACGAACACCTCACGAAAAGGGGAACGAAAACACTCATACTCTCACTAATCTAAGTGTTTCAATTTCAGGGTGATCACTCATAAGCATTCTATCATAGGCTTGGCGGTTATACAAATCTCCACCACTTTAGCTAAGGTGAAAACAATCCGTGAAGGCAATATTGGGTGAACAATTACAAAGGCTAGTGTCGAGTTATTCATTAAGTCATTACTTACAAGATACAGGGAAGGCAACAAGACCAATTATACATGCCCAAATCCATGGACAAGACACCAATGATTGCTCAACTCCCTCACTTAAACTCGAAGCATGAACATAAAGAACAACTAAATCTAGGAAAAGACATGGGACTCACATTTAAAGGTGTAAAAATGAAAAATACAGACACAAATAGTCTTAATCCCATATTCAAGTCATCACTAACCATCGTCCATCCAAAACTTCGAGTATCGAGATAAGGAAATCTGATCACCCACAATGATGAGCTAGTGTTCCATAGAGTAGATCTCTAAAAATACACAGCTCAACCTTCCATCGAACTAGTTGGTTTATAAACGTACCAACTCTTTATCATCCTCGAATGATACACAAGATCATAATTAAAAACCTTGAACCAGTGTTGATAGAGTAAACATGCCTGTTATAATTAATAAGGCGAAATATATTACACTAGTCCATTCTTCAATATCTTCTACACTATCATGCTATATTTCACTTTTCTTTAATAACTTTACTCTTTTTTATAGCATGCAGTGCTTACAATAATAACATCCCCAACTTGAGATGGAAAACATCAAAACATAATGAGTATAAGGGGGTCTTTAATGATCAAAATGACAAGTCTTCCTCGAAAGTGTATTCCCGAATCCCTCTACTCAAACCATTGACTTAAGTGACTAACAACTCCTCAACTGTGGATCATAGACTACACGGTATGCTAAGGTGAAACGGTGTAACGAAACAATACATATTTGGGTTAAGAAATGAAATAATGGCTCAGAAGGGTATATCTAGGGGTATCTTGCACTAAAGATGAGTGAAACAAATGGGTTTTTTATGGGAGCTCGACAAGTCGAGGTGATAAGTCGATAAACACACATAATTTAACACATATGGTCTGATTTGGTGTAAATCCTAAAATATTGCCTTCTTGAACTATCTATCCCAATTGCACCAAAAACACTCAATGCAATACTCGTCCATGGTCTCCAAATGATATAAAGGACAAGTTCTAAAGTCTACAATACTACAGGCACACTCAATATTTGGTGTATTGTGTAATATGAGAAAATAGATATAAGGCTAAATTCTCACCAATGGAATAAAGGGTAGTCGTGCTCAGCAAAGATCTATTCTAGTTTCAGTTAGAAAAACATGTGAAAGGTTTTAAAAATAGCACAATTTTTCAAAACAACCTAGAAAAATAAAGGAAAATTAAAGTCAAGTGATAATTCTTCGCCCGTCCTGCCACTTGAATTGTATAATGTCCCTATTGTACGAAAAATGTAAAAATTAAGGGAGAAAGAGTTGAATTAGAACAAAAGAATCCCCTAAGTTTGCTCGGCATGATCAAAGATACACGTGCTGGAACGTGTCTCGCTTTTGAGATCCAGAAGAAAACTTTAATTTCCTGAATTCACTTACATAACAAAATTGCATCATACTAGAAAAACAACAAGTATAAAAAATAAAGAAAATGAAAAGTCTAACTCACTTTCGTAGGAATCACGGTTGCATTTAACGTATGCAACAAGCCTCTTAAACCACTCGGTATCCCGAGTGGGCGAGTGAAGTCTCGTGAGGGTTTCTAGGGATCACACCCACAAAGTTCGAAACTAAAAATATACAAACATGGAAATTGTTTTTGAAAATGGTTTTCTACAGGAAGAAGTTACGGCGTAACCTCATCGACTGAGTTATGTCGTAAGTCAAGTGACCTGACAATTCATGCATGCTGGGAAACAATTACGGCATAACCACAAAAATGCAGTTACGCCATAGAAACTCTCTGATGGAAATCTTAGGAAACTCGACCTCTTAATACCATTAAGAGGCCCTCTCCAACACTTTTCCTATATTTCTTCATTATAGAAACCTGTAAAATTTATGCACAAACATACCAAGCATGAAATCCTATAAAAAGATATACATGGGGTGCCTCACATGAAGAGCTTGTTTTTGTTCGAGTCTCGAGCTTGACTCTTCCCTTATTTTACTAAGTAAAAGGGTGTTCACCTACTCTCTTGGAATCAAGGGTGAGTGGAAGTAGCAAAATACACCATAAGGTTTTACATTTGCCACGGGGTAACGAAATGATGAATTAAAATCATACCTTAAAGGAGAATTCATTTCCCTCTTTCTCATACATTGTTTAGTGATAACCTTGATGATTGTATTTCTCCATGTAAGGGATCTAATTCTTGAGTATTAATGGAGAGCTTTGACTTTTCATTTGTCTTCACAATACATGAATGCGCCTTCATCTCTGTAAAAGATGATCGATGATCTTTAGCTAGAAGCAGTTCAAGCTCCTTTTCATGAAGTTCCTGAGAAAATCTAATGATACAAACAGATTCACGAGTTATGTTAGTTTCATCTACAAGTTCATTCATTTTAAACAAGATTTTCTTGTTTCCTTCCCCTAATGAAATCTGTTTGTTGAAAACATCTTTTCATGCGTAAGCGGTTGTTAGAAGAGGTCTTCCTAGAATTAAAGGTTCCTTAAGGTCTTCTACCATATCCATTATGAAAAAGTATACTGGAAATATAAACTTGTCGATTTTCAATAGCACGTTTTCTACAATTCCCCTAGGAGTTTTCTTAGTCATATCGGCCATTTCTACTATCATATTAGTTGGTTGAAGATTCCCTATTTGTAATCGTTTAAACATGGAAAATGGCATAACATTAATACTAACTCCTAGATCGGCCAAAGCACTTTTAATATTTAAGCTAACAATAAGACAAGGAAGAGTAAAACACCCTCGATCATTTTCCTTTAGAGGTAGTTGATTTTGCAAAACTGCCGAGCATCTATCATTAAAATTTACCGCATCCTCTTCCTTGATTGGTTCCTTGCTAGAAAACACGTTTTTCACGTACGTAAGGTATTCTGGCATTCTCTTGACAGCACGAATAAGAGGTCGATAGATAATCAACTTTTTTAATCCTTCAAGCATTGATGCGTGATTCGGGGTCGAAAGACTTCCTTTTCCAAGAGAAAGCTTTACAACCCACTAGGCAGTGTACCTAATCGTTGCAGTGTAATATGGGTAAGCCCAGGGGGTTGATCGTTCTCTAGGGGAATAGAGATGCTAGTCGAGATGTATGATGAAAAGGTAAGGGTGAGGGTGATTCTTTTTAGCCTTTTTATATTTTATATGAAAGCAATTAAAATCTCGGGGTTTAAAGAGTGAGGGGTTGTCTTTTACCAATTAAACTAATAAACAAATTAAATTAAAATTAATTAAACTAATTAATTAAACTAAAGCTATGGATTGTAGGAAGAGCTCTTATGATAACTAGAAGCATGTTTACTTAGATTTACTTACTCCCTAGTTATCTTTTATTGGTCGGTTGAATTGTCACATCCTTGTGTAATTAGTGCGTTGTATTCCAGGTTTTAGTCATAGGCCGGTGCCAAATTACCTAATTCTATGAGTGTATAAGTCTCCTCTAGAACACGCGGGATCGCCAAGTACCGAGGTATTCTCCCCCGAATGTCCTAGTATCTACAAGCCGCAACTCACGCAATAAATACAACGCGAGTCTGTTAGTGCACTCTAGGGCTAATAATCGCTATTTAGGATGTTCAAGCTCACAACAATGAAAGAAGAAGCAAATTTTCATTAATCTAGCGTGACAACCAATTAAACAAGAGACAACCTAATAATAATTTATAACTAGGTTTCATTGGATCTTAGCAAATACTAATTAATTTAATTAGTTACATATGATAGAGAAGCAAGAATACAAGCAAAAAATCACATAAAGATCAAACATGGTGATAATGGATAAACAAACTTATCTTTGATTAATAATGAGGGTTTAGAACCCTAAGGAACTATTCAAGTTGGACTAAAAACGTTTTAGGGTTTGCTATCCAAAATAACACACAAAATATAGAAAATTCGATGTCTATATATAGATTTTACAATTGCGACGGCATCGCCTTTTGCTGGTGACACCTTCTGATCGCCGCCATTAGGGTTTCGTCTTTGCCAAGTCATCACTGGGACGGCGTCACATTGGAGTTTGTGACGTCGTCTGGTTTGTAGCTAACGCCGTCTTGAGAAAGAGTTGGCTGTCTGGTGTAGAAAGATTGCATGACGGGCATGTGGAAGTAAAAGTGACGCCATCATTTGTTAGGATCAAAAAGTGACTTGAGCTATCGCTTAAGAGAGTTTGGACCATGTTTGAACCCAGCGACATCGCCCTTGAGGTTGGGACACCGTCCTGACCACTATTTCAACCTTGTTTTCTTGACTTCGCCATTTTCTTCATATTTTCACTCCTTTTTGTCTAAAAATGCTTCATTTTTGAGCATTTTGCTTCCAAATGACCTAAAATGTGAAAAGGAACGATTTTAAGCAGTAACGGATATAAAATGTAACGATTTAGGGCTTAAATGACCCATTAAAAAAGTATATTTTAAATCCTTATCAAATATCCCTACACTTTGGATTTGTTTGTCCTCAAGCAAATGTGCTTTTGGCTAATCAATTTATGAGTTAGGGGTCATTTAACATTGGTTTAAAATAATCTACAACAAATACAAGTTCCACAATAGTCAAAACAAGCACGGAAATTATATATTAGCACCTCACAATTGGTGTTTGGATTCTTTCATCTCTCGTGTGTATATGACATATAATATGAATGGAAATGGAAAATAAGCACTCTCTACCTGACATAGTACATAGACTACCATAAGCTTGAGATTAGATCAAACCTTCACCGCTTTGGCGTAAGCACCTAGGAATAACTATCAAAGAGGTCTTTACAAAGGGTTATGTTGATCCCAGTTGAGCAACAGATCAAGTTGATTAAGTTAGATAAATCTAACACAATCAATATAGCAAGCTGTCTTAAAACTAAGATTAAACAATATGCGGAAACTAATATTTAACGATTAAGAGAATACTTTGACACAACTTGTTTCTCACAAAATACCTCAATATATTAATATACGAATACTCAAAAGTATTAGGGTTACAAGAACCTTGAAGTGATTGACTCTAGAATAACACATATTCTAAATCTAACCTAGGACCTCCTTTTATAGGCTAAGGAGTTCTTCTAGGGTTACAATAACTTTCTACATAAGAAACATATTATAGAAACAATTCTATAATTATCTAACCGACTATGCTAATCTCATAAGCAGTACTAACTAAACATACTAGCAGTTTGTACTGCTAGTTATATTCTACATAGTCCAAAACCAAAGCTAACAGTACTAACTATTAAGCCTGGCAGTACAAACTGTCTTTACTAAATTCCCAACAATCCTGCCCTAAACTTGTGATTTCATTTGCAAATCAGCAAGTTTCTTTAATACTTCTTTGTCTTCATATTGCTGAGGAACTTTGCAAACACTTACTCTGCTGGTTTGCTTGGTCTTTGTGCTTGAAAGAAGATCTTGGTAACTAAGCTTTTTGGCCATCTCATTATCTTCTCCAGTCTTTAGTCTTGAAGATAACATTGCATTCAGTGTCTTCTTTCTAAGTGGATATTCCTTCTCTACTAGCATAAACCAGTCATATATACCTATGTAGACATGATGTACACCAGATGACCCATACAAAATCCAAGTAGTTCCTGGAACTGCAATATCTTGACTCCACAAGCTGTCATAAGGATTAGGCTCAAATAACCTCTCCAAGTCTACCCATAACTCATGCTCCTTTTCATCTTCACACTCTTTATGATTGAGTCTTTCCTAAACCAGCTCCCATAACTTGATTAAGTCATCTCTGTCAAATGATTTGCACATATCTGCAAATGTCTTGTACATCTCCACAATATTACCAACTCTGATGATTCTCCAAGCTTTTCCAAATCTGTCAGTGTGTATCTCCCAGTCAATGATAGGATGCTTGGACTACAAAGCTTCTACATGTATTCCTTCATCATGTTGTATTTCTATTAATTCCTTCAAAACTTCATCTTCAAAATCTTCCTTTGTTGTAGATGAGCTTCCTTCTATCCTTTGTTTCTTGAGTATTTCTGATTCCAGCACCAATCCAGCTCTCTTTGTTCTGATATTAGCCTCTTCTGTACCAATAGGTCTGAAATCTTCATGTATTCTTCTATAAGCTCTGACATACATTTCCTGAATCTCTTCAAAAGTTTTCCCCTTCAACTGATAGTCTTTCTTGTAATCTTGATGCTTCAAGTAGATCTTCATATTCCTCATCAGTTGACCTTTTGTTGGAGACTTGATAATTTTCTTTGATTTTTGTCTTTCTCTCATCTGATTGATCAAAGCTTGTACTGCATCTTCTTTCTCCTCCTCAAGGACTGCTGCAGCTTCTTCTTCTTGTAACATTTGTGCAAGAAGTCTGTCTGATTCTTCTTGAGTTAAACCAGCATTATTCTTTAACTGTTACTCTTCTAAAAAATTAACCACCTCAAGTTCCTGCTCTTGTTTAGCCTTTTCTTCATCAAATACCATCAGTTCAGTAACTTTAGGCTTCTTCTTAACAGTTTCTTCTTCTAGCAGAATCCCTTTCCCTTTATTTATTATAGCAGTACCTTCTGTTGAACCAGCAGTTTCCATTGCTTTCTTAGTACTGGTAGCAGTATCCACTATATCCTCCTGTTCTGCAAGCACTTCTGTTGGGGCTTCAAGATCAACTTCCTCTTCTACAAATGGTTCAGTTTCTTATACATATTCTTGATCTTGATTTCCACTTCCAAAGCTCAAAGTCCTCCCTTGAGTCTGTGCATCTGTTTTGCTCCCCTGTTTGTAAAATTCCTCAAGATCTTCTGGATCACTAGAACTTGTGGAATCCACAATATTGGTTCATCTAGGAGCTTGCAGAACTTTGATCTTTAGCTTTAACCTCTTCACCTTTTCAACTAATTTGGAGTAGACTTTCGCATACAACTTCTTGGTATTTTTCAAGTCTTTCTCCAAAGCTGCAACCTTATCAGTTAGGTGTGTACATAAAGCCGTCAATTCAGTTAGTGATTGTCTGCCCTCAGTACCTTCAGATATGTGACCTTCTGAGAGAGGTGCATAATAAGGCAAAGACTCAATTCTCTCCCTAGTTGGACTAGGAGGATTACTGAAGCCACCCATATGTTCCATTTGGCTTGGGATTCCAGTTGATGTAGCCAGTCTTGGAGAACTAGAAACATCCACTGTTGCCATGGTTGGGGTCTTATTGATGTTACCACTGCCCTGTGTTGCATCTAAGCTAGACACAGTAGTGGCAACCCCTTCCACTCTGCCAGAGGCAGTCTCATTTACTCCTTGGGTCTGAGTAGGAATACTAGGATGAGAGGCCATAGTACCCTGTCTGTGTTTTCTCCTATATGTTTGTGTAACTGGGGGGTTGTAGATTATATTTGGAATTACAATGGGTGTGTGTTGGGATTCAGCTGGGATTGCTGATCCTTCACCCTGTACCTGCACAATCATGTTAGCAAACAAAGGGACTACCTTACCATTAAACAACCTTGATGCCATAGACATATTTGCAAAAAGTTTTTGTTTCAAACAAGGTGTTGGAAAAATTCCAGAATGGGTAAGTAGTTTATTTTTCTTAAAGATCATTGCCAGAAATCTTGGATACATAAAAACTTAGTTTTAGAATCCACATTCTTCACCATATTTTCAAAAATTAATTTAGAAAAATTGTAAACCCTCCATGTTGAAAGACAAATGAGAGCAATAGCAATATTGCTACTGAATTGCTCCCAAGAGGTTTTCTTAGGGCTCATACAGTGAAGAAGTGTATGTATGAAAAATCTCCATTGATGGGAGAAACAGCCTTTTTGAAAAGTAAGTTTTTGATTTGCTGTATCATACCCCATCCTGGATAGATGTTCAAAATTTTCAGTATTTGGCAAATCAAATAGGCCACCTTCATCAGCCAAGTGAAGATGTCTCCTCAAGGATGACTCATATATTCTAATTGTTTTACCATCTACCTTAGCTTTGATTTGTGTGTCTCCCTGTTCCAAGGTTTTGACAATGGCAGTCTACCAAAACTGTTGCATATGGGAGACATATATAGTGGGTTTTGAGATTAAAGCATACCTGATGTATGATCGATTAAGAAAATCCACTATCTGGTGAAACTGATCACTACCTTCTGGTTTATCCAAGAAAGCAACTTGATTGTGAGCTTTTACAAATTACATGATAAACGATTGCTTATACTGTTGGGTTTTGATCGAAATGTGTTTAATTAGCAGTAGGTACTGGTAATTGAAAGTTCGTTAAGGTTTGAGAGATGTATGTGTGAGAATCGTTCGATTAAAGAAAATCAGATAAAGATTGAGCAAAGTGAACAATTTTTACACATTACAACCCTATAAATATGACTAGACAGATAAAAATCCCCAACGGCTAGTAAAAACAGTTTTTACTACACAGTACCAACGGCTATTCAGCAGTACAAAAAGTTTACGCTAGCAGTACAAAGTTTACACTAGCAGTACAAACTTTTTATCAAAAATTTTATCCGACAGTACAAACATTATATCCTTGAAAAACATATTGTCCACTACATTTTGAGAAAACTAAGTGTTAAGAAACACACTTATCATAGTTTTTAGCAAACTACCAGCTATCAACGAATTTGAGATGTCTTTACCAGTAGCCGTTTGCTTTGGACAAGTTAACTCTTCACTGTGAAGTAAGGTGAGTTAAAAGCCATATAGTTTTTGGTAAACTATCAACCATAAACGAATTTGAGTAGTATTTACTAGGAGCCATTTGCTTTTGGACTAGCCAGTTCTTCAAGTTATAGTGAACTGATTACCATTGCACTCCTCAGTGCACAACTCCAGTCCTAGGAGTCCACCATTAGATATTTGTGACACAAGAACGTATTTGTTTTGCTATCATCAAATAGGGGAAGTTTTCTTAACCTGCAAATGTTAGTAAACACCAAGAAAAAGACAATCCAAGATATTTACACATAATAACTTATTAGGTTATAAAAGCAGTACCAAAATTTTCACTTGACAGTACAAACTGCTTTTATGAGAAAACTTAAGAGAGCAATAGAAACATTCTATGACCTCAATAACAGTACAAATCCTTTACAAAACTATACAAAAACACAAAGAGATAAGATTGTTGACTAAAGATTCATCATACCAATACTTGCAATTAAAAACTGAAATCTACCCACATCAAAACCTTTTGTGAGCAAATCTGCAACATTGTTATCAGTATGAATTTTAACAATTTGATTTAACTTCTTTTCATAAAAATATCGTATAAAATGATGTCTTATCTCAATATGTTTTATTTTTGAATGATAAACATGATTTTAATTATGCACATTATACTGCTATTGTCAATATAAAGCTTAGTGTTCATGAAATTGTACCCATAGTCTAGTAATTGGTTCTGAATCCATAACACTTAACCACAACAACTGGAAGCAACAATGTACTCTGCTTCTGTAGTTGAATTAGCCACCACAGTCTGTTTCTTACAATGCCATGAAATCAACCTATGTCCAAGGTACTGGCATCCTCCAGTGGTTGATTTCCTATCCAAACATGCTCCAGCATAGTCACTATCTGAGTATGCAACAAGATCAAAAGGTGAATCCTTAGGATATCAAAGGCCCAACCTAGGTTGACTCCTTAAGTACCTAAAAATCCTCTTTACAACATTCAAGTGAGACATTTTGGGAGACACTTGAAATCTAGCACAGGCACATACTGCAAACATAATATCTGGTCTTGAGGCAGTTAAGTACATCAAAGACCCAATCATGGACCTGTAGAGATGCACATCAACCTCTTCACCATCTTCATCTTTGACTAGAGGCTTGTTTTGATCCATAGTAGTCTTAGCACGCTTCAAATCATTAAATCCAAACTTCTTCAAAATACCAGTCACATACTTCTCTTGACTGATGATTATACCTTTAGTTTTCTGCTTGACTTGAAGGCCTAAGAAGAAAGTCAATTCACCCGTGGAACTCATTTGGAACCTGTTGTGCATTAACTTCTCAAACTCATCACACAACACCTTATTTGTTGAACCAAAAATAATGTCATCTACATAAACTTGAACCAGTAGGATGTCACTTTTTGTCGTTTTTATGAACAAGGTTTTGTCAATTGTGCCTCTGACAAACCCATTGGTCAAAAAATATTTGGATAAGGTGTCATACCAAGCTCTTAGAGCCTGATGTAATCCATATTGTGCCTTCTCCACCTTGTAAACTTTGTCTGGAAACTTAGGATCTTCAAAACCAGGTGGTTGAGAGACATATACTTCTTCTTCAATAGTCCCATATAAGAAAGCACTTTTCACATCCATCTGATACACTGTGAAGTTTATGTAAGAAGCATAAGCCAAGAATAGTCTGATAGCCTCTATTCTTTCCACTGGTGTAAATACTTCTTCATAGCTAATGCCTTCTTCTTGAGTGTATCCTTGAGCCCCTAACCTTGCCTTGTTTCTGACAACTATCCCTCTTTCATCTCTCTTACATCTGAATACCCATTTTGTCCCAATTGCCTTATTCCCATTAGGAAAATCAACTAAGGTCAAAACCTCCTGAAGCTTAAATTGTAACAACTCCTCTTGCATAGCTTCCACCCAACTTGAATCTTGTAATGCCTTATAAGCATTCTTGGGTTCCATTTGTGACAGCAAACAAGTAAACATGCAATTTTGTAGATCTTTGTGGCTATTCCTCTGATGAAGGGTTTGAGTAAACAATCCTTGATGCTTCAGACCTTTAAGTTTACTCCTTGTTTGAACAGCAGACTAAGAATCTCCAAGAATTTGATTTTTAAGATGGTCTTTATGAATTCTTGTAGTATGTATAGGACTGGTAGCATAAGAACACTCCATATTATGAATATCAGCCTCCATAGTAAAGCTATCCACAACCTCATCATCAGTATCTCCATAAATATGCTCCAAACCAGGCATACTTGGATCATTTGGATAATCAGCATCAGCATAGGATGTCACACCCTCAAATTACCTGTTTTGCAGCGGAATGGAATACCTGGGCGTGACTGCCATAGCATCCCAGTTACAGTTATATTGAACGACCTAAAGTGTCGTTTTGAAAATACATCGTTTGATTTATTAAAACATTCAGAGTTTACAAAATATAGGTCCCAAAAGATTTCCAAAAGTACCAACATGAGTTTGTTACAATCAAACGATAGTTAAGTGCATAAAATCCATGTGAGACGCGTCAACTCAACGACTCCATGCAAGCCATGATGATATGATAAATACCTGAGATAAAGCATGCTAAAAGTGTCAACACAAAGGTTGAGTGAGTTCATAGAGCTTGTGTTATGATGAAAAACCTTTAAAGAACGTTCACCCAGCAAAGGCATTGTAAATCCACTCAGTTCCAAGTTCCGCCCATACAAAACTTGCAACTTGTGTGTTTACAACCCATTACTCAAAATGTTACAGTTTATGTTCAAGCACACGTTGTCAAATGAGTTCACATAATAGTACCTAACTTAACGTATCAATAGTCAATTGATATAGCATGTAATTCGACGTAGAACAATAGTACTCGACTCGACGTATCAGTAGTCAACTGATATAGCACATAACTCGACGTAGAACATTAGCACATAATCAATAGTACATGACTCAATGTATTAGTAGTCAACTGATATAGCACATAATTCGACGAAGAACAATAGCACACAATCAAAAACAATAGATATAGTACAACATTCGGTTTTGAAACAATTATGATCATGATAAAAGTTGGAGCATGTATCTCCCCCAAAAATAGTACAAAACAATTGAAAATAGGGGCCATGAAACTCACGGTAATCCTTAAAAGTTTAGAGTACTTATGAAAGTAAATGAAAATATTTGAGCATGTATCTCCCCCAAAAGTAATTCAAAACGTATAAAAGTAGGGGCTATGAAACTCACCTGATGCAATGATTATAATGGAAGCAAATGGTACGCTGAAAATAAGGCTCGGACTTTAACCGCAACCTAATATGAATGATATGTTCTAATGTAAGTCATGAAATAATGTTGTGCATGCAAACTCATATGATATCCATACCACTTGTACATTTTTGAAAATGAAGTTATCGTCGAAATATACGTTTATGACATCTCGTCAAGTTATAAAATACTTTACGCGTATTTATGTTGAAACAATATACTATGATAATCGTTTAGTGATAAATTAAGAAATTATAGTTTTTCATCGTAAAATAACACTTTAACAACTCATGAAAAATGACTAAGCAGCCTCGTAAAGATAGTCGTAAATCGGCAAATATCGAGTGTTAGGAAACAAACTCAGTGGTTTTAGAATGTTTGTAGCATTATCTAAAAGTCGTAACACTGAAAGTTTGTTCATAGGAGTCTCGATCATTGATAAAAATATAGGTGAAGTGAGGTAGTTGGGCTAATATTGTAGTTTATGAGTAGATTTCGGGAAAGTTTGAGAGGTCGTATCTTACTCGTTACAACTTTGAGGAACGGCTGGTCATTTTGGAAAATAGGCTGGGTGAAATAACTTTTACTCAGAGATACTATTTTACCAAAACCAACTCGATCATTGAGAAAAACGACTCCAAATATGGGTACCCGAAAAGACTGTTTTAACACTTAGACAATATTTTTAGTAAAAGCTGATGGATTTTTATTGTGAACGTCGGTTTTGTATCACTTGTATCTCTGTCTTTATAAGCTCGTTTTCTACGTTCTATATATCCTTGGTTTCGTGTTAATGTATACTAATAGATTTTTGATAAGTCGACTCATTTAGATTAAGTTTAAAACTCAGTTTTGCCCTTGAAAACCCCTTGACAGCTTGTATTATTTCAGAAAATTAGTTTTCGTCGTTAAACTTGAAAATAGCGTATCTTCTTCGTTATAAACCCGTTTTAACCCGTTCAAGCGGCCACGGTTTCGTTTTTAAGTCTATTTTCTGAAAATATAAAATAACTCACAACCTACTAAAAATTCCAAATTTTACAAAATGTGACAGCCTTTAAACATATTTCGTCGAAAATGAATTTTCTAATTTGTAACTTGTTCTAATCTCTTCCAATCAACACCAAAGCAATTCCAAACCTACCATACACCTTCTTAGGGTGTCATGGGTTCCTAAACTTCACCAAAAATGATAGGGTTCATATGAATACTAATAGGATAATTTAAACTCATATTAAGAAATAAAAACATGTAAAAGTGGTATGGATCATAGTATATTTGCATGTTTTTGTTCTAGCAACATAAAAATATATCAAGAATGAGTATGAAAGAGTAGGAAAAATTTATTAGATGCTTACTAGAGTGATTGGAGATGATTATTGCAAAATATACCTAATTAACCTATAGGTTTTTATTTCAAAACCTTGAAATAGATTACTAATGGATCTAGGAAAATAATAAAGTTTGAAATTTGATGAGCCTCCTTCTTCTTCTTATTTGAGCCGACCACAAGGGAGAGAGGAGAGAAAATAGTGCTAGTTTATCTTGAAAATGAATTGTATGCATTAAAATAACTAGGATAACTAGTTAGATAATATCTAGTATAGGTTAAGTTGTAATTAGTTAGTCAAATAAAGACCAAATGGGTCAAAAGGGGGGCAAGGTGGCGGCAATAAGGGGATTGGGTGAAAGGTGTAAGAAATTTTGTAGAAAAATGTGCATTTAGGAAAGATATTTAGTTAAGTTATGTTTAGATATTTTGTTATTAGGTATAGTGTTGGCTAGAAATTGATTTTAATAGAATAAAATAAAATATATTGAAGTCATAAAAATTATAAAATTACATTTCTCACAAGTATTGGGTGAATAAATAATTATCGTATAGAAATTTCGTAAACCGTCGAAAGTATATATATATAACAATATATATACAAAATAAATCCAAATCATCGGGTAAACTAATAATATAATTTTTATAGCATTAAAATGAGTATAAAAATATATCTGGACAAATTTTCGTAAATGTCGGATCAATTGATCAAAATAAATGATCGTGCGATAGCGTTTATTTAATATATAAATATATGTTAATGAAATATGCAAACCCATGCATGAACTAACATGAAAATGATGTTACTAATGATATGTAGACTAACTCTAGTCTATATGAAATGTTTTCAATGATGTTCCATGAATACGCAACTTAACCCTCACGGTTACTCGAATTTGATACTCGTAAACCTAGTTTACGAAAAATGATGAATAGTGAATCATGATTAACGATTTTTCTCCGGAAATGAATAGTGTTTTGTGAATAGTAAAATTTTGAAATAACCTCTGAAAGTCTCAAACCGACTTCAAAAAGGATGAATAGTAAAATGGTGAATAGTAATCGGTGAATAGTAATTTCCCGAGATGAATAGTGAAATTTTCAAAGTTTGATAAATGACCTGAAATTATGATTTGTCACATTCGTCCACCCAAAAAGGAATTCAGTCCCTGAATTCAGTTCGTGTTGGTCTCTCAGGTTTAGGGTTTGTGATGAATAACGAGGAGAAAAGACATGAAGAAGTGTCGTTACGGCTATCTAGGATTAAGAGTGTATAAAACATCGTGATAGAGAAAATATTGGAAGAATCTCCCATGAGTATCACTTTGACTTTTAGGAATATGTGAAAATTTTGTCTGCACTAAGATTTATAAATAACTGCTCCCAACATAACATGATCCCTCCAGAATTAGACATAGTTAGCTAGGCTATGTATAACTAAGGAACGATAATGTGACATTCGGTTTAGTTGTTATAACTCTCAATGTTTAAATAGATTTAAACCATGTCGTTAAAATGGCAGTTAAAGTAAAAGGAAGTAAAATTTTTTTTGTAAGTGATAACAAATCAGAAAGGAAAATAAAGTATGATAGATGAGAATATTTCACAACGAGTGGTTTATCAAACAGTAAATAGTCTTAAGTCCTAAAGATCCGAGTACTAGGGAAGACATAGACTTAGTACGA
The DNA here is from genome assembly GCA_019973895.1 of Chrysanthemum seticuspe. Taxonomy (NCBI): domain Eukaryota; kingdom Viridiplantae; phylum Streptophyta; class Magnoliopsida; order Asterales; family Asteraceae; genus Chrysanthemum; species Chrysanthemum seticuspe. The sequence continues at coordinate 198,912,410 of BPTQ01000004.1, read as the reverse complement.
CATCGTGCATAAAGAAATAAGACTGTTAATTTCTAAACTTCTTCAGTCTGCCGCGTTGTTGATACCCTGGTGAGCTTCTCCTCCTTCTAACATATATGCTCTCTCATGAGCACCTTCAACTTGTTGACCTTGGTTTTGGGGACATTGGTTCCGATAGTGTCCTCGCTCCCCACATCTGAAACATGTAACTATGGCCTTGCCCTTGCAGTCCTTAGCAAGGTGTCCCACTTTGTGACAGCTAAAGCATATACCACATGGACCATCATGATGTAGCGTGCATTGGTGGCATCGTGATAAGTTTCCAGTATAAGCTCTTACCTTTGTTGGTGCAGCAACATAAACCCTGGCGACTTCTTGTCTTCTATTCTGTTGTTGATAATGGTTAGTGTTATGGTTTTGGTTGTCATAATTATAACCTTCCTGATCATTTTCCCATTTCCTTTTGTTGTTGCTAGTTTGGTTGTTGTTGTTGTTGCGGTTATTGTTGATAATGTTTCCCCTCTTCACAACTTGGGCCATGAGTTTTTGAGTCATCCTGATAGTCTCTTCAATCGTTTGTGGATCGAAAGAAGTTACATCTCCTTGAATACATTGTGGAAGTCCTCCAATGAAATTTTCCAGTAATTTCTCATTGTCCGAAACCATCGATGGGCAAAGAGCAGCCAACTCTTGAAACCTTCTGATGTAAGTCTCGATGTCATAACCAATAGTCACTAACTCATAAAATTATGTTTCTAGTTTCTTCACCTATGTGCGTGGACAATACTTCTTAGTCAACAGCCTCTTGAATTGATCCCACGTGAGCTTGTAAGCATTTTCCATACCAATAGGCTGCGCATATGAATTCCACCATGACATTGCACCATCTAAGAGTGTACCAGTGGCGAACTTCACCTTGCAGTCATCTGGGCAATTGCATAGAAGAAATACAGACTCCATTTTCTCAAACCAACGGATCATAGCAGTGGCTCCTTCGGTGCCTTTGAACTTTGTGGGATCACAGTTCTTAAAGTCTTTGTAAGTACAATTTCGAACTCCAGACCCTCCTGCAGCTCCTGTAGCAGCAGTAAGTCTAGCAGCTTCAGCAGCAGCTACCGTCGCTCGTTCTTTCTCTAGTGCTCGAGCTATACCATCCTCTAAATACTTTTGGATAACAGCTTGTGTCATAACTGGTGCAGCTTTCTTTGGCGCCATAACTCTTCAAAATAAGAGGAAGGGTGAGACGTAGCAAAGTCCTATGTTAATAATAAGCGCTCTAAAGAGATGTGATACGAGGTGATAAGTTTGAGGTTATTTTTCAAAATGATTGGCGAATTCCTAGGAGATGGGTTATGAGATGTCGTAAGTGCTTTAAATGTATGACGATTTAATGACTTAATATGTGAATAGCGTCTAACACGACATGTTGATGGTGAAACAGGGGAGTGAGAGTGACTTCACCCTCCTTGAAGGCTTCGTCTTTGCATCCGATGTTATTGGTGATGAGTCAGCTGATGTTAAAATTGTGATAGGGAATGACAAGGCATTCTCCACGTTGGAATCTGAAGAAAGGATAATGGAATGGGTATTTGAAGACATCTATGTGACAATCGATTTGAAATGAAAGTAAATAACTCGCAAAATGTAAATATGAAACCGCATGCATAGTGAATATGCACTTATGATGAAATGATGAGATGCTATGATGATGTAGTTATAGTCTAGGGTCAATGATGCAACCTAGTTCTCTATAACTCTTACTCTGATGTCAATCTGTCACACCCCCAAATTACCTGTTTTGTAGCGGAATGGAATACCTGGGCGTGACTGCCATAGCATCACAGTTATAGTTATATTGAACGACCTAAAGTGTCGTTTTGAAAATACATCGTTTGATTTATTAAAACATTCAGAGTTTACAAAATATAGGTCTTCCAAAAGTACCAACATGAGTTTGTTACAATCAAACGATAGTTAAGTGCATAAAATCCATGTGAGACGTGTCAACTCAACGACTCCATGCAAGCCATGATGATATGCTAAATACCTGAGATAAAACATGCTAAAAGTGTCAACACAAAGGTTGAGTGAGTTCATATAGCTTTTGTTATGATGAAAAACCTTTAAAGAACGTTCACCCAGCAAAGGCATTGTAAATCCACTCAGTTCCAAGTTCCGCCCATACAAAACTTGCAACTTGTGTGTTTACAACCCATTACTCAAAATGTTACAGTTTATGTTCAAGCACACGTTGTCAAATGAGTTCACATAATAGTACCTAACTTAACGTATCAATAGTCAATTGATATAGCACGTAATTCGACGTAGAACAATAGTACTCGACTCGACGTATCAGTAGTCAACTGATATAGTACATAACTCGACGTAGAACATTAGCACATAATCAATAGTACATGACTCAATGTATTAGTAGTCAACTGATATAGCACATAATTCGACGAAGAACAATAGCACACAATCAAGAACAATAGATATAGTACAACATTCGGTTTTGAAACAATTATGATCATGATAAAAGTTGTAGCATGTATCTCCCCCAAAAGTAATATAAAACGTATAAAAGTAGGGGCTATGAAACTCACCTGATGCAATGATTATAATGGAAGCAAATGGTACGCTAAAAATAAGGCTCGGACTCTAACCGCAACCTAATATGAATGATATGTTCTAATGTAAGTCATGAAATAATGTTGTGCATGCAAACTCATATGATATCCATACCACTTGTACATTTTTGAAAATGAAGTTATCGTCGAAATATACGTTTATGACATCTCGTCAAGTTATAAAATACTTTACGCGTATTTATGTTGAAACAATATACTACGATAATCGTTTAGTGATAAATTAAGAAATTATAGTTTTTCATCGTAAAATAACACTTTAACAGCTCATGAAAAATGACTAAGCAGCGTCGTAAAGCTAGTCGTAAATCGGCAAATATCGAGTGTTAGGAAACAAACTAAGTGGTTTTAGAATGTTTGTAGCATTATCTAAAAGTCGTAACACTGAAAGTATGTTCATATGAGTCTCGATCATTGATAAAAATATAGGTGAAGTGAGGTAGTTGGGCTAATATTGTAGTTTATGAGTAGATTTCGGGAAAGTTTGAGAGGTCGTATCTTACTCGTTACACTCCGTTTGAGGAACGGCTGGTCATTTTGGAAAATAGGCTGGGTGAAATAACTTTTACTCAGAGATACTATTTTGCCAAAACCAACTCGATCATTGAGAAAAACGACTCCAAATATGGGTACCCGAAAAGACTCTTTTAACACTTAGAAAATATTTTTAGTAAAAGCTGATGGATTTTTATTGTGAACGTCGGTTTTGTATCACTTGTATCTCGGTCTTTATAAGCTCGTTTTCTACGTTCTATATATCCTCGGTTTCGTGTTAATGTATACTAATAGATTTTTGATAAGTCGACTCATTTAGATTAAGTTTAAAACTCAATTTTGCCCCTTGAAAACCCCTTGACAGCTTGTATTATTTCAGAAAATTAGTTTTCGTCGTTAAACTTGAAAATAGCGTATCTTCTTCGTTATAAACCCGTTTTAACCCGTTCAAGCGGACACGGTTTCGTTTTTACGTCTATTTTCTGAAAATATAATCCAAAATAACTCACAGCCTACTGAAAATTCCAGATTTTACAAAACGTGACAGCCTTTAAATATATTTCGTCGAAAATGAATTTTCTAGTTTGTAACTTGTTCTAATCTCTTCCAATCAACACCAAAGCAATTCTAAACCTACCATACACCTTCTTAGGGTGTCATGGGTTCCTAAACTTCACCAAAAATGATAGGGTTCATAGGAATACTAATAGGATAATTTAAACTCATATTAAGAAATAAAAACATGTAAAAGTGGTATGGATCATAGTATATTTGCATGTTTTTGTTCTAGCAACATAAAAATATATCAAGAATGAGTATGAAAGAGTGGGAAAATTTTATTAGATGCTTACTAGAGTGATTGCAGATGATTATTGCAAAATATACCTAATTAACCTATAGGTTTTTATTTCAAAACCTTGAAATAGATTACTAATGGATCTAGGAAAATAATAAAGTTTGAGAGTTGATGATGGCCTCCTTCTTCTTCTTATTTGAGCCGACCACAAGGGAGAGAGGAGAGAAAATAGTGCTAGTTTATCTTGAAAATGAATTGTATGCATTAAAATAACTAGGATAACTAGTTAGATAATATCTAGTATAGGTTAAGTTGTAATTAGTTAGTCAAATAAAGACCAAATGGGTCAAAAGGGGGGCAAGGTGGCGGCAATAAGGGGATTGGGTGAAAGGTGTAAGAAATTTTGTAGAAAATGTGCATTTAGGAAAGATATATAGTTAAGTTATGTTTAGATATTTTGTTATTAGGTATAGTGTTGGCTAAAAATTGATTTTAACAGAATAAAATAAAATATATTGAAGTCATAAAAATTATAAAATTACATTTCTCACAAGTATTGGGTGAATAAATAATTATCGTATAGAAATTTCGTAAACCGTCGAAAGTATATATATATAACAATATATAAACAAAATAAATCCAAATCATCGGGTAAACTAATAATATAATTTTTATAGCATTAAAATAAGTATAAAAATATATCTGGACAAATTTTCGGAAATGTCGGATCAATTGATCAAAATAAATGATAGTGCGATAGCGTTTATTTAATATATAAATATACGTTAATGAAATATGCAAACCCATGCATGAACTAACATGAAAATGATGTTACTGATGATATGTAGACTAACTCTAGTCTATATGAAATGTTTTCAATGATGTTCCATGAATACGCAACTTAACCCTCACGGTTACGCGAATTTGATACTCGTAAACCTAGTTTACTGTAAAACCCTAAAAATCGTAAACGTCTTAAATGACCATTTTGCCCCTCAAGCTAATATTTGTGAAATTCTTAAAACACGTCAAGTTCGTTAACTACGTTTAACACTTAACTTATAAATGATTTATGCAAGATATTAATGACCAACTTACACTTATGTTTACAAATAATTATAACGCATTGTAAGTTATATGGAACTAATTTCCTGTACAAGTTAACAAAACATTTGAATGTAACTAGAACATATGTAATCATGGTAAATTAAATATCATTGATTTGGTTCCCTAAATTCACGCCACCCTCCCCAATTTCAGTAAATGTTCACGCCTTATACCCATAAAATACTCCCATTTAATTGTTACTTATCTTTTACCAATTCCAAAAAGTCACATCCAAAACCCTAATACATTACAAGTGACGGCATTTTTTTCCCATTTCCATTTTTTCGCCAAGAGGAAATTCAAGGAAGAAGGTCGTAGGCTTCGTGTACAAGGCTGAAAACGCATGCTGGGTTCAAGGTCTGCTTGGTTGTATCGTTGGTTTGGGGGGGGGGGGGTGCTGCTGTCGTGAGTGTTGGCTAGGCAAAGAGGGTGCTTGGTTTGCTTCGTTCCAGCCTCATTTTCTTCCTTTCCTTTGCACGTCTCAAAGGTAAATCAGCCCCTCGCTTTCTCCTTTTGTTTCCTGAGTTGGGGTCGTGATCTATGCTTCTCCAAGCGCATGATTTTAATGCAATTAAATATCACCTATTAATATGTCAAAAGAGTAAATATTTTGTTACATAAAATTCATGATACGTACATATTTATGTCAAGTATAAAAAATAAATAATAAAGGGTGCATGAGATTTGGTCTTGAATCTGTTTTATATCATTCCCTAAGATTTTGAATCTATTTGACCTCCTTTGCATGCATTAGTCACGTTGTGTAATTTTTGTATCAAGCTATGATTGGTCACTTGAAAACATGTAATTCAAACCATGCATAAACCTGTTTTGATATTCCTTATATTTCGTCTAAAGGTTGTCTCATTGTGCGTGCGTTTAGTGTCCTTCCAACAGGTGCTATATCACATAAAATCATGGGGTCAAGTATAGTTTAGTTAAGATGGAGAGTTGATTGTGGTGAATGTACGCAATATGTTTTGGACTCGTGTTGTGTGTATGTCGTTTGTATGCTTTCGTCATGTCTATGGTCATGTCGCGGAACAAAGCAACCTGGTGTCGGGTTGGGTTGTATTGTGGAGTCGTGCTTTGGTGACCACGTTGAGTCGTGTTTAGTAGCCATATTTTGACCCCTTTCTCATAAGTAAAACGCACCCTTTTTAAGTACCAAATCGATTGTGTAATGAGAGCAAGTAATATAGGTTGCGAAACGACTTCGGCTATATTTTCATATTAGGACTATACGAAGGGAAGATTGCATGCATGAAGTCTTAATATGAAAACTTTAAATTGTGTTTTAAATGATAAAGTTAGAACTTTGATTTTTGACATTTAAACCCTAGACTTTTATAAATTGCGATAAATGAACCCTAATTCATATATAATTGTCATTTTGAATACTTAAACTTAACTAAATGTCAACTTTGAATATAAATGACAAATCTTGCTTAATCGGAAAGCCACTAAGATACTAATTATGAAAAGTTACAAAAATGGAAAGTCGACTAAAACGAGTAATCTGATTTAAAATAAGTTATTAATAATAAGCCGATCATTAATTCGTGTAGATTCGTTGAAGAAGGCGTGACGATATTTCTTCGTGCTAACTTTCCCATTCGCTTTCATTTGCTAAGGTACAGATATTCTATCCCTTTTCAGTAGGGATTTTCCTAACTTTCTGATCCCTTGAATTTGTTCGCTTATGATATTTCTTTGCTATTGACTCTTTGATATTGACCCATTGATATTGAACCGTTGATATCGATCCTTTGCTATTGGACTTTGCTATTGACCATTGATATTGAACCATTGCTATTGAATCTTTGCTTTGTATTGACCCCTCTGTTATTGAACCACTATTACTGAACTTCCGTTATTGAACCCTTTGCTACTGAACTGTTGAAATTGATCTGCGCTATTGAATCTGTGCTATTAAACCTTGATATTGAACCTTTGATATTGGACCTTGATATTGAACTATTGCTATGAACCTCTGAATTGGGAACCATTGATACTGAATTCTGATTATGATGACTGATATATTGCCACACTTTGGACCTTTTGTTTTGACCTGTCAGTTTGATACCCGAGCCATTAACTAGGCATGGGGGTTCCATGTCCGTGTCATTGATGCACCGATGGCATGACTCTAGTGTGGTTGAGTGATGTTCCACACCGTCCCTATATTGTATTGATTATGCGCGCTTCATTGTTATTGTTATGGCCACTATTGTTCTGAAGGGGCGTATGGATGCATCCTAGATTTGTATTGTATTGGATTGATATTGATATTGTATTGGTGATGTGGTGCGTGTGTCCAATATAGCTACTCCATATTGGTTACTGAGGCCTCCCCTCCTATTGATCTGGTATTCCGAGGTCACCCCTCCGAATACAATGGCTACTATTGGATATTGGGCTGCTAATGCCACTATTGATTGTATTGTATTGTATTGTTGGCTCGGGATGGATTTCTGACAACCCTTACACTATTGATATATCTATATTGTACCGTCTGTTTACCCCAACGCACCATATTCTGTATTGATTGCCCGTTACTTTGTACCCTTATGTGACTCATCCTACTACCATTCCATTCACGTACCGGGTTAAGATATGATTATTGAATCTGATTATGTTATTACATGTTCTATGTGATTACTGTTTATCCTGCTACGATATGACTAGTATGTGATTATATGATTTAACTGTTGTCATCTGAATGTATGTTATCTTACTGTCATGTGAACCTTGATTGGCCTTGTAATCATGTTTGAGTGTAATCGGTTGATTTATCTGTTTATCATGGATCCCTTCGTTTAATTGTGTTCATGGGCTATTGATTATCTGTTGATGTTCTTATTCCTACTTGTTGACCTGTCACGCTTATATATCTGTTATGATACTGTGATGTTATAAACTGTGGGTTATTTGTCTTGCCTGACTGCCATGCTCACTTCTTAATTAATTGCTTCCGCTTGCTTTTAGTTTTCCATTGGGCTTATTTATATTCTGATTTCCTGATTTGATTGCATGCCATTCTTATGTTGAGTGGATGCGACGTCTGTTATGCTTGATTTGGTTTCGGTGCTTGTATGTCTGTTTGCTTATATGTGATTATATGTATGTTCTGGATGCGTTACTTGCTTTGTTCTCCTTTGTTATCTGTTCTTTCTGGATATCTGTATAATTGTGTTTCTGTAGGATCCTCATTGACTCATTGTTCTCATTTCGTTGCGACCTTGTTATCAGTTTCCTTATTTCATTTGTATCTCTGATTTTGTTTAGCTTTCGTTTTGTTATATCTGTTCACTGGGCTTTTTAAGCTCAGCCGCATTTCTTTTCCTGCGGCAGGTTTTAGGTTGGAAGATGGGCTTGATTAGGCTGAGAGTTGGATTATGTGAGTGGACTGACCCTAGATACCTTACTATCTTGGATTTATTTTGATGGGCTATTGTTTGGGATTTCATTTTATTTTAGACATATTGGATTTTGTATTTTCTTTGTAAGTCATCCGTTATATGACTTGGTAATTTATTTTATAATGCTTCTGCTTGTAAAATTTATTTGTACGTTCTGATATGACACCAGAATGTGACACTTCTACCCTTGCCAGGTTGGGGTGTTACATTTACGAAAAATGATGAATAGTGAATCATGATTAACGATTTTTCTCTGGAAATGAATAGTGTTTTGTGAATAGTAAAATTTTGAAATAACCTCTGAAAGTCTCAAACCGACTTCAAAAAGGATGAATAGTAAAATGGTGAATAGTAATTTCCCGAGATGAATAGTGAAATTTTCAAAGTTTGATAAATGACATGAAATTACGATTTGTCACATAGGACTTCCCATCTTTGTCCACTATGGGAAACCTTGGATATGGAGAACTGTTAGGCTGAGCAGTAGAAACTGCTGGCCTAAAGATTGGCGTATCAGTAGCAACTGGTGAGCTAATGATAAACGTATCAGTAGGAACTGGTGTGCCAGTTTCCCTTCCTCCTTTTGCAGAATTTGCTGATGGACTTCCCAATATTTCATCTTCAAAATGCAGTCCTTCAGAAACCACCTTATTCACATCAGAAGGTTTAGGCCCACCTTCTGTATCACCTTTTCCACATTATTCAATGGATCAACTTCTGGGCTCTTTTTCTTCAACACCTTGGGCTTGAGAAGCTTGTCCAGCTTCCACTTTTCAACCAGCACAAACTCCTCTGCAGATCCATCCTTTTTGTCCTGTGAACCTGCATTTGAATCTCCTTGTGTACCTGCAGATTGATTAGTTGTACCTGTAGACACTGGTTCATAATTCATGGTTCTGGTTAAGGAGTCAATGTCAAACAACCAGTCAGGCCCACATCCTGCAACATTAGGTGAACTCTCACTAAACCTAACATGCAAGTTTTCTTCCACATGCCTAGTTCTACTATTGAACACACTAAAAGCCTTGCTATTGTAGAGTACCCAACAAAGAACCATTTGTCTGCCTTTTCATCAAACTTGCCTAGGTCGTATATGGTATTTAAGATGGTAACAGGACACCCGAATAGTTTTAAGAAGTCTATCAATGGCTTCCTACCATGCAACAATTCATAAGGGGTCTTGTCATGAGGCTTAACTACTTTACTCCTATTTTGCACAAAGCAAGCAATACTAACTGCTTCAGCCCAAAAAGTAGTAGGTAATTTGGATTCTGACAGCATAATCCTTGCTGCCTCAATTAATGTCCTATTCCTCCTCTCTGCTACTCCATTTTGTTGAGGAGTTCTAGCCACACTAAACTGTCTTACAATACCCTTATCCACACAGAACTGATTCATCACACTGTTCTTAAATTCAGTCCCATTGTCACATCTGATTATTTTTACCTTGTGATTTACTAAGTTTTCTATCCTAACAATAAATGCCTTAAGGATTTCTGATGTTTCATCCTTAGTTCCAAGAAAGAAAACCCAAGTGAGTCTAGTGTAATCATTAGTGACCACTAAGCAGTACATCTTCTTATTCAAACTTTTCACAAAGGTTGGCCCAAATAGATCCATATGCAACATATAAAGGGGCTCAGAAATAGTATTAACCACTTTGGACTTACAAGAAGCTCTGTGTTGTTTCTCCATCTGACATGCAACACAGGTTTCAGGATTTTCAAAAACTTTTGAAGGTAACCCTCTTACAAGATTACTTTTTACCAATTTATTCATTGTTTTGAAATTTAAGTGACCAAGTCTCCTATGCCAAAGCTTGGATTCATCAACATTGGCTTTTGCAAATAGACAAGTTAAAGCTCCTTTGGGAATTATGTTCTTTATGTCAACACTGTATATATATTGTCTGTTCTAGGGATTCTAAGAAGCACAAATTTGTCATCAGGCATCTTATAATCAGGAGAAAGGACAAGACATTCAGTTTTGGTAAAAAGGACAGAATTCTTTTTGTCACACATTTGTGAGACACTAAAGAGATTGAACTTAAGTCCATTTACAAGATACACTTTTTCAAAATCCAATTTTCCTGTTTTAATTGTACCTCTACCAACGATCTTTCCACCTTTGGGGTCATTCCCAAAAGCAACATATCCACCAACAATAGCTTCAAAGTCTTCCAGATTGGACATGTCACCAGTCATATGTCCAGAGAAACCACTATCAAAAATTTCTTTATCCTTTAGCTTTACCTGTAAGTTGCCCTGCACATAAAAGAAGAGAATCAGTTTCTCTTGGGGACCCAAGCCGTTTCTGACTTGGGTCTGCCTTGTGCATCAACATAGTCAAAGCGTTTTAAATCCATTGATGCACTGCTATTCCTGGAAACATGATCTAAAACCTTTATTTTTGGTTTCCAGACCCAACAAGCTGAGGCCTTTACAGCATAAAAATGATTGCCCAAAACAGTGTCTGTTAACACTTTTGGCTTAGCAATAGAAACTGCTTTTGCCTTAGCAGTACAAACATCTGTTTGTTTTTGAAAAAACCTTTGCTTATTTGGAAGAACAGTAGTTATGGTTCTAGTAGAACCAGATCTCATTAACACTATCCTTGGAACCATCTTTTAGAAATCATGAGGGTGATTTTGTTTTGAAAATCTTTAATGATTCACCCTGTTGTTGTGGTTCCATGAGGTTTTCTTGTGGTAAAAACAATTTTCCTGTAAATGCTCAAAACTACCACAATTATAACAAGCCTTTTTAACCAATTTAAAATCATCATATAATCTTTGAGAGACTAGGTAGTTCAAGTTTCTCTTGTTTCCTTTAGGCATATTATTTTGTCTTCTTGGCATCTCTCTAGGTTTCTCATCATACTCAGCTACCTTCCTAGAGATCCTTTTACCTAAAGCTGGTTTTTCAAACCTAACATGTTTAACTGTTTTAGGTTTGTCTGTCTTAATTTGCTTAGGTACTGACTCATCTTTTTCTTCATCAATGTCTGATGTCCATTCTTCAATTATTGGAGCATCAGATGACTGTGACCTAACCTTTGGTGTGTCTTGGCTACTCTCACTAGACTCTCCTACCAATGTGCTTCCTACTTCTCCTATAAAGGATATTTCTCTCTTGGGGGGGGGGGCATAAGCACTCAAAAGTGGAGGAGATACTTCATTGTATCCTAAGCCATTACCTTTTCTCATTATGTGACGCTCAATGGATTTGTTCACAAGATCATGCAAACTGAAGTTTATCTACTTTAACTATATGTTTTTCTTTTTCAGCTAAAGCAGTATCTTTTTCTTGTGAAGCTTCTTCAAGTTTTTGATTGAGAAAATTAATTTCACAGTCCTTTTTAAAAATATGACCCTCTAGAGCAGCTATCTTATCAGCATATTCTAATTCATTCTACCAAAGACACTCTAGTTTTTCTTCAACTGATTTTAGACCAAATTTATAGCCTAAGTTATCTAATTTCAGTTTTTCTACTTCATCTCTTAAGCACTCATTCCTAGCCTTAAGTTCTTCTAAAGTATCTGCACGTGATTTAAAAGAACAACTAGAATCATTAGATACCTCAGAATCAGAACCAGTGATGAAGAAGCATAGGCCATCAAGGCAAAGTTGGGTCCATTTGCAGTCTGATCACTCCAGTCATACTCACCTAAGTCATCACATGACACCATAGCTGCAATGGGCTTAGCATATTCAATAGTGATTCTTCTATGAGTGTCACCAATCTTCTTAGGAGCCCTACACTCTCTGGCAAAGTGTCCCTTCCTTTGACGGTTGTAGCACTCAATCTTTGACTTGTCAAACCCTGCAGTCAACATAGCCTTCTTCAAAAATCTTAGTTTCTCATCAAAAATCTCCTTGCCCTCATAGTCAACATAGCCATCTGCCATTTGATATCGATTTCTTCCAGATCATCAGGGTCAATTTGCTCCAAATCTTGATTTACTACATGAGTACTGGTAGTAAGTTCAGCCAAGAAAGCACAAATAGCAGCATCACTGATATTATCACAAGCATTAGAAACTATTGTGATAGCAGTAGAAACTCCACAAGCAGTAGAATGAGTTTCCTGATGACTGTCAGACCCTTTTGAGGACACAAATGCTAGGTTTTTTGTGCCTGGGATTGAACTGGATGTTCATTTCACTTCTGATTCATACACTTTGAGATTATTGTATAAATCATCCAAGGTCAGCTTTTCAAGACCTTATTTGTTCCTCCATACCACAATATGCATGCTCCATTCTGGTGCTAGACTTCTTAGAAACCTAAGATTCACATCTTCTTGAGGAATTGCAGCTTTCATGAGTGCCAGTTGACTCACAAGTTTCTGCAATCTGTCACGTGTCTGATCAATGCCTTCATTGCTTAGGGCAGCAAAGTTTTCAAACTGATGCTTCAAGAGATTCTTCCTTGACTTCTTTGTTGCATCATTCCCACCAAACCTTTGTTCAATAGCTTCCCACAAAGACTTTGCATCTTCATTCTCACATAAGCTTAATTGATACTCATTAGGTAATCCCATCAGAAGGATACTATGAGTCTTGATCTCCAATCTTCTCTGAGCTTTGTCTTCATTAGTTTTGATGGGTAGATCCTTCCCATCAGCACCCTTACCAGTCAAAGAATCACCATTCAGAATGATTTCCCACATGGAGAAATCCAACATCTTGAGGTACTACTGCATCCTTAACCTCTGCAGTTCATATTCTCCAGACTTCAGCATAGGCACCTTAGATGCAGTGACCATGTGTGTTAAATCTTCCATATCTTTAGTAGTAGTTTAGAACACGAATTCTCTTTATATCACAGCTTCTAGATCACAAGCTCTGATACCACTTGTTGATCCCAGTTGAGCAATATATCAAGTTGATTAAGTTAGATAAATCTAACACAATCAATAGAGCAAGTTGTCTTGAAACTAAGATTAAACAATATGCGGAAACTAATGTTTAAGGATTAAGAGAATACTTTGACACAACTTGTTTTTCACAAAACACCTCAATATTTTAATATACGAATACTCAAAAGTATTAGGGTTACAAGAACCTTGAAGTGATCGACTCTAGAATAATACATATTATAAATCTAACCTAGGACCTCCTTTTATAGGCTAAGGAGTCCTTCTAAGGTTACAATAACTTTCTACACAAGAAACATATTATAGGAACAATTCTATAATTATCTAACCGACTATGCTAATCTCATAAGCAGTACTAACTAAACATACTAGCAGTTTGTACTGCTACTTATATTCTACACAGTCCAAAACCAAATTTAACAGTACTAACTATTAAGCCTCGCAATACACACTGTCTTTGCTAAATTCCCAACAGGTTATAATGTTAGGCTTCGGGTAGGGAATAAAATGGTTTTGTTGGATATGGGGAATTTTTAGTGGTGGCAAGTCAAAAATCTAAATTAGATGCATGTAAAACATGGTGTTGCTAAGCCAAGACTGGACTCACTAACACTAACTAATAACTTGGAACAAAATCAAAACATAAGCATAAAATATAAAGGATAGATGTAGGATGGTAGTACATATATTTTTCTCTTTTTTTCTATATATTTTTTTTTCTTTTTCTTGATTTTTTCATTTTTTTTATGCATACATTCTTACCCTACCTCTAAGATAACATCAATGTAGAGGGATTTATATGAGCATCCCTACACTTGAGTTTTTATTTCTCTAATACTATGTCACACCCCCAATTTACCTGTTTTGCAGCGGAATGGAATTCCTGGGGATTGACTGTCATAGCACCACATCACAGTTATATTGAACGACCTAAAGTGTCGTTTGGAAAACACATCGTTTGATTTAATAAAATAATCAGAGTTTACAAAGTAGGTCCCAAATGAAAACCAATTTGTGCGGAAATAAGTTTGTTACAATACAAACGATGTTTTAAAGTAAGTAAAACCCAAGTGAGACGCGTCGTCATCACGACTCCATGATGTGTCCCAATGCGTGCCATGAAGTGAATACCTTAGATACCTGAGATTAAAACATGCTAAAAGTGTCAACACAAAGGTTGAGTGAGTTCATAGAGTTTGTTTTGAAATGTAAAGCCTTTAGAAATCGTTTACGCAGCAAAGGCATTGAAAATCCACTCAGTTCCAAATCCCGCCCATACAAAACTTGCAACCTGTGTGTTCACAACCCATTGCCAAGATGTATATATTTTGTGTTCAAACATATGATTTCAATGAATTCACAATAGTACCAACTCGACGTAGAACAATAGCACTTAATCCATAGCACATAAGCAATAGCACATAAGCAATAGCACCTAACTCAACGTATCAGTAGTCAACTGATATAGTACTTTATTCGACGTATAACTATAGCACGCAAACATGAACAATTTATATAGTACAACATTCGGTTTTGAAATGATGTAATCGTGATAGGAGTTATCCTTAAGAATATAAAGTACTTATGAAAAATATAGTTAAGCATGCATCTCCCCCAAAACATTTATGAAAACAAGTAAAAGCAGGGGCTATGAAACTCACTTGGTAAACTGACGAGATGACAAGAGTGAGTACACTGAGGTATAATGTGATGCGTTATCCGGGACCTAGTACCAATGATATGATATGATATGTAATGAGTTGCAATGTAATGTTATGCATGCATTTCGTATGTTATTTATACCATTTACGAGTTTTTGAAAATATTACTTGTCGTCGAAAAATACTCTTTTGACGTCTTGACCAATCAAAAATCACTTTTCAAGTATTTACGTCAAAATGTCATCCTACAATGGTTTTATAATGATTTTTGGTGAAATTACCACTTTTCGTCGCAAAACAATGTCGTCGGAAAAATCATGAAATTAACAAAAATGGCTCCGGAAAAGTAGTCGTAAAACGGTGTACGTCGATCGTTAGAGAACGAACTCGACGGTTTTGGAAAGTTTGTATCGATATCTAGAAGTTTCAGTTCAGGAGTTTTCGTTCAAAAGGTCTCGATCATAAAGATATCAAAGGCTAAAGATGGTGGTTTTTGTTAATTGTGTGCAGAAAATAAGTTTCGGCCAATGTTTGAACATCCGTAAATAATTTACTATGACTCCGCTTGACAAACGGCTTTTTGTTTTGAAAAATATGGCCGATGAACTTGATTTTACTAGAAGACATTTCGTTACAAAAAGTTTCACATCATGGTTAAAAACTGCCGCAAACATAGCCCTTACAGCTAATGAAATACTTGAATCGTAGAAATAATATAATTTTTCAGAAAATAATAGTTACGGCAACTTTATAAAAACGTGCATATATTTGTCGTTTTAAATCCGTTTTCTACGTAAAATATGTCCTTAGCTTCGTATCGAAGTAAACTAATATATTTTTGAGAAGTCGAAATAATTTGTGAAGCTTAAGGCTCGTTTTTGACCCGAAATATGTAAAAACAGCAAGCTGAGTTTTCAGAAAATAATACGTTTCGTCGTCAAACTTTAAAAATTCACCACGGCTTCGTTATAACTCCGTTTTTATCCGTTCAAAAAGCCACGGATTCGTTTTAAAGTGTATTTTCTAAATATCAAGGCCAAAAGGTCGTACCAACAGTAGGTTTTTCCAGAATTTCGAATTAAGGACAGAACACAAAATATAGTTATTGAAAATAGTTTTTCTCGGACAAAACCTATTCTAATCCCTTCAAATCAACTCCAAAGCTAATCTAATCCTACCATACACCTTCTTAGGGTGTCATGGGTTCCTAATCACCATCAAGACCAAAGAATACCATGGGAGTAATTATAGGATGACCATATTGTATATATAACTCAAAAATCATGAAATAAATGGTATAAATCACATAACATGCATATAAGCTCCAAAAATGAAAAGAAACATATGAAAATGAAGAGGAAACATAAAAATGATAAGAATATGCTTACTAGTGAAAATGAAGAGGTGCTAGTAACAAGGATTAACTTAAATATCCTTGGTTTTTATTTCAAAACCAAATAAAGGATATAAACTAGGTTGTATACACACTTGATTTTGCAAAAACTTTTGATCCCTTGTGAGCTTGATGCTTGGCCGGTTTTATGGAGCAAAAGAAGAGAGGAAATATTTTGTTTAACACTTAGAGAAATGAAGATGTATGTGAAATGAATGAAGTAAAATAAAAATATCAAGTAAGACTTTTGTAGAATGTGAATTATTGAGAAAACATGAACCTTACCAACATTTAATACAAGCCCTCCCCTATGGCCGGTTTTTGGGGAGGGTTTGTCTCTCCAATTTTTTTTTTTTTTTTTTTTTTTAAATTGTAAACTTGTGTTATTTATTTGTAGAACTTGTAAAGAAAAGTGTAAGTAATTGGTAATACTTGGTGCAAGTAAGTTGTTATTAGATCAAAATATATTGTATTGAGGTGATAAAAATTGTAAAAATACTTTCCTTGTGAAAATTGAGTGGTAAAATAATTATCGTCAAATTTTTAAGAAAACGACGTAATAATTAAACTTTAACGATTAATATACGAAATAAATTTGAAACACTAGGAAAACTAAAAATATAGTTTTTATAAACTAAATTGTAAGTTTAAAATACCTCGGGATCATTTTTGAAAGTAACGGGTTAAATATTCAAAATAAAAACTCACGCGATAAAAATTATTAAATATAAAAGTTACGCGTTGAAGGTGAAATGAAATGTCGTGAATGTACTAATGAGATGCACATGATGTCAATGAAATGTAGACTAATCATAGTCCATATGAAATGTACGTGATGTCATGATCATGAATTCGCCGCTAAACCTCCAAGGTTACGCGAATTTGAAACAAGTAAACCAAGTTTACTAAAAATGTTGAAATAGTGAGGCATGAATTGTGTCGAGAAATGACCTGAAAGTACGGGTTGTCACATACTATTGACCCGAATTGAAAAGATCAAAACACTTGGAGTAATTAATTACGTAGATAAGGGAATTTGAATTTAACATTCCTTCCCGTTACTTTATAAAATACTACTTAACCCATGAGTCACAATCGTCCCAAAACTGTACAAAGGATATGACTCAACTTAGCAACCATGCAAGTAACTAGATAATTGAACTGAGAGTTAAACAATAGTTACAATAATGCACTAAATATGAGTGCATACAAGGTGGGCTAAGGCGATTTGGGTGTAACATTTGGGGGTGGATTGTAAACAATGCTCTTCATTGATATTCTGGAAACCGGAACATCATGAGAACCGGCGAAAAGATAGGCTCAGAGGGGTTAACTAGGGGTATCGTGTACTAAAGATGAGTACATCGCAAAGGTGTGGGGAAATTACTCAACCAATGTGGTCGATGTAATTAAATTAAAAGTTTAAAACAAGGGTTATCTTAATCCCTCTTATCATTTAGTTAATCCTAACTACACGAATGTAGTCTCACTTGCGATCTTGGAATGCATCACAAAAACAAGTTTTAGAATTTATTATACTACCGTTACACTCAATAAACATTAAAGATGAATGTTTTTATTCCTAAAGATCTAGGAGCGAACCTCACATTTTTTGGGTGGAATTTGAGTGGTATACGGTTTTTGCGTTAGTCATATAATTCCTGTCCATGAGACGCTTTACTAAGACTAAAGTTTTACTCGTAAGTGTCATAAAAAAATAAAAAATTTGGTGCCAAAATTACCCTAACAAATATTTCTCATAGTTTATTACACAAATTACTAAAGACAAGGCAAAAATCAAGTGAGTGAATAGTTTTTAAGTTCCCATTGTATTCTTCCTCCCTACACTTAAACTGAACATTGTCCCCAATGTTCCCCGAAAGCAATGATAGAGAAAGGTAAAATAAAAGAGAGAAACTAATACTCCCCTGATTACCTCGGTAGGATATGTGTAGAATCGCGGTTAAATCCTCCTCCAAGAAGAATGAGTAAGTAATAAGTGTTGCTTCCATCTTGCACTTCGTCTTCTTGTCCAATATAACCTGCAAATTCTATATAAATGGAGACGAAACCTCACGTAAAATCGACGGTAAAAACTATATAAAACTAAACTACACTAGAAAGCCAGTAAGATATAATGCTTGTAAAATAGATGTTTGCAGATTTCTGAAAAATTAAGAATTCTAGAAATTTCCAAAAAATTACAGATTAGACATAAACCGAAAATCTGGAAACTATTTCTACATTTCCTGAAACCGTCGGGTATTACTTCCAACGTCGTCAGGTTGTCCTGACAGAATGAGTCAGAGTCGTTTTTTGGAAAAAATTCTGGAAAAATTACTTCTTTAAAGACCTGGAAAATTACTGCAAAACATCAATTGTGACTCGATACAAGCATTGACTCTAACAAACATATATATATATATATATATATATATATATATATATGATTAAGACGAAGTTAAAAACAAAATAAAATATTTTCACAAAATAATGAAAGCATGAGAATTAAGCAATAATGAAAAAGATATATAAAAGACACAAATAAAAATGAAAAACAAATATTCAAACAATTAAACATTGGTTGCCTCTCAAGAAGCGTTTTTCTTTATTTACGAGTCTTGTAGCTAGACTCGAAGCCATAGTACTATATTTTCTTATTTTTCCTCATCATGGTATACCTCATCATGTTGACAAAGTCCACATCGACTCTATACCTAGGTCCTAAGATCAAGCAATCCTTATAGTAGAGGCTCCTTTTCTCCCATATATATTCCATGCCTTTCTCCATATCCGCCTTGCTATTTTCTCAAAGGCTTTAATGTTATCCCTTTTAAAATAGGATAGAGAACGAAGTCCACTTATTTACAAGGCATCCTATATGTAATTTCATCGCTCCCTTCCGAAAATCTAACCGTTCCTTCAGGTTGGTTATAGCTTAGCTTAGACCTTTCAACAAACGGTTTTCCTAACACGACATGGGATAAGCTATAATCGATGACACACCCTACATCTTCTAGGATCATAAAATCTACTATGTAGGTAAAGTTCCCAACAAAGATGTGTACATCCTTGACCCTTCCAACAAAATTGCAAATTCCACCGGGATAAGTAGGGTCTCTCCTAGTTTCAAGTTGTGTGTTCATTATGTTGTTGTAAACAACCGAGGACATCACATTGATCAGAGAGTCTAAATCTATGTAAGCATGCTCGACATATCTATATCCAATCATACATGGGATCTTAATGTTCCAAAGACTACCTCTCTTAAGTTTAGGATCGATTCTAACAAAGGGTGGCCAATGGTTGTCAATTATGTAATTGTGGTATGCTATTTCTTCCTTAGTGGGATAAAGGTTAAAATATGCATCAGTTTCCTCATCCTCACTCTTTTCTATTATCTCAGTAACCTCAATATCACCTTCTCCTAATTCATCATCTAGATCATCACTAATCATAGAATCGATATCTGGTGCGTTAGTCGCATCCTCAAGTGCATTCTCAAGTAACATATGTAGTTCTCTAAGCTCATCGATTTCACTAGAGATTTGGTCGCGAAGTAGGTTAAAAGAGTGTTGGTCAAGCGGTTCGCTCGGAGTGGGTGGGACGTGTGGTGGTGGTTGATGTTGTGGTGGATTGTTGTTGACGGGTGGATTGTCACCATTCATGATGAAAGTGACAAAGTTACGAACAAAAATATGCAGAAGGAGGATAGACTACAAGAAAGCTAATAAAAAAAGGAAAAAAATCTCACTTGATAGGAATCAAGTGAGTGAACCTAATCAAGATAGAAACCGAACTAGCTATTCTATTCCCCGGCAGCGGCGCCAAAAACTTGATGCGTGGTTCGGGGTCGAAAGACTTCCTTTTTCAAGAGAAAGCTTTACAACCAACTAGGCAGTGTACCTAATCGTTGTAGTATAGTATGGGTAAGCCCAGGGGTTGACCGTTCTAAGGGAATAGAGATGTTAGTTAAGATGTATGATGAAAAGGCAAAGGTGAGGGTGATTCTTTTTAGTCTTTTTATATTTTATATGAAAGCAATTAAAATCTCGGGGTTTGAAGAGTGGGGGGTTATCTTTTACCAATTAAACTAATAAACAAATTAAATTAAAACTAATTAATTAAACTAAAGCTATGGATTGTAGGAAGAGTTCTTATAATAACTAAAAGCGTGTTTACTTAGATTTACTTACTCCCTAGTTATCTTTTATTGGTTGATTGAATTGTCACATTCTTTTTTAATTAGTGCGTTGTATTTCATGTTTTAGTCATAGGGCGGTGCCAAATTCCCTAATTCTATGAGTGTATAAGTCTATAACAACCCGAGATTTTTCATATTATTATTCTTACAGTACTATTATTTATTTTTATCAGAAAGTGTGAACTTATCATATTCTGACATTTACTGATGATTTAAAATTTTAAAACGAGAGGTTATCTTGTTTTCTCGAGAAAACGACACGGCACGCGTACCGACACCGTATTAGTAATGTTCAAATTCGATAATTATTTTCAGAGTCAATAATTTTGTTTTTATATTATTTTTATAAAAACGTTACTAGAAATATATTTTTCGTATTTTTACCAAACCAATATACCGCGATTATACTTTAGCTCAATGGGACATGGAATACACCGTATAATAATAAAAACAAAACCTACTTCTCCCTTTTATCTCCTCTATTCCCCTAGGTCTCATCTCACTTTCTACTTTTTCTCATTCTCAAATGAGCTCACAAGATTGCCTAAAAATCTTCAAGGAGAAAACAACCTATGCTTAATTTGCATCTTCACAAGACCACACTAATGAAAGGGGAGTCAACATATGCAAGTTTCTTTCCTATTTATTTGTTGTCGAAGACCAGTAGCACCACAAAAAAATCATTTGCAATCTACTCACAAAAACATTATCTTTCAAGGGTTAATAAAGCTTGGCTGATTTCGGATTTGCTTGCATTTGGTTTGGTCGATTTGTATTCGGGTCTCCTTGTTATTGGTCTTCCTTCCAATCGACACCACCTACACCCATAGTAAGGGTTTTCTTAATTTCCTCATATTTTGTAATTTATTGATATTAATTTTTTAGTAAACTAGTTGGTTTAATTGACTTTACAAGTTCTAAATTTGTTGTGATTTAAGTTAATCAATTGACACATACATGTTAATGTTTATAAATAATTTTTGGTTATTGCTAATAATGTGTGGCAAATTGATAATATTACAAACTAAAAACTAAGATTGGCTCATATTGGAAGTGCTTATTGCTAGTTGCTTATTACTATGTTTGTTAGACATATTTGGTTAAGGGATTTGGTTATGTTTCATTTAAGCTATTCGACCCACTGTTCCAACAGTGGGTACCTCCTTGTTCTCTTTTTTCTTGCAATTATCCAATGAGCATTTCTAGTGTTGGTGAAAAACATATTAATAGATATACTAATATATTGTTAGACAAAATGAGATTTTTGAATTGGTTTTGTTAGGCTTATTTCATTTTTGGTTTATGTGTTTTGCTGTCAAAATTTAAACTAGAGGATTTGGGAAACTTAAAAATGTTTTGACAAGCTAAAACATTGATTTTTGGATAGATTATTTTGTATAGATGAATTTTCAAGTAAAGAACTTCGAAAACGGACTTAAAACGAAGAAATTATGGCCAATGAAAGTTTAACGAAACTTATAATTTTTATCAGCATTTTGTAAAAATATACATGCTAATATGATTTTAAATCGAGGTTTTGACCCCTTTCGGGTCCGAACCGGCTTAAGTGTAAAACACGAAAGTTGTTCGAAATGATGTTTTAGTAGAGTTCGAGGGATTTTTAAGCCTGAAAGTGTAAAACGAGAGATTTAAGCATGGTCAAAGATGGACAAGTTTTCTGAAAAAGTCAAAGTACCCATAGCTGATTGGAAATATAATTGGTGTTTTTAAGCGTTTTCGAGTCCGTTTGAGCTTTGAAAACCTTACCAAATGCTATTGTATCACTTATAAATTATTAGGGAGCGTTAGAAACCTTATAAAGGCGATATTTCATAAACGCAAGGGTTTATTAAAAATATAATGGAGTGTTAGGATGGCTTACTTAAATTACTTAATTTATAGTCCATAAAGGAGCGTTTGGTTCTGTGTTGTTTTAGCACACAAGACTAGTCCAATGGATAGCTCGTTGTGGCTTAACGAACCGGAATAATATTTTTGAACGTGTAATTGTAATTGGGATAAATTGTGGCTTTCGGTTATGATGGGCCGAGCCGTAGGCTAACTACTTTAAACTTATTGTTTAACAAACTTGATCGTTTATTTATTTCGTAACAAGTGGAATTAATACGCCGTAATTATGATGAGCCGCGATCTTTGTTGCCAATGGCTCCGAACTAGATAAACGGTTTATTTTTCCAGAATTGTTTAAGTTGCTTATTTTCCGGTAATGGTTCAAAGTTGTATATTTTCCGGAAAATGGTATATATCTTTTAAGTTTCATTTTTCTAGAAAATCCTTTTATTGCTTATTAATTAGTATGCATTGCTTTATAACCATATTATTTGTTATCTTTAGATTTCAGATTAGCCCTGTTTGATTATAGTGCACTTTTGGATGTGATGATCCAAAAGGGGCGTCTCGGGTCCGCTATTGTTTTATTTTGTCATATCGGATAATAGTAGTTTTTTCGGATCGTTTTATATTATTTAATGCAGGTTTGTATAATATGGAAACGTCCGATAAACCAGCGGGTCATGCCAAAATTTTCAAAATTTTCTATACTCGGTAAATTTTTCACAAAAGTTCTAGTTTCTTAAATTCCGACAAAAAGACGAAAAATCCTAAAATTCATGAAAATCTTATAATTTCTTATAATTCATTTGGAATGCTTTAAATGTATGTTTTCTTTTATAGGAAATTTCATTTTCTTTATTTTGAGGTTTTGGAAACGTGTCGGATTCTATTGTTTTATCATTTATTCATTTTCTTGATTTCTTTCTTATATAATACATGTGAAGTATTATATACCATGATTTCTTTTATTTACTCATTCTTTTTATATAATACATGCCATGTATTATATTTTCGCTTAATTTTTCATAGGTAATATATAAGGCGTCTATAATAGATACTATTACTTTTCGTACTTTGTCTTTCGAATACATGTGAAACGAGTACTATTTTGTCATGTATACCGTATACTTATATACATATGTACTTATGCACTTTCAAGAGCCAATACTTGCAAACATTTAGAAAACTATTTTAAACTTAAATGTTGCCACACAAGCAACAACAACACCACACTTAAATTTTTTTAAACTTATCGAGTCTTAAACCTAACCTGTAAACTAAGACTTGCCATACTAATCTAGGTCGTGTGTCGGTGCCGCTCACTATCACTAATTGATTTATTCCACTTCAGACGACAAATTGTTGAGGTGAGCTTCATAGCCCCTACTTTTACCTGTTTTCATAACTGTTTCAGGGGAGAATACATGCTCATTTTTACTTAAACTCAATGGTCATTTTATCTGAACAAGTGAATTGTTTACTCAAACTGTGATGATTGACTTATATAATTGATTTGGTTATTCGAATATATTATGTGTTTACTTGCCAAATACTTGATTACTCTCAAATGAATACAAGTGTAAAACCTATGAACTCACCAACCTCGTGTTGACACTTTTTAGCATGTATTTTCAGGAATTAAAGGCGATATCTAAACTTTGGAGGCGCAAGGCAATGGCATGACATGGTCATAGATTCCTCTGATAAACATAAACGGGGACCACTTTATTGTGGGCATGTATTTCCGAACGAAACAAATGATGTAAACTTGTTTTACTACAACGAGTGAAATTTCTTAAAATCAGTTGTTCTATACTTGTGTTGTGATATCAATTTAGTAGCACCTCATGACTTGTATGCTTCCGCTGTACCGATTTTGGGGGTGTTACAGATTGGTCTCAAAGCCTTGGTTATAGAGAACTGGGTATTTTCAAAACCTAGACTATAACCGCTTTTACAAAAACTTAACCCTATGACCGACACGTGCATGCCTGCCAAGCAAATGCCTTACTCATGATCATGTTGAGATCATACATGATAAGATATGTGTTTTATTACTACCCACCTAATTTCACTATAAGTTATAACTTTTTTCCCTATACGTATGTTTACATTATCACCGAGCTACGCCTCTTCCACACGTAAATGGGATATTTGTCTTGGTCTTTCAAGACATTTTTTAAAAGCATTGGGACATATTACTAACGTAACTGAGCTGAGTATTTCAAAATTCATTGAACCTCAGTTGAATATAGATTGATCACCTATATTTAACCAGGGATAGTGGGACATAGCCTGATCACCTAGGTCCGACTCAGAGGTGAATTTTGCAATATTTGGAGTAGTTATAATAGAGTTACGTCCGATTGGTTTTTGGTGTGTGTAAACGAGCATGTTCACCCCTACACACGACATACTGGCATCACAATACTCCCTAATCACAAACTTTATGTTTCATATACGGAATATTTTCCCATCACAATCGGGTTATGTTATAGTCATCACTATCCCAAACCTTACACTCTATGGATGAACCAAATTGCATCCCTAGCTGTTCTAGGAATGACCCTCCATAGCACATATGAGAAAGACCTCTTGATAGTGTAAACAACGAAAGGAACAATAAACCTTTGACAAGGTCTAAGAATACACGATAAGTTGATTTATAGCCCAACAGAAGCCTTAGAACCTTACGAAGTAACCTGAACCACTATCTTTAAAAGGAGACACTTAAGTAAGTGATGAACTGTTGAAGTTACGCTGTAATAATATTTATGAAGACTACAGCGTAACAAAGTAATCGAGTTACGCCATAATGAGACTACACCATAGCAATAAGATTATGATACGACGTAATTGATTGGCAAGCTGGCAAAAAGTTTCGGGTTGATGAGTCCTCAAGCTTTGTCGTTGGTAACCCGTGGTAAGGAAACTAGCTTGATCGGGAAAAACAAGCTAGTCGAGTACGGGATTCGTCGCTTGAATGGATTGGGTGAAGCTGAGTTGTTGCCAGAGGCTCCAATTAGAGGAGAAGGAGCAAGTGAAGCGGGTGGTAGTGGTGCAAGTGGTATCCAGATGGGATCCGAGGAGGAGGCCCCAAGGGTCCGAACTAGGGCCAATTTAAACGTGGGGGATAGGCTGCAAAGGATCGATAGAAGGCTCGATCACATGGAGAGCTATTTCAATGAGGAGATCGATAGCTTGGCTACAGGTTTGTATGGGTTGAGCGCCCAATTTGATGGCTTTTCAGGTACCTTGAACCAGGTGCAAGAGCTCGAACAAGACTTCTTCAATTGGAGCACAGACCGGACTAGCCAAATGCTCCAAGAAATGCAGCTCAACCACCCCCGATGGCATGGAGCTCCGTATGTCTACCAACCGGATATTCCTGACATTGGAGTCCAGCATGGGGTAGCCTTCATGAATCCGCAGCCAACCCCAGGAAGCACCACAAGCACCCCATTCGACCCATCTGAGTACCAATCCATGGAAAATGACCTCTACAGGGAGGATTGATTCCCTTCTCCTTTGAACAATTTCAAAACTCTTTTAAAACAAAACTATTAAGTATGTAATAATTTAACTTTTAGGATGTTTGTTATTATGGTATTGATCAAAAGTACTAATATGGTACAATTTTTCCATAACTTTTGTGCAGGTTTTGTTCTGTGAGATAGTTACGGCGTAACTGGATCATTGAGTTACGCCGTAACTCTTCACTGAGAGAAAATTTTGCGGCCACTTAAGTTACGGCATAGTCACCCAGATAAGTTACGCCATAGCAGCCTTCTGACCTTTAGTGAGACCTCCTTGGCAAGCATTTAAGAGGGGAGTTCATTTCTTTCTCAGTTCTTTTTCATTTCTTTTTCATTTATATTTTATTTTCCTTTTTATTTTCGTACAAAGGGGACTTTGTACACTTCAAAGGGGGGGGGGGGGGGGGGGATAGGAATAGAAATGAAGTGTACGTTTACTTAGCCTACTTGCCTTAATTTTCTAGTTGGTTTTAAAAAAGTAAGCTCCTTTGAAAATTTTGTCACGTTTTTAACCAATCTAGAATAATTGAAGCCGAGCACACAATAACCTTTAATGTCATTGGTGAGATTTAGCCTTTTCGTTTCCCCTATTTTACCCAAATCTACCAAAAATTGAGTGTGCTGATAGTATTGTAGACTTTAGAACTTGGCTCTTACATCACTTCGAGACCATAGATGAGTAGTGTATCAAGTTAGCTTGATTCATTTAGAAAAAGGCAAATGTTTTAGGATTAACCCAAATAGCCCATACGTGTTCACTTGTGTGCGTTTACCGATTAGTCGCATCGACTTTTCGACCTCCGTGATAACATTTTTTTTGCACTCATCATTAGTGCAAGATACCCCTAGTTACACTCATTTGAGCCTATCCTTCAATTTCTTAACCCATATTCGTTACACCTTTTCACCTTATCCTGTCGTGTAGTCTTATTTTATGATCTGGAAGTCAATGTTCGCCCTAGTTCAAGGTTTGAGTAAAAGTTTTGGAAATCACGCTTAAATCGAAGTCATCTATTTGAAGATCATTGAAGATCCCCCATATTCTCCTCAAGTTCATCTCAAGTGGGGGGATAAGTTATCATTGTATTATGTTAATTTTTTTTTATTATGGATTAGTTCTTATTGATACAAGTGCAAATTGTTATGGCACTATGTTATGTGATTATAAGATATTAGCATCGAGGAGGCCACCTCGATCACATTTGAAGATTGGAGTTGGTCAAGGTACCAACGTTTTGAGGAACATGAAATGTATTCATCATGACATCCTCTAATGGTGCATTCCCCTGACGTATCATGATCCGGTTTCTATACCTTGAAGTTGAACCATGAATGAACGGTGGGGCGGTGACAACCTGGTTTTAAGCTAAGACTATTTGTTTTCTTTTTTCTTTTTCACCCATTAAATTATCCCATGTCTTACCTTACCCTTTTTGTCATGAAGCGTGTTTAGGTGATGAAGCGAGCAATCTTTGGCATCATGGCCATGGATTTGGTCAAGTATCATTGATTTTGTCCACTTCGCCGTGGCACGTTAGTAATGACACTACCCCTTAACCTTTGAAACATTATAACCCAACATTGCCTTCTAAAGAATGTCTTGACTTTAGCTCTGGTGGTGGAGATGTGTGTAATTGCCAAGACTATGATAGAATACTTGCTATGTCTGTGCAACTGAGTGATCACCCCGAAATTAAACACTTAGATTAGGATGAGCGTGAGAGTGTTTCGTCCCCGTTTCGTGAGGTGTTCGGCTCTAAAAATTATTCTAGCATGGGAACTCTTAACTGCATACTCCTCGATTTACTCAAGGGATATATTATTTCTCTTATAATCTAAAAGTCTACTTGAGGGCAAGTAGAGTTCAAGTGGGGGGATATTTGATAACATCAAATTATCTTGATATTCTAAGTGTTAATTTCCCCCTTTATTTACTTATTATGCTTAAAATGCTATTAGAATCGTCCTTATTCCTTCTTATTTCATTTTAGGAGCTATTTACTATGAAGAAGCAGTATTTGGACAATTCTGAGCTCAAGGACGGATTATTCTCACATTCAAAAAAGACTACGGCGTAACAAAGTGATGAAGTTACGCCGTAATGAGACTACGCCATAGCAATCAAATTATGATACGGCGTAATTGATATTTTATGAAGACTACGGCGTAACCATCAGCTCAGGTTACGCCGTAACCACGGATAAGCATCGACATTTCTGTTTATGAAGAACTACGGCGTAACTATTTCATAGTGTTACGCTGTAGCTAGGTTTTTACGCCTATAAGTACATGAAGATTTTTGCATCTCAAATCATCTCTCCTTTCCCAAACCTTTCTAGGGTTTGGGGAGATCAAATACAGAAGAAGAATTATGGCTTAGGAGCATGAGGAACGAAGTTCTCGTCTACGATTTCCTTTGTATTCGAGTTTGGAGTCTTTTATGCTTTTCTAGAAATCATACTATGGATTCATGTTATTAACTCAAGTTTATATTTATGTTATTTATTCTCTTTATATTTCTTTATAGACATCTACTTAGTCTTATCATAGAACGCTACTTTCGGTAATAATATAAGCTTGTTAGTATCTAGAGGGTTGGGAGAATTGACCAACTGACCTCAACTCACTAGGTTGCAAAGTATGGAAGGAATTGGCCATAGTACAACCATTCTTCGTGTGCGAACTGACCAAATGATCACCTATCAAGTGAAGATATTTAAGAAGATAGGGGAAATCTAAGTTCCTAACGGTCGGGTTTCCATAGACTAGGTCTAGTAGGTTTGGTTCTTAATGATTGCTATTAGATTACTGAATGATCCCGGGTGACCTGTTCATCTGGGTGAAGAGTCTAGAAATCATAGGCTAAGACGAATTGACCAAAGGAGTCTGGCGATATTCACCCACTATATTGAACCTAAATATTGAGAATTGATTCATAACTGTAATCTTGGTTAAGTTTCACTCTTCAATCTCTTTATCCTAACCCTTATCTCCGTGCAATTTAGGATAATTCTATCCATTTTATCATTCCATTATCAAATTATCTTATTTATTTCTTAGTATCTTAGTTCTTTCAAGGTCACAACTCTCTTGGAACGACACTCGGATTTACCTAAGGCTTTACTTCATCTGATCGGGTTCTCTGCCCGTTAGCATGTGTTTATCCTAGTATATCTCAGTTTTATAAATATTAAAAGCAGGATGAAATAGCACATCACCTTTAAAAACTGATTTGTTATTTTACCACTACGTCACACCGTGAACTACGAATTTTGCTACTATTTTGCAACTAATAATTTGTTTCCTATTACTCGAAAAACTGTTTTACAAACCACTTCCTAACCTATTCTGTAATCACTCTGTAAATTACCTACCCCATTGAAAGGTGTTTTTATGTTACTGCCTCACAAACAGAATAACCCACAATTTTCTTGGTAACTAAACCAAACCTTAGAATGCACCCCACACCTCTGTTTGAAACTATAGAAGAATCTCGCCTAATGTCAGACATCTAACCTTACAAAACTTAGACAACCAGACTCTACCCTTAGTGTTCTTATTGTGATAAGATAAAACTCCCTGGTCAGACCGTATCAAACTTTTGCAAGCAAAGAAATGACAAAACACTGAAATTCTTACAAAATCATCTTATCCGCACCATATTTAAGAACCTATTTTACAAAGTTCAAAATCTTTTGGACCCATGCCATTTTATGCACCTGTAAAATTTCAAACAAGGGAATATTCAATTCTTGAAATATTATCTTAGCCAAAATAGTATAAACTTTTACTCAAATGAGGTTTTCGAAAAAAAAAAATCCTTCATTCCTTTAAGAAGAACACGCACAAATCCGGAGCGAATCTTAAGAATCAACCACCATGCCTTCATATCACTAAACATCCGAACAAGTTGGATTTTGTGCCAAAAGAATATAGACCATATATTAGATTAAGACCAAGAAAAATTTAGGAGTACCCGCACTAAGATAATTGTGAAACATCGTGACGTTAAGACAAGAACCGTCACCCCAATGAACTTACTCCGGAAAACCATTGTACCCCAAATAGGGCATGTACTAATGGCAGAACACCTAAGTACCCACACACAAAGAGAAACCCGTGGACAACCTAGTAAACCCAAAATTTGTCGCAAGTACCATCACCTCTTCCCAGACACCACCCTATCGGGTAACATAAACTGAAATCCAGTACGGATTTCTTGTAAGGTAGGTAGACTATAACAACCCGATATTTTTCAGATTATTATTCTTACAGTACTACTATTTATTTTTATCAGAAAGTGCGAACTTATCATATTCTGACATTTACTGATGATTTGGAATTTAAAAACGAGAGGTTATCTTGTTTTCTCGAGAAAACGACACCGCATACGTACCGACACCGTATTAGTAATGTTCAAATTCGATAATTATTTTCGGAGCCAAAAATTTTGTTTTTATATTATTTTTTTAAAAACGTTACTAGAAATATATTTTTTGTATTTTTACCAAACCAAGATACCGCGATTATACTTTAGCTCAACGGGAAATGGAATACACGGTATAATAATAAAAACAAAACCTACCCCTCCCTTTTATCCTACTACCCCGCTCCTCTATTCCCTGTATCTCATCTCACTTTCTACTTTCTCTCATTCCCAAATGAGCTCACAAGATTCCCTAAAAATCTTCAAGGAGAAAACAACCTATGCTTAATTTGCATCATTACAAGACCACACCAATGAAAGAGGAGTCAACATATGCAAGTTTCTTTCCTATTTATTTGTTGTCAAAGACCAGTAACACCACAAAAAAAATCATTTACAATCTACTCACAAAAACATTATCTTTCAAGGGTTAATAAAGCTTGGTTGATTTCGGGTTTGCTTGCATTTGGTTTGGTCAATTTGTATTCGGGTCTCCTTGTTATTGGTATTCTTTCCAATCGACACCACCTACACCCATAGTAAGGGTTTTCTTAATTTCCTCATATTTTGTAATTTATTGATATTAATTTGTTAATAAACTAGTTGGTTTAATTGACTTTACAAGTTTTAAATTTGTTGTTGTGGAAAACTAGAATGGGGGGGGGGGGGGGGGTTGAATAGTTTTACCAATTAAAACGATGTTTTAAAATATATAGATCGACTTATGTCAATCTATTTGGATGTGTATGTTGGATGTTGATAGATAGATATGGAAATGTTTAATGTAAAGGAGAAGAGTAAGAAACACAAAACCACGACACAGGTGTTTATAGTGGTTCGGCTACAAGGACACCTTCCTTTCCCTACTCCACTCTCCGAGTCACCTACTCGAGAGTTCATAAACACTACACGACACCAACTCCTTATGGCGGAGAAGCCTTCACAACGTCGCCTACTCTTTTTCCGGTAATAGGCTAGACACCAGGTTCTTCCACAAGGTAGAACCACACCTATCACAACGTCGCCTACCCTTTATCCGGTACTAGACTAGATACCGAGTTCCATTATAATGGAGGAAATACTACCCAACACTACACAACACCTAACCCAAGGGAGACCAACTCCTTATTACAACATCATCAAGGATATCAATATCCTTGGATACAACCTATCTCTATTTGTACATCGATGCACCTCATCGATTATACACCCTTGCCATCTTTCACTAATGCCACTTGACTTGACTTCTAGGCACCCTTCACTAATGTCCTTGACACGGACGTTTGACACCTTTCACTAATGCCTTCGTCTTGACTCCTTTGGCATCCTTCACTAATGCCTTTGACATGGACGTTTAAGCACCTTTCACTAATGCTTTCGTCTTGACTCTTTCGGCATCCTTCACTAATGTCTTTGACACAACACTTCTATGGAGGAAGAAAGAACTATCAACAAGAGAACCTCAGTAGTCTTGATGATGACGAAGCATGGCAACTCATGGACTTGAGCTTGCTTGACTTCAAGAGGTGGTGATCTCGCCTTTAAGAGGAACCTAGAGAATCACACAAAAAAAAAACACAAACTACATAGAGAGATCCTTTAGGATCTGAGGTTAGAAGGTTTACAATACTAGGAGAAAGTATGTGTGGGGGGGGCAACCCAAAATGAAAAAATAGCTCATTATTTATAGAAGAAATTTAGCTACTGTTCCACGGATCCAACGGATCCCTCACTTGAGGGATCCGTGGGACGCTCCTCTTTGCCCATGGGTTTTGGGTCATGGTCATGGGTTATGGGTCATGGGTCCTAAACTTTGGACCATGGTATCCAAGTAGGTACAATGTATCTACAAGATGCAATGCATCTAGTCCATGGTTCATGGGTTTAAACCATGGGTCAAGGGTAATACCCATTTATGACTTATGCATGATGTTATGCAATGGGTTATGGGTTATGCTCAATGGGTATGGGTCATGGACTTTGGGTTATACCCAACTACATTCAATGTATTTGGTCAATGGGTCAAATACTTAAACTTCTACCCATTTATATTACCCATTATAATACATATTAGTTATGTATATATCTACCCAATATGTAAACACTAGTTGTACATATGTAATACTAAATCATAAAACCACTTTTACTTGTTTAGTTGTTTTGTGTGAAAACGTAAGTGTGTTAGTAAACTATTGGCTCAAACCATTTACGTATTTTATTTGTTTCGTTAAAATGATTTTACGTTTGTTATCGACAAAACATTAGATCGTAAAATATAAATAAACGTTTTTACGGCTTATTTGTATAAAAAATCTCCTCCTTTTTGTTGATGACAAAACATAAAATTATTTTAAGGAAAAAAACTAAAATTCGTAAAAGTTTGAATTGGAGTTTTTACTCTCTTCTCCCCATTTTTGTCGAAACAAAAAGAGCGTTGAAAAGAAACTAACATCTTGTTTTAAGAAAAACATGTAAAAAGAAAGAAAATAAGAATATAGAGAGTAAGTGACGGGAAGTGTTCTCGTCTTAGCTCCCCTTGACGAGTCCATCCCTTTGTGAGGGCGTCAAGTAAGAAAAAATACTAAACTAATGCATTGCAAATATGTTTGCAAATGGTTTCGTCTTTGTGACGATAATGCTCCCCCTTAATGATTACAACTTTGCAAATGGACGTCATGTAACGTAATCCTAAAATATATTGCAAATTATTTTGCAACGTATTGCTTTGACACGAAACTCCCCTAGCTTAAGGTGTCAAAGTCTTCATGTGTGTATTGAAAATCTACAAAACAAATGTTAGAAAACAAGTATATAATGCATAATTCTTGCAAATAAGATTCAAGTTAGTAGAAAACAAGTCTTCTGTTGCACGGATCCCACGGTTCCCTTCTTGGAGGGATCCGTCTAGGCAAAATAGAGGGATCCGTCTGCCTGAAGTCTTAAGACAGCAATGGTGATGTAACAAGTGATGTTAACATCAAAGTGAGATATGTATTCAAGCAACAAACATATAATCAAAACAATATGGCATAAAACATGTAACTTGTTGGATCGATGTACTCTAACCAAACTAACTTATATAGCTTGTTAAGGGTTTAATAACCTCGGATAAATCCTAAGTTATTAACAATGAAACACTGAGCAAACTCTATTAAGTATGCGGAATTTACTTAACAAAGCTAAGAAGAATTAACTTTAACTTTCAACGATTTTATTAATAACTCTGAATCTGCTTGTTATGCAGATTCTTTAACAACTCTAAAACTCTAATGTCGTACTTCTCTAAAACTCTAAAAACACGTATGTCTAATACCAACCTAGGGGTCCTTTTATAGGCTTAAGGATAACCTTAGTCGGTTTACATTTGCATATCAGTCCTTTAAGCATGCAGTACTTTGATGAATCGAGCAATACTTTGACTTTATACTTTAGCAATACTTTGACTTCAGTACTTTAACTCTTCAGCACTTTGACTTTATATATCCCAACAATCCTCCCCTAACTTGAATTCTACTTGCTTGATTTCAAGTTCTTTTGTATATTTGACTTTAACATCTTTGTCTTCAAGGATTGTAACTTTATCTTTAGATTTTTTCTTTGTAATTTCTGTGCTTTCATGATTATCATCAAAGTATTCTTTATCAGTAATTCTTTTCAGCAACTATCAGCAAGCTCCATCTTTTCAGCAACTTAGCAACATATAACAAATTGTACATCAGTCCAGTTTCAGTTTCAATCTATTCTCATCACTTCCAGGTGTGTAAACTCCTGTGAGAGGTGAATCATTGAAATTTAATGGATTTTGATGTCTCTTTACCAAAGCCATTAATTATGGAGTAGCCAAATGTTTAGGTGTTTAAGACCATGGTACATTGATAACCATATGATTTTTAGCAAATCATCAGCTATCAACAGATTTGATTTGTCTTTACCAAAAGTTGTACCCTTTAGGACTAGTTAGTTCTTTCAACCATGGTGAACTAATTACCATATAAATGGTTTTTCCACAGCCTTTACCACAAGCCATTTTTTCTCGTGGGCTAGCTAACTCTTTACATTGCTGATATGGTGAGTTGATTACCATTCAACTTATTAGCAAGTTGTCAACTATATAACGGATTTGAGATATCTTTACCAGAGCCGTTTGCTCATGGATTAGCCAGTTCTTTTGTAAACATGGTGAACTGATAACCTATTGTTATAACCATCTCAAAAACCATTGTTGCTTGATAACTTTTGTTTCAAAATATTCTTTACTTAACAAAAGTTTTTCTTTCAAAAACATTTACTGGTTTATGCTGCAAGCAGTACTTTGGTTAAAATACTGTTTGTTCCACCAGTACTTTGAATAAAGTACTTACTTTTCAAAAATTTATACTCCCTCCGTCCCATATTAAGTGTCCATAATGCAATCTTTTAATGTCCCAAA
The DNA here is from genome assembly GCA_019973895.1 of Chrysanthemum seticuspe. Lineage (NCBI taxonomy): Eukaryota > Viridiplantae > Streptophyta > Magnoliopsida > Asterales > Asteraceae > Chrysanthemum > Chrysanthemum seticuspe. Next base: position 198,877,585 of record BPTQ01000004.1, on the reverse strand, counting down.
TTAAGTGTCCATATTCTATTTCAACCAATGAGATAAGACTTTAGTGGATAAAAATGATATTTGATTGGTGGATAGTGTAGTTAGTGGAATTTTCTAAAACTTTGTGCATGATGTAAACGGACACTTAATATGGGACGGAGGGAGTATATTATAAACATCACACCAGTACTTATGCTTCATCCTCAGCCTCTGTCCATTTGATATACAATTCAATGACCATTAAGGCTGTGTCATTTTCTTCCTCGACTTCCATTCCATGATCAAGCATCCTTCTCATAAGATCTGACATGAGTGGATATCTTCTTTCTACTAACATATGGATCATTGTTCCATCTTCTAGCTCCAAAACATGCACTCCAGATTCATCAAAATATCTCCAGCAATTAATTTCCCATACTTCTTGATTATTCCATATAGCATCAGTACTTGTCTCCTCAGTTTCAAAGATAGTTGTGAGGTCTCCAAGTAATACTAAACCAATTCCTTCTGATGGAATATGTTCAAAATACTCTTGTACTAGTTGATATAAATGAAACAGGTCTTCTCTATTTATCAAGTGCAGTATGTCCCACAATGAGTTAAACACTCTAAAGCTTTCATCTTCTCTATGGAACATAAGATAATCTCCATCTTCTGCTTTTACAACTTCGAATGTAACAATCTTTGACTTCTTTTCTGCAACATCTTTAGCCTTAGGAAGCTCAAAATCAACAACTCTTATGTAATTCCTCAGTTCATCAACTGTATCTGATCTCAGCTCAATCTTCTCTGATTTCTGTTCAGCTTCAGTTGTCCTTTTTCTTTTTAAGCTTCTTTTACTACCTTGTACTTATCATCCTTGAAAGAAACAATACTTTCAACTTGCTTTTGATAAGCTTGTCTAACATTTTCATACAAGTCTTTCATCTCAAGGTAATTCAACTTCTGTAATCCAGTGAATCCTTGACCTTTCAAGTAAGCCATCATTGCATTTCTTTCTTTAGCTTTACTCATTGGTCTTCTAGATAAAACTGGTTTTTCTGATATAGCAACTTCAGCATTCAATTCATCTTGTAATTTCTTAGCTGCTTCTTTATTCTTAGCTTCTTCAATAGCAGCTTCAGCATCCAATTCAGCTTGTACCTTTTTAGCAGCTTCTTCATTCTTAGCCACTTCAATTGCTCTAATTTCTGTCAAAGTCAGCTTTTTCTTCTTCCTTGTTTCCACCAGCTTACCTTTGCCTTTATCTTTTGGATCTATAACTGGTTGAGAAACTTGTGGTTGTTCTTCAGTAACTCCTGGAATGCTAACACCTCTTGGTTTTGATAAATCGTGCAATATTTCAGCTATAGTTTCATCATCACTTACAGTGTGCACTACTTTTGGTGTATCAGCTTCCTCTTCCTGAATAATAGTAGAAGGACCAGCTTCTTCATGTATAACAGTTGAAGGACCAACCTCTTCTTCAAAATCTAACACCCTTGGTGTTATCCGTTCTTGTCTATGAGTTTCTTGAAAACTAGTACTTTGATCAGCAACACCTTGATCATCAGTACTTTGAACACCAGTTCTTTCAGGCTCAGAACTTAGAATATTAATTAGTACTTCAGTACTTTGAGGTTCATCTTCTTTTTCTTCATGAAATTCAGCATCTTCTTTCAAATTCTCTTGCTCTAAATTCCTCCCCAATTAGACAGAAGAATGCTGTTGAACCTTTTTGCTCTTTGAAGACTTCTTAAAATGCTTTTTTTTCTTCTTTTCAGCCTTGACCCATAATCGGTGATGTTTTACTAAAGGCCAGACAGACTTCTTAAGTCGTCTAAACTTGATCTTCAACTGTGCGATCTGTGCAGCTTGAGCCTCAGTTGTTTTCTAAAATCTGACTAGCTCCCTTGTCAGAATATAATTATCCAGTACTAATCCTTCAGGGGGTATAGTAGCTGCATCTCCTCCAGAAGATGATGAGGGAATAGGGATATCTTGTTATGACTCAATAGGTGGAGTATCATGGTGAGATGAGGTAGGAGAAACTGCAGTACCTGCGTTGACATCAGTACTTTAAGAAGCAGTTCCTTGAGATGCAGTACATTACTAGCTGCAGCCTCATCTCTAATAGCTTGAACAATCTCCATCATTGAAGTAGTCAATGGAGTGTTCCTACCAGTAAACAAATCACTCTTCCTAGCCATGAAGGTGAAAATCTTGGCTGGTTGTACCACAACAGGTAATAGACTTGAAGGTTTTGGTACATCTTGAAGTTGTTTATTCAAGAAGACTTGAATAAATCTTGGATACATCAACCAGCGAGATCCATGAGAGATGTGAGATAGCATTCCATCCAAAATTAGCTTTGAAAATTTGAAAATTCGATTTGTAGCCAATCCCACTAAAGCAGAAGCTATATTCGAACCAAATTGCTCCCATGAAGTACTTTTAGCACTAATACAATGAAGCAATACATGAACCAAGTACTTCCAGTGTGGACTAAATAAGGGTTTCTTGAAAGTTTGTTCAGTTAAGGACCCTTCATACCCAATATCTCTGAATGTATCCCAAATCAATTGTTTATCAAAACGAACAGCTCCTTCTTCATCATCAAACAATAAATCTTCACGAATTGAAGCTTCAGAAACTTTCACTATCCTTCCAGTAACTTTAGCTTGAATATACGTATCATCATTCTCCATATGAGTCCTAGCAGTTGCCCAAAACTGTTGAATCCAGGGCTCAATGATATCTGGTTCAACCAAAAGTGCATAACTAATTGGAGATCCAGTGAGAAAATCAATGATGTCATGAAAGATGACATTAGCTTCAGTCTTATCTAAATTCGCCACCATGTTGTGTTTAGAAACGGTGTTACGGTTCGCCATTGAGGATTGTAAAAGTGATTGATTCGATGATTAAGTAATTGTGATAGAGAGAGAAATATATGGAAAAGAATGATATGATTAAAGATGAGAGGGAAAATCGGAAAGTAGTTATTTATAGGTAGGATTTAAAAAAGCACAACCCATAATAACAAAGTTACTGTTAGTTGAATTCACCCCTCTTTTTGACCGTTGGAACAGTACGTTGATAAGACAAGCAGTTCTTTCCACGTGTGCAGTACTTTCCAGAGCAGTACTTTCAGTGCAGTACTTTCATATAACAAAACAGCAGTACTTTTCCATCTTTCTTCTCTACAATAGCAAAAACTCCAAATAGGCATGGTATTTCCTCTCATTAAGCAAAGCATAGGACTGTCTAACACACTAATCAGTCCTCCCCTTAAACGTAGCTCAGTAATTAATCATTCCAATACTCACCACCAAGTGATTGAATCTTGAAACATCAAAGCCTTTGGTGAGTAAATCAGCTACATTATTATCCGTGTGAACCTTGACAGCATTAATGAGCCTATGCTCATAACAATCTCTGATGAAATGATGCCGAATCTGAATGTGCTTGGTCTTGGAGTGATAAACTGGACTCTTCACAATGCAAATTGTACTCTCATTATCAATGTTGATAGGAGTATTTTTGAAGTTGAACCCATAATCCAAGAGTTGATTCTGCATCCACAAAACTTGTCCACAACAGCTTGCAGCAGCCACATATTCTGCTTCAGTAGAGGATGTTGCTGCAATAGTTTGCTTCTTGCATTGCCATGAAACTAATCTTCTTCCAAGATATTGGCATCCTCCAGTGGTTGATCTTCTATCATAGTTGTCACCTGCATAATCACTATCTGAAAAAGCTTCCAAGTGAAAAGGTGAATCATTTGGATATCACAACCCCAACTTGGGTTGTTGTTTCAAATAACTAAAAATTCGTTTCACTGCATTCATATGGGAGAGACCTTAGGTGAGACTTGATATCTTGCACATAAACAAACAGCAAACATGATATCAGGCCTAGATGCAGTTAAGTACATAAGACAGCCAATCATAGATCTGTACAACTTGACTTCAACAGGTTGACCATCTTCATCCTTGCCCAATGAGTTAATTGACTTTATAGGTGTAGTGACTGGCTTCATAGCATCAAAATTGAACTTCTTAAGTATGTCAGATACATACTTATCTTGACTTATGAAAATTCCTTCCTTTGACTGTTTAACTTGAAGTCCCAAAAAGAAAGTTAACTCACCCATTGAACTCATTTGAAATTCATGTTGCATCAGCTGCTCAAACTCCTTCACCATGGACTGTTTGGTAGCTCCAAAGATGATATCATCGACATAAACTTGAACCAGCATGATATCCTTCTTATCTCTCTTGATAAACAAAGTCTTGTCAATACCTCCCCTTCTGTAACCATGTTGCAATAAGAAAGTAGAAAGCCTTTCATACCAAGCTCTAGGTGCTTGATGTAGGCCATAAAGAGCTTTAACAACTTTGTAGACTTTGTTTGGATGAGCAGGGTCTTCAAAACCAGGAGGCTGTTTGACATAAACCTCTTCTGTAATAGTGCCATAAAGAAAGGCACTCTTGACATCCATTTGATAAACCTGAAATCCCATATATGATGCAAAAGCAAGGAAGATTCGAATGGCTTCAATCCTTGCTACAAGAGCAAAAACTTCATCATAATCTACTCCTTCTTGTTGTCTGTAACCTTGGGCAACTAACCTTGCCTTGTTCTTGATGACATTCCCTCTTTCATCTCGCTTGACTCTGAACACCCATCTTGTACCAATGACCTTCTTGCCATCTGGTAGATCACATAGTACCCAAACTTCTTGAAGTTTGAATTGAAGAAGTTCTTCTTGCATAGCTTCAACCCAACTCTCTTTAGATAATGCCTGAGCTATATTCTTGGGTTATTCTTGAGAGATAAAGCAAGTGAATAAGCATGTTTGATGATCCTTGTGATTTAGCCTATTCTGTTTATAAACAAAGCTAAGTAAAGCATTGTGAGGTTTAGAAAAACCCTTAGCTTTGGTTCTTGTAAGCACTCCAGAGTTAGAAGGTCCAATGATTTGACCAGAAGGATGATTCTTATGAACTCTTAAGATTGGGGTCTGTGGAACTTCAACGTTATCATCCAAATTTGTGAAATCAGCACCTTCATTGGAATTTGAGAAAATACCTTCATCATCATACTCATCATCAGTGTCTTCTAAGCCAGGCATGGTAGGATCATCCAAATCATCCAAAGTGCGGTCATCAGGTGCAGCAGTACTTTGATCTAAAGTACTGTCATCCAAAGTACTGTGAGAGAATTCTGCAGTCTTGTTCTTTTTCTTTGCTTCCTCATAAGTTCTTCTTTGATCATCATCATAAGATTGTGCTACTATGTCTTGAAAAAGCATCCTGTTAAGCTCATCTTGAATAGCTTGATCTTCAGCAGACAATTTAGATTTTGGCTCATCAGTACCTTTGTCCTTCTCAATAGTTATAGGTTCTTCATCAGGAACAACATCAGGTCTAATATTGACTCCATGAACAATGTACTGTAATTCATCTTCCTTGTCTTTTACGATATATGGAGAGGTTGAGATATAGACAACCCTACCACTACCAAAGTTAGAGAGACTGCTTTTGATCCTACCAAAGATAAAAATGACCTCCGGCCTTACAAAAAGTAAAAATCAAACCCTTTACTTATGTCTCTAGAGGCAAGGGTGTTAACCAATGAGCATAAGTAGTTAAATGCAAACAAACTCAATTAATATTGACTTTTTGGAAGATAAGAGGTGTTTGGCGGGAGAGAAGTGGCCTGAAAATCTTAAAAAATGACGGCGACACCTGGACCTCGTATCATGTCGGGAAGCTGCTGTTATAACCTGTCAACGCAACCACTTCATCGTTTCTTTCGTTACAAACCAGGTTCCTCAATTCATTGTCTACATAATTAATTAGTGTGTGTTTTCGTAATAGTTTATTAATATCAGATTTTGTTATTCATTTTTGTTTTGTGCAAATTAGTCTCACTTTTATAATATATTTGCTGTGCAATTGAATGTTTTATGTGATTTTATGCTACCTTTTAATAAGTATTTTCATTGGCTAGAAAGACTAATGCAAGTAGATCAACTATCAGTTTTCTGAAGGATATACCATTTGCTCCTGAAAATGGTAATAAGTGGACAATTTCATGGTGTGTATGACATAGTTGTTTAGCTTGTAGCGTGAGTGACTATATATTTTGATTGAGAGTTTAGAAACCGGAATAGGAGTGATGGAAGGTGTCTGATTAAATGCCTTGAGGGCATGTGCTTAAAATATTGGAATGAAATCCTTAAGTTGGGTCAAGTATGGAAAACTTATTCCATCAGATCCTACATACCTTTCCTTGTGATAAATCATCACCTCCATAAACTAAACGTTGGATTTTTAGTATTGATACCATTTTCAAATCACCCTACTGTCGAACCGGTACCCATAGTGATTTCTGCCCTAGTTGCAAACAAAGTGCCACTTTAGTTGCGATTACTATGGCTTACTTAAGTCCATAAGCTCAACTTGATTAGCGTGTAGGCCGGAAAAGAGTGTCGTTTTGAGCTTTTCAAATATCAAATAAAAGCCCATAAACCTAAAAAGTAAGCTAATCCAAGCGTCCCCTAGATGCATATTTTCAATACTATATTTGGAATTATGTGATTCATCTATCTGCTAGATTAAGCTTCTTGGTCACACCATGAAGCTTTGGGATAGGGTGATTGAGAGAAGGTTGCGAAAGGAGACAAGGGTGTCATAGAACCAATTCGGTTTTATGCCATGGCGGTCCTTGACCAAGGCAATATACCTTCTAAGAAGCCTCATGGAGAACTAAACCTAGAAAAGGGTATATGATATGGTACCACGTGAGTTGATTTTGAGGACTCTAATAGATTAAGGAACTCCAAGGAGACTTAAGAGCTATTATGGATATGTACGGACTACACACACAAAGTTTTTCCCGATGGAAGTAGGACTACAATAGGGTTCAACCATTAGCCAATACCTCACCGCCTTGATACTTGAGCACTCTAATAGATAAGAAACTCCAAGGAGACTTAAGAGCTATTATGGATATGTACGAACTACACACACAGAGTTTTTCCGGATGGAAGTAGGACTACACTAGGGTTCAACCATTAGCCAATACCTCACCGCCTTGATACTTGAAGAGCTATCATGAGGGATACAAGAGAGCATCCCTTGGTGCATTATATTCGCCGACGATATTGTGTTAGTATCTAAATTGGCGGAATGGTTAAACAACAGGACTTGAGACACTAGAAGACAATTGCCTACGGGTAAGCCGAGAGAAGACATAATACCTAAGATGTGATTATGGCAGGAATGAGATCTTTCACAAGTCACAACGAAGAAGTGGATAGTGGTTGAAGTGGAAGGCAACTTCAAGAATACTATGTGATAGGAAATCCCCCGTAAAGTTGAAGGAAAATTTTTATAGAGTGGAAATTAGACCAGTTATGTTGTACTGGATATAGGGTGGATGTGGCGAAATTGAGAATATTAAGGTAGACTTGGTATAACCATGTTAGATATAACGGAGTTTTCAGAGCGGAACTTGAATTCGAAACAATAACTAACAAGATGAGGGAATGACGGTTGAGATGGTTTAGACATGTCATAAGGAGATCACAAACAACGCTAGTTACGAGAGTCGAAGCTTAGATAGTCGACGGATTAAGGAGAAGGGGTAGACCAAAACTTAGGTGGGAGGATAAACTGAAGCAGGACATGAGAGATGATAGGAACGCGTAGAGAGCTAGAATTTGTATAGGTGGGTAGAAGGTCTAGGTAGTTTCCTCTTACAAGGTAGTTTTTGCGTTTAGGATTTATAGGCAACTATTAGTAGCCTTGCTACTCGCGTTTTAGGTACAGAGAACATAGCTAGTTCATTTTAGGATTTTTAGGTGAGTTTTAGTAGCCTATCGTGTACATATTTGCTGTGACGTTAGGTTTAGAGCCCCATAGCAATATTCATCTATGAACTTTGCTGCACCCTTGGGACATACAATTATATTTGCCCATAGGCCCTATTTATAAGCAATCATTTATTCTTTTATGTTACCCATGCCCGTATACGTTTATGTTTTTATGCTTATGTACCCCTCTGCCCCTATATGCTATTTTTTTTCTTCATATCTATGATAGTATTGTGTATGCTTTTATGCCTATCTTTCTAAAATCTTATGATGGTATTAAATCTCTATCTTTGCAGCTTGATATGTGTCTTATGATTACATAGTTTCTCTATTCATGTGATTTCAAACAATGACACATTCACATATATTTGCGCACATACACACGCACACATACACTTTCCGGAGGTCTTCCTCCCCCATACCCCGCTCAGGCGGGATTGGGTATGTTGTTGTGATTCATCTATTTGCTATCATATACCAATTTTTTTGAAATGCCACTCTAAATGAATCTGTAGTGCAACTATACTTTTTTCATTTATAATTTTTTAACCCTACATTTAGGATGAGATATGCTATGTTAATATATTCTTCTTGTGATCGTGTCTATGTACATTCTAACACAGGTCAAAAACATTTTCTCATGCAATCATCAAGATCATTCATAACAAATATGTTATTCAACAAAAGGTAATATATCCTATAAAAGTATTTCATTCTCTTCTTTGATATATATTGTATATAACGTGTTTACAACACATTAGCTAGTTTATAACTAAGGATGAGTGTTTTTGTCTAAGTGTTACCAAACTTGTAGAAATATAGATGAACTGAAAAATGGCACACGTAAGCATTTGAGACCAGGGAAATTGTCTCCTCGTCGTCCTGTTCCAGATCACATACTAAAGCCTCTTTATATTGGATCTAAAAAGGCACCTGGAATTGCTAGTGGCCCAGAACTGCATGATGAAAAGGGTATAGAATACATGAGAGCATCTGGTAGGCTTGCTGCTCTGGTTCTTCAGTATGTCGGGACATTAGTCAGGGTAATATTCACTTCCTTTTCTCACCAATGTTGATTTAAAGACCAACTTCATGAAATTTTTGATTCAAAATTGTTGTAAGTTCAGTTTATTTAGTTTAATTTAGCGAGGTGTTTGTCTAAAACAGGAAGCTGACTTGATAATTGACTTTATCTAAACGTACTGGCAGCCACGTATCACAACAGATGAAATTGACCAAGAAGTTCACCAGATGATTATTGATAACGGAGCTTATCCTTCACCTCTTGGTTATGGTGGTTTTCCCACAAGTGTGTGTACTTCAGTAAATGAATGCATTTACCACTTCATCAAGAACCATCAAAATAGTTTTTTGCTTTGATATTTTTTTAGAATTTCATTCATCATTACATATGTTTCACTCTACAGGATGGTGATATTATTAACATAGATGTTACCGTATATCTCAGTGTGAGTTATTGTTATGTTCTTTGTTCTTTATTCTCTATTTGACATTCGTTATTGTCTCAATGGATAGTGAGTAAATTTTATTATAATTCAATTATTTGGTGCCATTAATTGATCACACAGGGTTACCATGGTGACACATCAGCAACTTATTTTTGTGGCAATGTTGAGGATAAGGCTAAAAATCTCGTGCAGTTAATCTTCAATGAATCTTTCTCATCAACTTGTTTTATTCAGCGCTGTTGCTTTTTGATCGTATCTAACTGAATTATGTCATATATGCTTTAGGTAACTAAAGAAAGCCTAGACAAGGCGATATCAGTCTGTGCACCAGGAGTGAAGTTCAACGCAATTGGAAAAGTTATAAAGTAAGACAGAGATGTATTACAAAGTCCATTTATTTCCTTTATGGTGTTTTGTAACACTACTTTTGTCTTCCGAAAAGTGTCCACTTCTGATTTTTAAAGTTTTAGCCTAGTATTTTCGAAATCGGCATAATTGTTCCAACTCTTTTGTCCCAAAAGTATTCACATACATAATACATTTTTTAGCAATCATTTTTCCCCGATGTCTGGTATAATCCTCATCGTAATTTAATGCTTTGAATGCAACTCATTTGATAGTCAATCTGTATTTTTTTGGTTAAAGGGTTTATACCCGGTGAATATTAGTCAATCTGTATTTGGTCTCTTCTATCTTATATATATAAGACAAAGTGATTTTTTCTCTCAAATCCAGTGCACATGCAGATAAACATCGATATGGTGTTGTGCAAACGTTTGTTGGGCACGGGGTGGGACGTGTTTTTCACAGTGATCTAGTTATTCTACACTACAGTAATTCCTATAAGCTCTCAGTTCAGTGTTTGATTTATTTCTTTTGTTCATAGCTAGTTATTAATATTGAAAAATTCTTATGGAACAATGAACGTGGATGCATGGTGTTGAACCAGACATTTACCATCGGTTAGCTTCTCTACCTTTTCTAGAATTTTATTTTTTGCAACAAGGGCCATTATGTTATTCGACATTCGTAATAAAGTTATGTAATTTTGTGTTCTTTTGGCAGAACCCATGTTGACAATGGGTAGTATACACCCGATAATATGGGATGATGATTGAACTGTGGTGACGGAAGATGGCAGTTTGTCAGCACAGTTTGAGCACACCCTTTTGATTATTGAAAATGGTGCTGAGATACTAACACAATGTTAGATTATCGGTTTATTTGATGAATTGGTTGGGGCCATTTGAGCATTTATCAGTTTCTTTACCCAAGTGTATACTTTTTGTAGTCAATTGCTCAATTTGAGAAACATATACTTGTATAAGGTTCGTTGACCTCAAATGTTGTTGAACAATTATTTGGATACGAAATGTGCTTTTTCTTGAGCTCTAAGAGTTTTTTTAGGCGTTCCACTTCAGAATTATGCATATGTATTTCAACGGGGTCGTCAAATAGTTGGTATCTTAATTCATTTATGTTGCAACTATAACTTCCGCATAAATTATAAGAAAAGTAGATCAACTTAATTCATATCAAATTTTACACACATCTGCAAAGAATGGCCTTAGGGAAAGAAAATAAACAAGTAACATGATGATAGACAATTCATATATTGGAAGTGATCAAAGCCAAAATTCATTCAAAAATGCCTCTAATCCGTTTTCAAATATATCAATAAAGACATCTATCTGTTACGCAGGAAAGGGTTGGCCGATTTCAAAGATCTGTGGGGGACTCTTTGCTTGCATTGACAGATATCAAACCATTGTAATCAATAGATTTAACCTAAAACTTTCCAAGTTTCTCCCACCTAAATCCAAGTCGTAGACTTTGATCCTTGATGTTCCAGCCACCACAATCTTTGGGATGACTTGGCTAAATTTCTCAGATTATGTGACAGACATCCTTTATCACTCGATCATATATGTTCTTTAAAGTTTCACTTGTAGCATTTCCATGTAACGACGGTGACAAACCCACTGGCTTCTGATATAAACATGGGTGGATATCCATACCACAAAACTATATAACAATACCTCTCATAATACAAATATATGTTTTTTTTTTTTTTTTTTTTTTTTTTTTTTTTTCTTTTGACTTTGTCATTTCATTGTCATTTATGGGAAAATAATCCTTGCAGGAGGAAAGTTTACATGCTTCAAGGTATAAGGGTGTGTTTGGCAAAAGTAGCTTTGAGGTGTAGTAGTGAGCAGCTGTGAGCAGTAGTTGTGCAGCTCACTGCTCACCGCTTCTTAAAGAAGCATTGAAAAATTGAGCATTTCTAAAAAATAGGAAAGCTCACCGCTCCTTTGGCAAACAACTAATAAAAATCAAAATGCTCATTGCTCACCGCTCATCGCTCCAAAAAGCTTCACACCGCTCCGTGCCAAACATACCCTAAGTGTAAAGCGTGTGGCAGAAGTTTTCCTTCTCCACATCATTAAAAGACACTTTATTTATTTATTTCTCTCAACTACTGCAACACCTTCTCTTTTTTCTATTTTTTTTATCATTTAAAAATAGGGCAAATTGTCTGAAAAGGCATCGAACTTGCCATCTTTTCCTTTTCTGAGCATCGAACTTTTTTTTTCCTATTGTAGCACTGAACTTGCCTAATTTTCCTTTTGTGACACAAAATCACACTTAAAGTGTAATTAACCTTCTTAAACCCGTTTTAAGTGTGATTTTGTGTCACAAAAGGAAAATTAGGCAAGTTTAGTGCTACTATAGGAAAATTAGGCAAGTTTAGTGCTACCCGTTTTAAGTGTGATTTCGACCGTTAATTTTTTTATTGCACCGTTAGTCTTTTTCGTCTGTTTTTAACGACCGTTATTATATTATTGCACCGTTAGTCCTTTTTGCCCGTTTTCGTCCGTTTTGTTCGTTTTTACACGGTTTTGTCCGTTTTTACACGGTTTTCGTCTGTTTTTACACTTTTTCGTCCGTTTTTGCACGGTTTCGTCCATTTTTACATGTTTTCGTTCGTTTTTGCACGTTTTTACACGATTTTTTTTAGTTTTTGCACGGTCTCGTTCGTTTTTACACGTTTTCGTCCGTTTTTGCACGTTTTTTTCGTTTTTACACGTTTTTTTTAGTTTTTGCTCGGTTTCGTCCGTTTTTACACGTTTTCGTTCGTTTTTGCACGTTTTCGTCCGTTTTTGCACAGTTTCGTCCGTTTTTACACGTTTTCGTCCGTTTTTGCACAGTTTCGTTCCTTTTTGCACGTTTTCGTCCGCTTTTGCACGTTTTCGTCTGCTTTTGCACGTTTTCGTCTGTTTTCGCACGTTTTTACACGTTTTCGACCATTTTTGCACGTGTATAACGAATGAAAGCGTGCAAAAGCGAACGAAAACCTGTAAAAACTAAAAAAATCATACGAAACGTGTAAAAACGGACGAAACTGTGCAAAAACGGACGAAAACGTGTAAAAACGTACGAAACCGTGCAAAAACTAAAAAAACGTGTGAAAACGAAAAAAAACGTGCGAAAACGTGTAAAAACGGACGAAAACGTGCAAAAACGGACGAAAACGTGTAAAAACGGACGAAACTGTGCAAAAACGGACGAAAACGTGCAAAAATGAACGAAAACGTGTAAAAACGGACGAAACCGTGCAAAAACGGACGAAAACTTGTAAAAACGGACGAAACCGTGTAAAAACGGACAAAACCGTGTAAAAACGAACAAAACGGACGAAAACGTATAAAAAACGGGCAAAAAGGACTAACGGTGCAATAATATAATAACGGTCGTTAAAAACAGACGAAAAGGACTAACGGTGCAATAAAAAAATTAACGGTCGAAATCACACTTAAAACGGGTAGCACTAAACTTGCCTAATTTTCCTATAGTAGCACTAAACTTGCCTAATTTTCTTTTTGTGACACAAAATCACACTTAAAACGGGTTTAAGAAGGTTAATTACACTTTAAGTGTGATTTTGTGTCACAAAAGAAAAATTAGGCAAGTTCAGTGCTACAATAGGAAAAAAATAAGGTCGATGCTCAGAAAAGAAAAAGATGGCAAGTTCAATGCCTTTTCAGACAATTTGCCCTTAAAAATACCCATTGTACACACAAAACTACCCACAAAAACCAATAAATTTAACTATCTCACTTAAAAGGTATACACTCTCTTAAAATATTATTTCTCTCGTCGGGACTTAAGTCCGCATGGAAAAAATATTCACTTTTGCCGAATGAAGGGTATGGTACTCTCGCTGGAAAAGAAAGAAAAAAACTTTCCCTAGTTTTCCCGAGTCCACACCTACCACCCTAAACAAGAGACCATTTATATAATATTCACTTTTGCCGAATGAAGGGTATGGTACTTAAGTCCGCATGGAAAAAATATTCACTTTTGCCGAATGAAGGGTATGGTACTCTCGCTGGAAAAGAAAGAAAAAAAAATTTCCCTAGTTTTCCTGAGTCCACACCTACCACCCTAAACAAGAGACCATTTATATAATATTATTGAAGCTTAGGGGTGATTAACGTAAATGATAAAAGCCATATTTCAAACCCATTGCACATAACTTGCTGTAGTTTGGAAGTTATTCTCTTAGGGTGTAAGGTGTGCCATGCGGGATTTGTGAATGAATGATGCCATGTTAGCGGCAAATAAGAAATCACTCCACCTTGGTACATGGCAAAAGTTTTTTTTTTCTTTTTTGCGGGACTTAACTCTCGAAGTTATGCCAAGTTAGGCCATCCACAATTTATATTTGTGGCATACACATAATGACAAGCTGTCATACATACAATGCATTGTGAAATTGACATGTAATCAAACATTGAATTGCAGTTCGTCTCTGTTTATACACCCATTAAACTGCTGATGTAGGCCCAAATTAATAATTATATTAATTAAATAATACAATCATACCCACTCATTTTATAGTACATGTACTTTTATTATTTACGTGTATAAAAGAAAGTGCAAAATAATTTAAGGGTTATATTTTACCCACCCCTTATATCCAAAACCTCCTATATGATTTTCTTCGATTTACGTGTAACGCCCAATTGTACTACATTTTATTTTTATTTATTTAGTTATTTATTTTCATTTTTTTTTAATCTAAGTTTGTGTCACTTTTTTTTTGAGTGTGTCATTTTTTTTTATTATACTACATTTCCTCGGTCAAGATTTCACATTGTTTAAAGGCTTTATGTCATCATTATTATAAAATCTCACGTTTTTTCAAGATTGTGTTTTTGTTAGAGACTTTATGTCATTCTCAAATAGTTGAATTCGATATGTTTCGTATTTTCTTTGTTATAAACCGCCACAAACACATTTCACAAACACATTCTTTATTTTGAACACAAACACATTCACAAAACTACAACAAGTAACATGTTGATACTGAAGATTTAAGTAAGTAAAAAGTGCGGATAGTAACAGGTTTATAAAAGTTTATGAAGAACTTGGGTAAAAGACGTGAAATTCAATCAGAATATGATGAATACATCACCGTTTTACACGGAAGAGGTATTAAATTTGACACTATTACATATATTACTTTCAATATTACATGCAAAAATATGTAACATTTATAAAAAAATGACAAAAAAACATATCGAGATTTCTAATAGGCTTAGATTATTGTCGTTTTATCATATGGATGCAGATTTGAAGGTTGCGAAGTGGATAAAATCTCACTTTACCGCCCATTTGGTTTTGCCACGCCAATCAACATAAGTTTTTTCATTAAAAAACCATCATCGCCTTATCTGTATACGATTTTTTCAACAGAAACAAACTTTTTTCAACAACCGTAACCGGTTTCAAAACCAACTTTTAAAACTGTTTCAAATCTAAAACCAAACAACAACCAAAACAGTTTCAAGATCTAACAACAATAACCAGTTTTAGATCTAAAACCAAACAACAACCATAACCAGTTTCAAGATCTAAAACCAAACAAACTTTTACAACTTTGTTGAAAAAATCATATAAAGACTTTTCAAGATATATAACAGTTTCAAGATATATAAAGACTCACAATCAAGAAATAACATCCTTCAAATCTATAACAGTTTCAAGATCTAATAGGACTCACAATCAAGATATATAACACTTTCAAGATCCATAACAGTTTCGAAACCAAAAATTTTCAATAACACTTTTCAAGATCTAACATCCAAAACCAGTTTCGAAACCAAAAAAATTTCAAGATCTAACCATACGATTTCAGAAATCATAACCATATGATTTTTTCAACAAAAAAACTTAACGAGCAGACGATAACCATAACCATAACTTTTCACCATACGATCTAGATTCGGCCAAACTTTTCACCAAACAATCAAAGTGACTAAAAATCGTATAAATTTTTTCAAAAAGTTATGGTTGTTAACAACCATAACTTTTCACCAAACCATCTAGATTCAGCCAAAAAGAAATCATAATCATCACTTGAGATCATAAAGATCTCAAAGAAACCATCAACCAGAAACGTATAGATCTTGAAATCGTATAGATTCAAGATCTTGAAATCGTAAAGATCTCAAAGAAACTATCAACCATCACTCGAAATGTTACACCCCGTGAACGACACGATTTAAAATCATTGAAATTTAAACTTTTACGCGGAAATGACTTCACTTTAACGAACATTTCGTTACTCTTTTGACCATTAATAAAAATCCATAAACATTTACACCTCAAGACTATTTTTAAATGAAACTAGACTTAATTCTCATTGAAACGGCGGATGGCGCGACTCGTGACGACTTACTGTTTAAAAGATATGATTTTTCAAACATTGACAAAAATCTGCCAAGACAAACTGTGTACCATACGCCCTTATGCCCAACGCCCAGAAGGGCGTATGGTCTGTTCTCAGAACCTGTGAATATGCAATTTTAGGCAGAAGGCCTTATGCCCAGCCCATGAGGGCGTATGATGAGGGCGTATGACCTGAACTCAGAAACACATAAAACCACTTTTAACTGAAGAAGGCCTTAAGCCCATAAGTGGAAGGCCATATGCTCCCATTCTTAGATTTTACCAAGAGCAATTTACTCTAATTTCAGGAAAATAACTTCCATAACTCGACATAACACCAAATCTTTCAGAAATCATTAACATAACATAATAAACCAATTCCATAATCATTTGACCCATTGTAACCCAAAATGGGTATAAAGACACGTATTCCAAACACTGTTAGGATTTAGTAAATCCAGTACTTAAAGTGTCGGTCACCTCAACTATGTATGCTCGTTAGAAAGCTCGTAGTCATAGTAAGTCCATGATAGTATTTAGTTTACTTTGTAACACCGTGGAGGAAGGACGGGTCTTTACCCACTGTATGCCTGATCCACAGCCTTAAAGAGGCGTCTTATGTTTGTACCCTATAAATACCCTTTGCCCTCCAAGGCAAAGGGTTGGAGCTTTTATAATACATTTTTCTTTGTCTCTCTAAAGTTCCCATCCTCTCCCACTTTCTCTCTCTAAACCTTATCTCTTTAAGCCTATCTTGTGATAAACCAAGATCCTACAAATGGTATCAAAAGACATGGTTTGATCATCCATCTCTCATGTTCTTGGTTTGATAGTTATTCTTGGGTTAAGGTTTGGTTTATACGCGTAAAGTGGTAGTCTCGTATACGGTATTTTTGAATCCTTAAAGCTTTAAAATTTACACTTTTTAATCCAAGATTCTTGTGGGTTAAGATTTATTGAGTGCTTAAATTTCAGTTTCTTGCAAAAAGGTTCAAACTTTACAAGTTTTTCTTGGTTTTTAAGAGTGTTTGGATACGTGTGTACGGACTTACGCGTAAGAGAGATTCGTGGTTTTGATCCTCAAGCTTTGTTGTTTTGATGTTTTTAAGGTTGTATCATCATTATAATCTGGTTTACTAAACGGTTTTGATCATAAAAACGTGTTTGGCAAAATTTGTACTTCCTACGCATATGAAAACCCTAGTTCTACGCGTAAGCTGAATCCTACGCGTAAAGTGTTTTTCATGAGATCTTCATTTATGGTGGTTACTCAGTGTTCTTCTTGCTTGGATAAGCCTGAAAAACACTTCGACTTTGGATATCTCGTGCACTGTGAAGTGTAAGAGATTTTTGTGGGTAAAACCCTAATTTTACGCATAAGCATAAAACTTACGTGTAAAAAATTCTTACGCATAAGCCTTTTCTTACGCATAAGCTTGTCTTACGCCTAAGGGAAACTTACGCATAAGGTTCTTACACCTAAGCTTTGGTTTACGCATAAACTTAAGCCTTTTACCCTAAAACTCTACGCGTAATCTCTAGACTACGCGTAAGTTCTGTCTACGCGTAAGCTTGTGTCTACGCGTAAGTTTGTTGTTACGCCTAAGCTGCTACGCGTAAAATTGCTGTCTACGCATAAGTGTATATTTTACAGTTTCTCTCTTGATTTTGTAAAATCCCGTGAAAGAATCTATTTCCCGGTTAAGTCAAAGATTTGTAAAATCCCGTAGAATTTAAACATGTCTTCCGTTGCTGATGATGTGCAAGCTGCAGGATCTGATACTCGTCCTCCCATGCTTGATAGAACTGACTATGAATCTTGGTCACAAAGAATCAGGCTGTACTGATTAGGAAAGGAGAATGTGGTTAACATCCTTAAGTCAATTGATGAAGGACCTTATCAGGTTGAGACCACAAGAGACATAATTGATACTGCAGCAGATGGTACAATGATCTTTGGATTAGACAGACCAAAGAAATATGATGAGCTGAGTGATAAGGAGAAAAAGAGATTTGATGCTGACATCAGGGCTTCTAACATCATACTTCAGGGTCTTCTAAAAGATATCTACAAGCTGATCAATCACAACACAGAAGCCAAGGCGGTTTGGGATAATGTCAAGATGCTTCTCTCAGGTTCTGAATTGACTATAGAAGATAGATAATCACAGTTGTATGATGAATTCGAGCACTTTAAGATGAAACCTGAAGAAAGTGTCTATGAATATTACGTGAGATTCCACAAGCTGGTGAATGATATGAGGAATATCAAGATGACTATGCCAAACATTCAGCTGAACTCAAAATTCGTAAACAACATGAATCCCGAATGGCACAAGTTTGTCACTTCTGTGAAGCTTACCAAAGGACTAAAGAACACCAACTATGAGCAATTGTATGCCTTCCTTCTTCAGAATGAGAAACATGCTATGTTTGAAAAAAGGATTCTTGAACAGTTCAAATCTCAACCAGGAGAAACAAGCTCATCAAATGATACAACTGCATTCTTCACCAAAGCATCACAAGTCACACCCACTGGGAATGATAATCACAAGCCCGTTCCTGATTCGGGATATAAGCAACCTGATGCCAATGCAGTCATGGAACACTTTATCAATAAATTAGCTCTTATGGTTAAACAAAACTTAACCTTCTCTCCACATACCAACAGACTTCACACTAACAATGAAATCAGGACTACATCCAATCTACACAACCATGCTTTGGTCAGAGATGGAAAGGTTACAATACAACCAGTTCAAAAAAGGCAATACGAACAAGGAAGAGGTGGAGCTGGTAGAGGCTACGCTGCAAATCAGAATAGGGGAAGGAATGGAAACCAGGGTCAAGCAAAGCCAATCAAATGTTACAATTGTGTAGGTGAGGGACACATTGCAAGGAACTGCACATCGCCAAAACGCCCTCAGAATGCCGAGTATTTCAGGGATAAGATGTTGCTTGTGCAAGCTCGGGATAATGGTGCAGCCTTGGATGAAGAGGAGTTGTTGTTCTTTGCTGAAGGAAATGCTAAGACATATGATGCAGATGTGGATGAGCAACCAATTCAGGAGATAGGCCATAATCATCAGAATGCCTTTCAAGTAGCTGATTGTGATGCATACGACTCTGATGTTGATGAAGAACCTACTGCACAAACCATTTTCATGGCTAGCATTTCTCCAATGGTCTCTCCTATAGTCTCTTCATCATCACAAGCTGGTCCATCCAAAGACAAAATCATTTCTGAGGTACTAAAACTATACGATGATGCTGATGTGCAAAAGATGCATGACAAAGTACAATCAAATGATTTCAAATTTTCCATGCACATGTTGAGGGGGAGCATCTATCTTAAACCACTAAGATTTGAAACGTGATAAATGTGCAGGTTTCCTCTTGTATGTGCAAAACTCTTTCAAACCTCAAGGCACATATTGAGGGGGAGCAAACTTATGAAAACCTCATTCTTCCCCAAAATGCTTTATCTACTTGATTTGATTAGGGAAGTGATGTTGATATCTTTTAGAAAATGGTAATCAAAGAAGTTAATCCTTCCTCTTGCCTCCGTGTGCAAAACGATTTCAAATACTTGATGCACATGTTGAGGGGGAGCTCTTTTTCTAAAAATATCAAAAACACTTTCTATTAAGCAATACACGATTGTTCTCAAATTACTTTTCATCAATCAATGAATCTCTATTCGCTGGTTCACTCACTCCGTGTTGTCTTCTTTGAGACGTTCCGGTTTGAGAACAGCTAGAGCAGCTGCGAAACCCTGTCAAGGAAATTCTTCGGAGTTATACCTGATCACAGGCAGTACATGTACTGATCAACGGGGAACCGTGGGCCGTGCACCTCAATTCAACGAAAGTAATCAAAGACACTTTCGTGCGCTTTATTGCTAACTGTTGTATGCAGGTACGCTCGACGTTTGCAGCTGATCAGAATGAAGCGGTCAATCCATAGCCGCATGCTCACACAACACATTCATTGCCAAAGAAAGCATGATTAGTGCATCAATGACTCTGATATTTTCACTCCATGCTTCTGCTACGCTGCTGCAAATATCATGAATCAGCTAAAAGCTTCCGCTACTCTGATAAGAAGATATCATGATCCAGAATGTGAGCATGTCGGTCCAAACGTCACAACTTCACATACTATCAACACCACAATGGAAGAGTCAGAGATTTATGGTTGCTGATGATCTCAAAGCTGGTTCAAAAACTTAAACATCACGTGGATCAGTTAAAGACCTCCTCTTGAATTAACAAAACATGCAGAACATGATGAATCAAAGAATACGAGCTAAAGAACAAAAGTGCTTAATTAAATAACCCAAGAACAACGAAATATTATATCAGTTTGTAATCATTGTAAGTTGAGGTGACCTCCCTTAGGGGGAGATTGTTAGGATTTAGTAAATCCAGTACTTAAAGTGTTGATCACCTCAACTATGTATGCTCGTTAGAAAGCTCGTAGTCATAGTAAGTCCATGATAGTATTTAGTTTACTTTGTAACACCGTGGAGGAAGGACGGGTCTTTACCCACTGTATGCCTGATCCACAGCCTTAAAGAGGCGTCTCATGTTTGTACCCTATAAATACCATTTGCCCTCCAAGGCAAAGGGTTGGAGCTTTTATAATACATTTTTCTTTGTCTCTCTAAAGTTCCCATCCTCTCCCACTTTCTCTCTCTAAACCTTATCTCTTTACGCCTATCTTGTGATAAACCAAGATCCTACAAACACCCATTTAACCATAACTCTAAACACTTGAACCATACTTTTAAACAACCATTGGATAACTCTATTAATTCATTAACCTTAACATATACTTTGACACTTGAAAAGACACTTACAAACCATTTAAGACTTTCGGGGGTACAACATTGAAATGAGCTCGGTATCTACCTAATCTCTACTTTCTTACCATTCTTCTAAATTCCATCTAGCAATCCATAAGCTTTAATTCAATGCTTACCATCGCCATCACATATGGACCTACAAACATTAACATCTTAAACCATAAGCACAAGGCTTAGTAAGCAAAATGGACATCATTTTGTTTTATCTTTTGTACTAGTGATAGGAACTATGTAATCTGATCAATAAACGATGTATGTTTTATTCATTTACTCAGTGTTCCTTATTGTATTCATTAGTACATTCAGTGTAAGAAGAAGCCTCTTGCTCACTTACACTGATCAACCACTTAGGCTATTTGTATATCCAAATAGGGGGAGACTGTTGGGTTCAATAAATACCCAAACCCCTTAATCTAGGATTTGAATAGAAAATAGCCCAAGTGTTTATTCCGTTAAACACTAATCAGGTCACTGAGTGCATAGTCTCTCAGTGAGTCCTCTTCAGGATACTCAGTATGAGGCGAAGAAGAAGTCTCTCCACTCAGTAAGGCGGAACTTAATGGGTGAAGACTGAGTCAAGAAGAAGATGATGGATTCAGTGAGTGGTGACAATAACTCACCGAATCCCTAAGATTCCTCTCCAACTTTTTACACTGAAGACAAACTGAAGTAGAAGACTGAAGGATGTAAAGACTAAAGAAAGAGCGGGACAAGGCAGGAAAAGGTTGAATCAGATAAGACGAAGTCCTTATCAACCAAAGTCAACTTTCCCTGAATGGCAAAAGATCAGGCTCAGTGTCATCACTGAACTTAGGAAAGTAGTCTTGTCTCTTACCTAGAATAGTCTTTGTAAACAGAGACAAAATACATCAGTATTTTGTCTTCTGTATGATGTCAGTTTGTCACTTAGGAAAGAGTCAAATATCATACATGTATAAATAGCATAAGAGATGGAGTGAAAAGGTTAAGCTTGTGAATTGTAAAAACACACATACACGCAAGCCATATTTTCACTCCTCCAAATACAACTTAGTTCCTGAGATAGCTCAGTGAGCTCTAAGAGTTGTGCTCAGACTTAGCCTGAGCTTAGAGAGGAGTCACCCAACTTTGTCATTTCAATCCCAAGTACTATTCTGCAAGTACTTGGGTAACGTATTCTTTGTTGATTTATTTCTAATAAGAATATGATGTTGAAAATTACTTAGTGTGCTTTTCTTATGTTAATTTCAGTCATAGTTCACTATTAACTTGTTTTATAAACTTAAGCTGTTTTAAACGATAGTGAACGGGGAACAAAAAGTGGTATCAGAGCAAGGCTAATTATAAAACTCGTTTTTTAGGCCTCTCTAAAAGTTTTTAAATTAGGATCCTAAATGGCTGAAATTGATGTACCCCAACTAGTCGATAAAAAGGGTGGAGCTTATTCAGCTGTTGCCCCTAGACTTGAAGTTGGCAAATTCAACAAATGGAAAAAGCGAATGCTTTGCTATTTGATTGGGATGGAACCTTATTATATCAAGTGTATAAATGAAGGTTCATTTGTCCCAAAGACTGCTGAAGGGTTGCCCAAACCTAAAGCTCAGTGGACCCAGGATGAAAGGAGAGTGGTCAACCAGGACCAAAGACTCAAAAGTATCATAATATCTTGTCTTCCTGACGATATTATGGAGTCTGTTATAAGCTGTAGTATAGCTAAGCAAACCTAGGATGACCTATTTCATAGTCATGAAGGACCATCTGATACCAAGGAAAACAGGATAATGGACCTGAAACTTGAGTATAACACCTTCAGGGCTAAGGACTCAGAAAATCTCTCTCAAACTTACACAAGATACAAAACTCTTTTAAATGAACTTTCTAATGATGGTGTTAAGTTGTCCAAACATGAAATCAATGTTGGTTTTGTCAACAGTCTCCCTGAGAAGTGGTTGAATTTCTCTCAGGGACTCAGGAATGCTAATCATATCCAAAATCTTGAGCTTCCTGAAATTTATGGGAAATTTGTCTATGAGGAAAATCTCATCAATAGACGATACCCTGACTTAAAGAAGTCTCAGGAAGTCAAGAAGTCCCTGACCACCACCTCATCACCAATATCAATTGCTTTCTATTCTAACAATGTTGTTCAAGATTTTCAGGAAAATTCTGATGATGAGCCTGATGAGAGATCAAGTGAGGAGTACCTAAATGACCTGAACACTGAATTTCAGGAAATGTCACTCCTTGCTAACTCTCGAAGGTTTATAAAAAGAAACAAAGGTTTTTCGAATGCCAAAGCAAATGAGGACACTGAATGCTTTAAGTGTTACAAAAGAGTTCATTTTGCAAAAGAATGTTTTTCAAAAACAATTTCTGAACCCTCTTATAAACCATCAGGGTTAAATCAGTCCTCAGGCTTTAGCAAATTTCAACCAAAAATCTATCAGTCTCATCAAAATTTTCAAAACAAATCTGATCATAACAAAACTGTTGACTTTGAAGCTAAGTATAAGAAAGTCAAAGCTAAGCTTGCATTGCTCGAGGCCAGTCCCTCAGAAACAACAAAAAGTGTTCAATTTGTGCAGGGTAAAAACAAAGGCCTTGTTGCTGAGACCTTCGACTGGGATGAAGATCCAGTGTCATCAGATGATGAAATGGTTCATGT
Organism: Chrysanthemum seticuspe; assembly: GCA_019973895.1. Lineage (NCBI taxonomy): Eukaryota > Viridiplantae > Streptophyta > Magnoliopsida > Asterales > Asteraceae > Chrysanthemum > Chrysanthemum seticuspe. The sequence goes on along the minus strand of BPTQ01000004.1, from coordinate 198,854,027 downwards.
CAGTGCACTGATGGCCCTCTCAGAAGAGGACAAGCTAGCAGTTGGAAAGAATCATGCCAGAAACGGGGAATGGGTCAACATCACTATGAAGAAGGTAAACATCTTACTATCTATGGATGATGACTCTGATTGGCAGTCTTATATGAATTATCTTAATGTTGACCTAAAGTTCGTAGAAGAGCAAAGATTAAATCTCTTTTCAAAATACAACAAGCTAAGTTTTGAATTAAACAAGTGTAGAGATGAACTGCTTATTTTAAAACAAGCCAAGCTTGAGGCTGTCACCTTGCAAATTCAAAACACTGAACTAGTTAAGAGAAATCAGGCTCTTCAAGACGAACTTAAAAAGGAACAAGATATTCTTGATAGTTGGACTGCTAAGAATCCCAGGGTCTTTGATGCTGTGGGTGCCCCCAGTAGCAAAAAGAGAGTCATAGGTGAAGATCATCTCCCTGACTCTCGCAACAAAGACCAAAGTTCAAAACCATTTGTGTCTGGTGGTATGATTACCAACATGTTGACAACTCCAAATTCCAGTGACTGGATTGAACGGGTTAATCCTGAGAGTAAGCTTCCAAACTTCGATTCTGGAAGGATTCTTGAGCCTGAGAGCCAAGCTCTTAAGAGCATGCTAGGACTTCCTGAGATGACTAGTGGTACTGAACACATCTCTGAGTCTGAAGCAGAATCTGAAACACCGCTTCCACCCCTGAAACCTCTTCAGGGTGCTGATCCAAGCTCTGAGCTTACTCCTCTAAAATTCAATCCTCACTCACCAAAGGAAAGGTCTGGACTTGGTAGAACCATCCTTCAAAGACAAGCAAAACTAATCCAACAAGAGTCTACTCCTACTGAGACTTCAACATCCTCTGTCCCCACTGAAGCTGACCAAATTCAGCAACTGACTGAACTTGTGAGGAAGCTTACTGAAAAAATGGAATCCATTGAAAAGGTCCCTGAACCAATCAAGGAGACAAAGTCAGCTTTCTCCAGTTCCTCAAAGTCTAAGTCAGCCTCTAAAAACAAACAAAAGTGTGAGCTGTGTCATTACACCAGCCATACCACTGACAACTGCTATAGAATCCTTTTTTGCATGATCTGCAAAAAGGATGATCACAGGACTGCAGACCATCTACAGTATGTCAGTCAAGCAAACTATACCAAAGTTGGTCATCAGTATGCTTCATCCTCCAAAACTGCTCCAAAGAATAGAGCAAAACCTTTTCCTCTGTGCCCTCACTGTGGGTTTAATGATCATCATCAGGATGATTGTCTCATGAATACATGCTGTGATATATGCGGTAATCCAGCTCATGAGACATCCCAACATGACAGTGTCATTCATGCAAGGAGAAATTCCAAACAACCCAGAGTCACTGAGTCATCCTCAGCCTCTAAATGCAAAACATGTGGTAGCACTATGCACACAACTACTGACCATGAGTCAATTGCAAATTTCAAAGAGACCTTGAGATCCAAGCCCACTAGTAAGTGGGTCACGAAGAGAAACTAATTTAGTTTACTACTTGTGCAGAGACATGCCAGGGAGCCTATTTGGCATCTAGACAGTGGATGCTCAAGAAGCATGACTGGTGTGAAGGAATATCTGCACAAGTATGTAAAGAAACCAGGGCCCAAGGTAGTATTTGGTGATAACTCATCATGTCCCACTGAAGGTTATGGTTCAGTAAACTGCAATGGAATAGTTTTCTCTAGAATAGCCTATGTCAATGGTCTCAAATACAATCTCATCAGTGTCAGTCAACTATGTGATGCTAAATACATTGTACAATTCAATGATAAACAAGGTACCATTTTCAATGCCAACAAGGAAGTTGTGTTGATAGCTCCTAGGAAAGATGATGTGTATGTGCTAGACATGTCAACACTCTCCCAAGATGGAACGTGTCTCTTTGCTAAAGCCACTGAAACTATCAATTGGCTGTGGTATAAGAGACTCTCACACTTAAACTTCAAAAACCTCAACAACTTGGCAAAACAAAACAAGGTCCTTGGCTTACCATCACTGGTTTTTGCAAAAGACAAACCATGCTCTGCCTGTGAAAAGGGTAAACACCACAGAGCATCATTCAAAACCAAACAAAATTTCTCCATCAAAAGCTGCCTTCACCTCCTGCACATGGATCTCTTTGGACCTGTCAGTCCCAGATCAATCCAGCATGAGAAGTATACACTTGTCATTGTTGATGAGTTCTCAAGATACACTTGGGTATAATTTCTTTCCAAGAAGAGTCAAGCAGCTGATACAATAATGTCATTCATCAGGAAGATAGAAAACCAGAATGACATTACTGTTAAACAAATCAGAACTGACAATGGTACTGAGTTCAGAAATCAAGAGCTTGAGAGTTTCTGTGATGAAAAAGGAATTTCTCAAAATTTCTCATCTCCATACACCCCTGAACAAAATGGGGTTGCTGAAAGGAAAAACATAACTCTCATTGAGGCTGCTAGAACTATGTTAAATGGCTCAGCCCTCTCAAAGCATTTCTGGACTGAAGCAGTCAAAACTGCCTGTTACACTCAAAACAGGTCAATCATTGTCAAAAGACATAATAAAACCCCATATGAGATCTTCAAAGGTAGACTTCCTGACATCAGCTATTTTCATGTATTTGGATGTCCTGTGTTCATTCATAACCACAAGGATCATCTAGGAAAGTTTAATGCAAAAGCTGATGATGGATACTTCTTAGGCTACTCACTGATCTCCAAAGCCTTCAGGGTTTTTAACACAAGGAGACAACAAGTTGAGGAAACCTTTCATGTCACCTTTGATGAAAGTTCTGAAAGCATCAGTTTCACCAACACCTCAGTGGAGGAAATAGGAATTGATAACTCATCAAGATATCCTTCTGATGAGTACAACACTGAATTCAATTCCTCATATCAAGCTGATGCTGACATCTCATATTATGTCTTACCTCACAACCTACCCCAACCAACCATCAGTGAGTTCATTGATAATCAGTCAGTCCCTGCTGGGATAGGAAACACTGATTCAAATGATCAGGAACCTGTAACTCATGAATGTCACCCTGAACAAGACATCTCTACAGATGTTCTAAATGATTCTGTGGCTCTTACACCTGAACTCACATCTGAACACCCAGTGACATCATCAAGCTCAGATCCCAGACCACAAAATAAGTGGACAAGAACTCAGGATATCGAGCTTGTAAACATCATTGGTGAACCCACTGAGGGCATGCTCACCAGAAGCATGGCTGCTAGTCTAACTGCAGCTTCAGCCAATGAATGTCTATATGCTGATTACCTATCATATCTAGAACCCAAAAGTGTCACTGAGGCTCTAAAATACCCAAGCTGGGTTCAGGCTATGCAAGAAGAACTGCAACAGTTTGATAAAAACAAGGTCATGACCTTGATCAAATGTCCTCAGGATCTAGTAGTCATTGGAATGAAGTGGGTTTTCAGAAACAAAACTAATGAAAATGGCACTGTCATTAAAAACAAAGCCAGACTTGTAGCCAAAGGTTACAGTCAACAAGAAGGCATTGAATATGATGAGACATTTGCTCCTGTTGCAAGAATGGAAGCCATCAGGATCTTCCTTGCATATGCAACATACATGAACTTCAGGGTCTACCAAATGGATGTTAAAAGTGCATTCTTAAATGGTGATCTCAAGGAAGATGTGTATGTTCAGCAACCTCCAGGCTTTGAGAGTAGTGAATTCCCGGACTATGTCTGCAAGCTGGACAAAGCCCTTTATGGACTTAAACAAGCTCCCAGGGCATGGTATGAAACTCTCTCAGCCTTCCTGATACAAAACAAGTTTGTCAGAGGAAAGATAGACAACACATTGTTTGTCTATAGAACTCAACAGGATGTGATTCTAGTCCAAGTGTATGTTGATGATATCATTTTTGGCTCAACAAACTACAAACTTTGCAAACAGTTTGAAAAACTGATGACAAAGAAGTTTGAAATGAGCATGATGGGAGAACTCACATACTTTCTTGGACTACAAATCAGGCAAACTGATAAGGGAATATCCATCAGTCAAGAGAAATACACCAGAAATCTCTTGAAGAAATATGAGATATCTGACTATGCCTCAGTGAAGACACCAATGGTCCCACCTAACAACCTTGGACCTGATCTCACTGGCAAATCAGTCAATCAAACCCATTTCAGAGGGATTGTTGGCTCACTGATGTATCTAACCGCTACTAGACCAGACATACAACTTTCAGTCTGTTTAATAGCAAGATATCAGTCCAATCCCAAAGAATCGCACCTCACTGCAGCCAAAAGAATACTCAGGTACCTGAAAGGAACCCCAAACCTTGGACTCTATTATCCAAAATGCTCAGGGTTTGATCTCAAAGGTTACTCTGATTCTGATTATGCTGGCTGTAACATGGACAGAAAAAGTACCTCAGGGTCCTGTCAATTTCTTGGAGGAAATCTGGTTTGTTGGAGTGCAAAAAAGCAACAATCAGTGGCTATGTCCTCAGCTGAAGCTGAATATGTAGCTGCAGCAGGATGTTGTGCCAATGTATTATGGATGAAAAGTCAACTCAGTGACTATGACATCCATTACAAAATGGTGCCCATCTTCTGTGATAACACTAGTGCTATTGCAATCTCTAACAACCCTGTCCTCCACCAAAGAACCAAACACATTGATATCAGATATCACTTCATCAGGGATCACATAATGAAAGGAGATATTGAATTACATTTCATCCCTACTGAATATCAACTGGCTGATATCTTCACCAAACCCTTGGATGAACCTACCTTCAGGAGACTGAAAGCTGAATTAGGAATGCTTGACATTGAAAGCCAAGTATCTGAAAACCAATCTCAGTGAGTTCTCTGAAATGGTTCATTCTCCCTGAACATCCAAAACCAACCTCTCACTGAATAAGTAAGACTCATTCAGGGTCCCTGACACTTAACAAAGACCATTGAATGAGTAACTAAATGATCCAAGTATCAGTTACTTAAATGTCCTAGGTTGGTAACTATACCAATTTAATAAAGGAATATATGTCTCTTTGTCTTACTGTCATCCCACTTGGCATTTATTGCCTCTCACAAAAATATCAAATTGATATTTTATCTCTGCAAAAGTGCACTTTTACTGTGCACTGCAACTGTTCCCTTGAAAAACGGGATTTTACTGCGGGTAATGGAGTGGTAGTATTAAATGTGGAAATTCAAACGTCTTTCAAAAACCGACTCTTAACATTCCCATTTGTGCACAAAACACCCCTCTTATCACTCTATAAATACCCTCTTCCAACACAAACAAACACACACAAATTATTTTCTGCAACTAAACTCTGTCAAAATTCTTTCTCAAATCCAGAAATATTTGTGTGTTCTCAATATCTTCAAAACCTCTTTTGGAAAAACCCTCCTTGTAAACATTTACAAAAGTTTTTCATCACAAACTTGAAGAGATCTAAATACTTTGATTATTCTAGTCAAAATATTTTTTAAACTAAAATCTTCGTTAATGGAAATGGCTAGAACACAATCTCTCCAGTTTGCTTCTCAGTAGGTAGGGGATCTTACTAACGTTGAATTTAAAACAAATAATGTCATAGGAAATTTTGAATATCCTGAAAATGTCCCAACCTATAAAGACATTATAAAAATTTTATTCAACTGCCCACTCAAAACGGCCTTTGTAAAATGTCCCTCAGTAGTGTACCCAAACTACCTCAGGGAGTTTTGGGCTACAGCTAGAGCCTTTGACCCGACACCTTCTACTGATGAGAATAACCTTAGACCTCTCAGGGAGTATCTCATCAGGTTCAGTCTAAATGGGGGGAAGCAATACACCCTGGATTACAAAACGTTTTGCACTTCAACAGGGTTAGATTATAACAAAGGTGCTTATGTCGCCCATCCTGAACCCTCCACAGTGAAGGATGGGTTAAAACAAATCGTTTTAGATCCAACTTTTTTAGACAAGACCCCAGTCACTAAAAGCTCATTCCCCGTGGCTTGGAGGATCCTCTTCACTTTTGTGATTCAGGTCCTCGGCGGGAACCACTCATCCACTGAACAAGTTAAGTCTATTCAGTTGATGATGGCATACTGCTTGATGAATGGGGTCACTGTCGACATAGGGGAGATCATTTACAGTGATCTCGTAACGAAGCTAAAGAGCAAAACTAGGACGAAGTACGTTTCGTATCCTAGGTTTGTCTCCTGTACTTTGCAATCGTTACTGGGTTCAAATTATACTCAGGATGAAAATTTTGGAAATTTACCTGGCATCCTGAGCCCATCAAATTTTCAAAAGGACCCATCTCTTGTCACTCCCATTGAATTGACCGCCCACATGATTGCTGTAAACAATCAAAGTGGATCAGTGTCTCCAAACCCTGCTCCTAAAAAGAAAAAGGGGAAGTCTCAGACTGGGACTAAGACTAAACCAAAGTCTCAGGGCCTTGAGGCTTCAGGAGCACAGCCTAAGAGGCACAAAAAGCCCGAGACCAAACTGACACCCACTGACCAGGCAACAACCACCCCAGTGACAACGAAGGACACTGATACATCACAGTCAGTGCCCTTGGTCACACCTACTACTCCCCAAGATCCAGAGGGAAACAAACAACCCGCTGGTAGGGGAGCGCCTTCCACAACGCCCAGTGATGACATTAGCAAATCCAAGCCTTTGTCTGAGGGCACACTGATCTCTCCCAAAGACTTAGAGGGATTCATACAACCCGCTGATAGGGATACAACTATCACTGACTCTGCAAAAGGCACTGGAAAACGCCCACCAGTGTCTCAGGGGTCAACGGGGGACAAAGACTCGGAGGGAAAGGAACAACCCGCCGATACGGAACCCACAACCAATCCTGACTCCAGCGAAGGCACTGGGAAACGCCCACCAGTGTCCGAGGGGTCAACGGGGGACAAGGACTCAGAGGGAAACATACCACCCGCTGATATGGAACCCATCACCAACCCCTGGTTAACTGTTGCTGATGTCACTGGGGTATTATTCTCTGAAGATGAGCTTGCTGAGACTGATGATGAAATCTTATCAGCTGGAGAAGAAATGGACGCTGAGGTTCAATCTGAACAAGAGCCTCAGCCTGATCCAAAGGAGCATACTGAGTCACCATTTCATCCAGAAGATGACTCAGACTCCTCATCATCCAGCTCCGGGGAATTTAACCGTTTTGACAACATTCTTCCAGTAACTGAAAGACAGCTGGTTCAGTGGATCACTAAAGCCTCAAGGAGACTGTACACTGGGGTTACTGAACAATTTTGGGATCAACACACTGAAGCAGCAGCCAGCTACGCTGATCTTCGTTCTGATGTGCTCACCTTCAATGAAAATGTTCATGAGCACAGAGATCTCATGTACCAACACCTTATCAGACTGGATGAAAACCTGGTTAAGTTTCTCAAGCATCTTCAGTCCTGTGGAGTTACTATTGATGAAATCAGGGATGCTGTTAAAGAGGACCCTGCAATCAATGCCAAAGTACTGGAAGCCACTGAGGTGTATGTGAAAAATTCATCTCGACTAACTGAACTGATTGAAATGCTCCAATCTGCCAATGTTCAGGGTCTCCAATCTTCGGTTAAGTCTCTTCAGACCTCAGTGGACTCATTGAACACCCAGGTAGCTGCTATGGCTCAGGCCTCGTCTTCCATGGCCTGGAATCTTGGTCCCCGGATGACCGCTTTGGAGCTTTCTCAGGCTAACTTGGATACAAAGGTCACTGGTCTTCAAGCAGATACTTCAGAGATTAAAGCTATGATCACTGAAATATATCAGGCCTTCAAGGGTCAAGCAGCTCCGTCCCCCTCAGCGCCAACTCCAACTCTTGCCCTCACTGAAGTTCCGGCAACAGTTGAGGGGGAGAATATTGCTGAAGAAACTCCTTCTCACACTGAGGGGGAGCCAACACCAACAGCATCAGTGGCTCAAATCTCATCATCCCCACCAGTCTCAGCAACACCTATCTCATCAATCCCACCAACAACATCAACAACAACAACACTGACAGTAATCACTCCAATAACAACACCACCACCACCCCTGGTAGCAACTTCATCTTCCTCAGGCCAGGACAAAGGAAAAAGCAAAATGGCAACTTCTGAGCCTGAGAAGATTCCCTATAAAATGGGCAACACTGAATACCTTCTCACACCACAACAGCTGAGTAAACACCTTGCTAAAGAAGAAAAAAGGTTGAAACAAGCTGAGGAAGAGAAAAGGAACAGAAAAGCACTGGAAAAGGTTGTCGCCGAAGAAGCTGAGAACATGGGATTAGATCCAAGCAAACTTCAAAAGGGTCAGGCAGGGCAAAAGTTCAAGGAAGCTCAGGCTGCTCAGATGGCTGCAATGAAAAAGCAGTTGGAAGAAAAGAAGAAGAAAACTGAAGCTCTCAGGCAAAGCAGAATTGAGGATTACAACTGGACAATGACAAGCCGAAGGCTTCCTGAAAAGATCACAGATGTTAGAATCATCCCTAATACCAAACCTCTGGCCATGAAGGTCTACAGAGGGGATGATAAAACGCACTTCGAAGTTCATGATCCTCTCAAATTCACTGACTTCGGGATCACTAAACTCGATGAACTTGGTCCAATTATTAAAAAGAAGAAAAATGCGGTGGTTAAGGACCTGATGAAAATGCTCAGTAAAATATATGAAAGACTGAGGGATTGTCCAGCCCAACTGGGAATTCAGCCCGCCTTAACTGCACCTCAAGGATCTCAACCACAATCATCCACTGGCAAAAGGAAGAGAGTTGAGTTCCAACCTGAGATTAAAGTGCCTGGACTGGAGTGTAATAGGGAGCTGCCTGAAGGGGTTAAATTTGTGAACTGTCTAGTGATTGAGAAGCCTGAAAGAGGGCTATTCCACATTGATGTCTATGGAAACCCTGCTTTTCAAAGATGGAGTGATATTGATCAGGCTGGTGTGGCTGCAATGCTGAGCTACATACCAGTGGCCTCTCAAATTCAAACCCCAGCAAACATCAGGTTCTGCCAAGACCTGAATGCCAAGATAAGAGACCATCCTGACAGAGAAACACTCATCACCAAAAAGGTCAAGCTTGAAGCATTGGGAATCCATCTGGATTGACATCATTTTGTTTTATCTTTTGTACTAGTGATAGGAACTATGTAATCTGATCAATAAATGATGTATGTTTTATTCATTTACTCAGTGTTCCTTATTGTATTCATTAGTACATTCAGTGTAAGAAGAAGCCTCTTGCTCACTTACACTGATCAACCACTTAGGCTATTTGTATATCCAAATAGGGGGAGACTGTTGGGTTCAATAAATACCCAAACCTCTTAATCTAGGATTTGAATAGAAAATAGCCCAAGTGTTTAGTCCATTAAACACTAATCAGGTCACTGAGTGCATAGTCTCTCAGTGAGTCGTCTTCAGGATACTCAGTATGAGGCGAAGAAGAAGTCTCTCCACTCAGTAAGGCGGAACTTAATGGGTGAAGACTGAGTCAAGAAGAAGATGATGGATTCAGTGAGTGATGACAATAACTCACTGAATCCCTAAGATTCCTCTCCAACTTTTTACACTGAAGACAAACTGAAGTAGAAGACTGAAGGATGTAAAGACTGAAGAAAGAGCGGGACAAGGCGAGAAAAGGTTGAATCAGATAAGACGAAGTCCTTATCAACCAAAGTCAACTTTCCCTGAATGGCAAAAGATCAGGCTCAGTGTCATCACTGAACTTAGGAAAGTAGTCTTGTCTCTTACCTAGAATAGTCTTTGTAAACAGAGACAAAATATATCAGTATTTTGTCTTCTGTATGATGTCAGTTTGTCACTTAGGAAAGAGTCAAATATCATACATGTATAAATAGCATAAGAGATGGAGTGAAAAGGTTAATCTTGTGAATTGTAAAAACACACATACACGCAAGCCATCTTTTCACTCCTCCAAATACAACTTAGTTCCTGAGATAGCTCAGTGAGCTCTAAGAGTTGTGCTCAGACTTAGCCTGAGCTTAGAGAGGAGTCACCCAACTTTGTCATTTCAATCCCAAGTACTATTCCGCAAGTACTTGGGTAACGTATTCTTTGTTGATTTATTTCTAATAAGAATATGATGTTGAAAATTACTTAGTGTGCTTTTCTTATGTTAATTTCAGTCATAGTTCACTATTAACTTGTTTTATAAACTTAAGCTGTTTTAAACGATAGTGAACGGGGAACAACATGATGACTATATGATAATCAATCCCATTAGCTTATTGACTTAACTCAATAATACTTAACCTATATTCATTATAACTCCTTAATTTAGTTTATAACATCATTTACCCATTTTTCCCATGTAGGGTTTATAAACCCCAACATTTCAACCATCAATTAAACACTAATTAAGATACTTACTTTGGTAGAAATCATTTCTAGGGCTTCATCTATTTGATTTGGAACCCATAGACACCATAATTGATCATCAAGATTTGGTTCCTTCTTCCCTCCTTTCTATACTTCACGACACACACACACACACACACACATACTTACCTAAACATTTCTGGAAAACTTCTCAAGATATGAGAAGTATTCAGACAATTATAAGGGATGAGTTTGGCATATTGGCACAATTAGTCCCTCAAGTCCCTTCCATTCTAATTTGGCCACAACACTTATAACACATTTACTACTTGGAAATATTAGTCCTTCAAGTCCATCTTTATCCTAATTGTGGCACATCATATTTTCTATAACCATTTACATAAACTTTTACTATTAAATTGACTATCGGGTTGACTAACCAATCCCGTAAGTCCTTAATTCTTAAGAAAGTCATAGTCAACTATTCAAATGTCATTCTTGTAATAAATTGCTTAGGCTCGGTTTCAGGGTGTTACAATTCTAAACCCCTTATTTAGATTTCGTCCCCGAAATCTCTCGCTTAAACTAACCATGACTTAGTCACATCTTATTCCCATTATCAGCACTAAGAATACTTTCATTCATAAATTCCGTTGCAACGATCTAAGTGATCTTGCAACATTAAGCAATACGTATCAAAATCCTTAATCCACTCTACTTCTCATTTAACTTTCTAAGAGCGTACAACTCTTACTAAGGTCATTATATCAAACAAGACACATTTAGTATAATCATTATATCATTTTGCCAACCTCATTTCCATCACATCACATTCTTACTTACTATACTTAGCTTTTTAATCAAGGACTATGTGTCACTTGAGAAAATTTATGCCGTTTTGACTTTACATAAGTCAAACGTTAACACTTAGCATTTCAATTCTACCATAGTGATTCTATTATCCGCTTAAACATTTTGCAATAACTCCTTTTCCTTTCTATTTCATTTAAGGATTTTCGCCAAGTGTTAAGGTTCACTTGGAAAATATTAAGTTATTTTTACTTCCATGGATCAACATTAACTAATATCTTCTAATCTTACTATGATTATTTCGTTATTTCGTTAACATTTTCATTACATTGTCTCATTTTCTCTACTTCTTTCTAAAATTTATCGTCAAAGATTATGAGTCTCATAAGAACTTTCAACACTTTGACTTCAAAAAGTCAAACTTAACTTACACCTTCACATTTACACATAAGGGTAATACTAATAATTAGCATCCGTTACTATCATTACTCATATTTTGTACCACGCCTCAAGGCATGTTATAACATCATTACCAATTTCTTAATCTTTTTGAGTTATACTTTAAACTCCAAATGGTTGGTTTCACTCAATGTCTCAATTTAAAAGTCGCATTCTAATTCTACCCCGCTTATCTTAGTTCGTAAAACTTCTAACTAATTCTAGGCTTTCGTTTTCTACCCTTTTTACCTTACCCACGCCATGTCGAGAACACATAAGCCCACTCATTTATATTTCCCCATTTACATGGAAAGGCGTCCCAGTCTATGTAAATCAAGAAACATAAACTCATGGTTCGGAGATTCAGAATTTCTTTAATTAAATGAAAAGGCGTCCCAATCCATTTAATCAAGGAAATCATAAATCTTCCTACTTATACACTTTCGACATAACATTCACACCTATTCGTTACACATTTTAACTTATGTTTCTCTTTCTCATTTCACATTCATTGTTTTTAAATTAAATATTTCACTTTTAACTTTTCTGTTTTCTAGCTTGGATCCATCTCACCTTATCATTTCAAGCTTGGTCATCCTAGAGGATACCATCATTAACATCATTAATTTGGTCATCCTGAAGGATACCATCATTAACATCATTAGCTTGGTCATCCCGAAGGATAACATCATTAACTTGGTCATCCCGAAGGATACCATTATTAACATCGTTAGCTTGGTCATCCCGAAGGATACCATCATTAACATCATTAGCTTTGTCATCCCAAAGGATACCATCATTAACATCATTAATTTGGTCATCCCGAAGGATACCATAATTAATTTGGTCATCCCGAAGGATACCATTATTAACATCATTAGCTTGGTCATCCCGAAGGATACCATCACTAACTTGGTCATCCCGAAGGATACCATTATTAACATCATTAGCTTGGTCATCCTGAAGGATATCATTAACATCATTAGCTTGGTCATCCCGAAGGATACCATCATTAACATCATTAGCTCGGCCAACCCAAAGGGTGCCATCATTAGCTATCATTAACTCATTGGTTAAGTGATAGCCATCTTTAACCTTTCACATTTAACTTGGATCCAAGCCATTAATATTTTAATGCATACATTATTTCATTTATGCTATTTAGCTAAAGCAAGCATCATAGAGTATATGAAACCTGCTTATCATACTTACACATGTACTATGTGTTTACATTTCTCATTACAACTTACATTCTTTAACGTGCGTTAACCATTTCCACATCTTTACTCTTACCTCTTTTAGGTTATTCTTCAATTTTTTTCTACATCTAACCTTACATAGGTTAGTTCGATAACACTTGGATTTATCTTTTATATACACTTTATACATTAAGACGATCTCTTCGTGTTTAGTTAGGCAACATATCCTTACATTCTTAACTCATCTCTTTTAGTTTTTAGCACATTAGCTATACCACTTTCATCTCATCATTACTTGTCATCGTTTCTTTAATCCCATTATTTACTTTTCGTATTAATAGATGCTTAATAGTTAGTGTGGCAATTATCATTTTATCTTAACACATTATAATTTAGCACACACATCATTACTACATTTCATACTTTAAACGTCAAATACTTTAATTCGCTATTATCCCATCTCTAATACCACTTACCATTTTAATCACATTCCATTACCACCACTCTTAAAACACGTTCTTATAATCACAAAGCGATTACCGACACTAACCAAGTTGCACGGCGATTATCATTTAAACATTTCAAGTCCTCCACGGACTTATATCACATACATGCAAACATTATAAATCACATTCATCATTATCTACTTAGGTTCATATAACCTATCTCATAATTTGCTTCAATACTTAAACATTTACTTTCTCGCATAACCTACTCTTACATTTAAAGCATCTAATAGTGGTTTAAGTCTAGGCAGCCTAAAGTGGAAACCTAATTCACTTAAACTGAAGCTCTGATACCAATTTGTTACACCCCGTGAACGACACGATTTAAAATCATTGAAATTTAAACTTTTACGCGGAAACGACTTCACTTTAACGGACATTTCGTTACTCTTTTGACCATTAATAAATATCCATAAACATTTACACCTCAAGACTATTTTTAAATGAAACTAGACTTAATTCTCTTTGAAACGGTGAGTGGCGCGACTCGTGACGACTTACAATTTAAAATATATGATTTTTCAAACATTGACAAAAATTTGCCAGGACAACCTGTGTACCATACGCCCTTATGCCTAACGCCCAGAAGGGAGTATGGTCTGTTCTCTGAACCTGTGAATATGCAATTTTAGGCAGAAGGCCTTATGCCCAGCCCATGAGGGCGTATGACCTGAACTCAGAAACACATAAAACCACTTTTAACTGAAGAAGGCCTTAAGCCTAGAAGTGGAAGGCCTTATGCTCCCATTCTCATATTTTACCAAAAACTCAACTTTTAGCAACTTACTCTAATTTCGGGAAAATGACTTCCATAACTCGACATAACACCAAATTTTCCAGAAATCATTAACATAACATAAGAAACCAATTCCATAATCATTTGACCAATTGTAACCCAAATTGGGTATAAATACACTTATTCCAAACACCCCTTTAACCATAACTCCAAACGCTTGAACCATACTTTTAAACAGCCATTGGATAACTATATTACTTCATTAACCTTAACATATACTTTGACACTTGAAAAGACACTTACAAACCATTTTAGACTTTCGGGGGTACAACATTAAAACGAGCTCGGTATCTACCTAAGCTCTACTTTCCTACAATTCTTCTAACTTCCATCTAGCAATCCATAAGCTTTAATCCAATGCTTACCATCGCCATCACATATGGACCTACAAACATTAACATCTTAAACTGTAAGCACGAGGCTTAGTAAGCAAAACGGATATAACTTAACATTATACATCAATCACACATTACACATTATAACCATTCTTGCATTACAACTTTAATCATAAACATACCTTGGGATATCATTAAGCATCACCATACATACTCTAACCATTTCCATCCTACTTTATCAATCGCGTGCTAGTTATGCAAAAGTAGCACTACAATCTATTTACACACAAACACATATACATCAAGTCATACCATATACTTAACATAAACATCACATAACACATAATGCATTAAAATCCATATAACATTAACTTATAACCGGTTTACTTACCTTGATTCCAAACTAATGAAACCAAGCATGTCATCATCTTCATTCTTGTCATCTAGGTGAATTCACTATTATCATAAACTCATAATTAATCAACTATGTCATGGATACCATAACCATAACCCATTTCTAATCATTACTAGTTATCACATAATCATATGATGACTATATGATAATCAATCCCATTAGCTTATTGACTTAACTCAATAATACTTAACCCATATTCATTATAACTCCTTAATTTAGTTTATAACATCATTTACCCATTTTCCCCATGTAGGGTAGGGTTTATAAACCCCAACATTTCAATCATCAATTAAACAATAATTAAGATACGTACTTTGGTAGAAATCATTGCTAGGGCTTCATCTATTTGATTTAGAACCCATAGACACCATAATTGATCATCAAGACTTGGTCCCTTATTCCCTCCTTTATATACTTCACGACACACACACACACATACTTACCTAAACATTTCTGGAAAACTTCTCAAGATATGAGAAGTATCCAGACAATTGTAGGGGATGAGTTTGGCTTATTGGCACAATTAGTCCCTCAAGTCCCTTCCATTCCAATTTGGCCACAACACTTAATAACACATTTACTACTTGGAAATATTAGTCCTTCAAGTCCATCTTTATCCTAATTGTGGCACATCATATTTTGTATAACCATTTACATAAACTTTGACTATTAAATTGACTATCGGGTTGACTAACCAATCCCGTACGTCCTTAATTCTTAATAAAGTCATAGTCAACTATTCAAATGGCATTCTTGTAATAAATTGCTTAGGCCCGGTTTCAGGGTGTTACACGAAACCATCAACCAGAAACCATAACCATCACATGAAATCGTAAAGATCTCAAAGAAACCATAATGTCAACCATCACTCGAAACCATCAACCAGAAACCATAACCATCACATGAAATCGTAAAGATCTCAAAGAAACCATCAACCATCACTCGAAACCATCAACCATCACTCATAAAGATCTAAAGAGTTAGATCTTAGATCCATTTAGGATTGAGAGAGAGAAAGAGAGGGACAATGGTGTTTTTGAGAGAGAGAGAGAGAGAAAAAGAGAAAATGATTAAGTGGATTGAGAAAGTGAGAGAAAGAAAGAGAAAAGGGTGTGGTGTGGTATAGTGTGTGTGAGTGTGTGGTTTTGACAAAACCGGGTGCTAAAAGTTACAAGTATTTTTTTTTACAAAGAAAATAAAAGTTGTTATTTATTTTTAAAAAAATTAGTTTTTTTAATAAAGAAAAAAAAATAGTTGCTATTTTTTTTTAAATAGTTGTTATGTTTTTTAAACAAATTAGTTGTTATTTATTTTTTTAAAAAATTAGTTGTTATTAGTTATATTTAGTACGAGTGGTCATGGTTCGGTTCGGTTAATTGTAATATTTTCAAGCGTTTAGTTCTCACAAGGAACTAACTGATTGGGCGTAAAATATAGCTCTAGCGATCGGTTTTGTTATTGTTAGATGAAGATCGAAAGCCAAGAGGGGGTATATGTTCAAAATCGAGCTTATTTATTCAAAAGGTGGGGAGTATAAAACTGAATGTTTAGAACATGAAATTCAACGACAAACTGGTACCGTTAAAACCAATTGTCTATTCAGATTAGTGGCAAAATATTATAAAACTAGTGATATTTGGAGGTTGACGGTGAAGCGTAATGATCATAATCATGAATTTGCAGGGACGTTTGAGGGTTTTCCACATGCAATGCGATTAAAGGATCACGAGTTTCGTTTGGTGAAAGAATTGTCACAGCTTAAATGCGATTAAAGGATCATGAGTTTCGTTTGGTGAAATAATTGTCACAGTTTAACGTTTCCCACGTCATATACTTTCAGCAATAAATGAGCGTAATCCGGATAACGTGTCTAGCGTTAGAAATGTATATAATACAAAAAATAAGATTCGTGGAGTCATAAGAGGTGATAAAACTCAAGTCCAAGTTCTTTTGTCACATTTGATGTGTGCAGGTTATGTATACTACGAGAGGGTAAATGAGCTAATTGATGAGCTTGAGGTACTATTTTTTGTTCATCCCACGTCATATACGGTATGGTGTACATTCCAACACATCATGCTAATGGACTCCACTTACAATACCACATTGTTTAAATTGCCATTTTTTTTAAATTGTCAGAGTTACTTCAACAAATAAAACATTTTCAATGGCATTTAGTTTTTTATACAAAGAAAAAGGACCTAATTTTTGTTGGGGTATTGCAATGTGTGAAGAAGGTGATAGACGAAGTCTATTACCCCCGTGTTATCCTCACTGACAGAGATTTAGCGTTGATGGGGGCATGTAGAAAAGAATTCCCAAACACTAACAAATTACTTGGTATCTGAATAATTGGTTGCAAAACTATCAACACGTGTTTCTCTCTTTTATTACCGATCAATATCGCAGCTATGGTCAGCCATACATGTACAGTTGAGAGTCAACGCACGTTGTTGAAATTATACTTGGGCACCACATAGTCCAACTTAGAAACGTTGTTGAGTTCGATCGATAACATTATCATTGCGCAAGAAACTGCCATAAAAGAAACTTTTAATAGAAGCAAAAATGAAAAAGAAGATAAATGTAATATACCACGATTTGAAGAATTGTGGTATAAAGTTTCATATTATGCTTTGGATTTCATTTTCCAAGAACTCCAACGGCCGAATAATGAGGAATGTGGTTTTTAGTCGCGGTCAAGTTATGGGTTACCATGCACAAACTGCTTTACCATCAACTAAATGGTAATTATATTAAATTTTTGACTATCAAAGTTATTTTACCCATAAATAGCAGTAATTTATATGAGTCGCTTTTAATGAATACAAAGTTGTCTATTCCACTAGAGAGAATTGATATTTTCTGAAGACCCCTATATGTTCCGTGGCTTGTTACTGCTACGCCGGAAGATGGTCCTACTTGTCAAAATGAGGTACGAAACTTCAAGAATGCTTTTAGCAAAATGTCGTCGTTTGTCAAGAAATATTGGTTAACAAAGGTGAGAGGGATATGCGATCCATAATCTGTATCAATTCGTGAACCTACTATTCACAAAAGTACTCATTAACAAAACACAGTAAATAATAAATTTTTTATTTTAATTAATAATAACATTACTGATTTATGTTGTAGAGTACTTGGAAAAGACTTGACAAAACATAGTAAACGACAACAAATTACTGACTTTGACCAAAACGTTATTGATTTATAAATGATTTAAAAATAATTTAAATTAATTAAAAAAAATTAAATTACTTATAAATGATTAAAAAATTATTTAAATAAGTGAAGGTCCAAATTTGACTTTTCATTTTCAGTTTTCATTTGGCGCGAGGTTTTCCCGTTAAACATTTGGCTCCAAACGTTTTTGCTAAACTTTCCCTCACTCATCTTTTACTATAAAAACAACTTGAGACCCTTTTATCCTCACATCAACCTCATAACCTCTTATCCTCTCAAACTCAGAGGGAGCCATATAATCCTTTTATGTGTATTTGTGGAACATGAAATATAGTGCCAAGAAGATCTTGTAAGCGCAAAACCTATGGTAGACCTTATTATGCATATCCTCTTTCAAAGGTGAACAATCATATGTTTCTTATTTACGTAAATATATAAATAATTTGGTTATTAAAAATATATTTATTATGATTTCCTTACTATGTAACAGCCACGAACAAGTGACTATGAACATGGATATGTTATGTGGAAGGATGATTTTGATTACCAGTTCAATATAAACTCTTCTTCAACATCTCAAAGTTCTTCTGGATCTGAAACAACACAGTGCTCAAACTGCAAGGACAAAGATTCTACGATAAACATTCTAGAAACAAAAATACAGATGTTCGAGACAAAAATAAATATGCTAGAGGCATAACTTGAATTGGAAACGAATCCCGGGGATCACACATGTCAGTCGGGTGCAATGCTCCATGAGCTTTTATATGATGGAAAATCTCCGTATGTAGTAGTAGTAGTTGTTTAATGTGTTGTTGTTGTTGTCGTTGTTGTTGTTTAATGTGTTATTGTTGTTTAATGTGGTGTTGTTGTTGTTTAATAAAATAGAAGCACATTATATTGCACTTCGAACACATTGTAGAACACGAACAATCTCGTAAAACATTGAGAAGTCCAAACTTTGCATAACTCTCATTTTAAGTTACAATCGCCATAGTTACTCCAAACTTGCCGATTAGACTCCCAAGCTTACTACTTGATAGTTTTTGTAAGGTTGCTATATGAACCTAGTCCCCAGTCTGACCCTAGTTCTCCCATCACTACCTTAATATTTTTCGCTTTGGTTCTAAAGGTTCAATTGAAAATCACTATTTAATCTTATTAAAAAGTTTTTTTAATAACATAAAATTATTATAATTCGGATAAATATTTGGTGACGACATTCGATATTGTCGTCAAGAAACTCAATATTGATTTTAAAAATCATTATTTATTCTTAATAAAAAGTTTTTTGAATAAAATAAAAATAAGTAAATTAGGATAAATATTTGGTGACGACAATGTCGTCCCGAATTTGTGTATGCCCCATTTTTACATTTGACTAAAATTTCCACTGAAAATGTTGTCGTCACTAAAAAAAACCCGTCCCAAAAGTGTTTTTGCTTGTAGTGCCCACAACGTAGTGCGACAAAATTAGAGGAATTTAGCTCAATCTTTTGGCGAGAACATATCCTCGCCAAAAGTTTGTGTTTAACTTTTCTTGTCTTTTTACAAAGTTTGTTAATCAGTAAAACTAAAAAAAGTAGGAAGAAAATATCAATTAATGTTAAAACTAAAAAAGAGTGAAAAGGAAGAGAGAAAAAAAAGAAAGAAAAAAAGACAACTAAATGACAAAAGACAATAAAAAACCAATTTTTTTTAATAGGGCTTGGTGTGTTTACACACCACCAACTTAGTAAATCCATGATAAGGATTTAAAACATATGTTTTTAGGGGATCATTTAACCCCTAAATTGATACATTTTACATCTGTTACTGCTTAAAATCGTTCCTTTTCACATTTTAGTTCTTTTGGAAGCAAAATGTTGGAATCAAGCACTTTTGGACGAAAAGAAACGAAAACATGAAGAAAACGACAAAGTCAAGAAACAAGGCTGATTCCTGCACCTGACGACGTCCCAACCCAAAGGGTGACGCCATCGCTAAGAAGGTTTTCTAATAAAATTTCAAGCGACGGCTCAGACCTGATTTTGGTTCTACAACATGACGGCTTCACGCCTTATTTATGGAGGGCGTCACTATTTATTTTACACCAGACGACCAAGACTCATTCCCTCCCTATTGAAGCCAGACGGCGTCACCCTTCCTCAACTGACGTCGTCCCAACGATGACTTGGCCCAAACGAAACCTTAATGACGGCGACCAGACGACGTCACCAGTAAAAGGCGACGCCGTCGCATTTGTAAATCTATATATAGACTTCGATTTTTCTGCATTTAGTGTGTAATATTTTGGAGAGCAAACCCTAGTTTGTTCATAGTCCGACTTGGGCAGTATTTTAGGGTTCCAAACCCTTCTTTACACTCAAAGATAAGTTTGTTAATCCATTATATCACCATGTTTATCCTATGTTCAATTGTTTGTGTGTGTGCATGCTTATCTATCATGAGTAGTTAAATTACTATTTTGTTTGCTTAGATCTATGAAACCTAGTTGTTAATTATTATTAGGTTGTCTCTTGTTTTAATTAGTAAACGCTAGAGGAAAGAAAAGTGGCTTCTTCTTTAATTGTTGCGAGCTTAAACGTCCTAAATAGCACAAAGCTTGAGAGTGCACTTGAGCCATCGTTGTGTTTATTGCGTGAGTTGTAGCTTTAGGATAATAGAGTATTCGGGGGAGATACTGTGACACACGGTAATTTTGCACTTGTTATTAAATAATAAATGATTATTTATTACTACTAAGCATATTCATTAAGCATACATAAGCTTGCCTGATCATTTGAGTGGATAACTCGCACCCTGTAGCCTGTTGCATTACTTTTGCATTCATCGCATAATTTGTATATTGTGTTACTTTAGTCATGAAATTTTCTTATGATTAAATTGTTAGACGAGAGGCTATCTCGTTTCCCACTGTGACCGACACCGCACGAGTACCGACACTATGATAAGGGCAAATAAAACGTATGATAAATCCCCGGAATAGAAAACATTATAAACATAATACTATATCATAAAAGTATTCATGAGGCGTTTCAATATAAAAAGTATCAAACTATAATACTTCAGTCATGGTTTAATAACGCGGGACACAAAAAAATACATAATACAATTTAATCTACTTACAATATTTGTCCAACTACCATTTATCCATACTAATAATACCCAATACAATGAAATACATAACACAACTTATAAAAATAACATATCATCTAATAATTTAACAAATACCCTACCAAATTTATTTTAATAATCGATATATCCATCTGCCCTGTGTCTTCTCCCCTCACGACAAAACTCAAAGAAAAAGCAGGGAAAGAGAGTAACTTTCTTCTTCCCCTAGAACTTGTATTTCGATTAGGTCAAACCTCCCAAAAGAGTAACCCAACACTCTCCTTTCCATCATCTCATAACCTCCCTCATCAAAACCATGATTCTTTTTGTCTCAAAAACTTTTCTCTTGGAGACTTGTGACAGCCATTCGAATGAGAACAAGCGCATCAAGACAAGGTTACCAAGAAATAAGCACACATCACTATCATCTCTTCTAGAGTCAAGGCTCAAGACCTCCTAGGTTGCAGGAGCTTAGCTTATTTTGGCTTCACACCAAGACCCAAAGAAGAGAAAGAAGAGTCAAGACATCCCAAAAACACATCTCCAAATAATGGTGAAGGTAGGAGACGCCCAAATCAGTTTCCATCACCACTCTCACAAAAATTAGGGTTTGTGGAAGTTAGGGTTTTCAAAAATTTTTGGGGGTTTTGCAATTAGGAGTGCATTCGAGCTAATTCAAGCTTCAATTGGTTTAGAATCTTCGAATTTGCCTTCATTCTCTACATCTTCATCTCTCGTGATAAGGTTATTAATTTCCTCTTATTGTAAATGTTTTGTATTAAGAACATTGATAAAGGAATATTAAATTGGTACCTTGTATCGAATCTGTTAAACATTCGGTTATAATATTCAGTATATGTCCTTGTTATTTTTGTTGAGTATGGTCTCGACTGAGAACCCACTCGGATACTCGTGGTGTCCATCATTCGATGTCTATGATGTTGTTTCATGTTGATAAAAATCTTATGCTAAAGAAACCACCTCTTGGTTATAATAGCTTGCTAACGTAAGGAAAAATAGTTGTTATGAATTAATGGAGTAGTCCGAAAATAAGAGTTGTATCGGCATAGTAAGTAGCATTAGATAAATCGCAAATCTCGTCTTACTTGGGAAATCAATTTGGTGTTTTTGTCATCATGGCACCCTGGGTTTAGGATTTTGGCTATAAGTCTTGTGTTAGACTTGTTGTGTCCGCCTAGGAAGAGAACCCAAGTCAAGAATACCAAATTGCTAAATAAATGTGATTAGCCTATATTTTGTCATGATCCGTAATAAGTATGATGGGTTGTCGGGATGAGACCGGGTTGAGTAGTACTCGACTAACACATGGTTTCGCCACACCCTTGCTCTCACTTTTCAGTCAATGGGCTAGTCTCGAGTACCATACAGGACGTTATAGACACGGCGGGTAGCCGAGTATGTGTTGGAGCACATCAGTCGTGACACCCTCGGCTCGAGTTTAATCTCCGAAATGATAGCATCTTGCTTACCTTAAATGTATCCCTTGTTATATTAATGTTTTCCTGCGTTAGGTCTTTGGCACAAGTACTTGCCTTCAAATTTGTTAACAGGCAACATTGCCATCAAGTTTCTGGGCCACAGCCCAAGTCATAACTATGTTTTACTAAAAGAGTTTTGGTTGGTTTTGGGCTCAAGCCTAAACCATGTACCCCAACGCCGGGCCACAACCCATAGTGGTTTCGAGGTGTTCGTTTGGGTAGTTTAAGCTAACCAACAAAATAAAACCCGAGGTGTTTAATCAGAAATCAAATATAAAACTGAACTCATTTCCCGCGTATTCAAAATCTCCTACTTAGATATATATATAGGCCACAGCCCATAGTGTTTTCGAGGTGTTCGTTTGGGTAGTTTAAGCTAACCAACAAAATAAAACCCGAGGTGTTTAATCGGAAATCAAATATAAAACTGAACTCATTTCCCGCGTATTCAAAATCTCCTACTTAGATATATATATATATATATATATATATATATATATATATATATATATATATATGTATATATATATATATATATATGTATATATATATATATATATATATATATATATATATATATATATATATATATATATATATATATATATATATATATATATATATATATATATATATATATATATATTATATATAACAGGAGGCATTTGGATTAAATGCCACCTCAATGACACCTCAATGCCACCTCAATGCCACATAAGCATTTGTTGTCCAACTAAGCAATTTTTTTTTTAATTTATTAGAATTTTCGAATTTTTTTTTAATTGATTAAAATTTTGTTTTTTTTATTCTTCAAAAAATCATGCATGTAGCTGGATTCGAACCTGGGTCTGTTAGTTTACAAACAAACATGATTACCACTAGACCAACACATTTTTTTGATTATAACTTGGAAAACCAAATTTATAAATCTCTACAACCAATTATTTTGATTAGTTTGAAAAGGAATGTATTTATCTCCAAAAATTATAGCACATATCTAATCCTTAATTATAGTTTCAGAATAGTCAATCTTATATTACGTTTTTTTATAAACCTCGGTTGCTTCAAAACCCTAATGTTGAACCTTTGTTACTATGTATGCATATGTTGATGGTTTTTGCCTGTTTGACATCTTCTTTGCAAGTTAGTCATCTTCTTTAAACACATATTTGCATGTATTGAATATCTTGGCATGTTGCTAAAAGCTTCAGTTTTTTGTAGATTGATTAAATCAGGTATGTTGTTTATTATATTTAGTCAACTTTGATTTGTTTTTTATATCTATGTTTATGATATTTGATGTTTGAATATGTTTTTAAGCTATTTGTGTGTGCAGGTTTGAGAAACTAACGTGATTCCTCTTTGTTCCTATATCTATGATCATACCAGGTTCGTATATGCCACTAATCATAAAATAAATTAGGTATATGCCATTGTTTATGATATATGTAGCATGAAGTATGTGACTTGAACACGCAGGTACACAATTGTATCAACTGGAGGTGATCATAATACAATTATTGATTTTTGTAGGTTTCATGTTTTATGTATCCAATCTTATATCTGTTGTGGTGGGTTATGAAAATGTTTTAACAAGATAAGCTTTCACATGACCACATGTTTAACAATTGTATTCTCATCTCTATGCCTTAATGTTACATATGTGAACTAATGCTACATAATATACTTTTCTTATAACCCTAATATCATGAATTTTTCAGCCATCTCCTCTAAAGATCATGACTTTTGTAAGCGTGGATTGAATTTAAAGGTATTTAATTTTTGGTTAAACCATCATATAGTATTTGAAATCATCATTATTGTTGAAATTGCATATGGTATAGCGATTTGAGATATAGACTGTACCATTTACAGATAGTTACCATTGTATCTAACTTCACATCCATTATACATAGCTACTGCTATGTTTTATGACCATTCGAGCGACCGTGTTTGCAACCATTTTTAAGGTATAAATCATATAGCATGCAAACCTTTTAAATGTCACACAATTGAGTAATGTTTTTTTTATAACTTTTTCATACTATGTATAAAGGAGATAAGCAACTACTTGGCCCCTCAAGTTAGTCGATGGTAGGCTGAAGCTCTACAAGCCCTTCAAGAGGTACAATTTTTTATCAATTCTTTTGGGTGTTATTTTCTGAGAACTCTATATTTAATACTTGATGAATGATTATTTTTATTTATAAATGTTTTGGTGATATTACAGGTTAAATCAATAGTAAGCTTAAAGGGATCACAAACGATGACATAAAGCACTAAATCAGATATGGATAGATATATCCGATTCAAGATTTTGAACCTAGAACACACAGATTATAAAAAGGATACAACAGAAACTAAAGACAGTTGAACTAAGAGCACAACATTATATTTTTCGGAAAAGCTTCAAACAAATTCTAGCTACTTGTCCGTACTGAAACGGTATAGCTGGGTGTTTGGATATGTGTTGGCACTGATTATGGGATTTGTAAGCCGTACTCATATAACTTATTTGCAGTCTGTATCTCTTTGCCCAGGGATGCTTAATTCCTTCATATAAGACCCCTTGCGGGGTTGTTGATGGGTGTTCTAAATGTCTCCATTGTAATACCGCAGGTATGTTTTTCCCCACTCATATCTTCAATCTCCTTTAATCATAACAAATGTTGGATCAAGGGCCTGGATGAAGTTGTAGATAACTGTATCGTTCTTTTTCCCTTCCGTATAAAAATAGCAGAAGTTCGATGCTTTGCTTTAGTATCAGACTTTGAAGGATACCCAATCTCACGCTTCATGTGCATGTAATGCTTACCATAAGTCCTAATATGAATTGTTCTTTATATTGTATATCCTTTCCATGAGGTGAAGAGCAAACGAGAAAAGAAAAAGGAGGTAAGTGGAGTTGGATGAGGCATGGAACCTATGTGGATCCACCCCTTATATAATAACTGAATTCTTATTTCTTTAACAGGGCTTTTTTATTTAACGTGGTTTTTGATTGTGTTCAGTCCAAGGATACAAGAGAATTCAGGCCTCGTGGTGGTGGTAGCACTTCAAGCCGTGGTGGCAGAAGTGGTACAGTGCTGCTGATGTTCCTGCAACAGTTCCACAACAACCGGGGTGTTTGGATTTATCTCAACAAAATATCTTTGGTTATTACATACATTCCTATATTTATTTTTCGCTAATAATTTTTTTTTAACTCTTTCAGAGAAAGGATACTGAACTGGCTCTTCCACATATAGGAGATACCGATAAGATGAAAGAGTCTGGCTATATGATTCTTCAAGAAGCTCCTAAACACAACGCCGTTAAGCTAAAGAAACCGTTGTTGTATCGCTATTGCAGAGCAATGTCAACCACAAATGGAACTTTGTCATCACGCCCACCTGTCGTGGTGAAGGAAGACATTGATCTATCTGATAAAGAGAAACAGATATTTGATCAGTTGCGTCAAGTTCTTAGTCACTTTAATCTTGAAACAAAGCTTCGTGTCGTTGGTGGGTGGGTGCGTGATAAGCTTTTAGGGAAAGGACTGTTATGATATCGATATTGCTTTGGATAATATGTTGGGGAAAGAGTTCTGTAAAAAGGTGAATGAGTATTTGGTATCTACTGGTGAAGAAACACACGGGATTGGTGTTCTTCAGAGCAATCCGGATCAGTCAAAGCATTTGGATACCGCAAGGATGCGTCTGTTTGATGTTTGGATTGATTTTGTGAATTTGAGGTCTGAAGATTATACTGAAAACAGTAGAATTCCAACTATGAAGTTTGGCACTGCTGAACAAGATGCTTATCGAAGGGATTTCAATATTAATAGTTTTTTCTACAATATCGATACATGTTTAGTTGAAGATTTAACTGGAAGAGGGTTGGATGATTTGAAATCTGGAAGAATTGTGACCCCGTTACCACCAAAAGAGACTTTTTTGAATGATCCGTTGAGAGTTGTAAGAGCTATTCATTTTAGTGCAAGGTTCGAGTTTGAAATGGTGGAATTGTTATGGCATTCTACAGGATCAATCACTTGACTTTCATTCCTTATGTGCACTCTATGCCATTACTGGGAAAAACGACACAATCATAACTACATGCATGTAACAGACCTTTCAAACAACGGCTATTGGTTGTAGCCAATCGCCTTCCTGTATCTGCAGTTAGGAAGGGTGATGCATCTTGGCAACTTGATGTGAGTGCTGGCGGCTTAGTCAGCGCACTTTTGGGTAAGTTATTTTTCTATCTATTCATTACAAAATGGAGAATAGATGAAAATATTATTGATGAATTGTTTAATACTAACCTTTGTAATTTTCGTGAAGGCATAGCGGAATTCAAAACAAGATGGGTTGGATGGGCTGGTGTAAATGTACCTGATGAAATTGGACAGAAATCGCTTACTGAATCTTTAGCTGAAAAGGTTAGTTATATATTCAAAGACATAATCTGATAATCGTAAATCTTTAATACTTACAACGGTTATTGTATTACAACGGTTACTGTAACAATATCCTTTGGCCACTCTTTCATTACCTTGGTCTTCCCCAAGAGGATTGGCTTGCTACTATTTGTAGCTTTGAGTCACAATTCGAAGCCTACAAGAAGGCGAATCAAATGTTTGCTGATGTAGTGAATGAACATTATCAAGAAGGAGATATTGTTTGGTGTCATGATTACCATCTTATGTTTCTTCCAAAATGTCTAAAAGAAGCGAACCCTAATATGAAAGTTGGTTGGTTTCTGCATACTCCATTCCCTTCATCTGAGATTCATAGGACAATGCCGTCTCAATCAGAGCTACTTACAGTTGTTCTTGCTGCTGATTTAGTCTGGTAATTACCAAAAAAGTATTAATCATTTGCATTCTTTATTTATTTATTTATTATTTTTTTCAATGTTTGAGATTTTGGCGTACCAAGGTGGCAGCCTCATGGAGATACAGAAGAAGAAACACAAGTAATTGGAACATTTAGGTGAGTTTTTACTTATTTGGTTTTTTCTATCATTTGTGTCACATTAGTGCTATTGCAGTAGCATTCTTTTATTATTATAATATGGTAAACTGGAAGAAGGTAAAACCATTGGCCATATGCAGTCTAATTAATGCTTGGCTTAAACTTTGAACATAATATTTCTGGCTTAAAGACGTTCATTAAGAAAGAAAGAATTTGAAGTAGTGTATAGATGTAAGATGTTAGATAAATGAGCGCAATTAAGCAGCTATATGTGCCATTTTCCGGTTAAGAATGTTGTGGTACAACATTCTTTTAAAGATGAAGAGAGTACCAACTCAACTTTATCCACAATAATCAAATGATTTTATATGAGTTTGTTTATGTTATTTTTTTTTATCAAACAATTTTTTTTTTTTTGTTTTAATGTAGGCGGAGGCCGCTTTAGTTACAAAAAGTCCCACCAGCTCAAACGCAACCCAGAAGACGACATATGACTAAAGAGGTACCAACATGCAGACAATGTTATAGTATGAAAAGAGACATGGTAATCACGACATGTTACAGTGTACAAGAATAAAGAACATGCCGAACTCGAATTCACTGTAAGTATAGGATTAGCTGTAAGCATTTACTTTAAAAAAACACCATATGTTATATTAAATGTAATCTTACATTGGTTAAAGAACATGCTTGAGAAGATGGAGAACATGTTACAGGTACCTACTAAACTATAAAACTTAAATTGTAAATTTTACTTGAAATTGGTACCATATGTTATATTAAAGGGCAAATGATAAAAAAAAAAGTATTATACTTGACACCATTTGCTCTTGTGGGTAGCGAACTGCCACCTTAATCTTCTACCTCTGATCCAATACCAATAGCTATTTGTTCTTACAATTTACTTCCATTGTTGCTTTTTCTTTATTTGTGGATGAAACCTATGATGGATCTGCTGTAACAGCAGCCTACATGGGCCGGAAATGGGCTAAAAATAAGCTACTTAATAAGCTCTAGAACCTAAAATAAGCAAAGGCAGATGAACTCTATACTAGGGGGGCTAAAACTAGAACCAAAAATTAAGAAATAACACCAACAGAATAAGCAGATAAACAGCTTATAAATAAGCCATGTAGACAGTTTGTTAACTGTGAACTAGACTAGCTATTGAAATTATGATTTTTATTTTTTAATAATTTTTCTAATAGCTAGAAATGCTTTAAAAATGCAAATGAAATCTGATAAAAACCATATAAAGGGCTGTTGCAGGACAAGTTGCAGACCTCAGAAGGCTTTTCAAAGCAATTTTTGAGATAACAAATGATTTTGAAAATGTACAACTGTTGCTGAAATATGAAATTGACCAACCAAATTAACACTAGAAACAGCATATGAATATTTCTAACACCTTTTTATTACTAGAAACTAGCTAAGAAACTGCACAATTAAAAATTGATGCCGAAATTGACTGATGCAAGCTGTAAAAGAAAGTATATGAAAAGGTAATCTAAACTAAAGACTTATGAATGCAAAACTACCTAATTGTCTAAATAAACTATAAGTATGCAAATATTAATCACTATATGCAATAAACCAAGATTATGCCATAAATTTTTATTGAAAACAGTTAAATGAAGTTGAATTTGAAAAATGAATGCAAATACTAACAAGCTAATGGATACTACTGGAGAATGGCTAGAAACCTACTACTAATCACATATGAATGCTGATTCAAAACAATCAAATGGTCAAAAAGGTTCCTAACGCATAAAATGTACTTGTGCCAAACAACCTCTTTATGAAACTAAAATGCAATTCATACTTTAAAAACTTGATGAAATGGACAGAACTGAATTAAAACTGATCATTAAGCATGAAATTCTACATTAAAACAGATTTAAAACCAACAATTGCTGTGAATCTAATCCCATTCCCGCGTCTCCATTTCTTCATGGTTGGTTTTGCTCCACTTACCTCACGTGGATCCCAGCAGTATCGTGCTTTAACTGTTCCATAGCTCACCCAACAAATGTGGGATGCCAAGAATATGATATGTGTTGCTGACCCACGTCACGGGCGTTACTTGACTGCATCAGCCATCTACCTTGGAAAGATGAGCACAGTTCATGTTCTGATTTGTTTTAGAGTACTCTTCTTTGATCAAAATTAGTTGTACTCCACAACCCTCTGATGCATCTACCTGAGGTGGAAAAAGTGAAAATAACTATATGCAATTTTGTCACACCAGAGGCATAATTTAGAAAAGCCATCTGAAATAGCCGAAGATCGACACGCAGTCACAAAGCCATTGTCTAGCCATGGTCCAACACCACCTGTTTCTACTGGAGCTTATGGAGCCAACTTGTCTGAATCATCTGGTATTGGTCATGGTCTAGGACTTGGTCTTGGTCACCATCGATTTTCTAAGTCATATCACTAAAACATCTAATATGTAAACTTATACAAAATTACATGCTTTGACCCTCACCCGTTTTGGCCCGTTACCTAATTTAAAATGCAATGCAGGGGACTGCAAGGATGCAAACGGAGTGAGGGGAAGATGTGTAGCTGGTGCAGTTAGAAACTACACAACACAACTGCTTGAATACAGCAATCAAACATCTCAGTGTAACTCTTTTTTTCTTTGTAGATTCTACTACTTTGACTTAAAAAGTCAAACATGGTACTTTCTATACTCAAATTGATATGGGTCATGTTCATATATATCAAAAGATTTACTCTACATATATTGCTTGTCAACATTTATGATGATACTTAACCTTTGCATCAATAACTCTATCATACCAGTTTCAAACCTGAAAACGAACCACATCAACATTGACTTTTTGATTTGCAGGTAATCTAACAGAATCACTACTCTTCCTTTCTCATTTCATGGGAGATATTCATCAAGTACCTATTCATATTTCATGTTCGGTACGAATATTATTAATTGTTTTTAATATTAACTAACTGAGCCCATTTTGGCTCTTACAGCCATTACATGTAGGATTCACTTCAGATAGGGGTGGGAACACAATCGACGTACATTGATTTACACGAAAAACTGTACTTCATCATGTAAGTCCTCCAAATTATAAAATATCAGCTAGATTTATTTTTCTTAAAAAGTGAATGTGTTTATGTATTTGTTTTGTTTGCAGGTTTGGGATGATAGCATAATCGAGTCTGCAGAAGATAGGTTCTATGGTTCTAACGTTGAGAATTATATTGATGCAATTCAAAGAAACATAATGGTACAAGATAATTTTCTTTTCCAAATGGTTTATTTACATTTGAGTCATTAGCATTATTCATAAATATCTAATTTTTTATGTCAAAACTCAAAAGCATCATCTATGGAAGTCCACTTCTGAGGATCTTTTGGTTATATAACGACCCAAACAAGATATAAAGCAATCTATTAGTGACATAGATGTACAAAATCGATACAGTGACTAAAACAGTACTTATAAAAAACTAGGTTATCTGAAAGATGTTTAGCTATTAGTTATAAGTTTTTTTGGCAGAACGAATGAGCGAATCAGGTTGAAAAATGGGAAAACTACAGCGGAAATCAGACGACTTGCCCAAACATGTACAAGAAATCATTCCTTAGACTATTCATAAATTATAACATGAGCATATAAATTTGTATCTTAAATATGAAAATTTTGAACAGATATGCAAGTGAAGGAATAAAAGCTGCGTGTAATTGGACATACAAAGGAGTTGCAAATGATTCAGTTCTTAGAGGTGAGACATTTCACACAACTTGGTTCACTTTTGATGAAATTCAATATATAGCATGTTTCCATGGAAGCTGGATTAGTTATGTCTGCTGTCAAAAGAAGATAATGGCTATGAGTTATGTCAAGGTGTTATGTCAAGCTCAGCCTTACCTTTCTTTAGTTGCATTTGTATTCTAACCAAGATTGTGAGATCATTGGTGTTTTTTGTTAATAGCTACTGACAAAACAGCATTACTCAATCTGACATTAGAAGCAAAAAACAATAACTGCAGTTAGACACTTCAGTTTCGCAAGTTTCGTCATCTGGGGTGATAATGGGGGAGGGAACCAATGAATCATTGAAGACCGGTATGATAACAGCTAAATATTCAAGTTTTAACGTTGATATGCCTAAAGAGGTGTCAAGTAGCTACAAAGCTTTGAAGTTAAATCCCAAACCTATATAGAAAACCGGTTATACTCGCGGTGGTGGTGGTAGTAACAGCTCACTTTCAGTCGTTTCTACTTCATCTGCAGGTGAAATCCAGGAGCCTTCGAGAGACACTATTGCTTCTGCTGATCAAGAACAAATATCCTCGAGTCGTTACGTCAGTGATATTTCTTTCATGGAAAAGACGGGATAAGTCCTATTTATGATAGAGATTCTAAAAAAGACAAAGCTGAAGTTGTACCTCAGTTCAACCATTTAGCTGAAAGGGTGATCAGTTTATCAATGTTTGTGCCAGGAGGACCGTTCAGTTTTGCGGCTTTCTAAAGGAAAACAAAGACGCCAATTCATAAATTTGGTCATCCTAAAAGAAGTCATCACAAAAGGTTCTTTCATGTTTTGTTATAACTAAAAGTTAGATTTTCATTTTATACTGAACCATGAATACGTAGCAGAATCAAGATTGTGTTAATGTAGGGATTCTTTACTTTAAATGTGATCAAAACTGATGTGTTTGGTTGATTATAGCATGCTATGATGAGCTACGGGTTAACAACGCCTTAAAGATATTTGCATTCATTCAGGCCGTTGTTATTGATGTTTAAATCACGTTAATATTGTTTTAGTTTTATGTTATGTGCATCTCATTCACATGGATAACGGCCAATATGGTACATTATCTAATCATAGCAATTGGCCGTTTGATGCAAAGTTACCACTGTTCATGTCTTAGAAGTACTTAGAACATAGCACTTTAGTCTTTCTTTAGCTTTTTAACATTTCAAGTGTTAGCTTGCAAAGTTGGAAGTAATTTATATAATAGGGATGGTAATTAGTTCTAAAAAATGTGTTTTGGAATTTAGTTTATCTTGTGTCATTCAAGAATAGTCATTAGAGTTGCTGTACGCAACGTTTTTTAAACGATTAATTTTAGTCACAAATGAGCATCTAAGCTTGATAGGAAATTTGGATCAGTAATCTAAAGAACACTCAAAACTGATGTATAATCACGCTGTAAGGAGATGCAAAGGTTTAGTAAGCAATCCCAAACATCCCCCTTAGTACATAAAGGTTGGTTGCGCATTTGTGTCTTAATGTTTATAGTTTCACACAGATTTTGCTCAAAACAACACTTTTTGTCCAAGTTTAATTTAGTAGGTATTTTATGTTTAATTATAAATACAAAGTTGAACCATCTCTAAATTAATCCATGATGCTATGCGCACAGTTCGCATTTGTGTTCCGTTAGTGGGTTCTTTGAATCTTGGTATGAGCAAATTGGGATTGACTGAAGCATATACAAGTTGTTGATCCACTCAATATTCAGTTGATCAAGGTTGGTTATAACTCCACTATTATTTTGATTTTGTAAAAGGCTAAAATGTGCATTGATTTATGTTTGCTGTATAGAGTTTAGAGGTGCCCATTGCATTTAAACAAACCTAAATGAGTGGGATTTAATGGTTAGCGAAAGAATGAAGCATGCTGCATGCAATGTACCCAGGAATCTCAACTCTACTCAAGCTTTGTACTAAGTTTACAAATTTTAGACGTTTAATTATTTTATCTTATCTATCACCTAAACTATTATAAATAAAATACTTCACTACTTATATAACATATCTTACATTGAATTGTCTCGCCATATTTAATAGTACGTGTCTTTTATATTTATAATACAACACGTACCAAACATAATTTAGTCATAAGATTCCATGTTTTGTTCATCATTATAAAATGGTTCGTTTAATATGACATGACCCTTGGCAATAAGATGTAGTCATATCATATATATCATAAGAAATTAAACTGAGTGAATGTTATGTTCAAACTCATCTAAAAGAAAACGACTTTCTACCTAGGTTTGAGACTGAATACAAGGCTGCAACGATGAGGAACGTGCAGATGTAAGTACCTATTCATTATTGTGTTAGTTGATTGTTTAAATTTTAATTCGTTAATTTATTTGCTTATACATACCACTAAATTAAGATGTATAATAACTTGATACTTTCTCACTAATTGGAGTAAAATTGTAAATTTGTGTACTTTATTTGTGTTTAGTCTTAATGTCTTACCAACAAGGCTACTATAACCACTAAGGGTGAGCATCGGTCCAGGACCGGACCGGACCGGACCTGACCGACAAGACCGAAGACCGAATTTAGGTAAAAACCGGGACCGAGACCGAGACCGAATGTGGTCGGTCCGGTCCGGTCCGGTCTCGGTCGGTCCGGTCCGTTCGGGTCATTTGCTCACCCCTAATAACCACAAAGTCATTACATTCAGCTAAATGCTTCATATAGATTAAACATAGCATGCTTAATTTATGTTGGTGTTCTAATATCTATTATATTATATTCTTCTAATAGGAAAGCGTATGGCATGGCAGTGTCGTTTCAAGATCCGGGAATAAAGGTTGACTATGATGTCTCTTTTGCTACAACTAACTCATTTAGAGTCTTAATGTATGTTATTAATGATCTAACTTATAATATATTCTATTATGTTGTCTAACTGAAGTTATAAATGTTTTAGTAACTGGTCAAAGTCAAGTGCTTCAATGAAATGTGCCGGTTGACAAGGTTCTGGAATGAAGGTGTCAATCAAACATCTTGGCCTATCTATGATTTAGCAAATGCAACATTCATGTAAATAAGTTTGTAAACACGAAGGTTGTCAAGCTTTGTATTTTCTCTCATATTCGATAAATGTATATTTCTTTTCATTCTTTATCTTGCTATTCGTATGTACGACCCTTTCTTTCAACATGTTCACTTTCCTACCAATTTTTACCACCTTCTTTCGCTATAGTAAAATATGCCAACAATAAGTATGATTCAGTATTTTACATTTTACTTTTTAGACATGTTATATAATTTTTATGGAAAAACTTCTTTACGATTACCCACCTTCTTTCTTAATAACAAACTATGTCAACGATAATTATAAGACATGCCCGCCCATTGGGCGGGCTTTGACCACTAGTATATATATATATATATATATATATATATATATATATATATATATATATATATATATATATATATATATATATATGTATATATATATATATATATATATATATATGTATGTATGTATATATATATATATATATATATATATATATATATGTATGTATGTATATATATATATATATATATATATATATATATGTATGTATATATATATATATATATGTATGTATATACATATATATATATAGGGTATGGTTAAAATGAAAAGTTTCTTATAATGAAAAGAATGAGAAGGCATGTGGAGGTGACATGTGTCACCTTTGCCACATCACCATGCCATGTCATGTGACATGTGTCACCCCCCACCCCACCCACCCCCCCCCCCCCCCCCCCCCCCCGCAAAAAAATTTTTTCAAAAAAAAATTTTTTCCGCCAAAAAAAAAATTTCCGCCAAAATTTATTACCGCATCACAGTTATAAAAATACTGCATCACAATTATAATTGTGATGCAGTAATTTATAACCTTAATGCACTAAAATCATGATTATGATGCAGTAAATTTATAACCGTGATGCAGTAACTTATAACCTAAATGCACTAATAAGTTTTGGTGCATCTTTATTATAAGTTAATAGTTCAGTGCCTCAACTATGATGCACTAAAATCAAGGTTATAACCTTAAATGCACTAAAATCATGATTGTGATGCAATAACTTTATAACTATGATGCACTAATTTATAACCTTAATGCACTAAAATCATAATTGTGACGCAGTAACTTATAACCTTAATGCACTAATAAGTCTTGGTGCATCTTTATTATAAGTTACTGCATCATAGTTAACAGTTAAGTGCATCAACTATGATGCACTAAAATCAATGTTATAACATTAATGCACTAAAATCATGATTGTGATGCAGTAACTTTATAACTGTGATGCAGTAACTTTATAACTGTGATGCAGTAATTTATAACCTTAATGCACTAAAATTATGATTTGTGATGCAGTAATTTTATAACTGTGATGCAGTAAAAAAATTTGGCGGGAAAATTTTTGGCGGGAAAAAAAAAATTTGCCCAAAAAAAATTTTTTTTTTTTGGCGGGAAAATTTTTTTTGGGGGGGGGGGTGGGGTATGGTGATGTGGCATGATGATGTGGCAAAGGTGACACATGTCACCTCCACATGCTTTCTCATTCTTTTCATTCTAAGAAACTTTTCATAATAACTCAAACCTATATATATATATATATATATATATATATATATATATATATATATATATATATATATATATATATATACATATATATGTATCGACAAGTAAACAAGTGTAAAAGTCTTAATACAAGATACAATTGCTTACAAACATGATCTATTTAATAATTCTTACATCAAGGTTTTAACGTCAAATGTGTCCGGATAGACATATCTATGTCAAGTAATCTACAAGTCGTAAATTATAAATGTTGAGAACAAATTTTTGATAAACAAATAGTGACCACTATATCATTTTATCATTTGATAAATTTGAAAGTCTTCAACTTTAAATTGAGTATTTTCTAAAAACAATTAGAAAATAAATCAACTTTATTTTATTTTGACGATACAATTATATGTTAGCATGAATAAGTATATGCACATTTATATACTTACTAGTAAAATATTTTAATTATTTTACAAACCAAACTTTGGTTTTAATGCCATTATGAAAACAATATTAATTGAACTATTTTAAGAAAGTGCTACTTAAAATAATGAACTAAAATATTGCCCTCCTTATCTAGGTCGCGTGTCGGTGCAGCTTCACAATATTCACTGAAATTCCACCTTTGGACTACTTATTGCTAAGGTGAGTTTATAGCACCTCTTTTACTTGATAAATTGTTTTATACATGTTGGGGTGAGAAAATATGCAAAACCTTTTTATGGACCTGAACTATTGCATGATTAATATTACGTGGTTTAGTCTAAGCCCTTATGTCCCTAGAAATGCCCCTTTCATGAACCGTCAGTTCCCCGCTGGGAAGTGCGAATGTTATAAATAGATCTATTAAGGGTGATTCCTCCGTTCGGTTGGCCATGCTTAGGCCAAGGCGAAATGTATACCATGTCGGAATCGAGTGTTGAGGGACAAAACACTCGCATTGGGCCCCATATATTGTATGACTTCATTTAGCATACAGAAACTATCGTAGTATCGGTTGCATGAACTTAGTGCTAACGTAATAGACTTTCATCCATATATCATTATATTCGTTGTAATGATTATGTGTCTTTGATTATGGTTCATGTTTACTGTTTTATTATAAACCTATGAACTCACCAGCTTTTAGCTGACCTTTTTAGCATATTTTCTCAGGTATTTGATCTGTGATCATGGATTCAAGGCAAGAAGTGGCAATGGTCGTAGTTATGCTAAAAGAAGTGTTTTTACACAAAATGATGTTGTATTTGTGACCACAAAACTTATGGGTTGTGCCCTTTTTATCTAAACGATGTTTGTAAGATAATGTTTTAAAACTATTTAATGAAATTAAATGGAGTATGTATTCCGTTCTTTATTACTTGTGTTATGATTTCCGATTTAGTAGCATCCTATGACCCGTATGCTTCCGCTAAACCAGATTTGGGGGTGTTACAGATTGGCATCAGAGCCTAAGTTATAGAGAACTAGGTACATATAAACCCTAAACTATAACTATTTTTACAAAAACATCACTCTACGACCGCCAGTTGCCACTTGCCTTACTTGTCATTTTACTTAGAGTTCATTTAAATAGGATTGCATGTTTCATTTCCTATTTACTAGTTCACTATTCCATATTTATTATGAGTATTTTTCCACATACTTACACATATGCACCGTCTTGTCACAGACCATGCCTTCACCTGCCTTTCACCACGATGTTCAAGAGAACATCCTACTTGCTGCTCACTCACCTGCTACTCACCAGATTGCACGCATGACCACAGATCCGTACATCCAAGTTGCAATATCAGCTCAGCCAGACACTACACATGTTTCATCCATACCCACTCTCACTACTGCTCCATCTGCACTACTGACCCGCAGGCGTAAAGCCCGCATGATTGTTAGAGTGCCTGGGTATCGTGAGCGATATTCATTCCTACCTGCATCAGCTTCCCAGATGACCCACACTGCTTACATTGGTCCCTCTACCACTCCAGTATCACTATCATCATCATCCACCCATTCACCACCTCACCAGAGGCTCAGGAGAGCCAGTGATTCCTACTCAGAGGAAGACCCAGAGGAAGATCCAGAGGAAGACCCAGAGGATGAGTTGGCAGAGTCTATGCCAGTTGAGGGTGTTCCTGTAGACATGGATATGCAGATCGAGCAGAGAGACAGTGTAGAGATTGTTCAGAGTATCCATGAGTTGGGACAGAGTTCTAGGATGGCTCAGAGGATGGGTGATGATATGGACATTGATGTACCGACTGGGTTAGGACAGAGAGCTGCCTTTCTTCGTAGTCAGGAGGAGGGTAATGAGATTTTGTGGAGAGATGTTGATTGTTTGATCAGTACCATACCACGTGTTGCGAGTCCGGATTACACTCCATCATCTCCATCATTCGTACCATCTGCTTTGGACATGGAGCGCCTTGCTCACTCTACTGGACTGATTGAGACCGTTATGACAACAACACCGAGTGATGCACAATCGGTGCCAGATCCACCAGTGTCCTCTGATGGTGAGGAATTGACTCTCACTAAGAGGGTAATCATCCAGTTGGACTCTCACGAGACCTTACTAGGGGTACATACAGATCAGTTAGAGAGAGTTGAGCCAACACGCTTACAGGCTTACGAGCAGCGTGTTAAGGCTCTTGACCGCGCTACAGATGTTTTATTTGAGAGCATGGAGCTGGAGAGGCACGAGAGGATTCGGTTAGGTTTCAGGTTTGAGGCTCAATTTGAGGTTGTTGGAGAGCTGGACAGCAGATCGCGAGCATTGGGCAGAGGACATGCCCGGATGCATGGCAGACTTGAGGAGTTAGAGAGGATTCAGTGGATTTCCCGGGATACTGCCAGGACTGAGTGGCAGAGGACTTCAAGTTTGGAGTCCATGTTAGCCTCCCAAATGAGGCGCATTGTGAGTCTAGAGGCTACTCAGCGAGAGCTGGTTGCTAGCATTGAGCGTTTGCGCGCGGAGCGCAGTCATCCTTAGATTCCTTGTTGTATCTTGTAGTACACTAAACTGGATTATGACAGTTAGTGTTTGATATAACTCTTGTATTTCAGTTTGTATTTCAGCTTGTATTTCCGCTTGTATTTCAGCTTGTATTTTGGGAACCCTGTAACCAAAATTTCTATCTATGACAAGCTTGATTTCCTATCTAATTGTCCTTACTTTCATAATCTATTCATGTGTTCTACCTGTGATGTTTACACCATTATCTGGTACCTACCTTGTTTAAAAGGCCCTATATCTCATCACCGTTCTTAATGCAGAAAATGTCGCCAAAGAGAAGATCAAACAGAACCAACTGTGGTGGGGCTGCTAATGCTCCTATTCCAGCGAGGGTCACTCGTAATCGAGCTACCAACACTGCTACCCCAGCAAGGGTCACACATGATCAAACTGTTGATGCCCCTACACCAGCTAGGGCTACTCCCAATCAACCTACCATGAATCAAGCTATGATAGACCAACTGGTCAATGAAAGAGTGAATGCAGCTCTAGCTGCAGCAAATCACTCCTCTACTGAAACTAGAACCTCGAGACCAGCCATCCATGCCCGCAGCTGTACCTACCAGGACTTTCGAAAGACCATGACTGGAGGTTTTAGTGGAACCGAAGGAGCTGTTGGTCTAACCAGGTGGATCGAGAAACTCGAGACTGTGTTTCAAATCTGTAACTGTGAAGAAGAAGCCAAGGTTAAGTATGCATCATTCACTTTCACGGATGCTGCCTTGACCTGGTGGAACAATTTCTTGAAATCCGCAAGTATTGATGTTGCCTACGCCATGCCATGGGAAAACTTCAAGGAAATGGTGCTTCGAAAATACTGCCCTCGTAATGAGATAAAGAAGTTGGAGCACGAGTTTTGGAACCTCAAGGTTCAAGGCACAAACATGGCTGCTTACAACCAGCGCTTTCAAGAATTGGCCTTGCTATGCCCTGAAATGGTTCAAACTGAAACTCGATTGCTAGAAAGGTACATCGGGGGACTGCCCCCATCCATCAAAGGAAATGTCACCACTTCTAAGGCTGCTGGTCTCCATGAGACTATTGAAGTGGCCAACAAACTCATGGATCAAGTGATCGAGGATGCCTTGGAAAAAGTGGTCGACAACAAGAGGAAATGGGATGATCACTCCCGAAGCTACAAAACCATGGGAATCACAGCAACAACAGTGGGAACCACAACAACAACCAGAACAAAAGGCAAAATGTTTCTAGAGCTTATGCCGCTAGAACTGAAGAAAGGAAACCGTACGCTGGGACTGCACCACTGTGTAACCGATGCACACTGCACCACAAGGGACAGTGTACAGTCAAATGCCGCAACTGTCAGAAGATCGGACATTTGACCAGGAACTGCAGGTCCAAATCTTTAGCAACAGTTCAAACAGCACCAACTTAGGACCCTAAGGCTGCTATAACTTGCTTTGGTTGTGGTGAAAAGGGGCATTATAAGAATGAATGCCGAAAGCCCAGAAACCAAGGCAACAGGGGAAATCAAGGTAACCGAGGTAACCAAGGAAGCCATGGAAATGGCAGGATTCAGGGAAATGTTGGACAGCAAAATAACCAGGGAAATGGTGGAGGAGCTCGTGGAAGGGTCTATGTTGTGACCAAAGTGGAAGCTCAGGAGGACCCGAATGTCATGATGGGTACGTTCATTATAAATAACCGTTATGCATCCATATTGTTTGATACGGGAGCCGATAGGAGTTTTGTTTCTAATGCGTTTAGTCCACTACTCGATATTGCCCCGACTGCTCTAGACAATGCATACAATGTGGAACTGGCTAACGGTAACGTAGAAATGGTAGATACCATCATAAGAGGTTTCACGCTAAATTTGTTAAACCACCCGTTCAATATCGACCTTATACCAGTAGAATTGGATAGTTTCGATGTTATCATCGGGATGGATTGGTTATCAAAATACCATGCCGCCATCATTTGCGACGAGAAGCTAGTCCGAATACCTTATGGAAATGAAGTCCTAACTGTAGAAGGAGACAGAAGTGATAGAAGGAGCGCGTCAAGACTACACATCATTTCCTGCACTAAGACGTTAAAGTGTATCGAGGAAGGATGTCATCTCTTCCTAGCCCAAGTCACTGGGAAGGAAGAAGAGAAACCGGAAGAAAAACGTCTAGAGGACGTGCCTATAGTGAGAGAATTTCCAGAAGTCTTTCCTGAAGACTTACCAGGACTTCCGCCAGCCCGACAGGTTGAATTTTAAATCGATTTAGTGCCTGGTGCCGCCCCTGTGGCAAGATCACCTTATCGACTAGCTCCAACAGAACTACAGGAGCTATCAAACCAGTTGTCGGAACTTGCGAAAAAAGGATTCATTAGACCGAGTTCTTCACCATGGGGAGCACCGGTTCTATTCGTCAAGAAGAAGGATGGAACTTTCCGAATGTGCATCGACTACCGTGAGTTGAATAAACTGACCATTAAGAACCATTACCCACTTCCAAGGATCGACGATTTATTCGATCAACTTCAAGGTTCGAGCGTTTATTCAAAAATTGACTTAACGTCCGGATACCATCAACTAAGAGTTAGGAAAGAAGATATTCCCAAAACCGCCTTTAGAACTTGTTATGGACATTACGAGTTCCAAGTCATGCCTTTTGGGTTGACCAACGCACCAGATGTGTTCTTGGATCTCATGAACCGAGTGTGCAAACCCTACCTGGACAAGTTTGTAATCGTTTTCATTGACGATATCTTGATTTATTCAAAGAGCGTGAAGGAACACGAGGAACACCTTAGGTTGATATTGGAATTATTAAAGAAGGAGGAACTATATGCTAAGTTCTCGAAGTACGAGTTTTGGATATCCACTGTATAATTTCTGAGTCATGTAATTGACAGTCAGGGTATTCATGTTGATCCCGCTAAGATCGAGTCAATAAAGGATTGGGCGACACCTACGATGCCTACGGAAATACGCTAATTCTTAGGACTCGTTAGATACTACAGAAGATTTATTGAAGGCTTTTCAAAGATTGCTAAGTCTTTAACCAAACTAACCCAGAAAAACGTCAAGTTTGACTGGGGAGAAAAAGAAGAAGAAGCTTTTCAACTCCTTAAGGAAAAGTTGTGTAGTGCACCTATCTTGGCCCTACCTGAGGGTAGTGAAGACTTTGTTTTTTATTGCGACACTTCACACAAGGGGCTAGGAGCGGTGTTAATGCAAAGAGAGAAGGTAATAGCATACGCCTCTCGCCAATTGAAAACCCATGAGAAGAATTACACACCACACGACCTGGAATTAGGATCGGTTATGTTCGCACTCAGAATTTGGAGACATTATTTGTATGGCACGAAGTGTATCGTGTACACCGATCACAAAAGCCTACAGCACATTTTGGACCAAAAAGAACTGAACATGAGACAACGCCGATGGTTGGAATTGCTCAGCGACTACGACTGCGAAATTCGTTACCACCCGGGTAAAGCAAATGTAGTTGCTGATGCTCTCAGTATAAAAGAGCGACCAAAACCCCTTAGAGTC
Organism: Chrysanthemum seticuspe; assembly: GCA_019973895.1. Taxonomy (NCBI): domain Eukaryota; kingdom Viridiplantae; phylum Streptophyta; class Magnoliopsida; order Asterales; family Asteraceae; genus Chrysanthemum; species Chrysanthemum seticuspe. Next base: position 198,811,522 of record BPTQ01000004.1, on the reverse strand, counting down.
AGATCTTTGGGTATGACAATCAGTTCACCTCTTCCATCCAAGATTCTTGAGGCTCAATCAGAAGCACTCAAAGAAGAAAATCGCCCAAATGAGAACCTTTACAGAATGCCAGAAAGTGAAAATGGATTCGTAAAAAGGTCGGATGGAACCTTATGTTTTAAGGATCGAAGTTGGATTCCACGTTACGGACGAATCCCACAAATCTAAATACTCCATACACTCAGGATTCGACAAGATGTATCTAGATCTGAAGAAATTGTACTGGTAGCCAAACATGAAGGCCGACATTGCGACGTATGTTAGCTAGTGTTTAACCTGATCAAAAGTCAAAGCCGAACACCAGAGACCCTCCTGTCTACTAGTACAACCCGAAATTCCCGAATGGAAATGGGAACGCATAACAATGGACTTTATCACTAAGCTACCTAAGACCTCTAATGGCTACGACACTATTTGGGTAATAGTTGATCGTCTCACCAAGTCAGCTCATTTCCTATGGATAAAGGAAAATGACGGTATGGACAAACTTGCACGATTGTACCTGAAGGAAATCATCGCACGCCATGGTGTCCCAATCTCCATCATCTCGGATAGAGATAGCCGCTTCACCTCGAATTTCTGGAAGTCACTCCAAGATGCTTTAGGATCTAACCTTGACATGAGCACCGCTTACCATCCTCAAACTGATGGACAAAGAGAAAGGACCATTCAAACTCTGGAGGATATGCTGAGAGCATGTGTTATAGATTTTGGAAATGGCTGGGATAAACATTTGCCATTAGCCGAATTTTCTTACAACAACAGCTATCACACCAGCATCAAAGCTGCACCATATGAAGCACTCTACGGTCGAAAGTGCAGATCGCCCGTGTGTTAGGCCGAAGTCGGAGAAAGTTAACTTACTGGTCCGGAGCTAATTCAAGAGACTACGGAAAAGATAGTGCTAATCAAAAACCGCCTACAAGCAGCACGTGATCGTCAAAAGAGCTACGCGGACAAAAGACGAAAGCCACTTGAGTTTCAAGTGGGAGACAAAGTCATGCTAAAAGTTTCGCCATGGAAAGGCGTAATCCACTTCGGAAAACGTGGAAAGTTAAATCCTCATTACATTGGACCTTTCAAGATTCTCGCAAGAATAGGGCCGGTAGCCTACCGACTCGAATTACCACAAGAACTCAATTCCGTGCATAACGTGTTTCACGTATGTAACCTGAAGAAATGTCTTTCTGACGAAACTCTTGCTATTCCATTGGAAGAAATCCAAATTGACGAAAGATTGAATTTCGTCGAGGAACCCATTGAAATTATGGACCGAGAGATCAAACGGCTTAAGCAAAGCCGCATTCCTATCGTTAAGGTCCGTTGAAACTCTCAAAGAGGTCTGGAATACACGTGGGAACGTGAAGATGAATTCAAGCGTAAATACCCACATATTTTCTCAACTTCAGCAAGTAACTCTAACTGAAAACCGAGGACGGTTTTCCTTGTAAGGCGGGGAGGATGTGACACACGGTAATTTTGCACTTGTTATTAAATAATAAATGATTATTTATTACTACTAAGCATATTCATTAAGCATACATAAGCTTGCCTGATCATTTGAGTGGATAACTCGCACCTTGTAGCCTGTTGCATTACTTTTGCATTCATCGCATAATTTGTATATTGTGTTACTTTAGTCATGAAATTTTCTTATGATTAAATTGTTAGACGAGAGGCTATCTCGTTTCCCACTGTGACCGACACCGCACGAGTACCGACACTATGATAAGGGCAAATAAAATGTATGATAAATCCCCGGAATAGAAAACATTATAAACATAATACTATATCAGAAAAGTATTCATGAGGCGTTTCAATATAAAAAGTATCAAACTATAATACTTCAGTCACGGTTTAATAACGCGGGACACAAAAAAATACATAATACAATTTAATCTACTTACAATATTTGTCCAACAACCATTTATCCATACTAATAATACCCAATACAATGAAATACATAACACAACTTATAAAAATAACATATCATCTAATAATTTAACAAATACCCTACCAAATTTATTTTAATAATCGATATATTCATCTCTCCTGTGCCTTCTCCCCTCACGACAAAACTCAAAGAAAAACAGAGAAAGAGAGTAACTTTCTTCTTCCCCTAGAACCTGTATTTCGATTAGGTCAAACCTCCCAAAAGAGTAACCCAACACTCTCCTTTCCATCATCTCATAACCTCCCTCATCAAAACCATGATTCCTTTTGTCTCAAAAACTTTTCTCTTGGAGGCTTGTGACAGCCATTCGAATGAGAACAAGCGCTTCAAGACAAGGATACCAAGAAATAAGCACACATCACTATCATCTCTTCTAGAGTCAAGGCTCAAGACCTCCTAGGTTGCAGGAGCTTAACTTATTTTGGCTTCACACCAAGACCCAAAGAAGAGAAAGAAGAGTCAAGACATCCCAAAAACACATCTCCAAATAATGGTGAAAGTAGGAGACGCCCAAATCAGTTTCCATCACCACTCTCACAAAAATTAGGGTTTGTGGAAGTTAGGGTTTTCAAAAATTGATTTAGGGGTTTTGCAATTAGGAGTGCATTCGAGCTAATTCAAGCTTCAATTGGTTTGGAATCTTCGAATTTGCCTTCATTCTTTACATCTTCATCTCTCGTGATAAGGTCATTAATTTCCTCTGTTGGGAATAATACTAATAGTTACCACGGATAGTATTGTGGTTGACACTGCTGAAGAAAACACTAGCAGTGGAAACTTATTCCCACTGCCAGTACAATTATTACCACTGCTATTGGATAATTGTTTAGTATTCGTATAATGATAAGTATAGAATAGATTGTGTGTATATTCTATAGTGATAGGTTTATTCTTATCTTGTAAAGGACTCCTTGTGCTATAAAATGAGGTCCTAGGTCATTGTCTTATGTACGAAGTTTATTATCTACGTACTTACAGCTTCAAGGTGTAACCCTAGTGATAAGCTAAGATCACTCGTATTATTTATCAATAATATTGGAGCTTAAATTTTGTGTTCAATCTGTGTTCGTTTACAATACATCATACAATCCGTCTTCTAAGTATTACTAAGTAAATTCTGCGTGCTTAATAATATTATACAAAATATCATTGACACAAGGTGTGTGTCCAGATCCATCAAGTGGTATCAGAGCGAAGTTTCTGATATTTTGTTTTAGAAGATCCAAGGAATAAGCTTAACCTACTCACTCAATTCAATGGAGATGGAAAACAACCAGTCCAACTCTTCTACACCAAGGCTACCTAAACTCAAACTTAATGAGTTTGAGATGTGGAGGATACTGATTGAGCAATACTTCCTCATTCAGGACAATGCTCTATGGGAGATCATTCAAATTGGTGATTCTTTCAAGCCTGTGACTAGTACTCAGAAAGTTGGTGACACTGATGTTGTGAAAGTTTCTGTGCCTGAATCTAGTATTGAAAAAGCACTAAGAAAGAATGATCTTAAGGCTAGAAGTTTGTTGCTGATGACTCTTCCTAGAGATCAGATCATAGCATTTAGCAAGTTCAAGACTGCTAAAGAACTCTTTGAAGAGATTTGCTCTGTGTTTGGTGGTAATGATGCTACAAAGAAGACACAAAAGACATTGTTGAAGCAAAGTTATGAAAACTTCTCTTCTTCAAGCAATGACTCACTTGATAGCATCTTCACCAAACTCCAGAAGATTGTTACACAACTAACTGTGTTTGGCATTGGGGTAGAAAAGGAAGACCTCAATTTGAAGTTTCTAAGAAGTTTGCCTTCAGAGTTTCAAACTAATGTTACTGTCTGGGAAAACAAATCAGACATTGAAACAATGAAACTCAATGATCTTTACAACAACTTCAAACTTATTGAACAAAGGTTGAAGAAGGCTGGGAAACTCAGTACAAGCTCAAGCAGCTTGGCTTTGATGTCAACCTCTGTTGACAGTGATGATTCTGAAGATGACAGTGATGATGATATTGCCACTGCTGGTTCTACAGTTTCCACTGGTAATGTTAGTGTTACCACTGCAGGTTCAAAGAAGAAGGTTGCTGGTATTGGAGATCCTACCTTTTATGCTTTTATCTCCACTCAAGTCAATGGCTCTATTTTAACTCATGAAGACATAGAGCAAATTGATGAAGATGACTTGGAAGAGATGGACATAAAGTGGCAAATAGCTCTGCTTAGCATGAGAGCTAGGAAATTCTACAAAAAGACTGGCAAGCCAATTCACATCAATGGTGGTGAAACTGCAGGCTTTGATAAGAAGAAAGTGGAGTGTCTTAACTGCCACAAGTTGGGACACTTTGCTAGAGAATGTAGAAGACCAAAGACCAAGGACAACATGTCTACTTGGTACAAGCAAAAGAAGGACCCAACTGTGGAAGAACCAAAGGCAATGTTGGCTATTGATGGTGTGAGCTATGATTGAAGTTTCATGGCTGATGATCAAGAAGAAGAACATTCAGATGCTGCTCTTATTTCTACTGAATTTGCTCTCATCGCTTTCTCTGACTCTGAGGTACAAAACTTTGAAAGTTGTTCTAAAACATGTAGGGCTGCTAGAGAAGTTGAAAGGCTTAATGATTTATATTCTAATGAAAGACAAGAGTTGTATACAGCTACTTATACTGTGTCAAATCTTAGCAGAGCTATAGCAGTATTAGAGAAACAAATAGATCACTATAGAGAAAATGAGACAAAATATAATGATGATATGATTCTTCTTAGAAGAGAGGTAGAACATACAACAGCTGTGAATGAAGCATACCAAAAAAAGCTTGAAAAACTTAAAAAGATAAATGAAAATGTCAATTTAACTGTAGACACATGTTATTATCAGTCTAAGTCAATTGATAAAATCTGGAATGCTCAAATTCATAGTAAAGTTAAGTCTGGTATGGGTTACAATATAGTGCCTCCACCTCTAAGGGGTGTTCATTCACCTCTAGGTATAGATTTAGCTCATACAGGCTTAGAAGAGTTTCAGTATCTTAAACGTGAATATGATCCTTTAAAGGACACTATGGTGAAAGGTGAGGAAGAAGTTAAGCATGATAATGATGTTTTTTTAGAGTGCTAGTGACTCATCTGTTGTAGATGAGAGTGTTAAAAAGAATGTAGAGACTTCTATCCCAAAAGTTGTTAATACTGTTACAGAGGAACCTAGGAAACCAGTTAATCAACCTAGACCAACTGTAAGGTATGCTGAGATGTATAGGAACAAGCCTACAGCTCCTAGGGGTAACCATAGGAGTTGGAATCATGTTAAATCTCAACAACTAGGTAGTGACTTTGTGATGTACAATAAGGCATGCTATATATGTGGTAGTTTTTATCATTTGCATGCTAAATGTGACTATCATTTTGGGAGAAGGGAAGTCCATGGGAATAAAAGGGTGGAGTCTAATAGGTTTCAAAATTATGTGCACCCTAATTCTCATTGCAAAATGGTCCTAAGAGCAGTTCAACTAAGAAGTGGACTCAAAAGTTTTGCCACTGCAAAAACTGTTAACACTGCTTACCCTAAGTCACATGTTAAAAGTGCAAAGTCCAAAACAACTTTTGCAAAATCTGCACAAACAGGGAAAGGAACTTTTCAAGCTAAAAAGGTTAATTATAACCAACAGTGGGTACCTAAAATTAAACCAGCAGTTTCCACTGCTCATTTAAAAGTTTCCACTACAAGGGTTGTAAACAAGAAAAGGGGGGACATGGGCAATGCTGTGAAGGCCTCAGCACGTTGGGAATGGAAACTAAAGGAACTACCTCTACTACCAATCCCAATGGTGTATCAATGACCTTTGATAGATTTAACTATATTGATACACGAGGCAGATCCAAGTCAATCAAGGCTTGGGTCCCCAAAAGAAACTAACTCTTTACTTTTATGTGTAGGAACATCCAAGATCAAAAAGGTCAGATCAATGATATACAGATAGTGGGTGTTCAAGGCACATGACTGGCAACAAGTCCTATCTTTCAGATTTCGAGCATTATGATGGACAATATGTCAGCTCTGGTAATGAAGTTAATAACACAACAAGTATGATGCAAGAACTCTAAAGGAAAACATGGATCATTATTATTATTTCACAAAACTGCACACTGAGTGCAGTAGATACATCCATGGAATACAGATAACAAGCATCATTACAACAACTGAAGACAACTAACAACAACCTACTCCAAACAAAAGCTTCAACCTAACCAGCATCTACCACCTATGGCTTCTTTGGGAAAGCCCACTCTGGCATGACCTTAGGCGCATTTCGCCTATCTATCACATTGTAAACCTTAGGGCTTACTAGTCCCATCACCACTATCCCAACAGGTGGTGAGGATGATGAAGGATCTATTGGTGGTGGTGGTGTCAGCAATGGTAGAGAAGGTGTTTGTTGCAGCTCTTCAGGAGGGGCTATTGCATTCAGAGGGGGCACACTCAGGACTCTTCCAGATGTCTCATCATCTGTATCTTCATATGGAGATACATAGGAGCTGATCTTTGAGCTATCTTCTTTGATTTGTGCATCCTGAGGCACGGGCTGTAGTGATGAAGGACCAGCAGAAAAAGGATTTGAGAGAACACTTGAATGTTTTCTCTTTCTGGAAACAACTTCCTCATACTCTTCTTTCTCAACTCTCCCAGGGTTTTTCAAAACAAAGTCATCCCAAAAACTATCAGATGAACTGCTAGAAGAAAGGTTGATTGGATTGGAATGGCTCATAATGTTGTTGAAGAAATGAGTCTTTGAGAAGAGAAATTTCTAGAGTATGTGATTTGGGTGGTTTGTGAGTTAAAGGTCCTTAAATAAATGTTAAGTTGGATTCAGTAAGTTAATGAGGGAAAGATATAAGTGGTTGAGAAGTAAATGAAGTCTTTGACTTTGATGACCGGATTAATACCTTGGAGTGGACTTGTTGACTATGTAGTCTAACCACTGCATGCAAAAATGTTGCATTTACTTAATTTGTCCAACCACTGCTTTTTTCTTAACAATGCTTTCAATGTTTGAGTTCTATGTGTGATATACAAGATTGAAGGAGTATTTGTCTAAATCATGTTGTGGCTATTTAGTGCTTGTATTTATGTTTGATCACTCACTTTATACAGAAAATAAGCCTAACAGTGGGAACTATAATACAAGCAGTGGAAAAAGTAGAACAAAGAAACTTCATTGCATTCAATCAAAAGTGAAAGCTTATTACATTCTACTGAGAATACTTGTGGTCATCATCAAAACACAAAGATTGAAACCTAAAACATCATGCTTAAGCTACTCCATTGGCTTCTTGCCTTTGCCCACATAGTCATGCTTGTTCTTCTAAGCTCTCATCCTTTTGTTCTCAAAGGTGGATTGCATTCTTGGACAAGTAAGACCAAGAACTTGTGGAGGAGGCTTTGGTAGCATTGCAGACTTCTTTGGTATGGATATCTGCTTCATGTTGGAGATAGCTGTTTCCAGTGCTTTTGTAAGAGCTCTTGGCAATTCTTTGGCCATGGAATAGGTCTCATCATCCTCTGATGAGCTGGAGTAAAACTCAAGAGATGGTGCAGGTTTAGCAGCAGGTACACGCTTGGCAGTCTCTTTAGTGTACATCTTGGATGAAGTGCTCCCAGCCCATGATGGAAAGTATCCAGCCCATCCTGATGCCTCTGAGGAAGTTTCTGACTCGATCACATACTCTTCTTCTGAATCAGAGGAGATGTTAATGGTGTTGGAAGGATTGTTCATGATTATTATTAGGGATTTTGTGTGATTGAATGTGCTTTGATGAAGATTACAATACGCCAAGCCTCCTTATATAGACAAAGTCGGTTACAAGGGTTAATTAATGAGTATATTTACTTTTTCCTATTTTGGTAGGTTAAAGAGTATAAATAGATATTATCGGGTTGACTTTGGAAGATATTTTCTTGATAGTGGCTTGGTTAAAAGTAACTTTAGTTAAGAACAGGTTGGTTATTCCTATCACATGCAGATACATAACCTTTATGCAGCAAAGATGGGAGTTGATCTTAAAAGGTGTATAACTGAGATACACAACAAATGGTTATTGATTCACCATGTCTAATCCACATAAGAATCAACTAGTCCAGAGCAAACGGCTACTGGTAAAGACTTGACAAATCCGTTCATGGTTGATAGTTTACCAAAAACTATATGGTTATCAACTCACCATATTCTTTATGATTAAGAGTTGGCTAGTCCATAGCAAACGGCTCATGGTAAAGACATATCAAATCCGTTGATAGCTGGTAGTTTGCTAAAAACTATGATAAGAGCAGACCATTTTTAATATGTTTTTATTTTACCACTGCTCTTTGAAATTTTTGTGAAAAATTACCACTGCTAGTTCACAGTTTCCATTGATAGTGTTATTTTACCACTGATGTTCTAGCCGTTACAACTGTTGTGTCAGTAACAAAATTTTTACTAGCCGTTGTAGAAAACAAATTGCTTTCCATATATATAGGATAACTTCTAGAAAGTTATCTACTTTCCTATTGGATATTTATCCTCTAAAGATAAATACTTTCCTTAGATAATTTTTCTTGCGCTATACTCTTCAACCCTACATCTATATATCTTTTTATCTCAATTGGATAGTTATTCCTTCAATTATTACTAACATAATAACGTTTTTCATCAAAAGTTTCTATGGCACCATTAAAATTTGCAGATGAGCACAACCAAGTGGCCTACCTACAAAAGTCAAACGAGAAGAGTGGCCTTGTTTTTCATCAGATTGTAGAATTTCTCAATACTACCCATACAAATCAAACAGTTTTGGACTTTTGCTCAGTCCATAACACTTGAGAATAGAGATACACATGAAACAGTGGATGCTCTAAGAGCCAATGTGGATGGGGTAACTATTGATGTTACTGAGGCATCCTTGAGGAGAGTTCTCCAATTGGATGATCTCAATGGTATCATCACATTACCTATGCCAGAAATACATGAAAATTTATCATCCATGGGGTTTGATACCACTGATAAAAAGGCTACTTTCAAAAAGAGTGGTTTTTGTCCCCAATGGAGATTTTTGATACATACTCTTTTACATTGTCTCAGTCCAAAGAAAACATCTTATGAGCAATTTAGTTCAACCATGGCTTACCCTTTGGTTTGTCTAGCCACTGATAAGATTTTTAACTGGTCAAAATATATTTTTACAAGTATGACTGGCAATGTAAAGAGTTCAACAAAATTTTGAATGTATCCAAGGTTTGTGCAAGCAGTGCTAAATGAGTTTCAACTGCAACCCCATACTAATGTTTATAAAATCAGTTGTCTCAAGCCTAAAGTTTTTCAAAACATGAACAAAGATGGCAACATGATTTTTACACCTCTCTTTCCTCATATGCTTGCAAAGATTACAACTGAACAAATCACACCCATAATCTCTGTTCCAAACATTGATTATACTTCACTTGTTTCTCACACCTATGAGAGGAGGAGCAAACAACCACCTTCTTTCATGACAACACAGCATGTTTCTGAACCTTTTGGTCTAGGAACAAGCAGTGGTGGTTCTAGACTTCAACCTAGTCCAACTAGGGAGGACTCTGAGCCTTTGCCCCATGATTCACCTCTCCCAACAGGTCATACAGTTGGAAGTGATGAGGGCAGTGGGCAACAAAAGGAATTGATGGTTTTGTGTACCAAATTAACCAAGCAGGTTGAATCTCTACAGAAGGACCTGGCACATGTCAAGAAGCAGCATGCCAAGGATATTAAATACTTAAAAGAGGAGATTCAGACCTTGAAGGAAGAATTGCAGGGGTTGAAAATGCAAAGGAAAACTGCAAAGTTGGTGATCTCATCTTCATCCTCACCTAATAATGGTGATTCAGCTGATTTTGATCAAGATTTGGGTAATTCTCCCAAACAGGGGAGGAAAACAGATGCTGAAACTCAGGGGAGGAAAATTGATTTTGAAGATGAAGGTGTTTCTAGTAAAGGTGCAGAGGAAGCTGATACTCAAGAAGAGCAACTAGAGCAAGATATTTTCAGTACTGCAACAGATTTTACCACTGATCCAATTTTCACTGCAGAGCCAAATATTACCACTGATGAACATAATGTTGTCACTGCAAGTGAAGAAATTGATAAACAGGAGAAATATAAAGGTAAAGCTGTTATGCAAAGCAAGGAGCAAACAAGAAGAAAGATTTCAAAGAAAGAACATGTTCAGATTGCTCTTGATGAAGAAGTTGCAAGGAAGATTACTGAAGAACAAGTTGCTGAAAAGAAAAAGCTTGAAGAATTGGAAGTTGTAAGCTTTATGGAGGCTAAAAGATTGGATAGAATGGAAGATCAAGATTCTCTTTCCACTATTCAACCTACAATATTCAGAGAGAAGACTCCAGAGTTCAGCTATGTGCCTACTGAAGAAGATATTGAGTTCTTGATTGCTAACAATCCAAAAGTCAAGAAGAAGGCAATTGACCTACTTGCTGATATGTCCTTAACTAAAGATCAAAGAACTGCTCAGTTGAAGGATTTTATCCAAATGAAGAATAATCAAGCACTTAAAGATCTGGTTAGTACAGTCAGAAAGGGTCAAAAGAAACCAAGGCAACCAACCAAGGCACAAATTATCTCATACATGAAGACTTACTGTTGCAATGTTGGTGGTTGGAAAAAGCATCAATTTAAAGGAATGCCTGATAATCAAGTTGAAGGTATCTACTACAGAGTTCAAAGACAAGATAAAGATTTTGTTTCAATGGGTTCTGAAGAAGAAGCAAGAAGGTTTCCTGGATTGAAGAGAAAGGCCAAAGAAAGTGATTCTCAAACTGTTAAGAAGACAAAGATTATTGAAGAACAAGAAGTTTCTACTGAGAAATTCACTCATGAACAACTGACTGGAATGATTGTGATAGAAGAAGAAGATTTTTATCCAGAACCACTGCAAGTCAGACATCCTATCATTGACTGGGAGGTTTATACTGCTAGCAATTTTGCTCCAACATGGAAGATCACAAGGCTAGGAGGTGCAACTTTCTCATTCATTCAATTTGAAGATCTCATCAAAGCTTTTGACAGAGATGATCTTGACAAATTATGGAAATTAGTTCAAGAAAGGTTTGATGCACAAGGTCTCAAAGATATGAAGGAGATGCAGTTATGGATTAATCTTAGAAGGCTCTATAAACCAGATGTTAATGATGATTTCTGGAAATTCTCATGTTCATGTCCTGGTACTAAATGGTTTTACTACGATTCATGTGAAGTTCATCATGTTTCTGCAGCAAATGGAGTAGATGCATTCATGCTTGCTGAGAAAGAACATCCACTCAGAGCTGGAACTCTCATAGTGATGCTATGTTCTAATATAAGAGTTCATGAAGATAGTGAGAAAGTCAGAGCATTGTTACATAGGCTTCAAGATCAATGTTCGAGAGCTATTCAGATGCTAAGGAATAAGTAAAGTGTTTGATTGAATTCCCCAAATCCTTGAAGATAATGCAGATTGAAGAAACTTATTGATTTGCAGAGAAATCATAAGTTTAGGGGAGGATTGTTGGGAATAATACTAACAGTTACCACGGATAGTATTGTGGTTGACACTGCTGAAGAAAACACTAGCAGTGGAAACTTATTCCCACTGCCAGTACAATTATTACCACTGCTATTGGATAATTGTTTAGTATTCGTATAATGATAAGTATAGAATAGATTGCGTGTATATTCTATATTGATAGGTTTATTCTTATCTTGTAAAGGACTCCTTGTGCTATAAAAGGAGGTCCTAGGTCATTGTCTTATATACAAAGTTTATTATCTACGTACTTACAGCTTCAAGGTGTAACCCTAGTGATAAGCTAAGATCACTCGTATTATTTATCAATAATATTGGAGCTTAAGTTTTGTGTTCAATCTGTGTTCGTTTACAATACATCATGCAATCCGTCTTCTAAGTATTACTAAGTAAATTCCGCGTGTTTAATAATATTATACAAAATATCATTGACACAAGGTGTGTGTCCAGATCCATCATCCTCTTATTGTAAATGTTTTGTGTTAAGAACATTGATAAAGGAATATTAAATTGGTACCTTGTATCGAATCTGTTAAACATCCGGTTATAATATTCAGTATTTGTCCTTGTTATTTTTGTTGAGTATGGTCTCGAGTGAGAACCCACTCGGATACTCGTGGTGTCCATTAGTCGATGTCTATGATGTTGTTTCATGTTGATAAAAATCTTATGCTAAAGAAACCACCTCTTGGTTATAATAGCTTGCTAACGTAAGGAAAAATAGTTGTTATGAATTAATGGAGTAGTCCGAAAATAAGAGTTGTATCGGCATAGTAAGTAGCATTAGATACATCGCAAATCTCGTCTTACTTGGGAAATCGATTTGGTGTTTTTGTCATCATGGCACCCTGGGTTTATGATTTTGGCTATAAGTCTTGTGTTAGACTTGTTGTGTCCGCCTAGGAAGAGAACCTAAGTCAAGAATACCAAATTGCTAAATAAATGTGATTAGCCTATATTTTTTCATGATCCGTAATAAGTATAATGGGTTGTCGGGATGAGACCGGGTATAGTAGTACTCGACTAACACATGGTTTCGCGACACCCTTTGCTCTCACTTTTCAGTCAATGGGCTAGTCTCGACTACCATACGGGACGTTATAGACACGGCGGGTAGCCGAGTATGTGTTGGAGCACATCAGTCGTGACACCCTCGGCTCGAGTTTAATCTCCGAAATGATAGCATCTTGCTCACCTTATATGTATCCCTTTTTATATTAACGTTTTCATGCGTTAGGTCTTTGGCACAAGTACTTGCCTTCAAATTTGATAACAGGCAACATTGCCATCAAGTTTCTGGGCCACAACCCAAGTCATAACTATGTTTTACTAAAAGAGTTTTGGTTGGTTTTGGGCTCAAGCCCAAACCATGTACCCCAACGCCGGGCCACAACCCATAGTGGTTTCGAGGTGTTCGTTTGGGTAGTTTAAGCTAACCAACAAAATAAAACCCTAGGTGTTTAATCGGAAATCAAATATAAAACTAAACTCATTTCTCGCGTATTCGAAATCTCCTACTTAGATACATATATATATACATATATATATATACATATATATATATATATATATATACATATATATATATATATATGTATA